>QXEO01000685.1:1257408-1886112 GCA_007115705.1 Dactylis glomerata | reverse complement strand
CTTTATTATTGGGTGCACCACCAGTGCTCCTAATGTAAGACCTCCCGAGAGCTAGGGCGGGTTATTTGTAGCCGATCATAGGCTTCAATCTGTTCGTCTTTTTTCGTCGACTTCTTTTTATCGGGTGCGCGACCAGCGCTCCCGATGGGAGTAGCCCCCGAGGCTATAGCCAAAAATTTTCGGGTATAGGCTCAAAAATATAAACATGTCTGTCTAATATATTGTCTTCTTGTGATATTTCTTTGGCACAATTTTGTTCTTGATGTGAGCCCCGAGTCCATGACAAGGTGCATTGTGCTCCTTAATATATACTTTTCACCTTTATACACGTATCTTTGCTTGTGATACGATGTCGCTTCCTTATCGTCTGCTCTGGACAGAATATAAAAGCCCATAGATGTACTTTGGACCGTGTCTCTGCGGAGGCCCATTAAGATGTACTTATAAATAAAGCATGCTTAGGAAGGGTAAAAAACCCTAATTCTTTCATTACTATCTTCCTCCGCCACATCGTCTTCCTTCTCTTCACCTCGTCTAGGGTTTTTCCTCCCAGCACCTATCTCCATGGCCGATGTAGGTGGATCGCAGTTGAATATCGGTGTGCCGGTGGAAAAGCGAGGTCCTGTTAAGCGGTGCCCTGGCTGCCCTGTGGGAAGCAAGAACAAGACCAAGATTTCTACTAATACTTCAGGTCCGAGTGCTCCACCACGTAAGGCTTCTCCTCCTTCTTCGCCAAAAATATACTCCTTCTGCATCGCTGGCGCTCAATGCCGCGAGATTTAGCGGGTGCCGCTGAAGTTTACGAAGTTCATGGATGGACAAGAGCTGCGAGAAGCACTTCTCTGTGAACACTCAGGGGGGAAACTCCCTATGAAGTGGAGGTCTGGTATGACGGGGACGGCGAGATGTACTTCAAGGGCGGCTGGCCCCAATTTGCAGAAGACCATGACATCCATCAAGGTTTCTTCATGATCTTCGACTACCATGTCGGTACATCAAAGTTTGACATGAAGATCTACGATGGTATCAATACCAGAAGGAGTACGAAGCTGAAGTGTATTTTCATTAGTCATCTCTTTATGTAATTCGTGTTCTGGTTATCCTTTGGTTTGTTAACTGTAATAAGTAATGAACTTTATCTTGCACCTTTTTATTAATAGACCATGGGAACGAATCGTCGTTCCGAGGTGTGCTTTTGATATATTATTGGGTTACCTAGAACCATGCTTATTTTGCCGAATATAGGGTTGTGAACAACCTAATAATGTGTCTCAAATAATCGTGGATACCAAATCTCAATAACTTGTTTTGCTTTTTTCATACGACTCGAGGGTCTGAGCTCCCGAGCGGAAAGAGAAAATACTCATACATATTGTCGAGGTGACCCAAAGAACCCGACCTGTGGCCTCATGTTCTCGGTTCAGAGGGTCATAACTCAAAAGTTTCTTTTCGCCGTATTCCTTCTATGCATAGAACCGCCGTAGTTGCTCTGCGTTCCATGGGTTGCTCTCGTCTTTCCCCTTTTCTTGTCTTATAGTCGATAAGCTCCTCCTGGTATTACCTCTATCATGATGTAAGGTCCCACCCATGGGGACTCTAATTTGCCATGACCGTCTTGCTTTAACCGCAAGACTAAATCTCCCACCATGAAAGATCGTGGACGAACCCGACTACTATGGTAGTTTCATAGTTTTTGTTGGTATTGCGTAGCTCTAGCGAGTGCTACATCTCTTGCTACGTCAAGTGCATCAACATCATCTTGAAGTGCTTCTGTGGAGGTTGTCTCGTAATGAGCCGCGTGTAACGGCCCAGAAAAATTCCCTTTAAGATTTGTTTGTTCTTTTTCTTGTGTGCATCATCATGAATTTTCACCTTGCATGTTTTTGTCCAATAACAATTATTTGGATTAAACTCTATTTTAATTTATGCTCGTATGTTTTAATAACCCTCTTGTTCTTTTCTTATTTAAATTAAAACTAAAACTTTAATACTTGCAAACTTTGAAGAATTGTTTTAAATCAAAAATCAAGTTTTATAACCTGTTTGCAAATCTTTCCAAACCCTCCTCTTCTTCTCTCTAAAGAATGCTGCAAGAAAAGAAGGAGTTTCCAGAAAAAAAGGAGAATAAGAATAAAAGCAGCCCAGCCGGCCATCTTACCCACCTCCTTTTCAGCCCATCCAAAGCCTTCCTTCCGGCCCATGGCCCGTGTACCTCACCGATCCTCCTCCTGTCGCTTTCGTTAGGTACGGCAGCGAATCAAGGCTCCACGTCGCCAATGGCTGCGATGGGACGGCCCCAAGCGCGTCTCCCGGAGCTATAAAACCCTGAGACCCTAGCCTGCAACCCTAGTTCCTCTGTTTTCCCTAGCGCGCCGCCTCTGTTGGACCGAGCAAGCGAGCGAGCGAGCGCCCTTTGCTCTCCGTTCCCTCTCCTGCCTCCCCTCGTTCTCTTCCTCCCGCACAGTCGAAGCTCCCCTTCATTCCTCACCCGCTGTCGCCAGCGTCCACATCCTCGCGCCAAGCACGTCGCACCTCTGCGCGCAGCTGCACGTCGGCCAACCTCCTCTCTCTGTCCCCGCGCGACGTCCGCCTCACGCCCGTGCTCCTCGACGCCAAGCTCGACGTTGGTTCGCCTATGCTTACTTGATCTGCCCCAGCCCCGCAGCAGCCCGATGTCCTCCTTCAGCATCAGAACGACATACGCCGAGTTCCGATTCACGGCCGCTAGCGTGCTTGTGCGCAGCACCGGCGCGATCTCCGGTCTCCTCTTCGTCGACCTCGTCGTGCCTCTCGAGTCCGTCCGTTCGGCTAACCAGCACCATCCTGGTGAGGATTCCGCAGGCATCCTCCTCTCCATCGTCGTTTCCGCGCAAAACCACGGACCGACGAAGTACGTTTCTAGTTTCGTATGCAGCTTCGTCTGCTTACTGGAGCTGTGTTCTCCACTTGTAGGTTCCGACCAATCTGGGTTCAACTATACTCGCGTCCCATAAAAATCAACATCTGATTGCTAGACCTACTGGTTCGTTCCTTTGCCCTGATCCAGAGATCTTGGGTTCGAAATCCCACTACGGCTGAAAACGCCACTTTTTGTTTCTTTTCCGAAACTGACAGGTGGGCCATTCCTGTCAGCTACCCGGCGCCAGCTCAGCAGCTCTGTCAGCCCCCGGTCCCGCGGATCAACCTCTCCGGCTAGCCCACCTCTGGGTGAGAAAGTCCTGTTCTATTTATGTTTTTCTGAAAAATGTCAAAATTTATTTCAATCTTGCATAAATCATATCTTTTTGATCCATAACTCGAAATAAAAAGTATTTTATATGAAATTTTATCAGAAAAATGTGCACAATCTGAATATGACATCCATATATCTGTTTGCATCTTGCATAATGGCGCGATATGATAGTTTGCATATCATCTAATACATAACATATGGAGTATTTGGGTATTACCAAATATGGTTACCCCACTTCATTTAATTTGTGTAGCTCACCCATGTCTTGTCTTTGCCATGTTAATCAACATTTAAATTGCCGTGTAGTAAATCAACTTGAACCATATATATGTGTGTATCGGGATTCCGATTCCGCTTAATTTTAATAAGTTGCATTGCATCATAATTTCCATGTCATGCATACATGCTTCATATGATCATGCCGATTCTTTTGCCGTAGTAGTAAGAATGCATCCGTTGTTTGTTGTAGTGCTTTGCTTCTTCTCGGATAGGACGCTTCGTGTTGTTGTGAGCGACGACAAGTTCTTCGGGTGTTCTTCGACAATCTTGCCAGGCAAGCTCTCCCGCCCCTTGTCAACCTATAGGGGTACTTATTACCTATTTGTGTTTATGCTTTCTCTTATCTTTATGCTAGCCTTGTGTTTCGATGCTTTGTTCGAGTCACGTATCCTATCCACCTGTTTTCCCCAAAGCAAAACTATACACTCGCCACCTCTCGCCTATTACCTTTTGTTTGTTGTTTGAGTTGGCCTTGCGAGTCGTAGGCATGCTTAGGTTGTTTCAAATTGTTTTATCTTATCGGGTTGTTGGGAAGTTATCACATGCTTTACTTTATGGTTATGAGATGGATATGAATTGGAGATAAGTTGGTTATTAGATGTTGGAGATAAACATGATTTAATTATGTTACAACTACACTTGATTAAGCAGAGGCATCGGTGAGTCATTTTGCCTGTTTTCCGAAGGCTCACTTGTGTCCCCTAGGACCCCGAGTTCGCATGAACTGTTCTAAGCTGAGCGCACTAACCACTCGTGGAGATGCCATGGGATCTCCCTTGACTTACTACTTTTTCTCGAGTTAGTTTACCGGGGGCCACAACACCGTATTTACATTTGGATTTGGATTTGGGTGGAGTCACCTTTGATGGTGGCGGAGTCTCTAAGCCCCCCTCGACAGGGTGTGGTTGTGTCGCCTCGAAAGGTGGCAGGTTTATTTGACTGCGGGACGTTTTTATGCGAAGCTGGTTGATGCCTCTCGAAAGAGTCCTCCTCCAGACTTAGCCGCCGGCGCAAACTTCTGAGTCCGTCTCCGAAGCTCGGCCGACTTCGTTACGGGTAGCTTAGTAGGGTGGCCCCCCTAAACTCTCTCGTAGAATTAGCAACGGTCTCGTCGTGATATCCATCCCTTGTCTAGGTTGGATTGATCAAGCGTGTATGGGTACATTGGTGCACCCCTGCAGGGTAAATCTTTTCGAAAAGCCGTGTCCGCGGTTATGGACGACTTGGAGCCGTTCTACTCGATCATAGAACAACTTGCACCTAATTGATAAAAGTGGCGTAGTAAATAGTTCTACTACAATATTAAATTGTTATAAAATTGCCTACCGTGTGAGTGCCTTTGATGTTGCTTCTTCGTGTGGTGCGATGAGGTAATTCGTCGGCTGGGTTATGTTTGCTTAGTATTCTAGTTGGTTCCTTCATGCGCTCTCTTATCTCATTCTGATTAGACGGAAGTTGTAGAGTGTCTCTATAGGTTCTTTAGTGCTTGCTCGCTGCCGCTTAACCCCACCATACAGCTGACGTCCCTTTGAGTCTCTCGAGCTTGTCTGCGTACCTCACGTACAAAGGCGGCTTGTTGACTATGCTTTATACGTCTTGAAGTCTTGCTAAGTACTTCGTACTTATTGCTGCTCGTCTCGGATTTCTCGCCGGAGCAGGTTTGAAGAAAGGTACCTGGAAGCGACGACGTTAGCAAGGTTACCCTTCCGGCTTGGCCTGGGCAGGGTTATGGACGCCATCAT
Organism: Dactylis glomerata; assembly: GCA_007115705.1. NCBI lineage: Eukaryota > Viridiplantae > Streptophyta > Magnoliopsida > Poales > Poaceae > Dactylis > Dactylis glomerata. The sequence goes on along the minus strand of QXEO01000685.1, from coordinate 1,880,859 downwards.
TATCTTCAGGCCTCTTAGGCCCATTTGTATTCTTGTCCGTACTCGGATACTTTTTGCTTTATGTATGATTTGGATCTTTGTATGTATTTGGATCTTGACTCGTGGAGTCTTCTTGGTTATTATATTCTTTTGTGGGTTCCATCGTGAACTTGTGTATTGTAACTTACTTGATTCCACCCGCATAATGTGTATGTTGTTTGTGCACATTTTGCTTGGTGGTGCGTTTCCAAAGCGACATCGTGCGAATTGTGGCGTGATTGCTATAATTCGCAAGGTGCCGATTTTGGGGCGTCACAAGTGGTATCAGAGCCAAGGTTTTGTCGATACCCGCGGGTCCGCTCTGCCTATAGGATAACCTTGCCAATGGTCGTTGTTGTAGTGTCAAAACTATTTTACTAAAAATGCGTTGGATAGATCTGAGTAGGTCTGCATTTTACTCCTTACCTTTGTGCTTCTCTCCTCTTACCTTTGCGAGTTTTTGAGTCCTCTCTCTTACCTACTTCTCGAGTCTCAGGTTCCCACGTGGGTGGACGATCTCTTGCCTTTAACCTAATAGGTCTGCTCTTCAGAAGTTCACGTCAACATGAGCAAGAATCCTTTGTTGGTGGTGTCGAGAAGGAACCTCTTGTTTATGATGTCGACAGGATCAACGCGGTGCAAGAAGATTCGATAGTTAACCAACTCTTTCCCCCTATACGAGCGTGGATCTCGGGGCGAGATCCCTTGTTGGTGGTGTCGATTGTAACGGCCCAGAAAAATTCCCTTTTAAGATTTGTTTGTTCTTTTTCTTGTGTGCATCATCATGCATTTTCACCTTGCATGTTTTTGTCCAATAAAAATTATTTGGATTAAACTCTATTTTAATTTATGCTCGTATGTTTTAATAAACCCTCTTGTTCTTTTCTTATTTTAAATTAAAACTAAAACTTTAATACTTGCAAACTTTGAAGAATTGTTTTAAATCAAAAATCAAGTTTTATAACCTGTTTGCAAATCTTTCCAAACCCTCCTCTTCTTCTCTCTAAAGAATGCTGCAAGAAAAGAAGGAGTTTCCAGAAAAAAAGGGAGAATAAGAATAAAAGCAGCCCAGCCGGCCATCTTACCCACCTCCTTTTCAGCCCATCCAAAGCCTTCCTTCCGGCCCATGGCCCGTGTACCTCACCGATCCTCCTCCTGTCGCTTTCGTCTAGGTACGGCAGCGCATCCAGGGCTCCACGTCGCCATGGCTGCGATGGGACGGCCCCAAGCGCGTCTCCCGGAGCTATAAAACCCCTGAGACCCTAGCCTGCAACCCTAGTTCCTCTGTTTTCCCTAGCGCCGCCGCCTCTGTTGGACCGAGCAAGCGAGCGAGCGAGCGCCTTGCTCTCCGTTCCCTCTCCTGCCTCCCCTCGTTTCTTCCTCCCGCAAGTCGAAGCTCCCCTTCACTTCCTCACCCGCTGTCGCCAGCGTCCTACATCCTCGCCGCCAAGCACATCGCACCTCTGCGCGCAGCTGCACGTCGGCCAACCTCCTCTCTCTGTCCCCGCGCGACGTCCGCCTCACGCCCGTGCTCCTCGACGCCAAGCTCGACGTTGGTCGCCTCTGCTTACTTGATCTGCCCCAGCCCCGCAGCAAGCCCGATGTCCTCCTTCAGCAATCAGAACGACATACGCCGAGTTCCGCTTCACGGCCGCTCGCGTGCTTGTGCGCAGCACCGCGCGATCTCCGGTCTCCTCTTCCGTCGACCTCGTCCGTGCCTCTCGAGTCCGTCCGTTCGGCTAACCCAGCACCATCCTGGTGAGATTCCCGCAGGCATCCTCCTCTCCATCGTCGTTTCCGCGCAAAACCACGACCGACGAAGTACGTTTCTAGTTTCGTATGCAGCTTCGTCTGCTTACTGGAGCTGTGTTCTCCACTTGCAGGTTCCGACCAATCTGGGTTCAACTATACTCGCGTCCCATAAAAATCAACATCTGATTGCTAGACCTACTGGTTCGTTCCTTTGCCCTGATCCAGAGATCTTGGGTTCGAAATCCCACTACGGCTGAAAAACGCCACTTTTTGTTTCTTTTCCGAAACTGACAGGTGGGCCATTCCTGTCAGCTACCCGGCGCCAGCTCAGCAGCTCTGTCAGCCCCCCGGTCCCGCGGATCAACCTCTCCGGCTAGCCCACCTCTGGGTGAGAAAAGTCCTGGTTCTATTTATGTTTTCTGAAAAATGTCAAAATTTATTTCAATCTTGCATAAATCATATCTTTTGATCCATAACTCGAAATAAAAAGTATTTTATATGAAATTTTATCAGAAAATGTGCACAATCTGAATATGACATCCATATATCTGTTTGCATCTTGCATAATGGCGCGATATGATAGTTTGGATATCATCTAATACATAACATATGGAGTATTTGGGAATTACCAAATATGGTTACCCCACTTCATTTAATTTTGTGTAGCTCACCCATGTCTTGTCTTTGCCATGTTAATCAACATTTAAATTGCCATGTAGTAAATCAACTTGAACCATATATATGTGTGTATCGGGATTCCGATTCCGCTTAATTTTAATAAGTTGCATTGCATCATAATTTCCATGTCATGCATACATGCTTCATATGATCATGCCGATTCTTTTGCCATAGTAGTAAGAATGCATCCGTTGTTTGTTGTAGTGCTTTGCTTCTTCTCGGATAGGACGCTTCGTGTTGTTGTGAGCGACGACAAGTTCTTCGGGTGTTCTTCGACAATCTTGCCAGGCAAGCTCTCCCGCCCCTTGTCAACCTATAGGGGTACTTATTACCTATTTGTGTTTATGCTTTCTCTTATTCTTTATGCTAGCCTTGTGTTTCGATGCTTTGTTCGAGTCACGTATCCTATCCACCTGTTTTCCCCAAAGCAAAACTATACACTCGCCACCTCTCGCCTATTACCTTTTGTTTGTTGTTTGAGTTGGCCTTGCGAGTCGTAGGCATGCTTAGGTTGTTTCAAATTGTTTTATCTTATCGGGTTGTTGGGAAGTTATCACATGCTTTACTTTATGGTTATGAGATGGATATGAATTGGAGATAAGTTGGTTATTAGATGTTGGAGATAAACATGATTTAATTATGTTACAACTACACTTGATTAAGCAGAGGCATCGGTGAGTCATTTTGCCTGTTTTCCGAAGGCTCACTTGTGTCCCCTAGGACCTCGAGTTCGCATGAACTGTTCTAAGCTGAGCGCACTAACCACTCGTGGAGATGCCATGGGATCTCCCTTGACTTACTACTTTTTCTCGAGTTAGTTTACCGGGGGCCACAACACCGTATTTACATTTGGATTTGGATTTGGGTGGAGTCACCTTTGATGGTGGCGGAGTCTCTAAGCCCCCCTCGACAGGGTGTGGTTGTGTCGCCTCGAAAGGTGGCAGGTTTATTTGACTGCGGGACGTTTTTATGCGAAGCTGGTTGATGCCTCTCGAAAGAGTCCTCCTCCAGACTTAGCCGCCGGCGCAAACTTCTGAGTCCGTCTCCGAAGCTCGGCCGACTTCGTTACGGGTAGCTTAGTAGGGTGGCCCCCCTAAACTCTCTCGTAGAATTAGCAACGGTCTCGTCGTGATATCCATCCCTTGTCTAGGTTGGATTGATCAAGCGTGTATGGGTACATTGGTGCACCCCTGCAGGGTAAATCTTTTCGAAAAGCCGTGTCCGCGGTTATGGATGACTTGGAGCCGTTCTACTCGATCATAGAACAACTTGCACCTAATTGATAAAAGTGGCGTAGTAAATAGTTCTACTACAATATTAAATTGTTATAAAATTGCCTACCGTGTGAGTGCCTTTGATGTTGCTTCTTCGTGTGGTGCGATGAGGTAATTCGTCGGCTGGGTTATGTTTGCTTAGTATTCTAGTTGGTTCCTTCATGCGCTCTCTTATCTCATTCTGATTAGACGGAAGTTGTAGAGTGTCTCTATAGGTTCTTTAGTGCTTGCTCGCTGCCGCTTAACCCCACCATACAACTGACGTCCCTTTGAGTCTCTCGAGCTTGTCTGCGTACCTCACGTACAAAGGCGGCTTGTTGACTATGCTTTATACGTCTTGAAGTCTTGCTAAGTACTTCGTACTTATTGCTGCTCGTCTCGGATTTCTCGCCGGAGCAGGTTTGAAGAAAGGTACCTAGAAGCGACGACGTTAGCAAGGTTACCCTTCCGGCTTGGCCTGGGCAGGGTTATGGACGCCATCATTATCTTCAGGCCTCTTAGGCCCATTTGTATTCTTGTCCGTACTCGGATACTTTTTGCTTTATGTATGATTTGGATCTTTGTATGTATTTGGATCTTGACTCGTGGAGTCTTCTTGGTTATTATATTCTTTTGTGGGTTCCATCGTGAACTTGTGTATTGTTACTTACTTGATTCCACCCGCATAATGTGTATGTTGTTTGTGCACATTTTGCTTGGTGGTGCGTTTCCAAAGCGACATCGTGCGAATTGTGGCGTGATTGCTATAATTCGCAAGGTGCCGATTTTGGGGCGTCACACCGCGATTCTTGGGGCTTCATGGGTGATCTCAACTGGAAGCACGGCTTCTGCACTGTGGACCAGAAAGAAGGGGGTTTCTTGAGTAGCCGCATTGGGTGTAGTTCTGAGACTCCACAGCACGGAGGGTAGTTCGTCTACCCAAGCGTGTTTGGCTTTTTTGAGAGGTGCTAACAACCTCTTTTTTGTCCCGTTATATATTAAGCCATTATCTTTTTTGACTTGTCCATTTGTCTTTGGATGTGCTGCGGATGCGAATTTCAGTTTGATTCCCATACTTTCATAGTAGCTCTTAAACTCTTTTGATGTGAAGTTTGTCCCATTGTCCGTGATGATGCTGTGTGGTACTCTGAAGCGAAAAACTATAGACTTGATGAAGTTGATTGCGGCTGTGGAATCTTGGGTTGTTACGGGGGCTGCCTCTACCCACTTGGTAAATTTGTCGACTGCTACCAGCATGTAGACATGTCCTCCTGGTCAAGATTTGTGCAATTTTCCGGTAGCAGTTAGACATGTCCTCCTGGTCAAGATTTGTGCAATTTTCCTACCATATCGAGACCCCATTGCGTGAAGGGCCAGGATAGTGGTATCCATTGCAATTTTGCTGCTGGTGCATGTGGTCGAGATGCAAAATGTTGACAAGCCTCACATTTACTTACTATATCCTTCGCGTCTTCAATGGCTGTCAACCAGTAGAACCCTGCGCGAAAAGCTTTAACTGCAATGGCTCTGCTGCTAGCGTGATGTCCGCATACTCCTGCGTGGATGTCTTTTAATATTTCTTGTCCTTCTTGAGGAGTGACACATCGTTGTAGGACGCCTGTTATACTTTTCTTGTATAGTTTACCTTATAATATGATGAAGGCCTTGGATCGTCGTATTATCCTTCTTGCTTCTACTGTGTCTTTGGGTAGTGCATTGTTTATCATATATGCCAGATATGGCTGCATCCAGGTTTCTTCGATCATCATAAATTCTTCTGGCTCTGCCATGCTTCCTTGGCCCTGCTTGCCAGCCCCCGAGCCTTTTGCTTGGTGCTGGGCTTGTTTTTCTGTAGTCGAAGTTTTGTTGTTCTTTATTGATCTCTCTACGATTTCTTCCTAGAAGACTCCTTGCGGTATGGGTAAGCATTGGGACCCGATATTCGCTTGATTGTCGGCTTCCTCGTTGCTGGCTCTGCTAACGTGCGAGACTTTGCATCCATCGAATGTTCCCTCTAGATAATAGTTTAAGTTTCTGTATGTTGTCATATTGTCACTGATGGCGTCACACCTGTTCATCACTTGTTGGACGACAAGGTTCGAGTCCCCGAATATTTTTAGTCGAGTCGCTCCGCATGCTTTGGCCATTTTCATTTCGTGGAGCAGAGCGTCATATTAGGCTTCATTATTAGAAGCTTGGGGAAAACTCATCCTTAAAACATATTTCAATTTGTTGCCTTGTGGTGATATCAGGACTACTCCTGCTCCTGCGCCTTGGATTCTTTTTGATCCATCGAAGTACATTGTCCATACGCTTGATAGGTTCGGTGGTCCTATCTTTTGTAACTCTAGCCACTCTGCCATGAAATCCGACAGAACTTGTGATTTGATCACCTTTCGCTTTCATACGTGATGTCCGGGGGTGATAATTCGATTCCCCATAAGGAGACATGTACTGTCGCTGAAGGATTGTTCAATTCATTGGATAGTGGTGCTTCGTTAACCACTATAATTGGGTGCACTGTGAAGTATTGCCGTAGCTTTCATGCTGTTGTGAATACACTGTATGGAAGTTTCTGGTAGTGCGGGTATCTCTGTTTTATTGGGGATAGTACTTCACTGAGGAAATATACTAGCCTCTGAACTCCATGAACTTTTCCCTCTTCGCTTCTTTCGACTACTAATACTAGGCTCACCACTTGATGTGTTGCTACAATATATAGTAGTAGCGGCTCCTTTTCATTTGGTGCGACCAACACCGGTGGTGTGGAAAGCACTTTTTTCAGTTGTGTGAAAGCCGTGTCTACTTCTTTTATCCACTCGAATTTGTCGTCTGACTTTTTCATGAGTGCATAGAAAGGAAGTGCTTTTTCTCCTAATCGTGCAACAAATCGACTTAGTGCCGCGACGTGTCCTGTGAGCTTCTGTACGTCATGCAGTTTTGTTGGTTTCCCCATTGTTAGTATCGCTTGGATCTTCTCTGGGTTTGCTTCTATTCCCCTTGCTAATACCAGGAATCCCAGCAGTTGTCCTTCTGATACGCCAAAAGAGCATTTTGTCGGGTTAAGTTTGAGCTTGTACCTGTTTAGGTTGTCGAATGTTTCTGCCAAATCACTGATTAAGGACTCTTCTTTTCTTGTGGTGATGACCATGTCGTCGATGTAAACTTGAATGTTGCGTCCTATTTGACTTCTGAGGCAGTTTTACATCATCCGCTGGTAGGTTGCTCCTGCGTTTTTTAAGTCAAAAGGCATAACTTGATAGCCGAACACGCCGTATAGTGTGATGAAAGCTGTTTTTTCCTCGTCTTCTTTCTTTAGCTTGATCTGGTTATAAACAGAGTATGCATCTAAGAAGGAAAGCCTTTCGCACCCCGCTGTTGAGTCTATTATCTGATCAATGCGAGGTAGAGGGAAGGGATCCTTTGGACAGTGCTTGTTGAGAGATGTGTAGTCGACGCACACTCTTTGTACGTCTATATTTTTCTTGGGTACAATAACTGGATTAGATACCCAAGTTGATGATTCGATTTCTTGGATGAATCTCGCATTTTCTAGCCTATGTAGCTCGGATGCTATGGCTTTTCTTTTGGGTTCATCAAATCGTCGTAGTGGTTGCTTGACTGACTTTGCTTTAGGATGCACATTTAGTGCATGCTCGACGAGTTCCCTAGGAACCCCTGGCATGTCTGAAGGACACCAGGCGAAGATTTCCAAGCGCTCACGGAGGAACTCGACAAGCACGCTTTCCTATGCGGGATCCAAGTTTACCACTATAGAGGTCATTTTGTTCGGGTCCGTGGGGTGGACCTGGATTTTCTTCGAGTCTTGGGTTGCATCGAAAGCCTGATCTGGCAGGGATCGCCCGACGTCGGGTAGCACGTTGTGGTCAGTTTCGCCCTTTAGCCTTGCATATTCTGCTGTCATGCCGAAGGTTTGCGCTAGCCTATTGAATTCTTTGTCACAAGTGTTAGATACTTTGAAGCTGCCTTGTACCGTAATTATTCCTTTGTGTCCAGGGATTTTGAGCATGAGGTATGCATAGTGGGGTACTGCCATGAACTTTGCAAATGCTAGGCGCCCCAGGATTGCATGATACTGTGAAGGCCAGTCCATGACTTCAAACTCCAGCTTTTCTCTTCGATAATTGCCGCTATTGCCGAAGCAAACATCGAGCTCTATTTTCCCGAGAGGGTAGTTTGTGCCTTCTGGTACTATTCCGTGGAAATAACAATCTGTTAGCTTTAGACTTTAAGTGAGATGCACATTGCCTTCAGAGTTCTTGCGTATATTAAGTTTATGCCACTTCCTGCGTCCATGAATACTCGCCCGATATCGTATCCCTCTATTTGTGCCTTTAGCACCATCGGCGCGTGCCCTGGTCTGGGCACTTTCCTCAGGTGGTCTGCTATGCTAAACCTGACTGGTTGATCAGACCATTGCAGATACTCTGTAGTAGCTAGTGGTGATGAAATTGTCAGGTTTACTTGTCTGGATATGCTCTTCCGTTCTTTCTTGGACTTTGGCACCGGTTGGATCATTGTAGATATATATATACTTTTGACTCTAGATGCTTTGCGAGTCGTTGTATTTGGTATCCCTGACTCATACTTTTTCCTCCCTATCGTGCTCCTTGGTTTGAGTCCATGGCACTTTGCAACCTTAGGAAGGTTCTGCAATCCTTCATCTGGTGGTTAGAAACTCTCTTCCCATCTAGGTACGCATAATGGATGTGACAAGGTCCATACAGCATGTCCTCCGCTGACGGGCCAGAGTATTTTGGTTTTTCTGTTCCCCGATTATCTCTTGTCTGAAACTCCTTGTTTTCATAGCCTTCCTCGTTCCTTCTGTCATATCCCGCGGCTATCTGATTTTGCCTTGCGTGGCTGTCTCCGTTGTGGTATCTTTGCCTTTGCCTGCTCGTTCTGTCGACTTCTGGTGAACGTCCCCTTTTGTTGTTATACGCGTCCTCTCCATCAGCAAATCTGTTGGCTACTTCATTAATTCCAACACTGTCCTTGGCTTTGTTCTCCCTACCTCTTCCACGAGGTCCGAACAACGAAGGCCGACCGAAAAAGCATCTATTGCTCTTTCGTCGGAGATGTCTTCTACAAATTTTTTGATGACACTCCAGCGTTGTATATAAGAGCGCAGAGTTTTGTCTTTCCTCTGCACGCACGACTTAACTTCTTCGAGTGACGCTAGGCGTTTGTACATTGATCGAAAATTTCTTGCGAATTGGCTCTCTAATTCTTCCCAACTCCCGATGGAATCGTTGGGTAGAGTGTTCAACCAGGACCGTGCTGTGTCAGTGAGGTGTAACTGCAAACTTTGCATCGTTGTAGCTCTTGTTCCTCCAAGTATTTGTACTGCTTGCAGATAATCTGATAACCATAGTGTGGGTTCTTGCGACCCATCATATTTTTGCTAATCGTGTGGTAACTTGAATCCTTTGGGTACCCGCGTTCTGCGAACCCTGCGGGTAAAGCATAACGTGCCCATCTCTTTTTCATCGTCTTTGTAGTTTTCTTCTTTCCATGCATGGTGCGCTTTGTTTACTCTTGCTTGCGCTATTATATTCCTTGCGTCTTCCCTCCGTGTTTGACGCTTTTCATCGCCTGATGACTCGCTTGTTTCGTTTTGCGAAGTTTGGCGCTTGAGTCCTTCCTTTCGCTTCTCCTTATGATATGTCACCTTTTTATCTGGAAGATGTTTCCTTAACCCGTCTTCTACCAACCCGAGGCTTCGTATTGCGGCTTGATGCATGTGCTCCCGCGGATCTCCGGGCTTTGATTGTGTAGTTAGTAGATAAGCCTGTGCTGCTACCAATGCTGCTTCTGGTGTTTCTTGCACAAAGTCCTCTTTCTCATCTGATGGGTGTGCACTTTCACTTTTCATATGGCTTTCTTCTCTTGTCCGTGCCATTGTCCTCCTACTGTGCTTCGGGTCTCTGCGCCTTTCTATGCTGGACTCTGATGCATCACTATATTCATCCCAGTATCCTCCACTTGATGCGCTGTTGTTGTCTTGGCTTCTCATAAACATGTCTTTTTCCTCCCTCAACTTCTTTCAGCGCTGGTGCAGTGCATATTGATGCCCCATCAGAACTTCTCTTCTTGAATCTGCAGGTACATCCGTCCCGTGATTAATGGCTGACATGATCATTCTCCACTCTCCGACGGAGACGTGAACTTTCTCCTTCTCCTTCTTGCCGTTGCTCCTTGGTTTATCGAATTGCATGTCGACCTCTTCATTGTCTGTGTGATTATTCTCTTCTGCTGCTTCAGTGATAATGATGCATAACTGGTGTATGCTTCTGGAGATGCCACTGCTTTCGGTGGCAAAATCCCTTGGACTGTCATGTGGCTTATCCACTGTTAGTTCCACGTCGGGCTCTCCCCGAGTTTTGTCGAATTCCTCGAGTTTCTTTTGCATATTTTCTATTGCTGCGAGACTGATCGGCGAGTTTACCTCACTAGAAGAGCCCACAGATGATCCAGACTTGGTGATTGTCTTGGTTTAGCTTGCCGACGGACCTGATTTCGCCGAATCCGAAAGACGAGTCGAACCCGAAGGTCCGACGTAGAAGCTCAAACTTCCGATCGTCAACTCCATCTCTTGACTTTCGTCGACTTCTGGACTGCTGTTGGCTAAAGGCGAAAAAGCCATCGAATTCATGATTCCAACGCCCAGAGTCCCCATGGTCGGCGCCAATTGATGAGGGTTAACTCGACAAATGTCCAATATGAAGGACTTAGGATCAGGGGAGTAGGGCATCGGATGAACTCGAAGGTAAAATCAGTCAAATAAGGTGTGTATCAAAAGTAAACATAAGAGTAAACTTGGCTTGCTTTCAATCTGTCCCTTACCGTCCTCTCCTGGCCCCTATATATAGGTGGCCAGGTCTCAAGGATCGGGAGGGGTCCAACATAGATTACAATATCGACATACGACATGAACTCGTATTTCGACTAACATTACAATTGGGCCTAGCTTAACGGGCCTCAGGGGTACTTAACTGATGGGCTCTATTATCTATACCCTTGCCACTTTGCTTAAGACGATAATTTGTTGCTTGCAACTTAATACCCAACGATTGTTCAGATGATATCCGGCGGGTGGATTATTAGTCATAGATGCAGTTGGATTACGGTCTATGTATTATGTGGTAGTGCCCAAGTGAATCTCATTGTGATCCTCATGACATGTACATGCATTGTTTGCATTCTTTATTTTATCAATTGCCCAACTGTAATTTGTTTACTCATCATGTTATTTATCTTTATGGAGAGACCCTCCAGTGAACTGTGGACCCCGGTCCATTCTTTTACTTTCATATTACCATTTACTTTCTACAAGCATTATTTACTTTCTTGCGAACAAATATCTTTTACCACATAATATGTTTAATCCTTTGTTTACAGCAAACCGGTGAGACAACCTCACTGCAAGTGGGGGCGAAGTACTTTGGTTGTGTTGTGCGCATGTTCCACATTGTTGCTGGCGCCAAAGCTTCACCCAGATAGGCGCCATAAACAAATTGTCTGGAGCCGTCGCCAAAGCCAGCTAGCATCAACCTTCAGAAGTGATTTCTTTCTCCTACTGGCCAATTAAACCTTGGTTTCATACTAAGGGAAAACTTGTCGCTGTGCTCATCATACATTCCTCTTGGGGTTCCCAACTGGGCGGCTAGCAGCGCTATCAAGCACTTTTTCTGGCACCGTTGCCAGGGAGAAAGAGGATTTCTGCAAGGGGAGTCTCTCGCTTCCAATCTTTTACTTTGTTATTGTTTTGCTTATTTTCTTTACTTTATTTTTGCTTGCATCTTTTTATAAAAAATACAAAAAATAGTTCCTTTTATAGTTGGTATTTCATTACTTTTACTTTTAGTTAATTATGTTGTTCCCTAAGTACATTCTAGAAGACCTATCAACAGTTAGTGGTTCTATAATTGGAAAGATAACATTGAAGAGTTATTTAGTCATGTCAGTAAGCACAAAGATGTTGAGGATAGATCTTTAGCCAAACTTGCTCCTGGTTATGAAGTTGCTGCTACTTACTTAGTTCACATGTTGGAGGCTAGGTTTGTTAACCTTAATCCCTTTATGCAGCAAATGTTTCTTAAGCTTCATGATATCGAAGACTCTGAAAAGAGAAATTTTATTTTGGAGATGCGCAAAGAATTTAGAGATATTGTTATAGAAGCCAGGAAAGTTTTTGCTTGTTTTAATATGCTTGGCTCATGTGCAGATGTTGTTGGTACAAACAAGGAGGAATTCAAAGTGCCAATACCTTTCAAACTCATAGGAATGCATGAAGCTTTAGAAAAGAATCTTGATTGGATTGTTCCTGAAAACCCTTTTGATGAAAGTAGTGAGCCCAAGTGATGAGGGTTAACTCGACAAATGTCCTAGATGAAGGACTTAGGATCGGGGAAGTAGGGCGTCGGATGAACTCAAAGATAAAATCAGTCAAACAAGGCATGTATCGAAAGTAAACGAGGTGGTGAACTTTGGCTTACTCTCAATCTGTCCCTCACCGTCCTCTCCTGGCCCCTATATATAGGTGGCCAGGTCTCAAGGTACGGGAGGGGTCCGATACATATTACAATATCGGTATACGACATGAACTTGTATTTTGACTAGGATTACACTTGGGCCTAGCTTAACGGGCCTCAGGGGTACTCAACTAACGGGCTCTATTATCTATAGCCTTGTCAGTAGCCCCCGAGATTCTACCAGAACCGTAGATTTGGGTTGAATCTCAAATCTTCAAATATTCGACTTGATCAATCTTTCGACTTCTTCCTCCTGTACTAAAAAATAAACATCTTTCATTATATTATCTCGCAAGGGGTTTTGATGAACAAGCCTGACAACTCTGACGGATCAAGAGGTCAGTGAACTGCCAGAACAGATACTTGCCACCTACTTCAAATTCAATCCCCTTGGACTTGAATCCGGGAAACTGGTCAAACCCATTCTTTTACCGCATTTAGGACTTACAAAGAACGAATCCCAGTGGTTCTCAGGGTACCTAGTGCATCCACCAAGATTTTCTTTACGTCATAGACACAGATAACTACTAGCAGAGCGCATCTATGTGCGTATACCAGGCCACACAGGACGGATCCTGGGGTCTTACCTTCACGATATGTTTCAATCATGGCATTCAAGTTTTATCACGATGACGCAACTCAAGAATCATATATTGTGACAACCTCAAATTTGATAACAAATTCGAAGTGCCTGTTATGTATTCCACCGCAATCCCAGGGTCATTGTTGCGATATACATAACGTAGTTGGTAAACAGTTCCATAGACATTTAAATATGAGGGTTTAAATACAATGGTCATAGAGACCAAGTTCATATTACAACACAATATAGCAGCGGAAATAACATCTTCGGGTCCATGCCTTCACCCTACAGGCAATGGCGACTCATGGAGACGAGCTTAGTTCTGGTACTCTTCTTCATACCCTTCCTCCTGATACTCTTCCCCATAGTCTGGCCAAGTTGATAGCCAGGGACACAGCCATGAGTACATTGGATGCACTCGCAAACCATCTTATACATGAAATAATGAAGTAGGTATGCAAGTTTGGCAGAGTGGACTAAGCACTAAGTTTATTTGCAAAAGCTAGTTTTCTTTCCCAAGAATGTTCATTGGTAGAAAAGAAGTTTAGTTCTCTAAGTTCAATCTAAAGAGGGACTTCAAGTGTGTCAACATCCAGTTCACGTCAAGTCAATTCAATTCAGATCCTTCACCAATCTCACCATTGTTATTTTTATCTTTGACAAAAGTCAAGTAGAGCTTGCCAACTGTCCATAACCGCGGACTCGGCTATTCGAATAGTTTGAAAACCTCTGCAGAGGGGTACACTTTACCCACAAGATTCGATACATCTGCCGGGAGAAATCCACGGATCGTCATACACAAGTATGCGGGGTTCAGATAATCAAACAAACTCTTTCACTTGCTCACCCTAGTATAGGATCCTTCCCTAGAGCCCGGGGTACGAAATCCCCGCTCCGGCGCCTCTAGTTCTGGCCATCCCGGAGTGCCGAGTTAGTGGAATCCACCTGGTTCAGAAGTAACCATGCACGGTGTCCTTCCATAAAGGTTTGTTACAAGGCCTCCCATACTAAGGTAAACAAGCTACAGACTAAGCCCCTTCCCATATAGGGGTAATGTGGTTGTACGGTATGGTTGGCTCCCATAGTACATCACTCGTTGTCATTGAGAAATACATTTCATAGTTCTTAGTCAAGATTGATTTCTTTCATAAAACCATTATGTAGGAGCAATCTCCAATTCAAGTTTCAAGTTCAAGTCACCATCTTTCAAATAGAGTTCCCCTTATAGATGGCCTCAATATTATTAGCGACTAAGCAACTACATTGAGTGATGATACTACTAACTAAGATTGGATAAACTCAGCTTGATGCTCTTGCTAAACAAGATATCACCATACTTCTATCATTCTACTCTAGCAATTCAATCATGCAATTTACTTAAAACAAGTAGAATGCAATATTAAGACTAGGCATTGGGAGTATGAATCAAAAGATGGCTTGCCTTGGTTGGCAAAGTGTCCGGGGTACTCTTCTTCTTCTTCTTCTTGATAATATCCCCCCTCAATATCCTCCTCAGCAACACTAGCGTCTAATAACGAAATCAACATAAAACACACAATCACTACACCATGCTAACAACACACCAAGCACACATATTTGTTTGCTCATAAGCATTCATGGTGCATTTTATGGAGTTGGATTGCAAGTTTTTCTTCTAAGTCATCATTAAGTGTGCAAGTTAGAGTTTCTACTAAGTGTCATATGTTGTTCTCCTTCTAAGCATTGGTATTGGTTTAGGGGTACTATGATTAGTTCAAGTGAAAAGGGTTTGATTAAGTGGGTTGGTATAGAGGGCAACAAGTAGTTCTAAGTGTGCAATAGGAATCTATCATTTTATGTTACTAACTAGAGTTGGGGTAGGATCTAATTGATAACACTAACAGTACTTGGGGTTGATTAGGGTTGACTAACAGTAAGAGAGGTCATTGGTGAGTTCACAATTTAAATTTCATAATTTTAGGAGGCTTAACTAATTTTCTAGAAATCTTCTATGATTAATCAAGCTATGGTCACACTATTCATATCTAATTAAATTCCTAATTCAAATGGAATTCTAATCAATCCTACAGGCTAGAGCATTTTACAAGCTTTCCAACGCATATTTATTTGCTACAAATGGATTTGTAAAACTCTTGGAATTTAAGTTTGAAATCATATCTGAAAGTTATTTGAATTAATTCAAACGGGCGGGAAAATAAATAAAAATTGATTCGGACCGAAACTAAACTGAACCGGGCCGTTTTCAAAAGAATCCCGAACGGGCCGGCCCATACCGCTTCGCTCCGGTGGGAAAGAATAAAAACTAAACCTGACAGATGGGGTCCACGCGTCAGATCTAATTAGAATCGCCGAACCGGTATGCTATCGTTGGATCAAGATCGAACGGCTCTGGTGCATCGTCTACCTCAGCTCGGGCGGAAGCTCACCGGCGTGTGCAGAGACGAGTGTTCGATGGCGAGGGAGTGACGGAGAGGAAGAAGAACTTGACGCCGGTGATGCAGATCGGCCGCGGTTGCTCAACTCCTCCACCTCGCACCAGGAGCAGCTCCAATGGTGGCCGGAATCTTTCGGAATGCGGCAGCGCTCCCGTGCAGAGATCGGACGTTTCTGAGGGAGAGAGGAAGAGAGGGGAGTGGGAATCGGCTGCGGCGATGGTGTGCGTCTTCTGGGAGCGTCGACGGGTGTTTTTATAGCCTCGGGAGGCCGGGGGCAAGGCGACCGGAAGGTGTCCAGTGCGGGGGTCCTGGCGGCGTTTGGAGCTCGCTCCGGGCACGGCGGCCTCGGGGGTGTGCTGGGAGGGTGTCGTCTTGGCTGCGGTGGGCTGTGGGTCGGCTCTGGCGCATCCAGGGCGGTCGGCATCGTGCAGGAAGAAGAAGGTCTGGGAGGGGGCCCTGGGCACATTTCTCTCCGTTCCTCCCCTTCTCACGGCTCGGGTCGGGGCAGGGGGCACTGAGCTCGACCGTGGCATCGTCCAGGAGTATGGCTACAGTCCTCGAGCGAGCCAGAACAGTGATCTTCACAGTGAATCAAGATTTGCTCGATTCTTCTCTGCCAGTGTTCGACGAAATGCCCGCAAGAGTTTGAAATTTGAATTTTTGAAATTTTCCACTTTGGGTGGTCAGCATATGAGCCAAGGTATCCAGTGGTATTTTTGTTCTGAAGAAAGGAGAAGTTTTGCAGAAATCTTATTTTAAATTTTGGTATAGTATCTGTTTTAGATTCAAAGTTTGATTGATGTTTGAGTCAAGTTCTGGTTTGAGTTTTGGGTAGCAACAGCTTGGTTGAGCTTGTATGTGACTTAGTGAAGCTCAACTAGCTGGCCAAGCACTGAGGTGGGTTACAGATTTCTTAATCCAAGGGCTCAAAGTAGGGTAGTCAAACAGATTTCCTAGATCATCTTATTCTTCTCTTTTTCTTTAACATTTTTATTTCTGGTTTCTTTGATGCTTATAACTTGTCTCAATTGCTTCTGTGGGTTAACTTAGAATTAACTAACCAATGCACAATCAAAATAACACACATGAAATCAGAGAATACCAACAATAGAGAAATACATGTATGCATGAAATAATGGATAAAAGTTTTATCTGGGTCCAAAATTTGGTACTTTATTTAATAAGAAGTGGATTACAATTTCTGAGTTGTTACAATCTTCCCCCCTTAAAAAGAATCTCGTCCCCGAGATTCACTAATTAAGAACTAAAAAGATTTGGAAACTCTTTCTGTAGGTAATCTTCTCGCTCCCAAGTAGCTTCATCTTCGGTGTGATTACTCCACTGAACTTTCAGAAACTTTATGCTTCGGGTTCGAGTGGTTCTATATGCTTCCTCGAGGATATGGATAGGCATTTCACGATAGGTCAAGTCCTTATTGATGTCCACAGAACGGTGATCAATATTCTTGAAGATTTCTAGCTTCTCCGGTACTTCCAGACATTTCTGAAGTAAAGACACGTGAAAGACATCGTGCACTTCAGACAATTCCGGGGGCATTTCCAACTGATAAGACACTTCTCCTCTGCGGTCTAGTATCTTGAAGGGTCCAATATACCTTGGTGCAAGCTTTCCTTTCACTTGGAATCTCTGCATTCCCTTGAGAGGTGATACTCTGAGGTAAACAAAATCTCCAATCTGGAAGGTCAGTTCTCTACGTCTCTTGTCGGCATAACTCTTCTATCTTGACTGGGCTGCCTTGAGATAGTCATGAATCATGCGAACTTTCTCCTCGGCTTCTTGCAGAATGTCAGGTCCAAATATCTGACTGTCTCCGGTTTCTGACCAATTCAAAGGGGTACGACACTTTCTTCCATACAAAGCTTCAAATGGGGCCATTTGCAAACTGGCTTGGTAACTGTTGTTGTAGGAAAACTCCGCGAAAGGCAGGCAATCTTCCCACTTAGCTCCATAGGCTAGAACACAGGCTCTCAACATATCTTCAAGTATTTGATTCACTCTTTCAGTCTGTCCATCAGTCTGAGGGTGGTAAGCGGTGCTAAAGGCTAATTTGGTTCCCAAGGCTTGATGTAAGCTTCTCCAAAATCTTGAGGTGAATTGGGTTCCTCGATCGAAAACTATGGTTTTAGGGACTCCATGTAAACTAACAATTCTGGACAGGTACAGATCTGCCAGCTGTCCCAAGCGATAAGTGGTCTTGACAGGAATAAAGTGGGCAACTTTGGTCAGTCTATCCACAATGACCCAAATAGAGTCATTGCCACGGCTAGACCTTGGAAATCCAGTGATGAAATCCATTCCAACAGATTCCCACTTCCATTCCGGAACTTGCAAAGGTTGCAGCAGCCCAGCAGGACGTTGATGTTCAACCTTGACTCTTTGGCAGATGTCACACTTGGAGATGAACGATGCAATCTCACGCTTCATTCCATGCCACCAAAATTGTTCCTTCAAATCTTGATACATCTTAGTTCCACTGGGGTGGACGGAGTAAGGTGTCTCATGAGCTTCCTTCATAATCATTTCCTTCAATTCTGAATCAGCAGGCACGCAAATACGTCCTTTATACCAAAGAACTCCTTGATCATCTTCTTCAAATCCTGGCACCTTGCCGGAACTAATTCTGCACTTGATTCCGTCAATACTCTCATTTCCCTTCTGGGCTTCTTTGATTTGGCTTATCAAGGTGGGTTGAAACTCAAGGTTGGCTAGGAATCCTCGACTGACTAGTTCCAATCCAAATCTTTCAAACTCTTGGTGCAACATGGGTTGCTCCTCTTTGATCGCCATATTCAACGAGCACGGCTTTCTACTCAATGCATCGGCCACTACATTGGCCTTACCGGGGTGATAGTGAATTTCCAGATCATAATCCTTAATCAACTCTATCCATCTTCTTTGCCTCATGTTCAACTCCTTCTGGGTGAAAATATACTTCAAACTCTTGTGGTCAGTGTAGATCTCGCAACGGTTGCCCATCAGATAGTGCCTCCAGGTCTTCAGAGCTAGAACCACTGCGGCTAACTCTAGATCATGGGTTGGATAATTTTCTTCATGAGGTCTAAGCTGCCGGGAGAGGTATGCTATGACCTTGCCTTCTTGCATCAATACACAACCAAGTCCAAGTTTGGAAGCGTCGCAATAGACATCAAAGTTTTTGGTGATATCGGGCATGGTTAGGACGGGTGCGGTCACCAATCGCTTCTTGAGCTCTTGAAAACTTTCTTCACACTTAGGGGTCCAATCAAACTTCTTGTCCTTCTTCAACAGTTGGGTCATTGGCCGGGCAATGCTTGAAAACCCTTCAACAAATTTGCGGTAATATCTGGATAATCCGAGAAAACCTCTAACTTCCATTTAAGTGGTAGGGGCTTCCCATTCCATGACTGATTTGATCTTCTTGGGGTCCACGGATATTCCTCCCGCGGATAATACATGGCCTAAAAATCCAACTTCCTTCAACCAGAACTCACATTTACTGAACTTGGCATACAGCTGATGCTCTCTTAAGGTTTCTAAGATTAATCTCAAATGGGTTGCATGCTCTTCTTCGGACTTGGAGTAGATAAGAATGTCATCAATGAAGACAACAATAAACTTATCCAAGAACTCCATAAAAACCTTATTCATGAGGTTCATGAAATAAGCAGGGGCATTGGTTAATCCAAATAACATTACGGTGTACTCATACAATCCGTATCGGGTAGTGAAGGCTGTTTTGGGGATATCCATTGCACGGATCTTCAGGTTGGTGGTATCCAGTTCTAAGATCTATCTTCGAGAAGACTCTGGCTCCAGTCAATTGGTCAAACAAATCTTCAATCTTTGGGAGAGGATACTTGTTCTTGATGGTCACATCGTTTAGCTTGCGGTAATCAGTGCACAGTCGGCTAGAACCGTCACTTTTATCCACAAACAGAACGGGTGATCTCCAAGCAGAAGAACTTGGCTGAATCAATCCTTTACTCAAAAGGTCATCCAATTGCTTCTTCAACTCTACTAGTTCAGCTGGGTTCATACGATAAGGTCATTGGGCTATAGATCCAATTCCGGGGATGAGCTCAATGATAAACTCAATATCCCGATCCGGTGGCATTCCGGGTAGCTCATCGGGAAACACATCCGGGTATTCACAGACGATGGGGACTTCCTTTATGGTTGGCCCTGAGATACTCTTATGACACCGGGTGGTTTGGGGTGGTTTTACGGATACATGCTTGACTATGATTCCAGTGCTACTCTTCATGGTGATGGTCTTCTTGGCACAATCTATGACTCCTTGATGGGAAGACATCCAATTCATACCAAGAACTACTTCCAAACCTTTGGTTCCCAACACTATCAAATTGGCTAAGAAAGCTATTCCATGAATTTCTATGGGCACTGCCAAGCAGGTACAACTGGCTTTGGTTACTGACCCGGGAATTTGCACAGACATGTCATCTTTCAAGGGGGTGGGTTGAAGTCCACTCTTATCAACGAATAATTGGGTTACAAATGAGTGTGAAGCTCCAGAATCAAACAGAACTCTTGCAAGAACTGAGTTAACAGGGAACATACCAAGCACAACGTCGGTTGCTTCCTGAGCTTCTTCAACATTCATGTGGTTCAGACGGCCTCGAGAGTGAGGCTGGTTCCTTGGTGGATAGTTCTTGCCATTTCCCACATGGCGTTGTTGCTGAGCAGGAGCAGTGGTCTTGGATGCATCATTCAGCTTCTTGGGGCACTCATTGGAGTAGTGCCCTTTGAGTCCGCACTCATAACAGGTAACACCAGACTTGTCACCAGGCTTGGGTAACATAGGGGCGCCATTTGGCCTTGGAGTATTGGTGTTGAAGTTGTTGCCACTAGGTCTTAGAGGTGCACGGTTGGAGTTGTTGCCGGGTGGACGGTTGGGATAGTTGGGACGTGGAGCAGGTGCATATGGCCTCATAGGTCTAGGGGCGAAACCCATAGGTGCATTTCCCCTTGGCTTCTGCGAGTTGCTTGAGTTGCCTTGATACATCATACGGCGCTTGCGGTTCTCTGCAGCTTGCTTGAGTTTGCCTTCCATCTGAATGGCGGAGTCAACCAATGACTCCAGGTTGGCAAAGTGAATGCTGACCAAGACACATTGCATCTCATCATGAAGTCCATCCAGAAACCTTTCTTGCTTCTTCTCCGTGGTGTCGGTGTCATCTGGGGCATACCTAGACAAGGTAAGGAACTTGTCACGGTAATCCACCACAGATAGGGAACCTTGCTTTAGATTTCTGAACTCATCTCTCATCCTTTTAACCAATCCCAAAGGAACATGGGCCTTGCTAAACTTGCTCTTGAACTCCTCCCAAGGCATCACATACCCTGGGGCTTGCATTGCATGGGTGCTATCCCACCAAGCTCTTGCGGCTCCCGCAAGGTAGTGGGTGGTGTACAAGACCTTCTCATTTTCACCCACTTCGGCGACTGCCAAATTGTTCTCCATAGTGCGACGCCAGTCATCCGCATCTAAGGGCTCTTCAGACTTAGTGAACATAGGAGGGTTGGTGTTTTGAAAATTCCTTAACTTGGATCGGTGATCACCATTGCCATTGTTTTCTCCTTCACCATTGCCATTGCCATTGCCATTCTTGTGGTTCATTGCCATCTGGGTTATCTGCTGAAGAGTGGCCAAGTTAGCTTGGCGCTCAGCTCGGGCTGCTTCCCGGTCTTCCATGATCAACCTTAGCAGTTCGGCCATTTCCGGGTTCGGGGGTGGTGGTGCTCGTGGCATCTAAAGATAAGGTGTGTAAGACAAGAGGGAAAAGCTAATTTGCTAAGATTTAAAGGTAACATGGATGATGCAATTTTGTCTTACTAAGGCCTTAAGGGCCAAATTCATATTTCATTCAACACGCATCAAACATATCATACATACGAGTTCACACATTACAAATGGTTTACATCAAACCATTGCGACTCGTCTACTAGAGAGGGGGATATAACTCACACCTACACGAAGTGAAAATAAAGTGGAACTCATAACTAGATAACATGTGGATCTCTGTCCTACACAGCGGGCTCCTCGGGGTCTTCCTCCTCATCACTCACAATGAATCCGTTATGCCCACCATCTTCCGGGTCATCAAGGTCCTCCATGAAGTCATCCTCATCACTAATGAGGGCATTATCCTCCTTGCGGAGATCAATGCCTTCCTCCTCACCAAGGTGATCCTCAAGACTCTCAATGTACTCAGTCAGCTCAGCCACATTGGCCTTCAACTACTCAATGTCCTCATCCTTCTCATCGCGCTGGTGACGAAGGCTCTTGCGCTCCTTCGCAAGTATCCTGATAGTGCTCCTCGCCTCCACCAGTGCGAAGTGCTCAAGGTTGGCCTTGGTACGGGCACGATCGGCCTCCTGCTGAGTGGAGTATAGCAAGAAGTCCATGTGATCGATGTAGGTACTCGGCTCATTCTGCCCGGGCATGTTTGCGGGACGCCCGTCCGCATCACGCCGAGCAAAGTTCCTAAAGTGCTCTCCCTGAACCTCCTCAACATGCAGTCCGCACAAGCGGGCGTGCATCTCCTGCATCGCTCGGACCAAACCATCGGCCCAAGTGTTCTCCACAAGCTCAAACTTGACCCTTGGAGAACTCAAATTCCCCTTCTTGCCACGGCAACTGGCTCGGATAAGCCACCGTAACTCTCCATCGGGGTGCTCATTAAGCACGGCTCCCTTGAACTCCGGATACAAACGATCCAGGAACAAGGTCAGGGTGGTGAGGTCGCGCTCGAAACAAAGGCTGCCACCATGGCCCAACTGGTAGTGCTCAACGAATACCGGGGCCATCTACAAAATTTTAGATTAGATTAAGTTAGTGATCAACTCAAGTGTGCAAAATTTTAAGTAGACAAAAACTGAATCATGTATAAAGCTTTGTAAATAGAGAGGAAAAGACTTAAGCAATTTTGCAACCATTACTTATATCTTTGCTTTTATTAAAGGTTTGATTTAACGCCCATTCTAACTAAGGTCTCCTATGGTCAGCCTAGGCTCTGATACCAACTTGTTACAACCTCAAATTTGATAACAAATTCGAAGTGCCCGTTATGTATTCCACCGCAATCCCAGGGTCATTGTTGCGATATACATAACGTAGTTGGTAAACAGTTCCATAGACATTACAATACGAGGGTTTAAATACAATGGTCATAGAGACCAAGTTCATATTACAACACAATATAGCAGCGGAAATAACGTCTTCGGGTCCATGCCTTCACCCTACAGGCAATGGCGACTCATGGAGACGAGCTTAGTTCTGGTACTCTTCTTCATACCCTTCCTCCTGATACTCTTCCCCATAGTCTGGCCAAGTTGATAGCCAGGGACAGCCATGAGTACATTGGATGCACTCGCAAACCATCTTATACATGCAATAATGAAGTAGGTATGCAAGTTTGGCAGAGTGGACTAAGCACTAAGTTTATTTGCAAAAGCTAGTTTTCTTTCCCAAGAATGTTCATTGGTAGAAAAGAAGTTTAGTTCTCTAAGTTCAATCTAAAGAGGGACTTCAAGTGTGTCAACATCCAGTTCACGTCAAGTCAATTCAATTCAGATCCTTCACCAATCTCACCATTGTTATTTTTATCTTTGACAAAAGTCAAGTAGAGCTTGCCAACTGTCCATAACCGCGGACTCGGCTATTCGAATAGTTTGAAAACCTCTGCAGAGGGGTACACTTTACCCACAAGATTCGATACATCTGCCGGGAGAAATCCACGGATCGTCATACACAAGTATGCGGGGTTCAGATAATCAAACAAACTCTTTCACTTGCTCACCCTAGTATAGGATCCTTCCCTAGAGCACGGGGTACGGAATCCCCGCTCCGGCGCCTCTAGTTCTGGCCATCCCAGAGTGCCGGGTTAGTGGAATCCACCTGGTTCAGAAGTAACCGTGCACGGTGTCCTTCCATAAAGGTTTGTTACAAGGCCTCCCATACTAAGGTAAACAAGCTACGGACTAAGCCCCTTCCCATATAGGGGTAATGTGGTTGTACGGTATGGTTGGCTCCCATAGTACATCACTCGTTGTCATTGAGAAATACATTTCATAGTTCTTAGTCAAGATTGATTTCTTTCATAAAACCATTATGTAGGAGCAATCTCCAATTCAAGTTTCAAGTTCAAGTCACCATCTTTCAAATAGAGTTCCCCTTATAGATGGCCTCAATATTATTAGCGACTAAGCAACTACATTGAGTGATGATACTACTAACTAAGATTGGATAAACTCAGCTTGATGCTCTTGCTAAACAAGATATCACCATACTTCTATCATTCTACTCTAGCAATTCAATCATGCAATTTACTTAAAACAAGTAGAATGCAATATTAAGACTAGGCATTGGGAGTATGAATCAAAAGATGGCTTGCCTTGGTTGGCAAAGTGTCCGGGGTACTCTTCTTCTTCTTCTTCTTCTTCTTGTTGATAATATCCCCCCTCAATATCCTCCTCAGCAACACTAGCGTCTAATAACGAAATCAACATAAAACACACAATCACTACACCATGCTAACAACACACCAAGCACACATATTTGTTTGCTCATAAGCATTCATGGTGCATTTTATGGAGTTGGATTGCAAGTTTTTCTTCTAAGTCATCATTAAGTGTGCAAGTTAGAGTTTCTACTAAGTGTCATATGTTGTTCTCCTTCTAAGCATTGGTATTGGTTTAGGGGTACTACGATTAGTTCAAGTGAAAAGGGTTTGATTAAGTGGGTTGGTATAGAGGGCAACAAGTAGTTCTAAGTGTGCAATAGGAATCTATCATTTTATGTTACTAACTAGAGTTGGGGTAGGATCTAATTGATAACACTAACAGTACTTGGGGTTGATTAGGGTTGACTAACAGTAAGAGAGGTCATTGGTGAGTTCACAATTTAAATTTCATAATTTTAGGAGGCTTAACTAATTTTCTAGAAATCTTCTATGATTAATCAAGCTATGGTCACACTATTCATATCTAATTAAATTCCTAATTCAAATGGAATTCTAATCAATCCTACAGGCTAGAGCATTTTACAAGCTTTCCAACGCATATTTATTTGCTACAAATGGATTTGTAAAACTCTTGGAATTTAAGTTTGAAAATCATATCTGAAAGTTATTTGAATTAATTCAAACGGGCGGGAAAATAAATAAAAATCGATTCGGACCGAAACTAAACTGAACCGGGCCATTTTCAAAAGAATCCTGAATGGGCCGGCCCATACCGCTTCGCTCCGGCGGGAAAGAATAAAAACTAAACCTGACAGATGGGGTCCACGCGTCAGATCTAATTAGAATCGCCGAACCGGTATGCTATCGTTGGATCAAGATCGAACGGCTCTGGTGCATCGTCTACCTCAGCTCGGGCAGAAGCTCACCGGCGTGTGTAGAGACGAGTGTTCGACGGCGAGGGAGTGACGGAGAGGAAGAAGAACTTGACGGCGGTGATGCAGATCGGCCGCGGTTGCTCAACTCCTCCACCTCGCACCAGCAGCAGCTCCAATGGTGGCCGGAATCTTCCAGAACGCGGCGGCGCTCCCGTGCAGAGATCGGACATTTCCGAGGGAGAGAGGAAGAGAGGGGAGTGGGAATCGGCTGCGGCGATGGTGTGCATCTTCTGGGAGCGTCGACGGGGGTTTTTATAGCCTCGGGAGGCCGGGGGCAAGGCGATCGGAAGGTGTCCAGTGCGGGGGTCCTGGTGGCGTTTGGAGCTCGCTCCGGGCACGGCGGCCTCGGGGGTGTGCTGGGAGGGTGTCGGCTTGGCTGCGGTGGGCTGTGGGTCGGCTCTGGCGCATCCAGGGCGGTCGGCATCGTGCAGGAAGAAGAAGGTCTGGGAGGGGGCCCTAGACGCATTTCTCTCCGTTCCTCCCCTTCTCACGGCTCGGGTCGGGGCAGGGGGCACTGAGCTCGACCGTGGCATCGTCCAGGAGTATGGCTACAGTCCTCGAGCGAGCCAGAACAGTGATCTTCACAGTGAATCAAGATTTGCTCGATTCTTCTCTGCCAGTGTTCGACGAAATGCCCGTAAGAGTTTGAAATTTGAATTTTTGAAATTTTCCACTTTGGGTGATCAGCATATGAGCCAAGGTATCCAGTGGTATTTTTGTTCTGAAGAAAGGAGAAGTTTTGCAGAAATCTTATTTTAAATTTTGGTATAGTATCTGTTTCAGATTCAAAGTTTGATTGATGTTTGAGTCAAGTTCTGGTTTGAGTTTTGGGTAGCAACAGCTTGGTTGAGCTTGTATGTGACTTGGTGAAGCTCAACTAGCTGGCCAAGCACTGAGGTGGGTTACAGATTTCTTAATCCAAGGGCTCAAAGTAGGGTAGTCAAACAGATTTCCTAGATCATCTTATTCTTCTCTTTTTCTTTAACATTTTTATTTCTGGTTTCTTTGATGCTTATAACTTGTCTCAATTGCTTCTGTGGGTTAACTTAGAATTAACTAACCAATGCACAATCAAAATAACACACATGAAATCATAGAATACCAACAATAGAGAAATACATGTATGCATGAAATAATGGATAAAAGTTTTATCTGGGTCCAAAATTTGGTACTTTATTTAATAAGAAGTGGATTACAATTTCTGAGTTGTTACATATATCGCAGCCTTGTCTGACTGTTTCAGTTCTGAAAATCTTTGGGTTGTCCAACCTTGACTAATATAAATTCCCTCCCGATGGTAGTAATTGCGCTATCCAAGTCTTCTTTCGCCTTCTCTACTCTCTTTATGCATTTAAGAATTTTGTCGGGTGCGCGGTCAGCGCTCCCGATGGGAGTAGCCCCCAAGGCTATAGTCAAAAACGTGTTGCGAGTATAGGCTCAAATAAATTTTCCTTCCTTTAATCATCATATATTAGCTTATATGATAATATCGTTGGGTGCGCGCCCAGCGCTCCCGAAGGTAGTAGCCCCCGAGGCTATAGTCGAATATTTTCGGGTATAGACTCAAAAGATGAGTTGTCTTCTCTCATATCTCTGTATCTTGTGTAACCTATTTCGTCGGGTTCCTTTGTCGACACCAATAGGCAAAATAGCATTCTAGACTTTTTGCTGAATTTTCTACTAGTATCCATAACTTGTCGCATTGTGTCTCGATGCTTCTATTTTCCTGTTACTCAAGCACTTTATGACGTCATTAGTAGAATCATTCTGTGCGTGACTTTGACTGGGCGCTGACCATTGCTTGTGGGCAGTGCAGTAATTATACAATTTTTTCTGCCCGTTAGTGGGTTACCGCTTCCGCTTCTTGCGCCACGTCGCAGCCCACATTCCTTCGTTAGGAAACTTTATAAGGGGGTTATTACTATTTACCAGTTCATTGTCCTTCCGCCACCACCATTGCTGCATCTCCTTTGCGCTTCCGAGCTCCCTCGCAACCCCCTTGGCGCAGCTGCTGTAGATGTGCGTAAAAAGCCTTGCACACAAGAACCAGATGGGCAAAAAGAATATCACCAATGTGTCGACCAGCTGGGTGCCCTCAGAGTTTGGGCAAACCGATCTCACCAAGGCCCAAAAGTAGGGGTTCATCGCCAAAGAGGACCAGGTCATCTTCCCCAGCACCGAACGCATCCCCAAGCCCTCGAGCGGCTATCAGGTGATGTTTCTTGCTTTCCTCTTGCGCGGATTCTCTCTTCCTGCCCATGAATTCCTCCGTGGGCTTCTTTTTGTTTACGGCGTGCAGCTTCATCAGCTCACGCCTAACTCGATCTTGCACATTGCCTGCTTTATCACCCTTTGTGAATTGTTCCTTGGGGTCGATCCCCATTGGACTCTATGGAAATTCCTTTTTCACCTCTGCCCCAGTGTATAATTGTCGAAGAACCCGGAACTGGGCGGGGCTGTTGTTTTTGTGTGCACCGAAGCGCATTATTTAGAGTTTAGCATGGCTGCATCAGTCCAAGGTTGGCAAAAAAAGTGGTTCTATATCAAGGATCGAAAGATCGCCACCTCTGATCAATTTGGGGTTGCTCCTTTTGATGCCAATCAACGGCTGCAAAAGCTAGCATCGTGGGATTCGCCTCCCACAGAAGCTGAGATGGATGAGGTCAAACCTTTGCTGGCTCGCATCCAAAGTCTGAAGGATGCAAGTGGAGGTGCGCTATCAGGTACGCAGCTCATGGCGTTCTTTCTGCAACATCGAATTCAACCTCTTCAGCATCGTGTCTCCAAACCTTGGTCATATTCTGGATTGGAGGATTCTTCTCGAGTGTCCGCAGAGGACATAGACAAGAAAGATCTCGACAAATGAATGAGAGCGCTGACTACTCTCACAAAGGATGACGAGATTCCAATGTTAGCTGCTGATTTCTTCGACTCCGAGCATCCCTTGCCTATGGTACATGCTCTTTTCATTCACCAACTTCTTATTTATTCACCTTCTTATATCTTGTCGCTACTTTGCTTACAGCTTTTCGGCTTACTCTTGCGCAGGGTCACCAATCCTTTGTTTCTCGTCCTCCTCTTCCAGAGGGAGGACCTATTCAAGCTGATCCCGTTTCTGCTGCGTCCGAAGCCCCCGAGGCTGAGGAAAGCCAGGATGGAGATGATGCCAAAGATTCGCTAGAGGTAACTAGTTCGACTACGTCGCCTCCTCCTTCACACTCAGAAGAGCCTAGTCTTGATAAGAAGAGGAACCGCGTCGATGAGCTCATTTCTTCGAGTACCTCTGCTCCCAAGAATGTGGCCGGGGAGGCCTCTACTCTTGATGAGGATGTTGAGATTTTTGACCTCTTGGACTCATGAGTCTTTGCTAACTTGAGTACTTATCTGTTATTTGTTTTCTATCTTTTGACTCATGCAAAGTGTCCACTTTTTGTTCCCTTTTTAGCGACAATGAGAACCCGAAAAAGGATGCTGCCACTGCTCCCCTTGTCGATGCTCCCGCTGCCAATGAGCCGCCCTCTCAAGAGGCTGATGTGGTAGTGAAGTCGCTGGACGCCCCTGTTAAGAAAGGTACCTCTTCTCGTGCCTCCAAATGTCTGAAGAAGGCGCCGATGGTGAGCACTTCCCTTGACACCCATCGACCAGTGAGCTCTGCTGATGATGTAAGTACTACTTTTTGTGGCTTACTCTTTTTACTGCTTTGAACTGTTTTTCTCATGTCTTCCTTTTGACAGACTTTGATAAAAAAAATTATCTCTTTGGGCGCTGAGTGTGTCAAGTTTTTGAAAGCTACTCGGGCTTCTCAGGGTAAGCTCTTTGCTGTGTTGTGTCTTCTACCTATCTCATTTGTCTTTTCATGGTTTTTTATTCAGCTTTCTTTTCCCTTTTTCATGATGCAGATGCTTTGTCGATGGCCAATGCTCACATAGCGTCCCTTGAAGCCAAACTTGAAGCCTCCAGAAAAGCCTGGGACATTGCCACTACCGCCAAGGCCGCTGCTGAGAAGTCTGCTAAGTCAGCAGCAGCTAAGGTGAAGAAAGTGGAGAAGGCACTTGCTGATGCTGATCGGGGGCGTGCTCAAAGAGAGCAAGCCATAACCAACCGCCTTAACTAGATTTCGGCTCTTGCTGGTGGTAAGTACCATGCTTTTCTCTTTTTGGCTTACTTGCTCACTCTTCTACTTGCTGGTGTTTGCTTATTTATCTCTCGTCTCTATCTTTATTTCCATAGAAAATACTGGAGTATCCTTGGCGCCTTTGCAGCCGGATGATGAAGATCCTCTGATGGCTGCGGTGAATTTGCTGGAGTCGAACTGGATATCTGTCCAAGAAATTCTTAAGCTGACTTGCCATGTGCTAACACAGATTTTTGTCGGGTTGTGGCCAAAGAAAAAGGCAGATGTGCCAACTGCTGACCCAAAGAAACTTGCCGCGGCTTTCGACACCATCGAAGATCCTATCCTGCTGATGAAGAGCCGCTGGGTGAAGCGAGGCGCCGAAGGAGCCATTGCTCTTGCTTATTCACATGGTGAGGAAGTTGACTGGGAGAAGGTTAGCTCTTCCCGTGGTCGACCTCTTTCAGAGCTGCTAGGCTTCTTTGAGAAGGCGAAGAAGTATGCGCCAGACATCATGTCGATTATCACTCCTTCGACGGCTTCTTCGACTTCCACTCCGACCTCTTTGACTCCTGCGACAAGTGCGTCGATACCTCCGCCAAGCGCTGGTGCTACCTCTCCCGCACCTTCTTCCACCACGGAGCATGTTGCTGAGGTGGCATAGACTTAGACTTCCCTTTAGTCTCTTTTTTTTTCTTTTTATGTAGTGAACTCGTTCATATTTTGCCCAGAGACCAGTCAGGGAACTTGTACTCTTTGTAAATACTTTGCCTTTATGAAATGTCATGCTTGATTGGGTTTTTGAGTTGTTTCCTCTTGTCTTTTCTTTCCTTCCAGCTTGAGTGTACTAGTGGATCGATGGATCGTGGTCGTGGGTCATCTCCTGTCGATGCTCTTCGTACTGCGACTCCTTCTGCTCCCCGTTCTTCTTGCCGATGCACTGAGTACTTATCGAGGATTTCGGACCTTGAAGGTCATTTGTCTTTGATGACGCATCAGGCAAGAACTGCTATGGTGTCGGGGGGATGACCCCCGGTAGGGTCAAGAGACTAGAAAGATACAAGGACTATGATTGGCTTTATGCCGGTTGACCAAGAAAAGGTCTGGCCGGGATATAAGGGCATAGGCTGGGCCAGGATATATGCGTATCCCGGCTGATACTTGGATATGCCGGATTAACCGGAATACTGACTGAGGGGTGCCGGCATATACTCAGATATGCCGGCCTATCTATTTTGATGTGTTGTGCAGGAATCAGGGAGGCCGGATTACCCGACCGTCATGGGTCGTTGGTCCGGCATATGCATCCAGTGTATGGCCAACGGTCATATACTAGATACATAAGTCAGCCAATGTGTCACATCCCTACAATCAAGGAAGAAAACAACCAAGCATGGTAGGAGAGTAAGATGGCAGGGTGCACAGTGGAGGTTACCTACCCTCACTGTGCACAAGTACAAGCTTACCTCAGAGTGGTAAGGTCACAGTCCTGGAAGTACAAGGTACAGGGATATGAAGTCCCATCGAGAGCAATCAGGGAGGAAGTCAAGGGTCGTTGCCTTCGTCAGCAAGTCCTATTTGGAGTGTAGCCCGTGTCTTCTGGTCTCTTGTGACCGTTGTAACCCTGGCCACCACTATATAAGGTGGCACAGGGAGCCCTAGCCAAGGGTTGGTCACTCTGTGTTACTACACTTAGCAGTTCATCTTCCTCCTCTAGCAGAGAGCTTGGAAGCACCATCGTTGTGTACTCCATCGATCCAAATATATAACCAAGTAGAGCAGGAGTAGGGGTGTTATCTCCTTACGAGAGCCCGGAACCTGGGTAGATCTGTGTTCCTTTCTGTCGTGCTCTTTAGCTCGTTCCCCTCTCCCGAATCCTCCAGCATCTAGTTCGGCCCCCATTTAAGCCATCCCATGGCATATGTTGTTTCACCACGACGACATTTGGCGCCCACCGTGGGGCAGATCGATATGCTGGGCGGAGTGTTTATTCGGACGGGGTCTGTGATAGCAGCTTTAGGAGTGCGCGTGGTCTCTGGCCTCGTCCAGAGGCTAGGCTCGCTCAGCTTCGTCAGCGACAACGCCGGATGTCTCGGCGGCCGGCCGTTCCCCAGGGATGGCCGGATCATGTCTTTCGGTTCCCACGAGGTGTACGTGGGGACTGAGAGAGTTTGCAGGGAAAAGGTGCTGGTGGCGTCGGATCCTCCGTCACATCGGCTGGCTCACGCTGGGCGTAGCGCTCGCTCAGTAGAGCCGGCGGAGGTGATGATGGCCGGCACATCAGTGCCGCCGGCGGAAAATACCGGCAAAGCAGCAGCAGCGGCCGGAGCTTCTCCCCCGGAGCCGCCGAAGGTCAAGAGGTCGGCGCGTCCTCCGTTGGAGCGTGCGGAGAACCTGGCCGGCACTTCCGGCGTGCCGGCTAGGGGTGAGGTGCTTCTTCCCATCATTGATCGGCTTCTGGAGCCGGTGCGATCCGGCGATGATCCGGAGCAAACAAGGGAGGTCCTGGAGGGATCTCGTCAGGCCCTCGTCGATGAGGCCCTGGCCATGAATCAGGAGCGCGAACGGTTCAACCGGCAACTCCGTGAGTATGAGGCAGCCCATGGTTTTACTCCTGTAGTAACCCGGCCTAGCCGGATAGAAGAAGTTAGAGCTAGAGGCAGAGATCTTAACACTGAGATAGGAAAAGATGCTAGAGATAAGAGTCATACTGCAACTAGTTCTATACCTAAGGTGATATATAGCTCACCAGTAAAAAACCTTAGGGCTGCGGCCGAGGTAGCTAAGGATTTACCTTGTTTATCCGGCGAAGCACTGCGCGAGCAGCAAGCCCGGCTTAACCAACTTTTGTCTGAAGCTACCAAGCAGCAGGAGGCCTTTAAGAGGGCAAACCCGGGGGCCGGGGCATCCCAGTACGTTGTGTCGGCGGGAGGTGCCGGCGGGAGGTCGAGGGGCCAAGCCTCGTCCCCGCATCCCAGCGCCCGGCGTGCCGGAAGTGTGACCTCTGGCCGCCGGGACAAGCAGATCCAAGTGTACGATCCGGCGGTTGCCGGCAAGCAAGCGATGGTGGAGAAGAATGCCGGCCAAGTCGACAAGTATGTCGGCAACAAGAAGCCCGGCCAGAGTGTGCCGGCCGGGCATGGAGCAGGAGCGGCCGGTGGTGGCCGGAGTAACAGTGCGATCCGGCGTCAGCAGCAGGGCGCCGGAGGTACAGCACAGTAGCAAGCTGCAGGCCAGCCGAGATATCGAGATGATGATGGCAATTCCGCCCTAGCCAGGGCGGGATATCAGCAGCAAGACCAGCAAGGCCGGCAAACTGATCAGTGCCAGCCGGAGCAGCAGCAGGAGATGATTGCAGGTCCAATTGCATCCCGGCTTGGACCTCGGTCCTTGGCGGCAAATGATGCACGCTTCAAGCTGGACAAGATTCACCAGTCAGAGATGGTGGAGAGGCAAGGAGCTCTGGGTCCCAGGTGCTTTGGACCCCGGATTATGGGCGAGCCGGTGCCGTACTTCTTTCAACTCGCGCGTGGCGCGAGGACATATAATGGCAGTACGAAGCCGGAAGATTGGTTGGAGGATTACTCCACAGCGGTGAACATCGCCGGAGGAAACCTCAGATGGGCGGTACGATATGTGCCGCAGATGCTAGAAGGTCCTACCAGGATATGGCTGAACAATTTGCCGGCCGGGAGTATCAACGGCTGGATTGATTTCGAAGAGCAGTTTGTGTCAAACTTCACCAGTACATACAAGAGACCCAACCGTCCCCAGCAGCTGGCTAACTGCCGGCAAGGAGTGAATGAGACCGACCGTGACTACCTGACCAGGTGGTGCACGTTGCGCAATTCCTGCGAAGGAGTTAATGAGCAGCAGGCCATCATGTGGTTCGCTCATGGGTGCCGGCATGGCACCATGTTGTGGCAAAAGCTGCAGAGGGAAATGCCGGCCACGTTGGCCGAGACAATCAAGATCGCTGATAGTTATGCTCTGGGAGATCCCATGCAGCCCAGTCTCGATTCACAAGGACAGGGGCAGACCCAGGGGAACACCAACAGCGCCGGGAGACCAGGGCAATACTATCGCACTGATAACCGGAACAAGAGAAGAGATGAAAGGCCGGATCACCGGTATGGGGCAGCACAAGTAGCAGCGGTGGAGGAAGAGCAAGAGGGCGCCGGCAGTAGCCAGCGTCCGAGATATGCGGGCTATCAGCAGCCTCAGCAGCAACAACCGCAGCAGCAAGCGCAGCCCTTCCAGAAAAAGAATGTCTGGGTCAACAAGAATGCCGGCGGAGGCGCCGGTCCGAAGAAACAATGGCCGAAGTATACAGTGGGTCTTGCCATGGACAAGCCTTGTGTGTTTCACACATTCCAGCCGGGTAAACCGGCAAACCATTTGACAAGAAACTGTTCCTGGTTGGACGACATATTAGCAGGTCATGCAGGTCCCTGGGGACCGGCTAGACCATCTGTCCCGGTAGCTCCATTGCCGTTGACAGGTGCAAATACAGTGGCAGTCCCGCCTAGGCCGGTTAATCCCGGGAACCAGAGCAACGCCGGAAATGCCGGCGTAAATCAAGTAGACCAGAGCTACAATCTGGAATATAATGCCGGAGGCCCAGGAGTGGGCCGGAATGAGTACAAGGAGTACGATCAGAGCTACATGGTCTTTGAGACCGAAAGAACAGACAAGCAGAGCTTGTACCGGCGGAGTTTGGAGGTAAACGCCGTTATGTCGGCAGTTCCGAAGATGATGCATTGGTCTGACCAAGCCATTGGCTGGGACAAGGCAGATCATCCCAGGATCATGCCAAATCCCGGTGGGTATGCGCTAGTGATGGATCCGACATTTGTCGGGCCGGCTAATAACATGAGGTTCAGCAAGGTCCTCATTGACAATGGTAGCAGCATCAACATCATGTACCGAGATACGATGCAGAAGCTGGGAATCAAGGAGAATATGCTGGAACCAAGCAAGACCACGTTCCACGGCATTGTGCCGGGACTTTCATGCGCGCCGATGGGCAAGATCCGGATGGATGTCATGTTTGGCAGCCGGGATAACTGCAGGGTAGAGAACCTCATGTTCGAGGTGGTTGATCTGGAGAGTCCCTACCATGCTTTGCTGGGAAGGCCGGCATTGGCAAAGTTCATGGCCTCTACGCATGTTGCGTACCTGAAGATGAAGATGCTGGGGCCCGGAGGGGCAATCACCATCATTGGTGATTACAAGCGCTCGATGGCATGCGCAACAGCAGGGTCTAACCTGGCCGAGACTCTGATCATTGCAGAGGAAAGGAAGAGGCTCAAGCGAGCAGTAGAGATTGCTGAGACGGTCGTGGCCGGCAAATCTATGCCGGGCATGACGAATCCCTGTGGCAGTGCTTCTTTTCAAGTAGGCAAGGAGGTCAAAAAGGTGCCTCTGGATGAAGCTTTCCCGGAGCGCCATGCCCTCATTGGGGCAAGTTTGGACCCCAAATAGGAAAGCGAGCTCATCAGCTTCCTCCGTGAGAATCGGGATATCTTTGCATGGTCTACTTTGGACTTGCAAGGTGTGCCGAGGGAGCTGGCTGAGCACGCATTACATGTGAGACTGGATGCTAAGCCGGTGAAGCAGTCGCTCCGGCGGAATGCCGGTGATAGAAGAAAAGCCATTTGGGAGGAAGTGGCCAGGCTCCTTGCCTCTGGCTTTATCAAGGAAGTACTTCATCCGGATTGGGTGTCTAATCCGGTTTTAGTGGAAAAGAAGAAAGATGAGCCCGCCATAGTGAAAGTGTGGCGGATGTGTGTTGATTACACCAACTTGAACAAGGCATGTCCTAAAGATCCATTCCCGCTCCCTCGGATCGATCAAGTGATTGATTCCACAGCTGGGTGTGAACTGTTATCATTTGTAGATGCCTATTCTGGTTTCCACCAGATCCCTTTGTATGAGCCGGATCAAATAAAGACATCCTTTATTACCCCGTACGGGGCTTATTGCTATCTCACTATGCCGTTCGGTTTAAGAAATGCCAGCGCGACTTATCAAAGGTGCATGCAAAAATGTTTGCACGATCAGATAGATAAAAATGTGCAGGTATATGTCGACGATATCGTCATAAAGACCAAGGAGAGCAGGACTCTCATAGATGACCTCTGGGAAACCTTTGGGAACCTGAGGAGATTCCGGATGAAGTTGAATCCGGTTAAATGTACCTTCGGTGTGCCGGCGGGCAAATTGCTCGGCTTCCTTGTCTCCAGCCGGGGTATTGAGGTGAATCCCGACAAGATTTGTGCCATAGAAAGGATGAAGCCGCCGACAGATTTAAGAGAAGTACAGAAGTTCACTGGGTGCCTTGCATCCCTGAGCCGTTTCATAAGCCGGCTGGGAGAGAAAGCTCTGCCGTTATATCAGCTGATGAAGAAGTCCGACACATTTGTCTGGACAACGCAGGCAGACGCAGCTTTCAAGGAATTAAAGCAGATGCTGTCTACAGCACCGGTATTAGCGTCTCCAATGCCCCGGGAGCCAATGTTGCTCTATATAGCGGCAACCAACAGGGTTGTCAGTGCAGTGGTGGTAGTGGAGCGAGAGGAGGGAGGCAAAACAGTGCAGCGGCCGGTATATTATCTGAGTGAAGTCCTCTCCACCTCAAAGCAAAACTACCCCCACTATCAGAAGATGACTTATGGTGTCTATATGGCGGCCAAGAAGCTCAAGCATTACTTCCAAGAGCATCCAATCCGTGTAGTGGCCGAGGCCCCTATCTCGGAAATCATAAGTAACAAAGATGCCAGCGGCAGGATAGCAAAGTGGGCAATAGAGCTTTCACCATATACACCACAGTATGATAAGAGGGATACAATCAAGTCCCAGGTGTTGGCTGATTTCTTTATTGACTGGGCCGAGATACGATATGAGCCGCCATTGCCAGATGCAAATTATTGGAGGATGCATTTCGATGGGTCCAAGACAATCCATGGCTTGGGTGCCGGCATAGTTCTCAGTTCGCCGAAAAATGACCAATTGAGATATGTCCTGCAGATTCACTTTGCAGCATCAAATAATGTGGCGGAATATGAGGCACTTGTGCATGGCCTGAAGGTGTCTAAGGACATAGGAATTCGCCGGATTATGTGTTTCGGTGATTCTGACTTGGTAATCCAGCAGTGTTCCGGCATATGGGACGTGCATGATGCTAACATGGCATCCTACCATTTCCTGGTACAGCAGTTAAGTGGTTACTTTGAAGGTTGTGAGTTCCGGCATGTTCTTCGGGCTCAGAACGATGCCGCCGATGCATTGTCCAAGTTGGGATCTTCCAGAGATTAAATCCCGCCCGGCATTTCATTGGAGCATCTGAGGAAGCCATCGATCAAACCCTCGCCGGAGTCATCTTCCATTTATGTCCCGCCAGGTCCGGAGGAAGCAGTTCCGATGGAGATAGATGCCGGAGCTAGGTCAGATAACCCGGGGACTGTTTCCTTAGTCCCGGGGACTGGGCCGGCATATGCTGTGAGTACAGTATTCCGGAGCAAAACTAAGGGCAAGGGTAAAATGTACCAAGAGGTTGTGCCGGTATACCCGGGGACTGCTCCGGCATACCCGGGGACTTCGCAGCCCATGGAGATCGATTATGTGACGGCTGAAATGATGGAAATAGATCAGGTAGTGTTCACTGTCAGGGAAGTGCCCTCATGGGCACGACCTATCCTGAATTTCTTGGTGGACGGTCAAGTGCCGGCCGATGAAACCGAGGCACGCCGGATCGCAAGAAGATCCAAAGGATATACCATCATAAACAAAGAAATTTACAAGAGAAGTGTCACCGGAGTATTGCAGAGATGTGTCGAATCTGCGGAAGGTCTGGAGATGCTCCGGGAAATTCATCAGGGGGAGTGTGGTCACCACGCTTCGTCCAGAGCATTGGTGGCCAAGGTATTCCGGCATGGGTTCTATTGGCCGACGGCACTGCAAGAAGCAGAAAACTTGGTCCGGAAATGCAATGGGTGTCAGAGATATGCCCACCAGATTCATCAGCCGGCATCTGCCTTGAAGACTATCCCGATAACCTGGCCCTTTGCTGTTTGGGGCCTGGATATGGTCGGGGCTTTTATGCCGGCTAGAGGAAAGATGACCCATATCCTGGTCATGGTGGACAAGTTCACCAAGTGGATCGAGGTGAAGCCCATAAGCAAGTGTGATGGTCACACAGCAGTGAAATTCTTAAAGGATATAATCTTGAGATATGGTGTTCCTCATAGCATCATCACTGACAATGGGTCGAACTTTGCCCAAGGGCCATTTGCCAGATTTTGTGAGGAAGTGGGAATCCGGCTGGACATTGCATCGGTTGCTCACCCTTGTGCCAATGGCCAAGTAGAGAGATCAAATGGGTTAGTGTTATCCGGCATAAAACCCCGGCTGATAGAGCCACTAGAGAAAACTCCGGGATGTTGGCTAGATGAGTTGCCGGCAGTGCTTTGGAGTTTGAGGACAACACCAAATAGGTCAACAGGCTACACACCATTTTTCCTGGTGTATGGAGCAGAAGCTGTGCTTCCAACAGATGTAATACATGACGCACCAAGAATAGTGCTATTGTTATCGCCACATTTTGGCCAAATGAGGAGATGGGCCGTAATCAAGATGGGCTTGGAGGATATACATGCAACGTATTGCTGGATCGGCCTTGCGCGTGGATTTGGGCTAAATTGCCCGTGTATCTGTATATTATGATAGATTACGTTTAGGTTTATTCCAAAGATAGAAAGTCTCCGGACTATAAATATGTACCTAGGGTTATTGAGAAAGGAGGACGATCACGTTCACAACAAACACAATCTCGGCGCATTGCCACCCCTTGTTTCGAGGGTTTCTTTCAGGTAAGCGTCGTGCTGCCTAGATCGCATCTCGCGATCTAGGCAGCATCTGCTTATGCGTTGTTTGGTGTTGCTCGTACTGAAGCTTTGTTGATGGCGAGTAATACTGTTATCATAGATCTGTTTGGGCTAGCATCGGTACTTTTTGTTATGTTTGCTTAATCTTGCTGCCCTTAGAGATCTCGCTGCCTTTGCACCTATTTTGGGTGTAAGGGCAGCCTCTTGCTTGATCTTTATTCAGTCGATTCGATCTGTTATAGTTGTTCCTTGTTCTCCAAGGATTAGTTTGATATCCGTATGGTTAGGCCTCACAAACGGGTTGAACGATCCAGTAGTACGTAAGGATATGGTTTGCCAATTCGAGAGGAGTTGTTCCGGGAATTGACTCTACGTTGGTTTTTTGGCCTCCTCTAGGGTTAGTTTTCTGTTATCTTTCGTATCTACCAGGCTCAATTACGTGTGGGATGTTCCAATTATGTGGTGAAAGCGTTAAACTATCGTAGATCGATTTAACTTGTATTGATAAAGCAAAACCCCATGTTATCGTAGATCTAATGCAGATCCATGGGACAATCGGCTACATGAGCCGATTCACAGGGAAACCTGAGAGCCGATCGAGGCTCGTATTTAATGTTTACGTGTCTGCCATGCAGGAAACTAATCGAAGCAATCCATCACCTTCCTGACCAGGTATAGGTCAGGTGGCACGCCCTTGCATCAGCCAGGACGTGTGCCAGAGTTTGCGGGCCGTTGCCCGAGGGACCAGGGCCCACCAGCAGTTCTGGGAGCCTCCCGGCTCTTCGTGTTGCTCGTCGCTGCTCGCCGGTGGGTTTTGACAGGCAACACATTCTGGCACGCCCAGTGGGACCTTCAACAACATCTGCATCAACATCTGACGCTGCGATGGGGGACAGACCAATCACGTACGACGATCTGCCTGATGAGCACAAGAAGAGGTATGATGATATCAAAGCTCTCTTCGAAGCCGATCTCATCGGCTCTTTTGAAAGGACCCGTAAGCATGGCATCAGGTGGAAAGGGTTCTCACCCGAAGGCGCTCTCGATGAGGTGGATCTGTCTGTTCCTTCAGAGGATCGCACCAGAGCTCTGCGACAGGAAGTCAATTACATGGTGGCTCATTCTCTTCACCGCCATTCTGAGAGCCTGGTGAACGCTTTCGAGCGCGTCGCGGTTCGCGTGGTTCAGGAGATCATGAAACATCAGTACTCTCCGTCGGGGCCTACCCTAGGGACTCACCAGGGAGAAAGACCGCTCCAGACCAGGCCACAGCTGCCATTCACGCTTGCAGCTCCGGAGCCACCGGGGTCACCGGCGTACGTTATCTACAAGATTGGAGGTGATCCTGGCGATTACCAATTCCTGTTTGAACCACCTAAAGAAATCCCACATGGATATGTGTGCACATACGTGCCGGACTGCAACAGCCTGGCGCGCACGAACCAGATTGCAACCGCAGGGATTTCTGGGGCAGGTGTTCCTGGAGCAGGGGTTTCGGGAGCAGGTATTTCTGGAGCAGGGATGTCTGGGATGGACGCTGATAAACAGGCGTGGCTAGCTAAGTATGCCACCAGAACGAGTCATGACAATTTAGCCCCTGCAGCTCAAACGGTGGAGCAAATCAGTACCATCTTGAGAGACCAGTTCGGCTTCGTGCCGAAGAGGAGAACAATCGGCTATTCCAAGCCGTACCCCAACGAGTATGATCTGATTCCTCTGCCACCCAAGTATCGGCTCCCTGAGTTCTCAAAGTTTAATGGATCAGAAGGGTCTAGCTCGATCGAGCATGTGAGCCGATATTTGGCACAGTTAGGCATGATTTCAGCATCGGACCAGTTACGCGTAAGGTTCTTTGCGCAATCTCTGACAGGACCAGCTTTTGGGTGGTACACCTCGTTGCCACCAAATTCGATCCGGACCTAGAAGCAGCTGGAAGAGCAGTTTCATATTCAGTATCATTCAGAAGCTACCGAGGCTGGCATTGCTGATCTGGCACAGGTGCGGCAGAAGCGGGGAGAAACGGTAGCCGAGTATATTCAGCGTTTCAGGACTGTCAAGAACCGATGTTATTCGGCTCGTTTAACTGAGAAAGAAGCGGTCGAGCTCGCAGTGTTGGGTCTCTCAGCACCGATCAAGGATCTGGCTTTCCAAGTAGAATACAATTCACTGGCGCACATGGTCCAGAAACTGACAATGTATGAGCAGCGCCACCCTGAGTTGTACCAAGACAAGTTCAAACGTCCGATAGGCCTGGTCGATACAGAAGAAGAGGATCCTGCACAAGACCAGGAGATAGCCGTGGCTGAATGGGCTCGGGGGGCAGATCCTGTGTCCTGCAAATGGGTGAAACAGCAAGGGCCTGCAAAAGGGTTCGACTTCGATGTAAGCAAAGCTGAGCAGATATTCGATTTACTGCTGAAGGAAAAGCAGCTGAAGTTACCCGAAGGCCATAAAATCCCTACGGCGCAAGAGATGAACGGGAGATCATACTGCAAGTGGCATCACTCGTTCACCCACACCACCAACGATTGCAAAGAGCTACGTCGGCAGATCCAAACGGCGATAGAACAGGGCCGTCTAATCCTTGGGCAGTTCGCCATGAAAGTGGACACAAACCCGTTTCCTGGCGTCAACATGGTAAAGCACAGCCACTCCACGAGGCGTCAGCTAGATTTCTCGTTCGATATTAACATGGCAGGGCCGGTGTACCACCATGGCAAGTATAAGGGGGAAGGCGGTCACTCCCGGGGCAAAGAAAAGGAAGGGGCCGGTCCACGCGACCGGCCCCGTTATGATGATAGGCGGTATATAACCGAGGAACAAGTGAGAAGCGTGCGATATCAGAAGCCACACTCCACGCATCTCCTTCACAAGTATGAGCGTCAGTATGACCGACGTCGGCACTACGACAGAGATGATGAAAGAGATCGTCGGACCGACGCATACGATGGGAGATACCGTCGGCATGATAGAGATGATGAAGGATATGAGCACCGCGCTAGGGGAAGGTCAAAGGAAAAGGAAGGCGTGGATAAACATTGGGATTGTCCTTTCTTCAAGTATTGTTGGGATGCGGGAATGAGCCGATTGCCTACAGTCGACAACTGCCCGGAATGTGGACAGCAGAAGGATGACACAGGTCCAGTTTCAGTGTTCAAACGTCTAGGGCCTCTCCCGCCTCAGAATAGACAAGAGGAGTCATCTCGGGCAAAAGATCTCGAGGAGTTAGAAGAAGAAGAAGATAGATATCACCGGCCACGGTGGTGTCCCGATGGACTCAGACACACCCAAAAGCGTAGAGTTCAGCGGCTACGTAGCTTGGAGGAAGCCGAAGCGCAGTATCTCCACACTTTAAGGAAAGCACGGCCCGATCTGGCCGTGAAAATTCAGCGAACCTTGGAGACGGAGGCCCGTCCGAAAAAGAAAGAGTGGCGCCCCAAACCAGTAAAAGCCGATGCAAAGACATCGGCTGGCACAAACATGGTATTCATACTTCTGTCAGAGTTTTGCGCTCCAAGAACTAAAGAACTACCAGTGGCACAGTTTGACTGCGGCCCACGGCCGGTTATCTTTGAAAAGCCACGAGAGAAGGGCTACAAACATCTGAAAGCCCTGTACCTGAGAGGTTTTATCAATGGGCAGCCTGTCCGCAAGATGTTGGTTGACACCGGAGCGGCAGTCAATATAATGCCATACTCCATGCTGCGGCGTTTGGGACGCTCCACTGCAGATCTGATCAAAACCAACGTCACGCTAAGCGACTTCAACGGCCAAGCTTCAGAAACGCAAGGCGTTCTGAACGTGGATCTGACCGTGGGCAGAAAAACCATCCCTACGTCATTCTTCATCGTGGACAGCAAAAGCACCTACGCTGTCTTGCTGGGGAGGGACTGGATTCACGCTAACTGCTGCATTCCATCCACGATGCACCAATGCCTGATACAGTGGGATGGAGATGAAGTGGAGGTCATTCATGCAGATGATTCGATCGAGATCTCAATAGCTGGCATGAACATCTGGGATGCAGAAGACCAAGAGCCGATCTCTGGAGTCAGCCTAGACGGCTGTGAGCGCATTGAAGCTACAAAAAACGGGGTGAGGCTGGTCTTATCCACTGGCCTGACAGAGTAGCAAAGTCCATGTTTGTACGTGGTGAGGCCGATCCCTGCGATCGGCCACAAAAAATAAAAAGCAGTGATCTTACGACAAGCATGTCATGTAGTCGTAGTAGGGAGATTCCCTACCATTGTAGAGCACAAATAAGGTGTAAACCTTCCTTGAATAATGCAAAAAAGGGGGCCGATTCCGGCAATCGGCCCAAATTATCTTGGTTATCCTCACCAAATGTTTGGCCTGTGTTCAGCATCGATTTAGCAGGTGACGGAAAACTGGGGTATGGGTTTACATCCGCTGATGAGCTAGAGGAGATTGACATCGGTCCTGGGGATAAGCCACGACCGACATTTATCAGCAAAAAGTTAGATCCGAATCTGCGGGGTCCGATGATAGCTTTGTTGAAAGAATATCCAGATTGCTTTGCCTGGGACTATACAGAGATGCCCGGGTTAGACAGGAGCATCATTGAGCATCGGCTCCCGCTTAAAAAAGGGTTTCGGCCATTCCAGCAGCGAGCACGACAGATGAAGGCCGAAATTTTAGAAGAAGTCAAGAAAGAGATCGAGAAAATGTTGAAAGCTGGGTTCATCAGGCCATGCAGGTATGCTGAGTGGATTTCTAGTATCGTACCTGTAGAGAAAAAGGATGGCCGGTGGCGTGTTGCCATAGATTTTCGGGATCTCAATAGAGCCACTCCAAAGGATGAGTATCCAATGCCGATAGCAGAGACATTGATCAACGCAGCTGCTGGTCATAAGGTCTTGAGCTTTATGGATGGCAATGCCGGTTACAATCAAATTTTTATGGCTCCAGAAGATATACACAAGACTGCATTCAGAGTCCCAGGTTCGGTAGGGTTGTTTGAATATGTAGTCATGACATTTGGCCTGAAGAATGCCGGCGCCACATACCAAAGAGCCATGAATTACATTTTCCATGATCTGATCGGAAAGCTGGTAGAGATTTATATCGATGACGTGGTAGTCAAGTCTGCTTCAGTACAAGGACACTTGGACGATCTGCGATGCGTCCTGGACCGAACCAGAAAATTTGGGCTACGGATGAATCCAAAGAAGTGTGCCTTCGGTGTGACGGCCGGTCAGTTCTTGGGTTTCTTGGTCCATGAACGCGGAATTGAGATCGGCCTGAAAAGTCAGGAGGCAGTGCGAACAATGAAGCCACCTACCACGAAGAAAGAACTGCAGTCTCTCATCGGCAAAATCAACTTCGTCAGAAGGTTCATCTCCAATCTGT
This sequence comes from Dactylis glomerata, assembly GCA_007115705.1. Classification (NCBI taxonomy): domain Eukaryota; kingdom Viridiplantae; phylum Streptophyta; class Magnoliopsida; order Poales; family Poaceae; genus Dactylis; species Dactylis glomerata. Next base: position 1,837,798 of record QXEO01000685.1, on the reverse strand, counting down.
CAGGAAGAATAGAGCCATTCATGGGACTGGTGAAAATTAAATCTGATGAGGAGTTCCGCTGGGGGACAGAACAACAACGAGCCTTCGACGAGATCAAAGAATATTTAACGAAGCCGCCAGTATTGGTTCCGCCCCAGCAAGATAGGCCGTTCTACATTTACGTGTCGGTAGCTGACACGTCCATCGCCTCAGTGGTGGTGCAAGTTTATGATGGTCTGGAGCGAGTTGTGTTTTACATCAGCAGAAGGATGCTGGATGCAGAGACAAGGTATCCTGAGATCGAAAAGTTGTGCCTCTGCCTATTTTTCACCTGCACCAAGCTGCGACACATCTTGCTGTCAGTAGAGATTATCATCATATGCAAATCAGATGTCATAAAACATATGCTGTCGGCTCCTGTGTTGAAAGGCCGACTCGGCAAATGGATGTTTGCATTATCGGAATTTGATATCCGGTATCAACCCGCGAAAGCGGTTAAGGGACAGGCGTTGGCCGATCTTATTGCTGAACGAATCAACACTGATATAGCAGCACTGTCTGTACGTGCATGGGCTATGTTTTTCGATGGATCGGCTTGTGATGATGGTTGCGGCATCGGCATTCTACTCGTGTCACCCCGGGGGGCAACATATTCCTTCTCCATCAGGCTATCTACCCCTTGCACCAACAATGTCGCTGAGTATGAGGCAATACGCAAGGGAATGGAGTTGCTCATTGAAGCCGGAGCAGAAGCAGTGGAACTTTTTGGAGACTCCAAATTGGTGATTTCCCAACTCACGGAGGAATACAAGTGTGAGAGCGAGTCACTCTTCCCATTATGGTTGCAATGCCGTGAGCTGATGGCACAGTTCAGGTACTTAAACTTTAACTGGATCCCGCGATCGCAGAATACCGAGGCGAATGATCTCGCACAGATGGCTTCAGGCTACAAGAACATAGCAGATGGAACTGATGTTCAGGTACAGTTCCTGGAGGCGGACGACTGGAGAGCCGATATCTTCAATTACTTGAAAGATTCGGCTCGGGGGGCACCTAAACGGATAAGATACAAGGCCATGAAGTATGTGCTTATTGGGGATGACATGTTCTACAGGACTCTGGAAGTGTTACTTCTCAAATGTCTGGGGCCAACCGAGGCAAATCGGCTTCTACACGAGGTACACGAAGGCGCCTATGGAACTCACCAATCGGCTCACAAGATGAAATGGTTGATCAGGCGATCAGGGTTTTATTGGCCCACCATGCTTGAGGACTGTTTTAAGTACTATAAAGGGTGCCAAGCATGTCAGAAATTCGGAAAAATTCAGATGGTACCTGCATCAGCGATGAACCCCATCATCAAGCCTTGGCCATTCCGAGGTTGGGGCATGGATATGATTGGCAAGATCAACCCTCCATCGAGCAAAGGCCACATGTGGATTTTGGCCATTACGGATTATTTCACTAAATGGGTGGAAGCCGTCCCTATGAAGTCAGTAAACTCGAAGGATGTTATCAATTTCGTGAAAAAACATGTCATTCATAGATTCGGGATTCCCCAAACTATCACGACCGATGGAGGTCCGGTCTTCATTTCTCACGAGTTTAGAGAATTCTGCGAGGACATGGGAATTAAGCTGATCCGATCATCTCCATACTATGCTCAAGCAAATGGGCAAGCTGAAGCGTCCAATCAGAGCCTTATCAAGCTGATCAAGAGAAAAGTCGACGAGCACCCTAGGCGTTGGCACGAGGTTTTGTCAGAAGCTTTGTGGGCTTATCGCATGTCATGTCATGGAGCGATAAAAACCTTGCCATACCATCTAGTCTATGGACAAGAAGCCGTATTGCCATGGGAGATTACGGCTGGATCGAGACGTGTCACTTTTCAGAACGATCTAACAACTGAAGAATATGCAGCCCTGATGAGTGATAGTGTTGAGGATTTAACTGAACTTAGGCTGTGGTCGCTTGAGAAAATTAAAGAGAACAAAGCCAAGGTAGCTCGTGCATATAATAAGAAGGTGAGACCAAAGGAGTTCCACGTTGGCGATCTGGTATGGGAAGCTGTATTGCCATTGGGAACTAAGGATGCAGCATATGGTAAATGGTCTCCAAATTGGGGCGGGCCATACAGGGTCGACCAAGTTTTAAGGGGCAACGCGTACATGCTTGAGGAGCTGAACGGTGTGAAATTCCCAGTGGCTGTCAACGGTCAGCATCTCAAGAAATATTTCCCAAGCATGTGGGACGATGGACAGTGAAATATGGGGGCCGATACATGAAATCGGCCAGTAAAAAAAAATTTCCCAAGCATGTGGGATGATGGACAGTGAAATATGGGGGCCGATACATGAAATCGGCCAATAAAAAATAAAAATGCACAGCCACTCTCGAGGTTCAAACTGTTACGAGCAGGTGTCAGGTTACATGAAGAAGCTACTGAAGGAATGCCTCGAAGGCATGGAGGGCGTCAGCACGGACACGATCCACCTCGGCGATCTCGGCTTCGTCATCATCGTCCTTGCCCGTCACTAGCTGCTTGCTCAGGGCACGTATTTCTGCCAGATCAGTCTTCAGTTGAGCTTTGAGGCCTTCTGCTTCGTCTGGGGAGCGGGCGATGAATGCTTCCTTGTCATGAATGAGCTTTTTAGTCGCCCGGACCTTCTCTTCGAGATCTTCCAATTCCTTTTTTAAGGTTGCAAGCTCGGCGGTGCTGACAGAGGTGTCAGTTTTGGCATCCAGAGACGCCTTTTTCTCATTGAGCCGCTGACATTTGGCTGCAATATCGGCCTTCAGTGGGAGTTGGGCGTGGCGTAGATTGATCCTCTCACGAGCCAACTTCACCCTTGACCCGAAGAAAGACAGAGTCGCAACTGGCAAAAGCTTCACCTGCAATGCTACCGGGAGTTGGTCCTTGATTTCGTCAAGAACACTCTTCACCTCTTCAGAACCCTCGACCAACTTCTCGATTGGGGAGGACAGCAAGGCTTTGAGACGCTGGAATTGAGGTAGAACAGCGCTTGCTCGTGGTTCATCGTTGGCGGCAGAGGGAGCTGGTTCGATGGATTCAGGGTTGAACGTCAGCAAGCCTAAGATATCACAACCCTGGCAGGCAGAAGTGGCGTCAGTATGCGTCAGACAGGGAAGGATGAGCCGAACGAAGTGAACATACCTCTCCTGAGATCAGGGGGATAGCCGATGGCGAGACAATCGGCTCGTGTGTTGTTGCTGAGGGCTTGGCCAGGTTGGCAACCGTTTCATCTACACCTTCAGGGATTATTAGATCCAAGCTAGCGGAAGGCATCGACACTTCCCCGACTTTCCCACTAGAAGTGTCATTCGTCTGCGCGGAAGGTGCTTAGCCGATGTGAATCGATGAATCGGCATAAAAAAGGAGTGGTAAGAGTGTGGAGAGTAATTACTTTCGAAGCCTCCCGGCTCGATGAAGAAACTTGCAGTCCCTTGCGAGCCCTCTTGGGGCTCACAGCTTGCCCCGCCTCGACTGATGCTCGGGGGGCAACAGGTTCAGGAACAGGCCTTTTCCTGGAAACCGACGGTGGCAAATCTGGCTGGCTCTGTGTGGTGGTTCTCTCAGAGTCTGCTGAGCTCGAATCTCCTCGATTGGATTGTGTTTCCTCGCTGGAGATGTCTTCGATGGAGACCTGTAAGAAAGGGAGAGTTGGTAAGCACAAGCATGTTTATAAAGATAAATGAGATCAACCAAGGCATGAATCAGCGTACGTGCGAACTCTCTAGAGAAGGGCTCCGGCGCCTCAAAGTTTTCTTGGCCACTACCTTCCTCACCGCCGTTCTTGTTTTAGTTGGAACTCGGGGGGCAGCTGACCCAGAAGTCGCTTGGCTCTTGGAAGCCGATTTTGGTGATATCGGCTGGTTCTGCATCACGACCTGTTTCAAAGGTGGTGAGTTTTTGCAGAAAAGGACCACAGGAGCTGGTGGGAAGAATTCGAAGGGGGAGCCATCATCGTTTGTAGGTTCTGGACCATCTTGTTGCTGCAAGGAGGAAGAGCAGGTTATTAAAAGAATCATTGTGAGTTGCATCAAGAAAATTTACAAGTAGTAGTACCTGTTCTACGGGGATGTCATATTCAGCATTGAGCTGTTCCAGCAATGGTCCCAGAGCTCTCCTGAAGGCATGAGTCTTCCACATCGACCACCAGTTCTCAAAACCATCGGTTGATGAAGCGAAAGTGAGGTTGTTAGGAATTGGGATGGTCAGAGCATCGAAGAAAGAATAACACCTCTGACTGGTGAGAGGATCGGGCAGGTCAGCTCTGCTCTCTGTGAGGTGGTGGAGAAAGAAATGAGGAGGTACTTGCCCAAGGCCAAATTGCCGAGCTGCTACGACCGGCTGGTAGAACTCGTATCCAGGCTTGATTATTCTGTTGGATGTGCTCATGCCAACTAGGAGGAAGCAGGGACGGATCACGGTGGAGAATAGCTGCCGAGTGCTAGTGTCATCGGCAAAGTTGTCCAGCCTGAAGGAGATTGGATTTTCAAAATTTTCCGATTCCTCCGTGTAAGGAAATAAGATAGGATTGTCCAGGCCTTGGAAGAAAATGCTGAACCACTTGGATGCTTCATGAGGGATCAGTTTACTACCTGGCAGGCTATACAGAGCTTGGCCGTAGCTGGTGCATCGGATCCGCTTCCCTTTGGCATCTGGAAAGGTGCAACTTGCCAAAAGGGGGAAGTTTGGGATATGGTTTTGAAAGTACAGCTGAGCCCATAGTTGAATAAACCACCAAGGACCTCCTATTTTGACTGCTATGTGGGAGGATAGTTTGACAGACATCAACTGGAGATATTGATAGACTTCTCCAAGGAACAGTTTGCCGATGCCAAGTTGCGTGCCTCTGGCAAGTTCGTAGGCCAAGGGAAGATAATTCTTGGTTGGAGCAAGGGAAGGGCCACAGAATATGAAATGTTCTAGCCAGAAATTGAGGAAGGCCGTGTGTTCTTTCTCTGTGACAGGGCCCTTAGTTTTCATGTGGCTTCGAAGATAGGCACCCCAGTTCGTGCAATCTGTTTTGGAAGAAAGCTTGAAGGGGACTTTTGGCAGCATAAAAGCAGAGGGGCTGGGTGATGTGACGTCCAGACCAGTAATCATCACCACGTTTAACAGAGTTGGTGTCATGGGGCCATGGCCGAACATGAAGCAGTTCAGAGCATCAGACCAGAAATAGCCGATGGTTTTTAGAAGATTTTCATGTTTCTCAAGGGGAGACAATGACAAAGACAAGGCATCGGCTATTCCCGTGGTTTCCCATTGGGATTGGTAAGTTTTGGCTACCCTACTGTACCAAGAAACCCAATATTCGGGAGGATTAGGCCAGGCTCGCAAGCAGTCGGCCCAAGAATCCAAATCTAAGTTTTGGCTTACGAAGGGGATTCTGTTTGCCTCGCAAGAGATCAGATGGGCAGGACTAGATTCTGTACGGGGGCCAAGGCAGAGAGAATTTGGGAGAGAAGGATGCGGCAGCAGAATGTCTGAAACCTAAAATTTTAATGATGGGATAAAGCATTAATTCAGGTGTTTGCTGTTAATTCTAGCACCGTGCTCGGATTGTGAGGAACAGTTAAGGATTACCTTCAGACCGGAGACCGCTGTGTTGGCGCTGGACGATTCCGCCATCTAATTTGCCGGCGGAGATGGATCTATGCGGTGGGGAATCTAGGGTTCGTGTCGCCGTGAGCCCGATTTGTTCAATGAGGCAATTGGAGATCTGAGTTAGCCTTTTTGAAGATGGTTGCAGGTTACCGTTGAAATTGGAAAGTGACCGCTCAGACTTGTCTAAATAAGCGACCGAGTTTGACCTTGCCAACGTTTGTAGGAAAAGCCGATGTGTTGCCATCGGCTCTTCGGGCTTTGACTTGGTTGACCATATCAAGCGTGGTATGGTGAAAGCCGATTCGTTACTATCGGCTTCTGGAACGTTGACCTATTTGACTATCGGCAAAATCAAATTGGGAAAAGCAATCTTTGTTGATTCCAAAGACGGTTGTTTACAATGAAGCCGATTGCTTACAAAATGGAAATCTACTACTAGTACTACTACTACTAGTTCCTAATCTAGAAGGCGGCGTCGTCGTCGTCGCCGTTGCCGTTGCCGCCACCGTCTTCGCTGTCATCGGCGCTGCTGCCGGCGTAGTCCTCACCGCTGCTGCTGAAGTTCAGCGGGGGCCTCCTCGTCCTCGTCGTCGTCGTCGGTGTCCTCGCTGGACCCGGCGCGGAAGCGCTTCACCGGCGGGTATTCGTCGGAGGAGGTGTCCTCCTCTGCTTCTTCCTCCTCGTCGGAAGAGCCGATGTCCTCGCCCCAGGACACGGCGTCGTCGGCGCTCTCCGCCTCCAGTTCCCCGTCGACGAGGAACTGGAGGTCCTCCTCGCCGTCGGTCAGGGACTCGTCGTCCTCTGACTGGGCGGCGAAGTCCCAGTCCCTCTCGTCCCACCATTGTGGGGCAAGAGCTTCGTACGCCGCCATTGGCGGGTGCTCCGGCGTCGGCTCCCGGTTGACGGAGTCGGAGGATTGGAAGGAAAGGCCGGATGTGTTGGAGGAAGAAGAGGAGGCCATGGCGGAGGAAGAGGGTTTTTTGGCTAATGGAGAAGAATGAGGATGCAAATGGCTCGGATAGATTTAAATAAGGGGAATAGTGGAAGATGGTTCAATGCCATAACGGTTTTCGAGAATGTGGTGCCAGAGTTGTCAAATCGTGCACTGCGGAGAAGTTGAGAAGGCAAGGCATCATGATGAGGAGGCGATGTGACGGTTCTGCTCTGCAACGCGTGACCCGATGAAGAAAAAACAGAGTGGTTTTGGAATTATTATTGCCAAAACCAGGGGGGCATGTGTTAACGCCACATTTTGGCCAAATGAGGAGATGGGCCGTAATCAAGATGGGCTTGGAGGATATACATGCAACGTATTGCTGGATCGGCCTTGCGCGTGGATTTGGGCTAAATTGCCCGTGTATCTGTATATTATGATAGATTACGTTTAGGTTTATTCCAAAGATAGAAAGTCTCCGGACTATAAATATGTACCTAGGGTTATTGAGAAAGGAGGACGATCACGTTCACAACAAACACAATCTCGGCGCATCGCCACCCCTTGTTTCGAGGGTTTCTTTCAGGTAAGCGTCGTGCTGCCTAGATCGCATCTCGCGATCTAGGCAGCATCTGCTTATGCGTTGTTTGGTGTTGCTCGTACTGAAGCTTTGTTGATGGCGAGTAATACTGTTATCATAGATCTGTTTGGGCTAGCATCGGTACTTTTTGTTATGTTTGCTTAATCTTGCTGCCCTTAGAGATCTCGCTGCCTTTGCACCTATTTTGGGTGTAAGGGCAGCCTCTTGCTTGATCTTTATTCAGTCGATTCGATCTGTTATAGTTGTTCCTTGTTCTCCAAGGATTAGTTTGATATCCGTATGGTTAGGCCTCACAAACGGGTTGAACGATCCAGTAGTACGTAAGGATATGGTTTGCCAATTCGAGAGGAGTTATTCCGGGAATTGACTCTACGTTGGTTTTTTGGCCTCCTCTAGGGTTAGTTTTCTGTTATCTTTCGTATCTACCAGGCTCAATTACGTGTGGGATGTTCCAATTATGTGGTGAAAGCGTTAAACTGTCGTAGATCGATTTAACTTGTATTGATAAAGCAAAACCCCATGTTATCGTAGATCTAATGCAGATCCATGGGACAATCGGCTACATGAGCCGATTCACAGGGAAACCTGAGAGCCGATCGAGGCTCGTATTTAATGTTTACGTGTCTGCCATGCAGGAAACTAATCGAAGCAATCCATCACCTTCCTGACCAGGTATAGGTCAGGTGGCACGCCCTTGCATCAGCCAGGACGTGTGCCGGAGTTTGCGGGCCGTTGCCCGAGGGACCAGGGCCCACCAGCAGTTCTGGGAGCCTCCCGGCTCTTCGTGTTGCTCGTCGCTGCTCGCCGGTGGGTTTTGACAGGCAACAGCTATATACTGAGGAAGAGGCTAAAGAAGCCAGAGAAAATGATGTTGATTTGCTAGAGGAAGCAAGAGAAATAACTCTGTCAAGAACAGCAGTATATCAGCAGAACCTCAGACGCTATCATGCGCAGAAGGTAAATCCAAGGAGATTTCAAGAGGGAGATCTAGTACTCCGGCTAAAGCAAGGAACAGAAGGCCGGCATAAGTTAACTCCTCCATGGGAAGGGCCATTCATTGTGAGCAGAGCTCTGCACAATGATGCCTACTATCTTATAGATGCGCAGGACCCCAAGAAGGACAAGGCGGACAGGTCCGGAGAAGAAACCAAGAGACCATGGAACATAGCTCTACTCCGCCCCTTTTACTCCTGAGCAGCACAATGTATGTATTTCCATATTTTGCTTTGTGTGCCGGCACGTTATGCCGGCACAAGTCTAATGAATGAAATGCCGGCATCCCGAAAGCGGGCACTGCCTCCGAGTTATACTGTTGTTTATTTACAGTTCTTTTGTTATATGTCGGCTGGCTTGATTTGAATGCTTCCAATGTCGGCCTAGTAATGTGTCGGCACCAAAGGCCACTCTTCGACTTAGCTGCTATCCGAAACCCGGCTTCATGGCTAGCAAGAGTAGATGCCGGAGATTGTCTACACATGGAAAACGGCTAAGGAAGTGTAAAGCAAGCGAACCGGCATTTTTATTAAAGCTAAAGTTAAAATTTGAAGTATCGGATGATTTGAAGTCTAAGTTTCAAAGCTAAAGTACTGTATGTTCAATGAAGCAACCTTGAGACTCATACGTCGAAAGCCAAATAAGGTAGACAAGTAGCCAAGGTTGTGAAGTTGAGGAAACAGGAAAACAAACTCGGTGACTTAGCCAAAGGATGATCCGGCATTAATAACAAGCAAACCGAAATAAAACTTGTTCAGGTAGCAAACCAAAGGAAGGTAAAAGTATATCTTACAACTGCACCCGGCATACCGGGGATCTGATAAAACTTAAAGTTTTTGTGCTATAAAGTCAAGGAGCAGTGGCAGAAGCAGAGCCGCCGGCAGGAGGAGCGGTAGCAGTGGAAGTGTCGGCTTCAGGTGTGCCGGACCCAGCAGATGGAATGGAGCCATCACCTCCGCCCGGGGCAGATGCCTGTTCCGGGGCATCAGTCTCGGCCTCTTCAGCTTCATCTTCATCTTGGCTGGAGTCGGAGCCCTCGGCAACGGCAGATGCCCCAGCATCATCCTTCTTCTCCGGCTCACGGATGTCCCGGACGAAGGCGTCGGTGTCGGCATAGTCCACATAGCTGTGGGCCAACTCCCGGCGCCGGCGGATATGTTCCGGATCCGTGGTCCAGATGGATCCTTCGCGCACGGTGCGCAAAGTCTCCAGGTCTGCTTTCTCATACCAGGAGAGGAAGTAGCTGAGAGCTTCATCAGCTCCTACCCTCGTGCCGGAATCTCGCCATTCCCGGAGGCGAACCTTGGCGAGCTGCAAGTCGTTGCCGAGATCAACAGGATCAGTGGGCGTCCTTTGTCCCGGCCAGAGGGCAGAGAATGCCTCCTGGGTGCCATAGAAGAGTTCTTCGGTATAGAGTGTCATGGCGTTCTTCCAGGATTGCAGAGCTAGCAGCTGCTCTGACATGTCCCAGTTGGCCAAGTCAACCGGAACACCCCGGTTTTCTCGATCCAACTACAAAGCCCTCTCAACGTCTTCGACGGAAGCGGGGAACATGTCTGAGAAAAATAGATGATGTTAGCAAAAGGAGAGTATGTCGGCATAAGAGGGTATGCCGGAAGAGAGCATGGCATGTCGGGCAGGGATAAGGAAAAGAGATTTGAAGCTTACTGGCGAGGTCAGCATTGAGCTGTGCGACTGTGACTTCCCATTTGGTAGCCTGCGCCTTCAAGCCATCCAGTTCAGCGTGAGTAGCGGCTGCGTCGGCTTCAGAGGTGACGAGCAGATCCTGGGCTTTCTTCAGTTGGCCCACGCGCTGCTCCTTCTCCTCAAGAAGCTTGGCGATCCGGCTTTTCAGCTGGTCAGTCTCAGTCTTGTGGGCGGCATCCCGGTCATCCAACTGTTTGGCCACGTCCACAGAGGATATGCAGTCCTGATGGCGTGCCTCCAGCGCAGCTTTCTCATCTGCAAAACTTTGAAGTTAAAAGGATTTGAAGATAGAAAACAGAGACAAGGACTAAAGGATTTGAAGTACAGAATGTGTAGTGGAAGATTAACAAGATCCGGCATACCTGTCAGCTCTTTCACCCTCTTAAGAAGCTCGACGACTTGTTCTTCAGTGCCAGCTGAAGAGTGTCGGCACAAGGTTATATGTCGGCAAGAATAGTATTGCAAAGTAAAAAGAGGAAAGATATCCGGCATACAGAGGTATGTCGGCAAAGATTACCTTTCTTGGACAGCTCTAGCTGAAGCTTGCTATGTGCGTCAGATAACTTCCGGTGCTCGCACACCAAGTCATGAAACATGTCGGCGCGTGTGTTGTTCATACGCTGCAAAAAGGTCAGGATTTGAAAGGTTATGAGAAAAGTTTAGCAGGCCATATACGAAGATTCATGCTATTGAAGACCCGGCACAGGTGCTGCGCACCTATCCCGGCTCTCGGTGACTAGGATTTGAAGCTCGAATCGAGCTTATATCTCGGTCAAGAGGATTTGAAAAATGATTAAGGGCTGAGATTGTTAAAGACCCGGCACAGGTGCTGCGCACCTGTCCCGGCTCTCGGTGACTAGGATTTGAAGCTCGGATCGAGCTCATATGTCGGAAAGTCAATTTGAAAAGCGGCTAAGTGCAAAAGGTGATGGAAAATCCCGGATGTCCGTATCCCGGACACCCGAAATTTTTGGGGACTGGGGATATCTGTATAAGTAGAGAGGACTTACGTTGGTGGCTTCGGCCAATTTGTGAAGTCTTTGCTGGAGGCTGAGGAGCTCGCAGGCGATCGGCATGGGCTTCGCTGCCAGGAAGTCGGTTGGGTCGCCACTGGCCAAGGCTTCGGCCATCTTCTTGTTCCTTGAGTCCGCAGTGTCCATGCAACTGGCCTCGTTCCACCTGACGCAGTGCTCCTTGAGAGACCCAAGGCTCTGGTCACTCTTCGTCCCCAGGGGGACGATGCCCTCAAGTTCTGGCGTGTCAAAAAAGTTGGTCCGGTAGCCAGGCCGGGTTGCTGCCCTGCCAAGATGCAGGGCTATTGCAGAACTAGGCCGAGGTGCGGCTTTAGAAGGAGCAGTGGCGGCGGATGGTGTGCCGGACTTGGTCGGCTGGAACTTGAGAGTCCCGGACTTGGCCGGGGCAGAGCTCTTGGCCGGAGCAGCAGGCTTGGCCGGGGCAGTAGTCTTGGAGGGCGCTGGAGTCTTTTCAACAGAAGGAGTTTTGGGCACGGGCTGTTCCGGCGCGGCCGGTGCATCTTGGCCAGCAGGAGCAGGATCCAGAATAGTCCGGACTTCCGGCACTAAAGGGCCTTTGCCCTTGATGTCTATGCCGGCGCTCTTGTTGCTTGCGCCGGCGTCTTCAGTTGTGCCGGCGTCGCTGGTGGGCGCGCCGGAGTCTGGTGTTTCTTGGTGGGCCCCTGTGTCCATGTGGACATCAGGAGCCGAGGGTTCCTGTTGAGCCCCCGAGTCCATGTGGACATCGGGGGCAGAGATATCTTGTTCCGGCGGAGGAACGTCCTTCGCCGGGGAGGTGGTCTTCTCGGGCGCAGGCGAAGATGCCGGCGCCAGGGAGGTCGTATGACTAGCTGAGGGAATGTCGGAGGTGGCAGTTTCTGCCGGCTTAGTGATCTTGGGGCCGCCACTCGAGCCAGAAGCTTGTTCCGGCACAAGAGGAGCCCTGAAAGAGAGAAAACACCAAGTTAGTAATCAGGGCAAGAGATATGTCGGAAATGAAACAAGGAGAAGGAACTTACCCCGCGGCGACAGGTCTCTGTTTCTTCAGTATGGGCACGCCGACCTTCGGCCTCTTCGGCTTCTGAGGTGTGTCGGGCTGGGGCTTCACACCTCGCTTCCGGCCGGTACGTCCGCCGGTGGAAGGAGGTCCCTGGTTCAGAGGCGCGGCATCGACAACCATGTCATCCGGAATAGCTGAGGACGGCATTGGAAACTCATAAGCAATAGGTGTTTCTGGAAAAGCATAAGCAAGAGGTGTTGGGCAGATAAATGTCTGGCAGTCTTCATTGGAGTCGTCGTCACTCCGGTCTTGAGAGAAATGCCGGGATGAAGAGCCCTTACCCATGGCAGCTGCAGCACGGGTGCTCCTGGGTAGCTTATCCCAGTGATCCGGATCTTCAGCATCCGCAACAGTGCGGTCTGCCGCGATCTTGATCTGGGAGTTCTCCATGGCTTGGAAGCTGAACTTCTGCATAATGCAAAGTAAAAAGGTCAGAAGCAGGAAATATGCCGGTGGAATAAGTATGTCGGAGTCTTGTATGCATTATAAATATGGCGGCAAGTAGCAGTATCTCGGGCCAAACAGGATATGTATCGGTAAATAGACATGTGTCGGCTTAAGTATCTATGTGCCGGACATGGAGTTTATGTATCGGACAAGAGGGTTTACCGTTGGGGCGGGCCTATCCCGGCTGTATGGTTCTAGCCCCCAGGCAAAAGTGGCCTGAGAGGACTTGCAGACGTCCTTAATCCGCCGCAGAATGTCGGCCGGAGTCAGCTCATGTGTGAAATGCCGGGTGGGGTCCATGGGCCCGCTCATCTGGCAGATCTTGTGTGACCGGCGCTGCAAAGGAGAGACGCGCCGGCTGATATAGCATGCCACCAAGTCTTGAGGTGTAAGGCCGGCATCCCGGAGCTCGCCCTTAACCCGGTGGAGAGCATTCACCGGCATCACCGAGTTCTTCGGGTTATAGGTCCAGTTCGTCATAGCCAAAGGTGGCTCGTCCACAAATGGCGGCAGGTTGAGCAGATCCACGTCGGTGGTGTTCTTGACGTAGAAGAAGCTCTTCTGCCACTTCTTGCAAGATTCGAGGAGTTCCACCTTGGGGAAGTCCGAGCCCTTCCGGGACATGATGGTGGCTGCGCTGCAAAGGGTCATGGGGCGGTCCTTCTTTTCCTGGGCCGTCTCCGGCGGGTCATCCTTGCTCCGGGGCGGCTCCTGGACGACTTGCTTCCGCAGTTGGAAGTATTTCGCCCAGCCTTGGGTGAGGGGCTCGATGCCGGCATAGCCTTCGCAAAAGGCAGCGAAGGCGGAGAGGATCATCACGGCATTGGCCGGGATATGATAAGGTTGTAGATCATAGGTGTTGAGGAAGTCCCGGAAGAAGTCCGACACCGGCAGACCGAAGCCCCGTTCGAAGTGGGCGATGAAGACGACGCGTTCGCCGGGTTCAGGTGCCGGCACAGTTTCTCTCGCCGGTAGCCGGCATGCTACACCCTCCGGGACTCTCCTAGTGGAGGTGACCCAGGATATGTCGGCCGGGGTGACCTCCGACCCCTCCCAGCCGGAGCATCCTTGGACCCGGGCCGAGTTATCTTCCTCCGAGGCCGAGGTACCTGTCATGCTCGATGAAGCCATCGGGATAGCTGGTACAAGGCGTGATAGCCGGAGTCCCGTGATGTTATTCCTATCAAGGCCGGAGAAAAGAGGGAGGTTAGTCTCTCCGGCATACCACTCTCACAGATGTTAGTAGAAATAGAAGATCTACCGAGGCAGTTAACGTCGGAAATAAACAGGGATATAATTTCTGCGGAAGAACACCTGTGAGCTGTTACGAAACACTGCTAGCAATACTAATCAAAGCAACAAAATATCCAACAAAGGAACTACCATGGATACAAACCAGTAAGGCTACCGCAGCCTAGTTGCAGAAGAGAAGGGAAAGGAAGAACAGAGGAAGAGGAACTCACCGGAGCTTGGCCGACGGCGATGGAGCGGCGGCGGCAAGTGTGCAGAGGAAGATCCAATCTCCCTGCAATGCTGCGGGGAGAAGAGGCGGCGGCGGCGTCGTCGACGATGACGCCGGACGTCGGCAAGCGGAGGCGCCGGTGTGCAGGTGGGCGACGGCGGCAGCTTCCCTTCTCGGTTTCTTGGTCCGGCGGCGAAGCGCAAGGGGCAGAGGATCTGAGGAAGACGAAGACTGTGTGGGGGTAAAAATGTAATGACCCAGGATTTTATCAAATTTTGGGGGAAAATTTTCGTTTTTATTTTGCTTGTGTTGATTGAAAATTTACAGGGATTTAAAAACTTTTTGAGTTTATTTGAAAGCTTTGTTTGAAAACTATTTAAAATCCTCTATTTATTTCTTGAAGAACTTCTTTGAGAAAGATCAAATTTCAAAATGCTACTTTGTGTTTATTCAAACCTATGCAAGCTATCTTGCAAAGGGATATTTACAAAATGGTTTATAAAGCTTTCTATGCCAAAGGAATGTTTTACAAATATAATTCAAAAACTATTTTTATAGAGTTTATTCTCTGATTTTAAAAGAATTACTTTAAAATCCTATTTCTACTTTGGTTTATGCAAATAAACCCTTGGTCTGAATTATAGAGTTTTTATTTGGAAATTAGTTTTATTTATGAAAACATGTTTCGTACTGTCCCACTTTGATACCTTGAATTTTAGAAAATTTTACAAAGTTGTTTGAATCTGTTTGGAGCCAAAATGCAAAATCTATACAAATGGACCCGGGGAGACGATTCGGCCCAGACAAGAAACCGGCCCGTGGCCCAGGAAGCCCCCCGCCCGAACCAGTACCTCTGCCTCCTCTCTCCCGACGCTGACGCGTGGACCCCACCAGTCAGACCGGACCCACCGGTCAGATCGTCTCCTTCCTCCGTCCAGAAATCACGCCGACGACCGTTCCTCCCAGTAATTCCTCCCCCTCATCAATTCCCGATTTATTCCCCTGCCGTTTCGACGGTAGCCCACGCCTATAAGAATGCCTCCACCCCCTCCTTCTTTCCCCTCTTCCAATTCCACCGGAGAGCCCCCAGGCTGCCCAGATTTCTCGTCGATTTCCGCCATTGCTGGGAGCTCGAAGCTCCAAATTCCGGTGAATCCAGGCCGTTCCGCCACTCCTCTCTGCTTCTACCTCTCTCCCTCTTCCGCGCACTCACGCCTCTCAACTTGGTTTGACTTAGGAAGCCCCAGAACGACGACCACGCCATCAACCGAAGCGCCCGACTGCCAGGGACCGTCTCCAGCCGCCTCCCTTCCCCTTGTATGGATGCAATCGAGCAGGACGATGACGTCATCACCTTCGCCTAGCTCCCCTGCACCTCGTCATGCTCTCCATAGCCTCTGGGAACTCCTGCAACGTCGCCGGCATCCCCTCCAGTGCCGCTACCTCACCGGAGATAGCCGGAACCCTAGCCACGGTGAGATCTTCATCCCCTTTTCCTCCTGCACCATCAGATCTAGATCTCACGGTCCAAATCAAATCACTTATTCGAACCGGTATCCGCAGATCTCGGCCGTCCATTCCCCTTTAGATCGTGCGGCTACGTTTTAATCCAGATCCGAATCGGTACCAGCCTATAGAATGCTGCCACGTAGCCTGCCCCTGTCAGCAGCGGTCAAACCCGAGTCAAATTGTTTCAAATATGATTTTCAAATCACAGATTTAGCCCAGATCTTGTAAAATCAATATAAAATCTTCTGTAAGTCCAAAATTAACAAATGATATACTGTTGGAATCCTAAGAACATCTATAATCCAGCAGTACAATAAAATCTTATATTTTATGGGTTCAATTTGAAACTATTTTCAAATTGGGATCAAACCTTCTGTTAGCTTGATAAATTCATATCTTTTGTTCTATCCATCCAAAAATTACAAATTTGTAGTCTTTGGATTCCTTAGAACTTGTAGATCATCATAGGATCAAGAAAATCCAAATTTGATATGTGCACACACTTTGTGCATTCAAATTTGTCCAAATCACTATTTCGGTGATAATTCAATTTCTATAACTTATTTTAGAATGAATCCACTTGCAGTAGCTTTGTTTTACTGCAAGCTATCCAGTAGTATCACACTCATATTTTCTTGAGCCACTTCACAATTATTCAAATTCTAATATGAGAATTTGAGTATTCCTATATAGATAAATTCTATCCTTATTAGTGATTCCTTCTACCTTAGAAAACCCTATAATCATACCTAGTCATCAAAGTTGTCTAAACAACGTCTTGATCAAGATCATATCTACTTAGACCCATCTTGTATAGTACCCACTTATTCAAATTACAAATGTGTCATTTGAGTAAAGTGTGATACTTTCAATCTTAGTTTCTACCTTTGCTACTATGGTATTGATCAATCAACATCATAGTACTTAACCCAATCCCATTTACTCATTAGGAACCTTAAGCCATGTTTTCAAACATCATCTATACATATCCATTACCTATAGCCATTTATTCATATCTACTCAATCTTAGCCTTGCATTGAACTATTCAATTTGCAATTGAGCTAATTGAGTACTTCAATGTTATAAGAATCCTAGCCTAAGCTTAAGTGTAATATATACTATTTAAGAATAATTGTTGTCAAACTTATTAAATAGTATTGCTATTGCACTATTTCGTCTCTTATGTGAATCACCCACATGAGATATTCCAAGATTCAATATGCTTTGATAAAGCATAAAGATCTCACTCATTATATATTGTCTAATTCATATATATATTCAAATTGCAATTGTGCTACTGGAGTAGAATATGAATTCATCTCAAACCTAGATTTTGTTAATGTGGTGTTGTTCTAACCCATACCGTAGTATGTGTTATACACCATGGTGATCAATGAACCATTTGAGCCATGTCCTCAAATATCAATCATTCATACCCAATCCAATGCCTACTTAATCTTGCCTCATGTATTGAACTATTCAACTTGCAAATGTGCTAATTGAGTAATTCAAGCATTCCTAAAACCTAGCCTAGTTCCTAAGTGCAATAGATGCTATTCAAGAGTTATTGTTGTCACATTTACTCAATAGTGTTGTATTTGCACAAATTGACTCTTGTGTAATTTATTTCACATGAGCTATTCCTAAAACTCTTATGCTTTGATAAAGCATAAAAACTTCATCAATCATAATTGCCTAGACCAATTCTCTCTCACATCATATTGATCTTTTCCAACTAAGCTCTCAAATCCATATCTCACAAATTATGATCCTTTACCATATCTTTCTTGTCTTAAGATCTCAATAAATCTAAATTACTAAACGAACACTTCCGTTTGTCTATTTGTTTGATTGTGTTGTATGGATTGTTTATGTTATGTTATTTCTGTGCTATAGTTTGTGCGAAGAGCTACGTGCCTAGTTGAGAGAAGTGAAACATCGTGATCTTCAAAAAGGCAAGTGACACACATGATCCCTTACCCATTTTACTTATGCATTAGTATATTCACCTCTCGTAGTATGCATGATAGGTGTTTTACTCAACTGTTTGATCAAATGCTTAGATCCTAGTAGTGTGTAGCTACCCCTCAAACCCCACTCGATAGGATGCTAAAGGCTTTTTAAATTTTGATGCCATGCTAAGTTCACTTGGGAAGTGTTTTGTGAAAAGTTAAGAACTTCAACTAAAATGAAACACCTGGGTGGATTGGTTTGATAAGATGAGGCGAGGTAGGTGGGTTCTGGGACGCATACCTTATTAAGAGGATGTGGGTTCAGAATACCGCTCGGGATGGCCACCCAGGAACAAAGAGATGGCTATGTCTTCCATGCTTAGTGTACTTCCAGTGCAGCCTTATGACATTATGGGCTCTGTCTTGACTGATTAGAATGTGGGAGTGCAACTTGTCGGCAAGAAGAGGTGGTAGTCAAATTATAGGTTGGGAACGGAGCTTGCCAAGTTAGTTGTCCTCTCCTTCTAAAAGGTCTCGTTTCAATTCATGTATGGGCATGAAATGAATCGTAAGGTGAAAGTGCACAACCCTTGCAAGGTGTTTAAATCTAATCGATTAGCCGTGTCCTCGGTTATGGGCAATTGAGTCTCTAGAGATGGAATGTACGGAATAATCTCATCACCGTTTCTGAATTATTAAAATTTGTCTAGAAACCCTTAGGTAGGAACTAAGGACCATACACTCCAAGAAGTGGTGGTGCCTGAGGTTCCGAACTTTGTTGAGTTGCGCCCAAAACTACATACCGGCCAGTATGTAGTGTATGGGGGTTGTCTTGACCCTTGAAAATAAAAATTGTTGAAAGAAAGTATTAAAATGGATTTTAGGATAAAATTGGCTTTATGCAATCAGCCTATGAGATCCACCAGCCAAATGTCATGTAGTATAGTCTTTCCACAAGAATGCCACCAAATATGTGTCATTTGCCAGTACATCATTGTACTGACCCCTCTGGGGCTGCATATTCAAACGTGCAGGTTTTATTTCGAGTAAGGAACCAGGAGTAGGATCTCGAGCTTACATTCCAACACGTCTGCCTGTGGCACTTGATGAAGATGGAAGCTCACTGCAACTATGCTTTATGCTGTGTACTCAAGGTAGAAGACCTATGTAACTGGATTTACGTTGTAATATTGATGCTATTGCAATGATTACTTATTTTGTACTGTGGTGCTATCTACTGATCCAGGGAATGGCACAAATACACAGAAGTTCTGCCTTTAGTAAAAGGCGGGGCGTCACAGAATGGTATCAGAGCATAGTGTTGCCTGTAGGATCGAGACCCTAGGTTTGGAATAGACTAGGAAGCCCTAGGATTCTTTCCTCTCTCTTCGAAAAAAAAAATCAATTCAGTTTTCTAAATGAGATCAATCTATATACTCTCAATTGAAATTTTCTTGTAAGAACTTACCCCATTCATTTGTTTTACACTACTCTCCTTTTCAAATTTAGATGACCGACCCCACTGGTCCTTTCTTGTTAGATTCGATGTCAACTACTACAGAACCAGTGATGATCATGACCCTGAAGAGTGAGACTGAGTTTCCCAAAGCATTGAAGAACCTCATGTTAAGCATGGGAATGCAAGGAGAAGCTGTTTACAAAGGATTTCCCATGATTGATAAGGTCAAGAATATAGATGGAGCTGCACCCATAAAAAGATGAGACTTGGAAGCTTCATTTATACAAGAACAAGGAAGATGACCACAAGAAGATGGGACTTTGGATGTTCACCAACTCCGAGATGTATCCATCATTTCTAGACTCAGCGAGATGTGCTGCTTGGTCAGCAATAAAGGAGCTTGGAGAAAGACTCAAGTGGAGACTTCATAATACTCAGCAAGACCTCAAAGAAGAAAAGGAAGACACTACTACATTGAAGGAAACCATAAACCAACTTCAAGGTGACAAGGAAGAATTGGTATCTGAACTTAGTGTTCAAGGAGACCTCATCAAATCCAAGGATGAACAGATTACCAATCTACTGAAACAGCTGGACCAGAATAATGGATCTGCTTAGAAGAGTACCAAGAAGCCTTAGTTGGACCTCCATTTAGGAAATTTTAATAGACGTATAAAAAAAATTATGGTCATACCAACTTGTGGATGATCGTACCTCCCCGTTTGTTTGAAAACTAGTTTGCTGGTTATGATGAATGTTTGTTAGATATTGCTTGTAGGATAAATTGTTTTGATCTATTGTTTTGGGTAGGAATTTTCCTTCTTTAGATCCCTTCTATCTAATTCTCATCTATGCTAAGACCGAAACTTGTCCCAAAACCCAATCAAAAGTATTCTCAACGACAGAACAACTATAATGACCCTCATTGGAGATAAGGATACACAGTACGACAACAAGAGGTAGTGATTCAAGTACAAGAGACTGGAACATTACGCAAGAGGTTGGACAAAGGATGATATCCAAGACTCCAGTAAGCTAGGATATCTGAAGGATACCTCGCAAACGATAAGAAGACACCCCAAGGTGTAGCTAATGTGGAAGTAATACTATTCAACCACCTCATGCAAGAAAGGTGGAAAGAGCAAACAGAGCAATGGAAAGAGCAAACAGAGCAATGGAAAGGATTTTAATTCCTCTGAAATGGCAAACCAAAGGATCTACAACTTAAGGATTATTGCCATGAGCTTTGTTGAAAACCTCTAGCTAGGAACGATAGATTTTGTTTTTCCAACTTCAAAAAAAAAACATTTGAGAACTTAGTTCCAACTCTAACAAAAACTTTTGTTTAAAAGCTAGTGAGGTTGACCAAGAGTTAGAATGCGAGATGCACCAAACCAAATACAAGGTAATGATTGAGTGCGACATGGATTGGCCCCCATGACGACTACTCATATTGTTCGCTCTTGTATGAAGAATGGTAAATCTAGAGAGACATACCCACATGAGAGACAACGTCGTTAAACCTTAACCCTAGGAGGATAATATGTTACATCCCTTATAGTGAGCCAGTGTGGCCAAAAACGTAAGAATACGTTGAGGTTTGTTTTGAATGACTACACGAATCAGAAACATTTTGCTCAGTGGACTTTGAATACGAAGACTGTTCAGCTTCGGCTGTTACCTGTTCGACTACCTCCCTGAGCCTATAAAAGAGAGATCACTCCTCTCCAGAGAGTCACAACAGAGACTGCCACCACCACCTATGAGAATTCCACCTGATTCCAAAGCCCAGCGCCACCAAAGTCTACCTCATCCCGACCTATGGTGTTGTGAGACAACTCCCCAAATTCATGGGACCCTGTTCCTACCCATGAGAGCGTCCACAAATCCCTTTTCCCTGAAAAGGAATCCATCTTCAAGATATGATCAAGTTGTTCAGCGCCTTTCAACAACTATGAAGACGGTTGCTAAAGGAATTCTTAAGGACCATCTGGTACCTGTGGCAAGTAGCACGACTTGCTCCAGTAACTTGAATGGATTCAACAATGCTGGTTATAAGGCGACCTTCCGTCCCTTAAAGGTGCAAGTACCTCTTACAGAGTCCACCTTAATTACCCCTATGAAATGCACGAGAAGACTGCAGAGAGATGCCATCCTAATTCATTGGGATGTGTGGTCTCATCATGTTCGCGGGGCAAGCATCCAGTACTTGGCACTAAATTATCTTTTGAGATTCTGCAATGAAAATCAGCTAAAAAGCAACAAGGAGTATGGTGATGGCCTGTATGCTGTCATGGCCTTGGTGAGGACCGACCAAGAAAAGGCTAGATACACATTCTTGGAAGATGTGCAACAACCAGGAAGGTTACCAGAACAAATGGTATCGTGGAGAAATTGAAGAACAGAATGATATAAGGAAACAACCATAAGATGAAGAACCTCTACGGATGATGATAAGAAAGTTGAGATGATGAGAGTATACCCTCGCAGCTTGGTCTTCTGAATGACCCAAAGAGGAGACAACTCAGCTTGGTCCTCTGATTGAACCAAAGAGTGACTCCTCAGTGTTCAAAGTAGTTCAACAACTACCCCGTTGGATAGAAAGCTCTACAATAGAGTAAGGTTACCTCAAGCAACCCCATAAGGAAGGTTGGTGCCAGATTTGTGAATAGACACCGACCTATTGTAAGTGAAGATGTAGACTACCTTATTGATGACAACGCGATGGATGATATCTGCTTATCACTAGAATTGGATGGAACCCTTGGTATGCCCACTTTTGAACATAATTGTGGATATCAAAACTTCTGAAAAGAGCGATTCAAGGAAAATTGCACAACGGTGAATGCAAGCTGGGAACAAAATGCAAGTGCCTAAGGAAGCATCAAGATACCACTAAGAGAAATTTTCTTTTAAGGGTGGTAGCCACCCAGATACCTAAACCCGGATAACCTAATACCTACTTTCTTTCTAGCTTCTTCAATCTCGAGGACGAGATTTCTTTAAGGGTGGTAGTCTGTAACGACCCAGGATTTTATCAAATTTTGGGGGAAAATTTTCGTTTTTATTTTGCTTGTGTTGATTGAAAATTTACAGGGATTTAAAAACTTTTTGAGTTTATTTGAAAGCTTTGTTTGAAAACTATTTAAAATCCTCTATTTATTTCTTGAAGAACTTCTTTGAGAAAGATCAAGTTTCAAAATGCTACTTTGTGTTTATTCAAACCTATGCAAGCTATCTTGCAAAGGGATATTTACAAAATGGTTTATAAAGCTTTCTATGCCAAAGGAATGTTTTACAAATATAATTCAAAAACTATTTTTATAGAGTTTATTCTCTGATTTTAAAAGAATTACTTTAAAATCCTATTTCTACTTTGGTTTATGCAAATAAACCCTTGGTCTGAATTATAGAGTTAATTGCTATTTTTATTTGGAAATTAGTTTTATTTATGAAAACATGTTTCGTACTGTCCCACTTTGATACCTTGAATTTTAGAAAATTTTACAAAGTTGTTTGAATCTGTTTGGAGCCAAAATGCAAAATCTATGAAATAAACAAGAAACAGAAAAAGAAAAGAAGAAAGAAGAAAAATATATACAAATGGACCCGGGGAGACGATTCGGCCCAGACAAGAAACCGGCCCGTGGCCCAGGAAGCCCCCCCGCCCGAACCAGTACCTCTGCCTCCTCTCTCCCGACGCTGACGTGTGGACCCCACCAGTCAGACCGGACCCATCGGTCAGATCGTCTCCTGCCTCCGTCCAGAAATCACGCCGACGACCGTTCCTCCCAGTAATTCCTCCCCCTCATCAATTCCCGATTTATTCCCCTGCCGTTTCGACGGTAGCCCACGCCTATAAGAATGCCTCCACCCCCTCCTTCTTTCCCCTCTTCCAATTCCACCGGAGAGCCCCCAGGCTGCCCAGATTTCTCGCCGATTTCCGCCATTGCTGGGAGCTCGAAGCTCCAAATTCCGGTGAATCCAGGCCGTTCCGCCACTCCTCTTTGCTTCTACCTCTCTCCCTCTTCCGCGCACTCACGCCTCTCAACTTGGTTTGACTTAGGAAGCCCCAGAACGACGACCACGCCATCAACCGAAGCGCCCGACTGCCAGGGACCGTCTCCAGCCGCCTCCCTTCCCCTTGTATGGATGCAATCGAGCAGGACGATGATGTCATCGCCTTCGCCTAGCTCCCCTGCACCTCGTCATGCTCTCCATAGCCTCTGGGAACTCCTGCAACGTCGCCGGCGTCCCCTCCAGTGCCGCTACCTCACCGGAGATAGCTGGAACCCTAGCCACGGTGAGATCTTCCTCCCCTTTTCCTCCTGCACCGTCAGATCTAGATCTCACGGTCCAAATCAAATCACTTATTCGAACCGGTATCCGCAGATCTCGGCCGTCCATTCCCCTTTAGATCGTGCGGCTATGTTTTAATCCAGATCCGAATCGGTACCAGCCTATAGAATGCTGCCACGTAGCCTGCCCCTGTCAGCAGCGGTCAAACCCGAGTCAAATTGTTTCAAATATGATTTTCAAATCACAGATTTAGCCCAGATCTTGTAAAATCAATATAAAATCTTCTGTAAGTCCAAAATTAACAAATGATATACCGTTGGAATCCTAAGAACATCTATAATCCAGCAGTACAATAAAATCTTATATTTTATGGGTTCAATTTGAAACTATTTTCAAATTGGGATCAAACCTTCTGTTAGCTTGATAAATTCATATCTTTTGTTCTATCCATCCAAAAATTACAAATTTGTAGTCTTTGGATTCCTTAGAACTTGTAGATCATCATAGGATCAGGAAAATCCAAATTTGATATGTGCACACACTTTGTGCATTCAAATTTGTCCAAATCACTATTTCGGTGATAATTCAATTTCTATAACTTATTTTAGAATGAATCCACTTGCAGTAGCTTTGTTTTACTGCAAGCTATCCAGTAGTATCACACTCATATTTTCTTGAGCCACTTCACAATTATTCAAATTCTAATATGAGAATTTGAGTATTCCTATATAGATAAATTCTATCCTTATTAGTGATTCCTTCTACCTTAGAAAACCCTATAATCATACCTAGTCATCAAAGTTGTCTAAACAACGTCTTGATCAAGATCATATCTACTTAGACCCATCTTGTATAGTACCCACTTATTCAAATTACAAATGTGTCATTTGAGTAAAGTGTGATACTTTCAATCTTAGTTTCTACCTTTGCTACTATGGTATTGATCAATCAACATCATAGTACTTAACCCAATCCCATTTACTCATTAGGAACCTTAAGCCATGTTTTCAAACATCATCTATACATATCCATTACCTATAGCCATTTATTCATATCTACTCAATCTTAGCCTTGCATTGAACTATTCAATTTGCAATTGAGCTAATTGAGTACTTCAATGTTATAAGAATCCTAGCCTAAGCTTAAGTGTAATATATACTATTTAAGAATAATTGTTGTCAAACTTATTCAATAGTATTGCTATTGCACTATTTCGTCTCTTATGTGAATCACCCACATGAGATATTCCAAGATTCAATATGCTTTGATAAAGCATAAAGATCTCACTCATTATATATTGTCTAATTCATATATATATTCAAATTGCAATTGTGCTACTGGAGTAGAATATGAATTCATCTCAAACCTAGATTTTGTTAATGTGGTGTTGTTCTAACCCATACCGTAGTATGTGTTATACACCATGGTGATCAATGAACCATTTGAGCCATGTCCTCAAATATCAATCATTCATACCCAATCCAATGCCTACTTAATCTTGCCTCATGTATTGAACTATTCAACTTGCAAATGTGCTAATTGAGTAATTCAAGCATTCCTAAAACCTAGCCTAGTTCCTAAGTGCAATAGATGCTATTCAAGAGTTATTGTTGTCACATTTACTCAATAGTGTTGTATTTGCACAAATTGACTCTTGTGTAATTTATTTCACATGAGCTATTCCTAAAACTCTTATGCTTTGATAAAGCATAAAAACTTCATCAATCATAATTGCCTAGACCAATTCTCTCTCACATCATATTGATCTTTTCCAACTAAGCTCTCAAATCCATATCTCACAAATTATGATCCTTTACCATATCTTTCTTGTCTTAACATCTCAATAAATCTAAATTACTAAACGAACACTTCCGTTTGTCTATTTGTTTGATTGTGTTGTATGGATTGTTTATGTTATGTTATTTCTGTGCTATAGTTTGTGCGAAGAGCTACGTGCCTAGTTGAGAGAAGTGAAACGTCGTGATCTTCAAAAAGGCAAGTGACACACATGATCCCTTACCCATTTTACTTATGCATTAGTATATTCACCTCTCGTAGTATGCATGATAGGTGTTTTACTCAACTGTTTGATCAAATGCTTAGATCCTAGTAGTGTGTAGCTACCCCTCAAACCCCACTCGATAGGATGCTAAAGGCTTTGTAAATTTTGATGCCATGCTAAGTTCACTTGGGAAGTGTTTTGTGAAAAGTTAAGAACTTCAACTAAAATGAAACACCTAGGTGGATTGGTTTGATAAGATGAGGCGAGGTAGGTGGGTTCTGGGACGCATACCTTATTAAGAGGATGTGGGTTCAGAATACCGCTCGGGATGGCCACCCAGGAACAAAGAGATGGCTATGTCTTCCATGCTTAGTGTACTTCCAGTGCAGCCTTATGACATTATGGGCTCTGTCTTGACTGATTAGAATGTGGGAGTGCAACTTGTCGGCAAGAAGAGGTGGTAGTCAAATTATAGGTTGGGAATGGAGCTTGCCAAGTTAGTTGTCCTCTCCTTCTAAAAGGTCTCGTTTCAATTCATGTATGGGCATGAAATGAATCGTAAGGTGAAAGTGCACAATCCTTGCAAGGTGTTTAAATCTAATCGATTAGCCGTGTCCTCGGTTATGGGCAATTGAGTCTCTAGACATGGAATGTACGGAATAATCTCATCACCATTTCTGAATTATTAAAATTTGTCTAGAAACCCTTAGGTAGGAACTAAGGACCATACACTCCAAGAAGTGGTGGTGCCTGAGGTTCCGAACTTTGTTGAGTTGCGCCCAAAACTACATACCGGCCAGTATGTAGTGTATGGGGGTTGTCTTGACCCTTGAAAATAAAAATTGTTGAAAGAAAGTATTAAAATGGATTTTAGGATAAAATTGGCTTTATGCAATCAGCCTATGAGATCCACCAGCCAAATGTCATGTAGTATAGTCTTTCCACAAGAATGCCACCAAATATGTGTCATTTGCCAGTACATCATTGTACTGACCCCTCTGGGGCTGCATATTCAAACGTGCAGGTTTTATTTCGAGTAAGGAACCAGGAGTAGGATCTCGAGCTTACATTCCAACACGTCTGCCTGTGGCACTTGATGAAGATGGAAGCTCACTGCAACTATGCTTTATGTTGTGTACTCAAGGTAGAAGACCTATGTAACTGGATTTACGTTGTAATATTGATGCTATTGCAATGATTACTTATTTTGTACTGTGGTGCTATCTACTGATCCAGGGAATGGCACAAATACACAGAAGTTCTGCCTTTAGTAAAAGGCGGGGCGTCACAAAAAAGAATAAGTTACCCCCACCCCGTATTTATACCGAGGAGGCCGGTCGTGGGGGTCGTGGGGAGTGTTCCACTACCACGACCGTTTCTGCCATAAGTTGCCACGTGGCGGCACGGAGTGGGGCGGCGGTTCCTGTAACCGTGCCATGACGCAATGATGGAAGGAGTAACTGCGCTGTGAACCGTCACATCGTGTGACCGTTCGAGGTGACAGGGCAGTTGCAAGTTTCGATGCAAACAGTCAGGCGTGGCTTCTCGAGGAAGACTCATCTATATGTCGGAATAATTGCCCGATGTATATGTTCCGTCCAGAATACCCTCGGGACTGGCCAGAATAGCATTTGGAGAAGGAACAGTGGCC
Organism: Dactylis glomerata; assembly: GCA_007115705.1. Taxonomy (NCBI): domain Eukaryota; kingdom Viridiplantae; phylum Streptophyta; class Magnoliopsida; order Poales; family Poaceae; genus Dactylis; species Dactylis glomerata. Next base: position 1,811,097 of record QXEO01000685.1, on the reverse strand, counting down.
GGGATATGTGCGGATGTCCCGGCATATAATCCGATCGTCGGGATATACCGGAGAACCGGAGTATAATGAAAGAAGAAATGTTGAACCTGTCAAGGCTCCACAGTTATGACTGGGGAACCTCGGCAGCTTCGGGGACTAGTGTCGGGGGGATGACCCCCGGTAGGGTCAAGAGAGTAGAAAGATACAAGGACTATGATTGGCTTTATGCCGGTTGACCAAGAAAAGGTCTGGCCGGGATATAAGGGCATAGGCTAGGCCGGGATATATGCGTATCCCGGCTGATACTTGGATATGCCGGATTAACCGGAATACTGACTGAGGGGTGCCGACATATACTCAGATATGCCGGCCTATCTATTTTGATGTGTTGTGCAGGAATCAGGGAGGCCGGATTACCCGACCGTCATGGGTCGTTGGTCCGGCATATGCGTCCAGTGTATGGCCAACGGTCATATACTGGATACATAAGTCAGCCAATGTGTCACATCCCTACAATCAAGGAAGAAAACATCCAAGCATGGTAGGAGAGTAAGATGGCAGGGTGCACAGTGGAGGTTACCTACCCTCACTGTGCACAAGTACAAGCTTACCTCAGAGTGGTAAGGTCACAGTCCTGGAAGTACAAGGTACAGGGATATGAAGTCCCATCGAGAGCAATCAGGGAGGAAGTCAAGGGTCGTTGCCTTCGTCAGCAAGTCCTATTTGGAGTGTAGCCCATGTCTTCTGGTCTCTTGTGACCGTTGTAACCCTGGCCACCACTATATAAGGTGGCACAGGGAGCCCTAGCCAAGGGTTGGTCACTCTGTGTTACTACACTTAGCAGTTCATCTTCCTCCTCTAGTAGAGAGCTTGGAAGCACCATCGTTGTGTACTCCATCGATCCAAATATATAACCAAGTAGAGCAGGAGTAGGGGTGTTATCTCCTTACGAGAGCCCCGAACCTGGGTAGATCTGTGTTCCTTTCTGTCGTTCTCTTTAGCTCGTTCCCCTCTCCCGAATCCTCCAGCATCTAGTTCGGCCCCCATTTAAGCCATCCCATGGCATATGTTGTTTCACCACGACGACATATGGACCAGGCCAGTAAATCTTATGGCCTGATGAAGCAAGTATCCGTTCTTGAAGATAAATTGTCGGGTTTGGTTGCCCAAATTATGCATCTGAAGGAGTGTGACTCTTTCCTTGTTGATTTCATCGAATCAGCTTGTGAACAGTTGAAGTGTAAGTTTCCTGTAGACCTTCTCGAAATTCTTGCTGCTGCTCTTGTCTTTGTGTTTTGATGAGTTTGCACCTTCCAGTTACTTTCTTACATCCTGCTAATGAGAATTGTCGAGTTGCCGAGCGAATCGCTGCTTTGGAGAAGGTATCAAATCGCGATAGCTTGTGGCTTTTAATAGCCTTGTTTTTCTACTCTACTTTTGTGTACTTGCCGCCTATGTTGCCGAAGTCTTTTCCTTGTCTTCTGCTGCTTCTCCTGGATCTAATGGCTGCACCCGCAGTTTCTTCACTTCTGGCTCTGTTGGATGTCCTTCGAGTTGTTGTGCGGCTCCTGTGGTCGCGCTTTTTGCCTTGTCTTTGGGTTCTCCATAGTTGGCCATCATGCCAAAATTTTGGGCCATCTTGTGGAATTCCTTGTTGCATAGATCTGATAATTTGAAGCTTCATTTCACTGTGATGATTCTGTTGGGTCCTGGCATTTTGAGTACTAGGTATGTGTAGTGAGGAACTGCCACGAATCGTGAAAACACGGGTCGCCCGAGGATCGCGTGATATTGTGATGGCCAGTCCATGACTTCAAAGTCAAGTTTCTCTCTTTTGTAGTTTTGGCAATTCCCAAAGCAAACATTGAGTGCTATTCGACCTAGTGGATAATTAGCACTCCCTGGGATAATTCCGTGGAAGGAACAGTCTGTTGGTTTCAGGAACTCTAATGATATGTGCATTGCTCGGAGAGTTTTTGCGTATATAAGATTTATTCCACTTCCTGCATCTACTCTGTCGACATCGTATGTCCCAATTTGAGCTTTGAGTACTAGAGGCGCGTTTCCCGGCCGAGGCACTATTACGGGATGATCATCCCTGTTGAATTCTATGGGTTATTCCGACCACTGCAGATATTTCGTTGTTGCTAGAGGCGATGTTACTGCTAAGTTAACTTGGCGAGTTATGCTCTTTTCCTCTTTGTTCAGCTTTGGTACTAGTTGTACCATTGCTGTGATGTGCCCTTTGGATGGGACATATCCTCCATCAGTGTCGTGCCCCTGATTTGGCTGCTCCTGACCTTGAGAGGCTCCATTGTTTACTTGTTGATCTTTTGTAGGCGCATTGTTGGTGTTCCCGTCATATCCTTGTCTCTTTGCTTTGGCTTGTTTGCTTATGGCTGCCTCCTAGAGTTTCAAGAATGTTGTGCAATCTTTCATTGCATGTCTGGAGACTCATTTTCTATCGACGAACACATAGTGTATATGACATGGTTCGTTTAGCATATCCTCTGGTGATGGGTTGTATTCTCTAGGTTCTCTCATCTGAAACCTTTTGCTGTAATATTCTCTCCCGCTGCTACGGTATCCTGAATTTCTGTGGTCACTTCCTTGATAAGTACTATCTTTGTATCCCGCAGCTACTTGACTGTGGGAGCCGTGGTTGTCCTAGTTGCGGGATCTCCTCCTTTGGCCGCCGTATCTGTTTCCTCTGTCGTCTTCTGGTGACCGCGTTCGTTTGTTGTTGCACGTGTCTTCGCCATCTGCAAATCTATTCGCTATGTCCATTAGATCGGATACTATCTTTGGCTTGATTCTGCCTATTTCTTCGACTAGGTCTCCTCACCGCAGCCCAAGCGTGAAAGTGTCTATTGCTCTTTCGTCTAAAACTTCAACTGCAAAATTTTTGATAATGCTCCACCTTTGGATATATGACCGTAGTGTCTCGTTACTCTACTGTACGCAGGCTTTGACTTCTTCTATCGATGCTGGCTGTTTGTATGTCGACTTGAAGTTACTCGTGAATTGTTTTGTTAGTTCCTCCCAGTTTCCAATTGTTCCTTTTTCTAACTTGCTCAACCATGACCTTGCTGCGCCGGTGAGGTGTAGTTGCAAGCTTTGCATTACTGTTTCCTTTATTCCTCCCAATATTTTCACTGCTTGTAAGTAATCCGAGAGCCATGATTGGGGTTCCTGAGATCCATCATACTTTTGTTGATCATGAGGTAATTTGAAACCCTTGGGTATTGGTGTGGTGCGAACCCTGTCAGTAAAGCATGACGCCCCCATCTCTTTTTCATCATCTTCGTAGTCATATGCTTTGGTGGGGGTCCTAGATCTTCGGGTTCCTCCATGCTTTAGGCTTTTATGTCGCCTTGGTGATGGTGTCCTAGATCGTCGGTTGCCACTTCTGTGCCGAGGACTATTGTGACGGTGTGGTGACCTTGATTTATGCGTTCCTTTGTTGTGGTGTGCCTCCTCTCCTTTTGCTGTCAATTTATTGCCTACCATCCTTAGGCCTTGTAGTGCTGCTCGATGCATATGCTCTCTTGGGTCTCCTGGACTTGGCCGTGTTGTGTATAGATATGTTTGTGCTGCCACGAGCGCTGCTTCTGGCGTCTTTGGTATGATGTTGCCTTGCTCATCGACCGATAGGAAGGACTGTCGATGTATTTCGTGTCGCAAGAACATGGGGTACCACGTGATGGACCCAAGGATTGGAACGTAGGGGGCTGAATGTGGGAGATCTTGGATCGCAATGAAACACGGTGACGGAAGCCTCGAGTCGTCGAATGCACAACACACTTCAGAGAGGGACGCCGAGCTTTACCCAGGTTCAGGGCCCTCGTGGTGAGGTAACACCCCTACTTCCTGCCTTCTTGTATTACGACGCGATACCTCGCGAGGAGTAGAAGGTCTTAGTTACAAAGCTCTAGCTGACCAGAGGTTGAAGAACCTGCGTGCCCAGCTAGCAGCCTGAAGAAGATGAAGATTCGATCCCCTCTAAGGCGTGGCCTCCCCTCCTTTTATAGCGCCCAGGTCCTCCTTCCCCTTATCTTCTTGGGGAAGGGGTTGCCACACACATCCAAGGAGGGAGGACAGCTGTAGACTTTATTCTTCCGTGGACATGGTCTTCGTAGAGTAGCGGCGCCGGTCCACCGGAGTGGGTGGAGGAAGCTGACGTCTTCCCCTGGCGCCCTGCACCGTCCACGCTATTTTTAGGGGGTGTGGCTAACAACCACTCTGCCGCTTTATGCAGGCACGGTGAAAGTTGGTCTCCTCCCTGTCGGGGGTAGCGTGGGTGGTACGCGGTCTTCTGTCCTTTATCTTCTTGCTCTGCACATAAATGTGCTGAGCTGACGTGGACGTGGTTCCTCCCCTCACCAGCGGGAGCTCGTGAGGAGGTCTTCTGGTCCTTAGCGGTTTTGGTCATCATTCTCCTCATGAGGCGCCTCCTCATGAGGGTCTTCTCCAATAGCTTCGGTCATCGTTGCGCCCTGGGCCGAAGCTGGGCCGTTGAAGAGGCCCAGAAGCAGGTGGACCGGGATACCCCGGTATCCCGAACACCGACAGTAGCCCCTAGGAGCCCAGCCCGCGAACGCGCCCTCTCGAGGGAGCAAAGGGCCGGGGGCCCCCAGAAGCTGCTGGGCCCTCCAACGGCACGCGTTGATACGTCTCAAACGTATCTATAATTTTTGATGCTCCATGCTTTGTTTTACACCATTTGCCTATTGTTTCGTTACACTTAGTGGCATTTTTATACATTTTCCGGAACTAACCTATTAACGAAGTGCCACAGTGCCAGTTTCCTGTTTTCTGCTATTTTTGTGTTTCAGAAGTGATACACAGGAAATATTCTCGGAATTGGACGAAATAAGTTCCTGAAGTCATATTTTACCCGGAAGCTTCTAGACATCCGAAGGAGAGAAGGAGTAGGGCCACGTGGGCCCCACACACACAGGCGGCGCGGCCAGGGGCCTGGCCGCGCCAGCCACGTGTGAGGGTCCATGGGACCCCCTCTGACATCGTCCTTTCGCCTATATATACCCCCTGACGAGAAAAAACCTAAGGGCCCGATCAGTTTTCCAGAATACATCGCGATCCGCCACCGCCGTCGACCCGAAGATCGGGAGGGTCCAGAAGCTCTTCCCGGCACCCTGCCGGAGAGGGGAATCGCCACCGGAGGTCATCTTCATCGCCATGCTTGCCTCCGGAGCGATGAGTGAGTAGTCTACCTTGGACTATGGGTCCATAGCAGTAGCTAGATGGTTGTCTTCTCCACCATGTGCTTCATGTTTAGATCTCATGAGCTGCCCTACATGATTGAGATCACCGTTATGTAATACTATGATGTTGGTTTGTTGGGATCCGATGAATATTGGTGTTTATGAATAAGTTGTTGTACTGAATTATATCTTTTGTTATCTCTATGTTGTTTATGATCTTGCATGCTCTCCGTTGTTAGTGGCTATCTTGGCCGAGTAGTTGCTAGTGACTCCAAGAGGGGATATTTATGCTCGATAGTGGGTTCATGTCTCTATTTCACCTGGGGGAGTGACAGAAACCTCTAAGGTGGTAGATGTGCTGTTGCTACTAGGGAGAAAACAACATTCATATGCTCAAGGGCATATGCTTTGTTTACATTACACACTTTGCTTAATGCAATTATCTGTTGTTCGCAACTTAATACTTCTAGGGTGTTCGGATGATATCCCCGGGGGTGGATTATTAGTCATAGATGCAGTTGGATGGCGGTCTATGTATTTTGTTGTAATGCCCAGAGTGAATCTCATAGTGATCTTCTTGACATATCACGTTATCTTTATTCTATCAATTGCCCAACTGTAATTTGTTTACCCAGCATGTTATTTATCTATGGAGAGACACCACTAGTGAACTGTGGACCCCGGTCCTATTTTAATCATATTGCAATCACCTGTTTACTTTTCCCGCACTGTTTACTTTACTCGCATATTACTACTGTTTTCCACTCGATACACTCATAACCTTTGTTTCAAGCAAACCGGTGAGATTGACAACCTCATCGCAAGTTGGGAACAAAGTATTTGTCTGTGTGTGTGCAGGTTCCACAAACACCTTCAGTCGTCATCGTCTCTCTTCTCCTGATCGATAAACCTTGGTTTCTTAACTGAGGGAAAACTAGCCGCTACACTCATCATACCTTCCTCTTGGGGTTCCCAACGGGCTGGTCATCACCACGCACAAGGACAGTTTGCTCCCACATCAACTTGGAGTAGCAGCTTATTTTCTGGCGCCGTTGCCGGGGAAGGAAGAGAGAAGACTTCTGCGAGGGGAGTTCTTCGCACACACATACTTTACTTTGTTATTTGTTTTGCTTTACTTTATTTTATTTTACCTGCATTGCTTTTTATATCAAAAACCCAAAAAAAATTAGAATCCTTGGTAGTTGTTTTTACTTTACTTTAGTCTATCATGTCGTTTCCTAAGTTCGTTCTGGAGGACCTCTCTGTAGGGAGTGGGTCGATTATTGGCAAAAGTAACATTGAGGAGTTCTTTAATCATATTAGTATGCATAAGGTAGTTGAGGAAAAGTCTTTGGTTGAGTTAGCTCCTAGTTATGAAGTTGCTTCTGCTCATTTAGTTCACATGTTAGAAACTAGGTTTGCTAGTCTTAATCCTTTCATGCAATATATGTTCCTTAAGCTTCGTGAAATTGAGGACCCCGAAAAGAAAGCTTTTATCTTGGAAACTTTGCGTTTAGAATTTAAGGATGTTGTTATTAAAGCTAGGAAGGTTCTTAAACATTTTAATAAACTCAGTTCACCTATAACGGTTATTGATACACATGATGGGGAGGCCGAGATACCTATACCTTGCAAGCTTATGGGATTGAATGATGCTTTCGAAAACAATTTTGCCTGGATTTGCCCTGAAAATATTTTTGATGAGAATAGTGTACCAAAGCATGATCACCGAGGGTCTTCAAAAACTTATGTGGATGAAATACAATGCCTTATTGATAAGACCTCTTCTGTTGATCTTAATGCTTCTTCTGAAGGTACTTGATTCGCAATTTTCTGCGCCTAGCTCAAAGGCGTTAAAGAAAAGCACTCTTGGAGATAACCCATTGTTTACTTTTCAGTACTTTTTCTTTTTCTTGAGTCTTGGAAGTCATTACTACTGTAATGACCGCTCCTTATCTTGTTTATTTCGTTTTTGTGCCAAGAGAAGCCTCTAATTTGAGTGAGGTAAAGATTTGGGGTTATTGCTGTCCTGAAACTGTTTTCGGTGCTGCACCGTAAAAATTCGTGAAAATTATCTGTATATCTTTTGGACCTGCAATTTCTTGTGCTTATGCCCCAGGTTATATCCAAACTTTTCTTAGTTGAACACTTTTTCATTTGAGCAACGGAAAATCCCTCAAAAATTCGTCCATTATCAGCTGTCCAGTTTTGACAGATTTCTGCCAATATTTGTTTTTGCCTCTTTATCGCTTTCTTTTGAGTTCTTTTTGATCATGGAACTCTTGTGGAAGTTGCTACAGTGTGTTCAAATCATAAGGAAAAACATACAAATGGTTTTCAGCTTGTCCTTCATAGAGAGCAAAACATAAATGCATATGACACCTTCAAGTTTAAGAGGGCGACTAGATACAAATAATTTAAGAACAAGTGAAACCAATCATCATGAATCAATCAATGAACATTGGGACAATGCATATCACACTAAGAATGACAACTATGCTCTCTTAGTGGTGCATAAAGAAAGAAGGTGGTGACTCAACATAAAAGTAGAAGAAAGGCCCTTCGCAGAGGGAAGCAGTGATTGCAAGTTTTATAACCTTCAAAAATTATGGTACTTACCGGCTTTGAGCTCTCATTGCCCCCATCATAAGCATCTTGAATGGTTAAAGTTAATGCGAGAACAATTATGATGCATATGCTTGACAAATCATAAGTTGAAGACCTCGTGCCCCGTGAATACGAGTACCCAAACCTCATGCTACTTTACTTAGAATCCCAAGCAAGGCTCTTGTCATTGTTAATATATGCATATCATTGAGAACCGCCAATGGGGTACCTTCGTGCCCGATGACATGGAACAATCCCACACCAAAATGACAGGACAAGCAGACAATGAACACCTCGACATCTCTTTTATTTGCCTTTTGTTTAGCTTTTTATTGTGAGATGCGTCATCGAATGTTCACCATGGGTATGCTGCAAATTTCCACCATGAATTATGCATGGCTTAGATTGGCGGCCCAGCATTTCCCTAACACATATACAAACTCCATGATCCCCACAAGATTCCCAATTCATTTCACACCGCGGGCATCCATAAACAAAAGATCACGATATCAACTCAATTAAGAAGTGCAATGTTGAAAGCTTGCCCATGACAGCATGGCTGGGCTAGAATCCAACTTACAACTTGCAAGCATAACAACTCAACATAAGAGACCACAATGTCAAATTTTTAAGAACAGGAAAAAGTAAAGTGTGCCTTCCGGTTCGTGAGAGCTTTACTGACCAAATTTTGCATAACACTGGTAAGAGTTTAATTTGAAGAGAAAATAAAAGCAAGTCAAATTTACTTGGAATAGCAAATTGCTAGTAGGTATGTATGGTGGACACTTTGGAAAACTTTGGCTTTTAGGAGTTGGATGCACGAGTAGAGCTCATACTCAGTACAAGGTGAGGGCTAGCAAAAGACTGGGAGCGACCAACTAAGAGAGCAATAATGGCCATAATCATGCAAAGCGACAAAGAGACATTAAAAGAAGCATAAGATGGCATCAAAAGTCAAAAACTAAATGATCATGAAGGCTATTGGCGAATTTGTATGAGTCTAACATGTGTGAGCATGCGCCAAGTCAACCCAAATAAAACATAAAGGAGAAAACCAAAATAATGCTTCCATACAATAAAAACAATGCATGATTTTTTTCAAAGGCTCATTAAGCAATCTCAGTTATTTGAGACAAGTCATGCTACAGAAAAACCACTAAGCATACTATCAAAAAGACATCAAGCATGACATGAAAAAGCCTAAGCCGCAGTCTATACAAGCTCCTTCTTGTACCACTATTTTGCACAAAGCTTTTTCTCTTTTCCAACACCATTTAAAATTTTTATAAACACCTCTTTTGATGAAAACCAATAAAGATCAGAGGCAAAAATACACCTTGATGAAAAGATATGATAAGGTCTAAATGAAAATCAAGGCAAAAATGAAAAGCAAAAGCAGTAGCAGAAAAAGAAGAACGCTCGATTTTTAATAAGAGTGAAAACTAGAGCGTTCTTTGCAAATGAAAATGAGTACATCTCCTCCAAAGGAAATTTGTTGGGGTCCAACCATTTATTGCAGAAAACAAACAAACTAAACCAACTAAGAAAACTAAAACAACTGACGCTCCAAGAAAAACACATAGTGCATGAAGCAATAAAAATATAGTGTCTTGAAAGGTGACCTGATTTTTGCCGATGAAGAAGGGGTGCCTCGGGGGCATACCCAAGCTTTGACACTTGTACTTCTTGGATATTTCTTGGGGTGATGCATGGGCATCCCCAAGATTGAGCTTTTGTCCATTCTTCAACTCATCTCATCATTCTCCAATCCCTACACTTGAAAACTTCCTTCATACAAAACTAAACACAATTCTATTAGCAACATTAGTGTAGGCATAAAATATAATCAACCTCTTTTTGCTTCAGGTTTCAACTCAAAACCACCACATATAAAGTAAATACTACTGTAGCAACCTCCCCAAAAGTTCCGTGATCAAAAGAACTCAAAAGAAAGCGATAAAGTGGCAAACACAAATATTGGCAGAAATCTGTCAAAACTGAACAGCTGACAAAGGACGAATTTTTGAAAGGTTTTCTGTTGCTCAAATCAAAAAGTGTTCAACTAACAAAGTTTGGATATAACCTGGGGCATATGCACAAGAAATCGCAGGTCCAAAAGATAAACAGAGAATTTATACGAATTTTTACGGTGCAGCACCGAAAACAGTTTCAGGACAGCAACATCCCCAAATCTTTACCTCGCTCAAATTAGAGGCTTCTCTTGGCACAAAAACGAAATAAAAAGGATAAGGAGCGGTCATTACAGTAGTAATGACTTCGAAGACTCAAATAAAAGAAAAAGTACTGAAAAGAAAACATTGGGTTATCTCCCAAGAGTGCTTTTCTTTAACGCCTTTGAGCTAGGCGCAGAAAATTGTGAATCAAGTAATATCAAGCGATGAAGCATCAAGCTCATAATTTGCTCTAAGAATAGAGTCAAAAAGTAATTTCTTTCTTTTCCTAGGGAAGTGTTCCATACCTTTCTTTAGTGGAAATTGATATTTGATGGTGCCTTCCCTCATATCAATGATGGCACCTACAGTTCGAAGAAAGGGTCTTCCCAAAATAATAGGACATGAAGCATGGCATTCAACGTCCATAACAAGAAAATCAACGGGAACAAGGTTATTGTTAACCACAATAAGAACATCATTAATCCTTCCCAAAGGTTTCTTCTAGGCAACATCAGCAATAGGAACATCAAAATAACACTTTTCAAGCGGTGGTAAATCAAGCATGTCATAAATCTTTCTAGCCATGATAGAAATACTAGCACCTAGATCACATAAAGCATGGCAATCATAACCATTAACATGCATATCAATGATGGGTTCCCAACCATCTTCTAACTTCTTGGGAACAGAGGCTTTCTGCTTCAACTTTTTATCCCTAATTTTTATGAGAGCATTGGTAATATGCTTAGTAAAAGCAATATTTAAATAACTAGCATTGGGAGTCAAAGCAAGCTTTTGCAAGAACAAAATAACTTCAGATATATTGCAGCCATCAACATCAAAATCATTAAAAGAAATAGAGCTATCATCTCCCACACTCCGAAAAATTTCAGCACTCTTTTGAGAAAAAGTTTTGGCAGTTTTAGGCTTTTTAACACAAGGAGCGGGAGTTTTCTCTACACCAATCAAAGTAAGAGGATTGCTACCAGTAGGAGCAACATCATTAGAGGTAGTAATGGTGCATACCTTCATCTCTCTAGCCATCTCATCTTCTCTTTCCCACCTGGCATGCAATTCCGCTAATAATCTAATATTTTCATCAATTCCAACTTGAATAGCATTAGCGGTAGCAAAATCATTGTTCTCTATCACATCATTTGGCAACACTTTTAATTTCAGGAGTTCAACATCATGAGGAAGGCTATCCACCTTAGAAGCAAGAATATCAATTTTGCCTAACTTTTCCTCAATAGACTTATTAAAAGCAGTTTGCTTACCGATGAAGTCCTTGAGCATTACCTCAAGCTCAGAGGGCGCGGCCCTAGTGTTGTTGTAGGAGTTACCATAAGAATTACCATAACCATTACCATTGGTAGAAGGATACGGCCTATAATTGTTACTAGCAAAATTGTTCCTATAAGCATTAAAATTATTGTTTCTAATGAAATTCACATCAACATGCTCTTCTTGAGCAACCAGAGAGGCCAAAGGAACATTATTAGGATTAACATGAGTCCTATCATTAGCAAGCATAGCCATAATGGTATCAATCTTATCATTCAAGGAAGAGGTTTCCTCAACAGAATTTACCTTCTTACCTTGTGGAGCTCTCTTGGTGTGCCATTCAGAATAATTTACCATCATGTTGTCAAGTAGCTTTGTTGCGGCGCCCAAGGTAAGGGACATAAAAGTGCCTCCAGCAGCTGAATCAAGTAGGTTCCTCGAAGAAAAATTTAGTCCTGCATAAAAAGTTTGGATAATCATCCAAGTAGTCAGTCCATGAGTGGGGCAATTCTTTATCATAGATTTCATTCTTTCCCAAGCCTGAGCAACATGTTCATTATCAAACTGAGTAAACTTCATAATATTGCTACGCAGAGATATAATCTTAGCAGGAGGATAGTATCTACCAATAAAAGCATCCTTACACTTAGCCCATGAATCAATACTATTCTTAGTCAAAGACAGCAACCAATCTTTAGCTTTTCCTCTCAAAGAAAAAGGAAACAACTTGAGCTTAATAATATCACTATCAACATCCTTATATTTTTGCATCTCACATAGCTCAACAAAATTGTTAAGATGAGCTGCAGCATCTTCAGTACTAGCACCAGAAAATTGCTCTTTCATAACAAGGTTCAACAAAGCAGGCTTGATCTCATAAAAGGTTGTAGCAGGAACAGGTGGTGCAATAGGAGTGCAGATAAAATCACTATTGTTCGTGCTAGTAAAGTCACACAACTTGGTGTTTTCAGGAGTACCCATTTCAGCAAAACGAAAGTAAACAAGTAAAAACAACTACCAAGGATTCTAATTTTTTGGGTTTTTGATAAAAAGCAATGCAGGTAGAATAAATAAAGTAAAGCAAAACAATAAAACAAAGTAAAGGATGTGCGTGCGAAAACTCCCCTCGCAGAAGTCTTCTTTCCTCCCCGGCAACGGCGCCAGAAAATTAGCTGATGGTGATTGATGGCGAGGGAGATTATTCTTCTTCGTCCCCCAACAGCAGTCCTTGTGCGTGGTGAATGACCAGCCCGTTGGGAACCCCAAGAGGAAGGTATGATGAGTATAGCAGCTAGTTTTCCCTCAGTTAAGAAACCAAGGTTTAATATCGATCAGGAGAGGAGAGACAAACGACTGAAGGTGATGCTTGTTAGTTTGCGACAGCAGCGAACAATTTATATATGGCGCCTCGTCCAAGCTTTGCTTGCTAGCTGCAACGTGGAACCTGCACACACACAAACAAATACTTTGCTCCCAACTTGCGATGAGGTTGTCAATCTCACCGGTTTGCTTGAAACAAAGGTTATGAGTGTATCGAGTGGAAAACAGTAAAAGTATGCGAGTAAAGTAAACAGTGCGAGAAAGTAAACAGGTGATAGCAATATGATGGAAATAGGACCGGGGTCCACAGTTCACTAGTGGTGTCTCTCCATAGATAAAATAGCACATGCTGGGTAAACAAATTACAGTTGGGCAATTGATAGAATAAAGATAAACGTGATATGTCAAGAAGATCACTATGAGATTTACTCTGGGCATTACAACAAAATACATAGACCGCCATCCAACTGCATCTATGACTAATAATCCACCCTCTGGGATATCAATCCGAGCACCCCAAAAGTATTAAGTTGCGAACAACAGATAATTGCATTAAGCAAAGTGTGTAATGTAAACAAAGCATATGCCCTTGAGCATATGAATGTTGTTTTCTCCCTAGTAGCAACAGCACATCTACCACCTTAGAGGTTTCTGTCACTCCCCCAGGTGAAATAGAGGCATGAACCCACTATCGAGCATAAATACCCCCTCTTGGAGTCACTAGCAACTACTTGGCCAAGATAGCTACTAACAACGGAGAGCATGCAAGATCATAAACAACATAGAGATAACAAAAGATAATATTTAGTACAGCAACTTAATCATAAACACCAATATTCATCGGATCCCAATAAACCAACATCATAGAATGACATAACGGTGATCTCAAAAAGGTAGGGCAGCTCATGAGATCTAAACATGAAGCACATGGTGGAGAAGACAACCATCTAGCTACTGCTATGGACCCATAGTCCAAGGTAGACTACTCACTCATCGCTCCGGAGGCAAGCATGGCGATGAAGAAGACCTCCGGTGGTGATTCCCCTCTCCGGCAGGGTGCCGGGAAGAGCTTCTGGACCCTCCCGATCTTCGGGTCGACGGCGGCGGCGGATCGCGATGTGTTCTGGAAATCTGATTGGGTCCTTAGGTTTTTTCCGTCGGGGGGTCTTTATAGGTGAAGGGGTGATGTCAGAGGTGGAGCCAGGGGCTCTCACACAAGGGTGGCGCAGCCCAGGGCCTGGCCGCGCTAGCCCTATGTGTGGGGCCCTGGTGGTCCCTCTCCTTCTCTCCTTCGGATCTCTGGAAGCTTCCGGGTAAAATAAGACTTCAGGAACTTGTTTCGTCCAATTTCGAGAATATTTCCTGTGTATCACTTCTGAAACACAAAAATAGCAGAAAACAGGAAACTGGCACTGTGGCAACTTGTTAATAGGTTAGTTCCGGAAAATGCATAAAAGTGCCACGAAGTGTAACGAAACAATAGGCAAATGGTGTAAAAACAAGCATGGAGCATCAAAAATTATAGATACGTTGGAGACGTATCAAGGCTCAGGAGCGTTACTCTGAGAGAGTGGCTCGATCGGCGAAGCTGCAGCGGGTGGTTCCTTTTGAGGGACAAAAGGAACAGCTGCCTCTTCCTCTCGAGGAGCCCCCGGGCTGGGAGGATCAACCTCCTCTTTGGCAATTACCTTGGCGTCTCGTTCCGCGACGAGAACGGTGCTTGCAGTCCTTGGAGTTGCCGTGATGTAGAGTAGCAAGGGCTCGCAGAATGTTGGGGCAACCATGATCGGTGGGCTTGTGAGGTACCTTTTCAATTTGGCAAAGGCCTCGTCGGCTTCTGGAGTCCACTCGAACTTCCCAGTGCGCTTTATGAGCTTGAAGAAGGGCAAGGCCTTCTCCCCACTCCTCGCATTGAAGCGCCCCAGGGCTGCCATGCATCCCGTGAGGCGTTGCATTTCCTTGAGGTTGCATGGTGGACGCATTTCTTCGATGGCCTTGACTTTGTCAGGGTTTGCCTCTATCCCGCGATGAGACACGAGGAACCCCAACAACTTTCCCGATGGCACACCGAAGGCGCACTTGGCGGGGTTGAGCTTGATGTTCACCTTTCTCAGGTTGGCGAACGTTTCCTCCAGATCCTCGATGAAGGTGCGACTCTTGCGAGTCTTGACGATGATGTCGTCGACGTAGGCTTCCGTGTTTCTTCTCATCTGAGCCCCCAGGGCCTTACGCATGAGCCTTTGGAAGGTGGCTCATGCGTTCTTTAGGCCGAAGGGCATGCAGACGTAGCAGTACACACCACAAGGCATGATGAAGGCGGTCTTCTCTTTGTCCTCCTTTGCCATCTTGATCTGATGATAGCCGGAGAAAGCATCCAAGAAGCTAAGGAGGTCGCAGCCGGCGCTGGAGTCGATGATTTGATTTATCCTTGGGAGCGGATAAGGGTCCTTGGGACATGCCTTGTTGAGACTTGTGAAGTCCACACAGAGGCGCCCACTGCCATTAGACTTTGGGACGACCACCGGATTGGCAATCCAGGTGGGGTGGGCTACCTCGCGTATTTGCTTGGCCTTCTTCAGCTTCTCTATTTCTTGGACGATGAAGTCTTGCTTCTCTTGCGCTTGTTTCCTAGTCTTCTGCTTCACGGGGTGTGCCTGAGGGCACACGGCTAAGTGGTGCTCAATCACCTTCCTGGGAATGCCGGGCATATCTGACGGAGTCCAAGCGAACATGTCAGAGTTTGCCTACAGGAAGGCGATGAGCGCGCTTTCCTATTTGGGAGAAAGCCCAGCCCCGATGGTGATGAAGTTTTCGCAGCCCCCAGCCTGGAGCGGGACCTTCTTTGTAGCAGAGCGCTCTTGGGTGAACTAGGGCCTCCTCCCAGAGGGTACCGTAGCTTCCCCAATGCTCATGTCCAGCATCGGATGGACCAGGTCCTCGCTTGGAGTAGGCGATGCAAAGGCAGCGAACTTCTTCCCTGTCAAGCCTGGTAGGTGGGGCTCGAGAGAGGCCTTCTTTGCAGCAGCCTGCTCTTGGGATACGAGCTGCTTCTTCCTCGTGAGGTCGCCGGAGTGTTCCAGTAGATCTTCATCGGCGGGGAACATGGTGGCGGCCTCACGATAGACATGCTCCACAGATCGGAGAGCATCCTTCCCATTGCAGCGCACGGTGATCATGCCGTTGGCGCCCAGAATTTTGAGGACGTTGAAGCCATGGTGCGTTGCTGCCATGAACCTTGCCAGGGCTGGGTAGCCGAGGATGGCATTGTACGGCAGTGCGATGTAATCGACATCGAAGTCGAGGCTTTCCGTCCTATAGTTGTCCCGGGTGCTGAAGGTGACGGGCAGGCGTACCTGCCCAATTGGTATTGTAGACCCTTCGGTTACCTTGAAGAATGGTTGAGTTGGCATGAGCCGATGGTACGGCACCTGCATCTTCTCGAAGATCTCAACTGAGATGATGTTGAGGCCCGCCCCTCGGTCAATGAGAGTACGATTGACAGCGATGTTATTGATGGTTGGCATACACAAGAGGGGAATCATGCCCACGCCCCTGGTGGAGGCCAGATGGTCCTCCTCATCGAAGCCGATCTTGCAGGTTGACCACTTCATTAAGCGGTTGCCGATGTTGGGCTGTGCTGCCATGATTTCTTGTGATAGCTGCTTGAAGTGACGATTAGATAATGGAGCTTGAGCCGCACCCAGGAGGCAAGCGGCGAAGCCTCGTGGCTCTTGATAGCCCCCCTGGTCCTCCTCGTGATGATCATTCGCTAGTGGAGGCAGTGGCAGCGGCTCGGGATCTGCATGAGACAGACCGTCACGGCGGCGACCTTCGTCGCGGTCGTCGTCGCGGCGATCGCCCTGGGATCCGCCCTTGCCGTGGCTACGGCTGCCCCCACGACGCTTGGTGACACCATTTTCTTCGTGAAACTTTCGGACAATCCAACAATCATCGGTATTGTGGGTGTCCTTCTTGTGGAGGATGCAGAAGCGGCAGTACCGACCTTTATCACGCTCGGAGCGGTCCCCGCGGCATTGCTTATGCTCGGGCTCCGCCGCGAGGACAGCAGCCTCCTTACGCTTGGGGTCCTTGGACTTTGGCTTTGGGGGAAGCACCTCCGGTAGGTTGTGCAAGAAGAGCCTTCCCTCCTCAGCCTTGGTGCAGCGGTCGGCGATCTCGAAGAGCCTGACGACAGAAGTCAGCTCATCATTCACGGACAGCTTCTCCCTCATCTTGATGTCGGAGACTCCCGTGGAGAATGCGGAGATAACCTCCTCATTGGAGATCCTAGGGATCTTGTTCCTCATCTGGCTGAAGCGCTGGATGTATTGATGAAGCGTCTCGCCCTTGTACTGACACACCACCTTAAGATCATTCTTGGTGGCGGGGTGCTCGTACGTGGGCATGAAGTTAGCTACGAACTGACGGCACAAGTCCTTCCATGAGGTCACGGATTCGTGAGGAAGATTCATGAGCCACATTCGCGAA
The DNA here is from genome assembly GCA_007115705.1 of Dactylis glomerata. Taxonomy (NCBI): domain Eukaryota; kingdom Viridiplantae; phylum Streptophyta; class Magnoliopsida; order Poales; family Poaceae; genus Dactylis; species Dactylis glomerata. The sequence goes on along the minus strand of QXEO01000685.1, from coordinate 1,794,020 downwards.
GCATCTTTGAGGGCCATGGGGAACCAATTGGCCATCACACGCTGATCTCCACGCGCGGCCTGGACGGCGATGACGTAGAGCTAGAGGAATTTGATAGGGTTTGTAGTTCCGTCATAACGCGCGCCGATGTTAGGCTTGAACTTGTCAGGCCAGACCACGTAGTGTTGCTGGCAAGTGAGAGCAAGGCACCCGGGGTTGTAGATAGGGTCCCCAGGGGTCCTGACGTTCTTGCCAGCTTCGCCGATGTCATCGATGGCGCGGTCATGATTTTCGTTGCGACGCTCTAGGGAGACGCGTGCGTCTTCCGGAGCGCGTTGGACGATTTGGTAGCTGGGCTCCCCGCGCGGCGAAGATGCGGCGCGAGAAGCCACCTTCTTGCCTTGGCGGCCTTCCCATCTCTGGCGCCCGGGGCGCGGCGCCCCGCCATCGGATCTGGTTCTCCCTCGCCATGGGCTCCTCCCTAGGCTGGGTCTTCGTTGGCGATGGCGATGAGCTCGATGATTCGAGCGCGCCACCCCTCATGCCCGTCATTAGTGGGCTGCTAGCGCAGCAGCTCATGCGCCATGGCGAGAGCCTGCGCAGGAGACAGCTAACTCCTAGAACAAGTGCGAGAAGTGGCGGTGGTGGTGAAGGAGAGCGAAGGCTCTGTACTCCTGGACGGGAGGTAGGAGGACTCCAGATCTTCCTCCTCTTCCTCCTCGGCTGAGGCTTCACGATGACGGAAGATGGGCTTGGTTTGCCCCCGAACAGCGTTACGGCGGTGAAGACGCTCGAGCCTTGCGTTAGCGTCGGCCATGTCGAAGCAGATCTAAAAGAAAACACACCACAGCCCCCTACCTGGCGCGCCAAATGTTAATGGATTTCGTGTTGCAAGAACACGGGGTACCACGTGACGGACCCAAAGATTCAAACGCAAGGGGCTGAACGTGGGAGATCTTGGATCACAACGAAACACGGCGACGGAAGCCTCGTGTCATTGAACGCACAACACACTGCAGAGAGGGATGCCGAGCTTTACCCAGGTTCAGGGCCCTCGTGGTGAGGTAACACCCCTACTTCCTGCCTTCTTGTATTACGACGCGATACCTTGCGAGGAGTACAAGGTCTTAGTTACAAAGCTCTGGCTGACCAGAGGTTGAAGAACCTGCGTGCCCAGCTAGTAGCCTGAAGAAGATGAAGATTCGATCCCCTCTAAGGGGTGGCCTCCCCTCCTTTTATAGCGCCCAGGTCCTCCTTCCGCTCATCTTCTTGGGGAAGGGGTTGCCACACACGGCCAAGGAGGGAGGATAGCTGTAGACTTTATTCTTCCGTGGACGTGGTCTTCGTAGAGTAGCGGCGCCGGTCCACCAGAGTGGGTGGAGGAAGCTAACATCTTCCCCTGGCACCCTGCACCGTCCACGCTATTTTTAGGGGGGTGGCTAACAACCACTGTGCCACTTTATGCAGGCATGGTGAAAGTTGGTCTCCTCCCTGTCGGGGGTAGCGTGGGTGGTACACGGTCTTCTGTCCTTTATCTTCTTGCTCTGCACACAAACATGCTGAGCTGACGTGGACGTGGTTCCTCCCCTCACCAGCGGGAGCTCGTGAGGAGGTCTTCTGGTCCTTAGCGGTTTTGGTCGTCGTTCTCCTCATGAGGCGCCTCCTCATGAGTGTCTTCTCCAATAGCTTCGGTCGTCGTTGCGCCCTAGGCCAAAGCAGGGCCATTGAAGAGGCCCAGAAGCAGGTGGACCGGGATACCCCAGTATCCAGAATACCAACAAGGACGAGTCGAGATTTTTGGAAAGGCTTTGCCTTTCGGAGTGTTCGAGGTTTTCAAACCTTGATCCATGTCGACAATGCCTTTTGCTATTTGTATATGATGCATCACTGTGTGCTTTATGGTAAGCTATGCTTGCTGCGATGGCTGACTCTTTCCTCTTTTGTATTTCAATTCTCTCCTTTGCTAGTTGCTTTGACTGCTGTCATAAGGCATAGTGATACCCTAATAGCAGATTTTTGCTTGCATCTGCTGGTATTGGCGTGCCATGTTCCACAGCTGTTTTGATTATCCCCAACTCTTCGACTGATAGTCGAATTTTCTCTCTGCTTGCCAGGGAGTCTTCAGTTTCTCCTTCTGCTAAGTGATTTGCTCCTCTATTTATATTTGCTGGGTTGAGCACTGGATTGTTGTTTTCATCGAGTTCTTCTTAGTTATCTCCTACAATGGCGAGTACTTGATACTGATTGCCGAACATGCTGTTGAAGCTTGAGAAGATTGAATCATCATCCTCATGAAGCTCTAGTCCTGTGTCCGTTGACTTGTCTGAAGTATCACCATGGCAGGTCATGAGGTCTTTGAGTTGATCTCCTAAGTCAAATTTTTCCATGTTTTCGTCGACTTCTGCGATTTTTCCGTCTGCGATTCTGTTGCTATGAAGCTGACCGGCGAATTTGCTTCGCTGGAAGAGCCCACTGATGACTCTGACATTGCAACTATCTTAACTTCGCTTGCCGACGGATCCAACGAGATTGGATCTGAAAGATGAATCGAACCTAAAGATCCAACGTGAAAGTTTAGGCTTCCGATTGTCAGGTCCATGTCTTGATCCATGCTCTCGAATATTGGAGTGAAGTTTGGCAGGTGAGGCTAAAAATCGACGGTTCCAAACGATATCTGGTTTTCATCGACTTCTGAATTGCTATTGGCTAAAAGCTAAAAAGCCGTCGAATTCATGATTCCAACACCCAGAGTCCCCACGGTTGGCGCCAATTGACATGGGTTAACTCGACAAATGTCCTAGATGAAGGACTTAGGATCGGGGAAGTAGGGCGTCGGATGAACTCAAAGGAAAAATCAGTCAAACAAGGCGTGTATCGAAAGTAAATGAGGTGGTGAACTTTGGCTTACTCTCAATCTGTCCCTCACCGTCCTCTCCTAGCCCCTATATATAGGTGGCCAGGTCTCAAGGTACGGGAGGGGTCCAATACATATTACAATATCGGTATACGACATGAACTCGTATTTCGACTAGGATTACACTTGGGCCTTGCTTAACGGGCCTCAGGGGTACTCAACTAACGGGCTCTATTATATATACCCTTGTCACCAAGAGTGTTCACAGAGGATCTCCTAAAACTCATTTGGATAAAATACAATTCCTTGTTGAAAAGACTTCTGTTATTGATCTTAATGCTCCGTCATTTGGAAATACTTGATTCATACTTTTTGCGCCTAGCTCAAAGAGGTTAAAGAAAAGCACTCTTGGGAGATAACCCAATATTTTCTTTTCAGTACTTTTTCTTTTTGTTGAGTCCCGGAAGTTATTACTACTGTAATAACCTATCCTTATCCTTTTTATTTCGTTTTTGTGCCAAAAAGAACCTCTAATTGGAGGAAGGTAAGATTTAGGGAAGTTGCTGTCCTAAAACAGATTTCTGTGCTGTACCGTAAAAATTCATAAAAATTCTCAGAATGTCTTTTTGATCTGAGATTTCTTGTGCATATGCCCCAGGTTATTGTCTAATTTTCATTAGTTTTGCACTTTTTGATTTGAGCAATATAAGATTTTTGAAAAAATCAATCTTTACCAGTTGTTCTTTTTTGACAGATTTCTGCCACTATTTGTGTTTGCCTCTTAATTTCTTTCTTTTTGAGTTCTTTTGATCACGGAACTTTTGAAAGAGTTGGTACAGTATCTTATGTTTTAATGGGTGCTATACTTGAGTTGGAACTGAACCAAAGAGTGGATTTACTATCTTGCATACACTAATGTTGCTAATAAGAATTGTGTGAAGTTTTGTATGAAGGAAGTTTTCAAGTGTAGGGAAAGGAGAATGATGAGATGAGATGAAGTATGGACAAAACCTCAAGCTTGGGGATGCCCATGTCACCCCAAGAAATATCCAAAAAGTAAAAGCGTCAAAGCTTGGGATGCCCCGAGGCACCCCTTCTTCATCAACAAAATATCAGGTCATCTTTCAAGACACTACATTTTAATTGCTTTGTATGCTATGCGTTTTTCTTGGAGCGTCTTTATTTTCGCATTCAGTTTTCTTTTGTTTTGTTTGCTGCAATAAATGGTTGGACCCCAACATATTTTTTTTGGAGAAGACACACTCCGTTTTCATTGCCTAGAATACTCTAGTTTTCACTCTTATTGTTCAACGAGTGTTCTCTTTTTCTAGTACTGCATTTAGCTTTTGTTTTTCGCCTTGATTTTTGTTCAGAACTTGTTAGTTCTTTGTAGCTAGGTGTGTTTAGACCTCTGGTCTATGTTTATTTTCATCTTTAAGAGTTGTTTCAAAAAGGTTGATTGGTGTTGGAAAATAGAAAAAAGTTTCATGCTTATAATGGTACAAATGGGAGCTTGTTTAGACTGTGGCTTAGACTTTTGCATGTCATGCTTGATGTTATCTTGATTATATACTTAGTAGTTTTTATTGTAGCATGACTTGTCTCAAATGACTGAGATTGCTAATGTGCCTTTGAAAGAATCATGTGTTGTTTTTATTATATGGGAGCATATTATTGTGGTATTCTCCTTTGATGCTTTATTTGGGTTGACTTGGCGCATGCTCACACCATGTTTGACTACAAACTAGTCGCCTCAAGCCTCTATGATCATTTGGTTTTTGACTTGTGATACCATTTTATGCTTTGGTTAATAATGTTTTGTCGCTATGCATGATTATGGCCGTTGTTGCTCTCTTAGTTGGTCGCTCCCAGTCTTTTGTTAGCCTTCATCTGTACTGAGAGGGAATACTTCTTGTGCATCCAACTACCAAAAACCAAGTTATTTCAAAGAGTCCACTATAAATTCCTATGCATGGTATTTTCAAGCCATTCCAAGTAAATTTTCATGTGCTACCTTTCAAAAAACCCTTCAAAATACTTCTCATTTTGTGATACTGTTTTCAGCTCATGAGGACATAGTGGTCGGATTTGCTATCTTCCATATTGTAACCTTTTAAAAAAAGAGAAAAAAAGAAAAGAAAAGAAAAAAAGGTACTCCTCCATGGTATGTGGAAGTTGGTGGGCACCCGAAGGATTTGGTTAGCCATGGTTTGTGAAAAGAAAAGTGGGGAGGAGTGCCAAGCTTTATAAAAGAGCACAAAGGTGCCAATTTCTCTCAACTTGTTTAGTATGGAAGATAGCAAGAACCCCATTGCCAGTCATTGACAAAGAACAACCACCTCTCAAAGCAATTTTTATCTCTATTTTACAAATGGAAAGCTCTAGCACATGCTAAATCTCTGCTTCCCTCTTCAAAGGGCCTATCTTCTACTTTTATGTTCAGTCTTCACCTTCTACCTTTATGCACCGTCTAAGAGAGCATAGTTTTCATTCTGAGTATAATGTGCATGGTCCCGAAATTTATTATTGATTGATTCATGATTATGGTTTTGCTTGTTCTCAAATTATTTGTATCTAGTCGCCCTCTTAAACTTGAAGGTGTCCAATGCATTTATGTTTTGCTACTCCATGAGGGACAAGCTGAATACCACTTTGCTATGTTTTTCTGTATGCTTGAAACAAACAATTGACTTTCAATGCATTATTACTCATGATCTTTTGTTTGTATTACTTTTCATGTTATAACATGGTTGCTAAGTTCTATTATCAAGATTATATCTCTTATACCCATGTTTAGAGTACTTTGATCTCTGCACTCAATGCTTTACATCATTTTGTTCAAGATTGTGTTGGTGCATATCACCTCAAAAATTATTGTTTTGTTATCACTTACCTACTCGAGGACGAGCAGGAGTTAAGCTTGGGGATGCTTGATATGTCTCAAACGTATCTAAATTTTTTGATGCTCCATGCTTGTTTATGCACCATTTTCTTTGTGTTTTGTTTACACTTCGTGGCATTTTTATGCATTTTCCGGAAATAACTTATTAACAAGATGCCATAGTGCTAGTTCCTATTTTCTGCTGTTTTTGTGTTTCGGAAAAGTTACACAGAAAATATTCTCGGAATTGGACAAAACAAAAGCTGAAGTTCCTAATTACCCAACACGAAGACAGCGTCCAAAGGAGAGCAGGAGAGCGACCAGGGTCTGGCCACACCTGGTGGTGGCGTGGGCCACCCCTAGGCCGCGCCACCACGGGGTGTGACTGCCTGGTCCACCTCCTGACATCGCCCTTCCGCCTATTTAATCACCTCGATGGGAAAACCCTAAGGCCCGAAGTCTTTTCCAGAAAACATACTGCAAGCCGCGGCCGTCGTCGACGCGAGATCGGGACGGTCCAGAAGCTCTTCCCGGCACCCTGCCGGAGAGGGGAATCACCACCGGAGGCCTTCTTCATCACCATGCCTACCTCCAGAGTGATGTGTGAGTAGTCTACCTTGGACTACGGGTCCATAGCAGTAGCTAGATGGATGTCTTCTCCTCCATGTGCTTCATGTTTAGATCTTGTGAGCTGCCTATCATGATCAAGATCATCGTTATGTAATTCTACATGTTGTGTTTGTTGGGATCCGATGAATATTGAGTACTATGTCAAGTTGATTTATGATTTATCATCTCTATGTTGTTTATGATCTTGCATGCTCTTCGTTGCTAGTAGATATCTTGGCCGAGTAGATGCTAGTGACTCCAAGAGGGAGTATTTATGCTCAATAGTGGTTCATGCCTCTAGTAATCTGGGAGAGTGACAACAACTTCTAAGGTTGTAGATGTGATGTTGCTACTAGGGAGAAAACAAAAATCTTGTGTTCAAGGACATTTGTATTGTTTATATTACACACTTTGCTTAAGGCGATAATCTGTTGCTGGCAACTTAATACCCAATGGTTGTTCGGATAATATCCGACGGGTGGATTATTAGTCATAGATGTAGTTGGATTATGGTCTATGTATTATGTTGTAATTCCCAAGTGAATCTCATAGTGATCCTCATGACATGTACACGCATTGTTTACATTCTTTCTTCTGTCAATTGCCCAACTGTAATTTGTTTACCCAGCATGTTATTTATCTTTATGGAGAGATACCTCTAGTGAACTGTGGACCCCGATCCATTCCTTTACATTCATATTACCGTTTACTTTCTACAAGCATTATTTACTTTCTTGCAAACAAATATCTTTTACCACATGATACGTTTAATCCTTTGTTTACAGTAAACCAGTGAGATTGACAACCTCACTACAAGTTGGGGCAAAGTACTTTGGTTGTGTTGTTTGCAGGTTCCATGTTGATGCTGGCACCAAAGCTACGCCCAGATAGGCTCCATAAACAAATTGTTTGGAGCCGTCGCCAAAGCCAGCTAGCATCAACCTTCAGAAGTGATTTTTTTCTCCTACTGGTCGATTAAACCTTGGTTTCATAATGAGGGAAAACATGCCGCTGTGCTCATCATCCCTTCCTCTTGGGGTTCCCAACTGTGCGGCTAGCACCGCTATCACTAGTATTTAGATACGCGACGGTAGCAAAATAAGATAATCCCTAAATTAATACCAATTGTGTGTTCTCCCTTAAGTGTGCAAACTCCAAGAAGGTTCTTTGATATGAAGCGGGCCATGACGATGAGAGGCTAGACATATCTATGTTCACATAAGGTGCGGGTACAAGCCATGTATGTGCCAAGCACAAACACTAAGGTTAATTTGGCGAGCCTAGCATGTCTAGACATGGCCTCGGAACACGGAGACCGAAAGGTCAAGCATGGGTCACATGGATGATGTGATTGACACTGCGTTGTCCACTTTTGAGGCTATATCGTCGGCCATGACGGTCGGGGACGATCTAGTGGATCTAGGCTGTGTAATTACTAAAACATTTTTAGGGATGCTGTTCTAAGTGGGAGCCCATTAGAATTTGTGCTCATATTATGAACTTTGTATTTATATCTTTGCAAATTTGCGTAGATGAATGACCACATCCATCTTAGTCCTTTTATGCATGAAGAAAAACTTAAAAGTGACAGGTCAAAATTTATCGATTGATACCAATGCTTGAGGGATATCCTCAATAGTACTGATTTTCTCTACATGATATAAGAAGAAATTAGGAGATGCACCTAGGAACTTAGCGCGTGAGAATGATAATGGTGATTATCATGATCACCGTGATAATTCTATACAAGTCCAAAACACCATGCTTCATGCCATGGAGTCTGGATTGCGGGAGCGCTTTTTGAACACCAATGCATATGTGATGGTTGTTGAACTTAAGGCGCAGTTTGCATCGCAAGTCAGAATTATGAAGTGTGATCACATGTACAAGTTCCTTTTCAATTAAGATGAAAGAGAACACCTTCTTGGAGAGTCATTTGGCAACCATTCATAAGATTTATGGGTGCCTCACCGACTAGGACTATTGGATGACAAATGAAATTGCGATAGATGGGGTGTTGTGTTGACTCCCTCCCAGCTACAATAATTTTGTCACAGGTTGTGCCATGCAAGGAGAATCTTTCACCTTCCATGGATTCCTGACTCAGTTGAGAACCATGAAAGTAGAGCCATTAGCAGGGAAAGTCATCAATGGTGCAGGTATATTTGATATACAAGTTATAAATATCTCATGTTGAACACTTTGCAGATTTTGAGTATTCAATACAAATTCCTGTTTTATTTGAAAAACTAGACATTCTGCATGAGTGTGGCATGGAGGTTATAGGTGCATGATGACTGCAATCAAGATGTTGATGGCCATATACGCTCTACCTCCACATTTATTATCAGGATTAGTGATGGAATAAACTTTGTAATCAATAATGGTTGAGGACCTTATTTGTGTGTCTTGCTTTTCGTGAGATAAAGTTATGGTCACATTATGATTATGGATGTATTAATCTTGTTTATTCTCGATGATTATTTAAATGAGCATTTATAAACCTTCAACATTAATTATTCAAGCTAAATAATGACTTCATATTAAATGACACTACTATTTAAAAGTCATACTTTATGATTAAGACATGTGAAAGTTTCATATTGATGAAATGTATTTTTACTAGATGTTTGATCTTGCTACAATACAAATCATGTTTCGTTTGACAAAATGACTAGAACTCTGTGTTATGGAGGTGATACGTCCATTTTGCATCACTATTTTATATCATAATTCACAGTTATTCATTGATATATTTCATATTTAGAGGTCATACTTATGTTGTTTCCATTGTTTTTGCATGTTTGATGATTAATGGAGAACTTGCTGCTAGAGTCAGGATTTTGCGGGAAAAGGACCATCAAGACACCATATTTCTGAAGATCAACAATTCCAGGAAAATACCCAGAAATTTATATATTACCAGAAGATGGAAGTAGCCAAAAGGGGAGAGTGAAAGGAGCAGCAGGGGGCCCACACCACCAGGTGGCATGGGCCAGCCCCTGGCCGCGCCACCCTGGGGTGAGGCCACCCTGGCCCACTTATGGTATCGCCCTCTCACATATATGGCAGTCCCTGAAAACCTAAGTCAAGGGGGGAAAACACTGAGAGAGAAAAGCTCTCTGGTAGGCAAAAATTTGCCTTGGAAATTCCTTCCCGGAGAGGGAAGATTGTTGCCATCGTCATCACCATCGCGCTGGACTTCATCGAGATCATCATCATCACCAGCACCTCCATCTCCATCATCACCACGCCATCCCGCTGTAACATCTTGGGTTGAATCTTGTCCTTGTATTTGATGCTATTGAGTGGAACTATTGAATTAAGGTTTATTTTCAGATTGTTATTTACCATTATTTCACCTTTGTCATGATCCATATGATGTCTTGTGAGTAGTTCATTTAGTTCTTGAGGACATGGGAGAAGTCGAGATGTTAGTAGTGAAACTATGTTGAGTAATATTTAATGGTTTGATATTTATATGTTGTGGTGCTATTCTACTAGTGGTGTCATTTGAATGTCAACTACATGATACTTCACCATTTATGGGCCTAGTGGAATGCATTGTGTATTTGGCTACTAATTATGGGGTTTCCGGAGTGACAGAAACGTAAACCCCCGTTAGGAAACCATTGCACCAGGGAGCGTAGGATCTCAGAGTTTAAGGCTATGGTTAGTTTTATCTTAATTACTTTCTTGTATTTGCAGATGCTTGCAGGGGGTATAATCACAAGTGTGTATTAGTCCTAGTAAGTGTAGTACGCTAGCACAGGTTCACCCCCATAACACTTATCAAACCAATGAAGATTACTTAGCAGCATGAAGCGAAAGCTCTCGACAGAAACTCTCGTGTGTCCTCAAGAACGTTTGGTAATCATAAGTTACACAACCGGCTTGTCCTTTGCTCTAGAAAGGATTGGGCCACTTGCAGCAATTACTATTATTGTCTTTTATTTACTCGCACTTTATTTATTTGTATTACCAAATACCCCTAAAAATCCGTTTGCTAGTATTTAGAGTGAATCCTTGATCAAAACCACTTGTCAACACCTTCTGCTCCTCGTTGGGTTCGACACTCTTATTTATCAAAAATACTACGATACACCCCCCTATACTTGTGGGTCATCAAGACTATTTTCTGGCGCCATTGCCGGGGAGTGAAGCGCTATTGAAGAGTGGAATTGGTAAAGGTAACTTTCGCTGTGAGTATTGTTTTTATTCCTGTCTTTTATTTTATATTGCTATGGAGAACTCTCCATTTGGTTCCCTATTTGGGAACACTACTGCTACTATCATGGTAGTGGATGAACCACCGCCTGCTCAATTAGATCCTTTTAAAATACCTATGAAAATTGTTGAACGTGTTATAAATAACCGCTATTCAGGAGATGGAACTATCCATCCGGGTGATCATTTACTCTTTATACATGAATTATGCGAGTTGTTTAAGTGTGCAGGTATTTCATCAAGCCAGGTTAAGAGAAAGCTATTCTCTTTAACACTGAAGGGCAGAGCCGCGGAGTGGTATAGGCTGCTGAAGGATGGTCCATCTATTGGCTAGGAGGAAATTATACCCCTCTTTTATTCCAAATTTTATCCTCCAAGTGAGATTCATAAAGATCGTAATCAGATATATAATTTTTGGCCTTATGATGGAGAGAGTATTGCCCAAGCGTGGGGGAGATTGAAGTCACTAATGCTCAAATGCCCCATTCATGAGCTCCCCAGTAATATTGTTATTAATAACTTCTATGCAAGGCTTACTCTTCACGACAAGGATTTATTGGATGCTTCTTGCTCTGGATCATTTACACGTATGAAAGAAGAAGCTAAATGGGATCTTCTAGACCGAATTCAAGAAAATACTAAAGGATGGGAGAACAACAAAGGTAGAAAGTCAGGTATAAATTATGATTATGAATGCATTAAAGCTTTTATGGGAACCAATGACTTTCATAATGTTAGTGATATTTATGGTCTTGATTCTCAAATACTTGCTAACTGTTTTAAAGCCTTTGCCTCTTATCTTTATGTTCCAAAGAAGGATTGGAACAAGTATCATGCGCCATATAAAGATATTGCTAGTTGTGTTCCTGCTAGACCCACTAAAGTTTGTACTGTTGATCGCATTCTGCCTTAGCTTTATTTTGAGAAAACGCCTTTCCCTGCTAAGGTAAATGAACACTCTACTTTAATTAGTGTGCTTAAGAAAAGTGCAAAGAAAGCTATAGAACCTGATGAGCAAATTGCTATTAAGTCTCCTATAGTAATAGTGAAGGACCTTGTCACTAAAAATGTAGAAGGTGGACATATTATCTTTTGTGAAGATGCTTCTAACATTATTTGGCATCCTAGTAGACCTAGGAAAACAAGTGTTCCTATGCTTTCTATCAGGATTGGTGATCATTACTATTATGGCTTATGCGACATTGGTGCAAGTTCAAGTGCTATTCCTTTCGAGCTTTATAAAGAAATCATGCATGAAATTGGTCCTTGTGAACTTGAAAAAATTGATGTGATTATTCAGCTTGCTAATAGAGAAACTATCTCTCCAATTGGTATTGTTAGAGATGTGGAAGTTCTATGCGGTAAGACTAAATATCCTGCTAATTTTCTAATACTTGGTACAGCTGCTAGTAAAACTTGTCCTATTATTTTTGGTAGACCCTTTTTGAATACTTGTGGCGCTGTTATAGATTGTAAGAAGGAGAAAATTTTGACTAAGTTTGATGGAGAATCTTATGAGTTTAATTTTTCTAAGTTTACTAAAGCTCCTTATGAAAATGAATAGCCTAATGAAGATTTTTGAGTTCAACAACTTGCCTCTATTGCTCTTGCTCCTAATAATGCTTTGCAGCAATTTATGGAGGACCATGAAAGTGAGATCTTTAGGGAAGAAAGAGATGAGATTGACGAGATCCTTCTTCGTCAACCAGAGTTGATTAAACACAATTTACCTGTGGAGGATTTGGGTACCACTTTGCCACCTAAGGAAGATCTTGTTTTTGATTAAAAACCTTTACCTGATGATCTTAAATATGCTTATATCGATGATAAGAAAATTTATCCTGTTATTATCAGTTCTAAACTTTCAGGAAAAGAAGAAGAAAGGTTATTGGAAATATTGAGTAAACACCGAGGAGCTATGGGATATACTCTTGATGATTTAAAAGGAATTTCTCCTACTATATGTCAGCATGCTATTAACATGGAGCCAGATGCAAAGCCAGTTGTTGAACATCAACGCTGCTTAATTCCCAAGATGAAGGAAGTGGTAAGAAATGAGGTATTGAAACTCCTTGATGCTGGTATTATTTATCCTATTGCTGATAGTAGATGGGTTAGTCCTGTGCATTGTGTTCCTAAGAAAGGAGTAATTACTGTTGTGGCTAATGAGAATAACGAGCTTATTCCTCAGAGGGTAGTAGTTGGTTATAGGATGTGCATTGATTTTAGAAAGGTCAACAAAGTTACTAAGAAAGATCATTATCCTTTACCGTTTATAGATCAAATGCTAGAGAGGTTATCTAAGAAAACTCAATTTTGTTTTCTTGATGGTTATTCTGGTTTCTCTCAGATTGCTGTTAAAAAGCAAGATCAAGAGAAAACCACTTTTACTTATCCTTATGGAACTTATGCTTATAGACGTATGCCTTTTGGTTTGTGCAATGCTCCTGCTACTTTTCAAAGATGCATGTCTGCTATTTTTCATGGATTTTGTGAAGAAATTGTGGAGGTATTCATGGACGATTTCTCCGTCTATGGAACTTCTTTTGATAATTGTTTGCACAATCTTGATAAAGTTTTGCAGAGATGTGAAGAAACTAATCTTGTTCTGAATTGGGAGAAATGCCACTTTATGGTGAATGAAGGAATTGTTCTTGGGCATAAAATTTCTGAAAGAGGTATTGAAGTTGACAGAGCAAAGGTTGAAGCAATTGAGAAAATACCCTGTCCCAGGGATGTTAAAGGTATTCGTAGTATTCTTGGTCATGCTGGTTTCTATAGGAGGTTTATTAAAGATTTCTCTAAGATTTCAAAGCCTCTTACTAATCTTCTTCAAATAGATGTACCATTTGTTTTTGACGATGATTGTAAGGAAGTTTTTGAAACTCTTAAGAAGGCTTTAACTACTGCTCCTATTGTTCAACCACCTGATTGGAATTTGCCTTTTGAAATTATGTGTGATGCTAGTGATTTTGCTATGGGTGCTATTCTTGGACAACGCGTAGATAAGAAGTTGAATGTTATTCATTATGCTAGTAAGACTCTTGACGCTGCTCAGAAGAATTACGCTACTACTAAAAAGAGTTTCTTGCTGTTGTTTTTACATGTGATAAGTTTAGACCTTATATCGTTGACTTGAAGGTTACTATTCATACTGATCACGCTGCTATTAGGTATCTTATGTCAAAGAAGGATGCTAAGCCTAGGCTTATTAGATGGGTGTTACTTTTACAAGAGTTTGATTTGCATATTGTAGATAGGAAAGGTGCTGAAAATCCTATTGCTGATAATTTGACTAGGTTGGAAAACATTTCTTTTGATCCTATTCCTGTTAATAATAGTTTTCCAAATGAACTGTTGGCTTCAATAAAGGTAACTTCATGAGAGAATCCTTGGTATGCTGATTATGCTAACTTTATTATTTCCAAGTACTTGCCTCCAACCTTTAAAGCTCAGCAAACAAGGAAATTCTTTAGGACTTGAGGCATTATTTTTGGGATGACCCACACTTATATAAAGAAGGAGTGGATGGTATTATGCGAAGATGTGTTCCAGAATATGAACAACAAGAGATATTGAGAAAAATGTCATGGTAGTGCTTATGGAGGACATCATGCTAGAGATAGAACTGCACAAAAAGTTCTACAATCAGGTTTTTACTGGCCTACCCTTTTTAAAGATGCTAGAAAGTTTATTTTATCTTGTGATGAATGCCAAAGAGTTGGTAATATTTCTAGATGCAATAAAATGCCTATGAGTTATTCTCTTGTTATTGAACCATTTGATTGTTGGGGATTTGACTTTATGGGTCCTTTTCCTCCTTTAGAAGGTTATACGCATATACTCGTAGCTGTTGATTATGTTACTAAGTGGGTAGAAGCTATACCTACAAAGAGTGCCGATGGTGAGACCTCGTTAAAAAAGATTAAGGATGTTATTTTTCCTAGGTTTGGTGTGCCTAGATATCTTATGACTAACGGAGGTTCTCATTTTATTCATGGCGGTTTTAGGAAAACTCTTGCTAGATATGACGTTAATCATAGAATTGCTTCTTCTTATTGCTGTGGCGGTGTGTGATGGTGTCAATCACCGTCCAGTTGGGAACCCCAAGACGAAGGTTTGATGAGTATAGCAGCGAGTTTTCCTTCAGTAAGAAACCAAGGTTTGTCAGTCCAGGAAAAAGCCAAACTCAAGAAGGTGATGCTTGCTAGCTTAGTGACACTCCAACAAGGGCGCCGTTTACGACACTTGTCAGCGTGTCTTCAACCAGAAGCAACGCGGAACCTGCACACAACACAACCAAATACTTTGCTCCCAACTTACGATGAGGTTGTCAATCTCACCGGTTTGCTGTAAACAAAGGTATGAGCGTATCGAGTGGAAAGCAATAGTAATATGCGAGTAAAGTAAACAGTGCGAGTAAAAGTAAATAAGTGATAGCAATGTAAAGGAAATTGGACCGGGGTCCATAGTTCACTAGTGGTGTCTCTCCATAAAATAAATAACAACATGCTGGGTGAACAAATTACAGTTGGGCAATTGATAGAATAAAGATAACAAGCATATGTTGAGAGGATCACTATGAGATTTACTCTGGGCATTACAACAAAATACATAGACCGCCATCCAACTGCATCTATGACTAATAATCCACTCGCGGGGATATCGTCCGAACACCCCTGGAGTATTAAGTTGCGAACAACAGATAACTGCATTAAGCAAAGTGTGTAATGTAAACAAAGCATATGTCCTTGGATATAAGAATGTTGTTTTCTCCCTAGTGGCAACATCACATCTATAACCTTAGAGGTTTCTATCACTCCCCCAGATTAAATAGAGGCATGAACCCAACTATCGAGCATAAATACCCCCTCTTGGAGTCACTAGTATCTACTCGGCCAAGATAGCTACTAACAACGGAGAGCATGCAAGATCATAAACAACATAGAGATAACATAAGATAATATTCAGCACATCAACTCAATCATAACACCAAGATTCATCGGATCCCAACAAACACAATATGTAGAATTACATAACGGTGATCTCGATCATGTCAGGTAGCTCACAAGATCTAAACATGATGCACATGGTGGAGAAGACAACCATCTAGCTACTGCTATGGACCCTTAGTCCAAGGTAGACTACTCACTCATCGCGCCGGACGCAAGCATGGCAATGAAGAAGACCTCCAGTGGTGATTCCCCTCTCCGGCAGGGTGCCAGGAAGAGCTTTTGGACCCTCCCGATCTCGGGTCGATGACGGCGGTGGATCGCGATGTGTTTCTAGAAAATTGATTGGGTTCTTAGGTTTTTCCCGTCGGGGGGTCTTTATAGGTGAAGGGGCATCGTTAGACGTGGACCGAGGCGGTCTCACACATAGGGGGCGCGGCCAGGGCCTGGGCCGCGCCGCCCTATTGTGTGGCCGGCTCGTGGCCCCTCTCCATCTCCTCTTCGGTCCTCTGGAAGCTTTGGTAAATTTCTGGATGTTTGGCTTTTGTTTTGTCCAATTCTGAGAATATTTCCTGTGTGACTTTTCTGAAACACAAAATTAGCAGAAAACAGGGAACTGGCACTATGGCATCTCGTTAATAGGTTAATTCTGGAAAATGCATAAAAACACAACGAAGTGTAATGAAACACTAAGCAAATGGTGTAAAACAAGCATGGAGCATCAAAAATTATAGATCCGTTGGAGAAATATCAGCATCCCCAAGCTTAACTCCCGCTCAGTCCTTGAGTAGGTAAGTGATAACAAAGAAATAATTTTTGAGGTGACATGCACGTACACAATCTTGACCATATATGTAAGCGTTGTGCGCTGGGATCAAAAGAACTTAAAAGATGGGCATGAAAGATATAATCTTGATAGAAGAAACTTAGCAACCATGTTATAACATGAAAAAGAACACAAACGAAAGATCATGAAAATGAAACAATGAAAGTCAAACATGTTCTCAAATCATATGGAAAAACATACAAATGATTTTCAGCTTGTCCTTCATGAGAGAGCAAAACATAAATGCATAGGACACCTTCAAGTTTAAGAGGGCGACTAGATGCAAGTAATTTAAGAACAAGTGAAACCAACATCATGAATCAATCAACGAAAACATTGGGACAATGCACATTATACTCAGAATGACAACTATGCTCTCTTAGATGGTGCATAAAGATAGAAGGTGGTGACTCAACAAAAAAGTAAAAGAAAGGCCCTTCGCGGAGGGAAATAGTGATTAAACATGTGCTAGAGCTTTTCATTTCTAAAACAGAGAGATAAAAATTGGGTTTTGAGAGGTGGTTGCTTTTGTCAACGACTGGCAATGGGGTTCTTACTATCTTCCATACAAAAATGAAGCAAGTTTTTGTGAGAGATTGGCACTTTTGTGCTCTTTTATAAAGCTTGGCACTCCATCCCACCTTTTTTTTCCTTTCACAAACCATGGCTAACCGATTCCATCGGGTGCCCACCATCATTCACATACCATGGTGGAGTGCCTTTTTTTTGGAATAAGACAATATGGAAGATAGCAAATTCGACCACTACGTCCCCATGAGCTAAAAATAGTGTCACAAAACAAGAAATATTTTGAAGGTTTTTTGAAAGGTAGCACATGAAAATTTACTTGGAATGGCTTACAAAAACCATGCATAGGAATTTATTGTGGACACAATGGAAAACTTGGTTTTTAGGAGTTGGATGCACGAGTAGAGCTCATACTCAGTACAAAATGAGGGCTAGCAAAAGACTGGGAGCGACCTACTAAGAGAGCAATAATGGCCATAATCATGCAGAGTGACAAAGCAACATTAAAAGAAGCATAAGATGGCATCAAAAGTCAAAAACTAAATGATCATAGAGGCAATGGTGACTTTGTATGAGTCTAACTTGTGTGAGCATGCGCCAAGTCAACCCAAATAAAGCTTCAAGGAGAAAACCAAAATAATGCTTCCAAATAATAAAAACAACGCATGATTTTTTCAAAGGCTCATTAAGCAATCTTAGTCATTTGAGACAAGTCATGCTACAGCAAAACCACTAAGCAGACTATCAAAAATACATCAAGCACGACATGCAAAAGCCTAGGCCGCAGTCTACATAAGCTCTTTTTTGTACCACTTTTTTGCATAAATTTTTTCTCTTTTCCAACACCATTCGAACCTTTTTGAAAAAAATCTTTTGATGAAAACCAACATGGACCAGAGGTCAAAATACACCTTTACAAAAAGATATAACAAGATCTAAATAAAAATCAAGGCGAAAAACGAAAGCTAAACGCAGTTGTTGAAAAAGAGAACACTCGTTGAACGATAAGAGTGAAAAACAGAGTGTTCTTGGCAAATGAAAAGCAAGGCAACTTCAACAAAATGAATTTGTTAGGGTCCAACCATTTATTGCAGCAAACAAAACTAAACAAAACTGAAAACTAAAACAACTGACGCTCCAAGAAAAACACATAGTGCATGAAGCAATAAAAATATAGTGTGTTGAAAGGTGACATAATTTTTGCCGATGAAGAAGGGGTGCCTCGGGGGCATCCCCAAGCTTGATGCTTGTACCTCTTGGATATTTCTTGGGGTGCGTGGGCATCCCCAAGCTTGAGCTTTTGTCCATTCTTCAACTCATCTTATCATTCTCCAATCCCTACACTTGAAAACTTACTTCATACAAAACTAAACACAATTCTATTAGCAACATTAGTGTAAGCATAACATTGAATCAACCCTTTTTGCTTCAGGTTTCAACTCAAAACCACCATATATAAAGCATATACTACTGTAGCAACTTCCCCAAAAGTTCTATGATCAAAAGAACTCAAAAAGAAAGCGATAAAGAGGCAAACACAAATATTGGCAGAAATCTGTCAAAACAGAATAGCTGACAAAGGTCAAATTTTTAGAGGGTTTTCTGTTGCTCAAATCAAAAAGTGTATAACTAATTGAAGTTTGGATATAACCTGGGGCATATGCACAAGAAATCTCAGGTCCAAAAGATATACTGAGAATTTTCACGAATTTGTACGGTGCAGCACCGAAATCTGTTTCAGGACAGCAACATCCCCAAATCTTACCTCACTCAAATTAGAGGCTTCTCTTGGCACAAAAATGAAATAAAAAGGATAAGGACAGGTTATTACAGTAGTAATAACTTCCAAGACTCAAATAAAAGAAAAATAACTAAAAGTAAAACATTGGGTTATCTCCCAAGAGTGCTTTTCTTTAACGCCTTTGAGCTAGGCGCAGAAAGTGCGAATCAAGTATTTTCGAAAGAGGCATTAAGATCCAATGCAGAAGTCTTCTCAATAAGGCATTGTATTGCATCCATATAAGTTTTTGAAGACCCCTTGTGGTCACGCTTTGGTTCACTCAAATAACTAAAAAGATTTTCAAGACAAATCCAATCAAAATTGTTTTTAAAAGCCTCATGCAATCCCAAGAGTTTGTTAGGTATTGGTACTTGGGTTTCTTCATTGTTTGTACTAACAACCTCTATATACGAGCCAAGCTTATTAAAACGCTTAAGAACTTTCCTAGCTTCAATGGCAACATCTCTAAATTCTCTACGTAAAGTTTCCAAGATAAAAGCTTTCTTTTCGGGGTCTTCAATATCATGAAGCTTAAGAAACATGTCTTGCATAAAAGGATTAAGGCTAGCAAACCTAGCTTCTAACATGTGAACTAAATAAGCAGAAGCAACTTCATAACTAGGAGCAAGCTCAGCCAAAGATTTTTCCTCAACATCTTTATGCATACTAATATGATTAAAGAACTCCTCGATGTTACTTTTCCCAATAATAGAACCACTACCTACTGAGAGGTTCTCCAAAACGTAATTAGGGAACAACATAATGAACTAAGATAACAAAATAACAACTATAAAGGAAACTAATTTTTTTTATATTTTTGATAAAATGATGCAATTAAAAATAAAGTAAAAGCAAAACTAAAAACAATGTAAAGGATGTGCGTGTGAAACTCCCCTTGCAGAAGTCTTCTTTTTCACCGGCAACGGCGCCAGAAAAATCTTTGTTGTGGCGGTGTGTGATGGTCTAAATCACCGTCCAGTTGGGAACCCCAAGAGAAAGGTTTGATGAGTACAGCAGCGAGTTTTCCCTCAGTTGAGAAACCAAGGTTTGTCAGTCCAGGAAAAAGCCAAACTCAAGAAGGTGATGCTTGCTAGCTTAGTGACACTCCAACAAGGGTGCCGTTTACGACACTTGTTAGCGTGTCTTCAACCAGAAGCAACGCGGAACCTGCACACAACACAACTAAATACTTTGCTCCCAACTTACGATGAGGTTATCAATCTCACCGATTTGCTGTAAACAAAGGTATGAGCACATCGAGTGGAAAGCAATAGTAATATGCGAGTAAAGTAAACAGTGCGAGTAAAGTAAACAGGTGATAGCAATGTAAAGGAAATTGGACCGGGGTCCACAGTTCACTAGTGGTGTCTCTCCATAAAATAAATAACAACATGCTGGGTGAACAAATTACAGTTGGGCAATTGATAGAATAAAGATAACGTGCATATGTTGAGAGGATCACTATGAGATTTACTCTGGGCATTACAACAAAATACATAGACCGCCATCCAACTGCATCTATGACTAATAATCCACTCGCGGGGATATCGTCCGAACACCCCTTGAGTATTAAGTTGTGAACAATAGATAACTGCATTAAGCAAAGTGTGTAATGTAAACAAAGCATATGTCCTTGGACATAAGAATGTTGTTTTCTCCCTAGTGGCAATAGCACATCTACAACCTTAGAGGTTTCTATCACTCCCCTAGATTAAATAGAGGCATGAACTGTCGGTGTTCTGGATACTGGGGTATCCCGGTCCAGCTGCTCCTGGGCCCCATCATCGGCCCATATTCAGCCCAGGGGAGAACCGATGATCGAAGCTATTCAAGAAGACCCTCATGAGGACGCACCTCATGAGGAGAACGATGGTGGAAACTGCTAAGGACCAGAAGACCTCCTCACGAGCTCCCGCTGGTGAGGAGAGGGACCACGTCCACGTCAGCTCAGCATGTTGGCATGCAGAGCAAGAAGATAAAGGATAGAAGACCGCGTACCACCCACGCTATCCCCGACAGGGAGGAGACCAACTTTCGCTGTGCCTGCCCAAAGCGGCACAGTGGTTATTGGCCACCCCCCTAAAAATAGCATGGACGGTGCAGGGCGCCAGAGAAAGACGTCAGCTTCCTCCACCCACTCCGGTGGACCAGTGCCACTACTCTACGAAGACTACGTCCATGGAAGATTGTAGTCTATAGCTGTCCTCCCTCCTTGGCCGTGTGTGGCAACCCCTTCCCCAAGAAGATAAGGGGAAGGAGGACCTTGGCGATATAAAAGGAGGGGAGGCCACCCCTTAGAGGGGATCGGATCTTCATCTTCTCCAAGCTGCTAGCTGGGCACGTAGGTTCTTCAACCTCTAGCCAGCTAGAGCTTTGTAACCAAGACCTTGTACTCCTCGCGAGGTGTCGCATTGTAATACAAGAAGGCAGGAAGTAGGGTTGTTACCTCACCACGAGGGCCCTGGACCTGGGTAAAGCTCGGCATCTCTCTCTGCAGTGCGTAGTGTGTTCGACGACTCGAGGCTTCCGTCACCGTGCTTCGTTGCGATCCTAGATCTCACACATTCAGCCCCCTGCGTTCGAATCTTTGGGTCTATCATGTGGTGTTCTTGCGACACAAAATCCATCGACATTTGGCGCACCAGGTAGGGGGCTGTGGTGTGTCTTCTTCCAGATCTGCTTCGACATGAGTGACGATCGTCGTCATCGTCTTCGCCTTCGCGCTGTCTACGTGAGTCGTCGCCGAGATCGTCTTCAAGTCCTCGATGGCCTGGAGGCCATTGGAGAGGGTGAGCCAGCGCCCGGTGACCTCGGCTTCGAGGGCTTCGCGGCGCTCGCTGGGCCACTTCACCACGCAACTTGGCCGTCTCGCTTCCGGCCAGATATCGGTGCACGTTACAATGGAACCTCTGATCCCGTGGAGTTCTTGCAGCAATACGCGGCCGATATACGGTCGGCGGGAGGCGACGGGCGTGTCATGGCCAGTTGGTTCATGATGGCAACAAAGGGAGAGCCTCGCCGGTGGCTCTGCAGGCTACCGCCAAGATCCATCTCGTTCTGGAGGGACCTCTGCGAGTGCTTCCTCGATAGATACACATCCATGGGACCTGAGCCAGAGGACGCGTAGGCCTACGCCGCCCTCGATGGCCCCGTCCCCAGGTGCTCGAAGATGGGGCTTTAGCTGAGGAAATGGAGCCCTTCGTCTATGCAAGGAACAAAGTGTAACGGCAGTTTCACTCGTCATCAATCTTTTCTAATCTATAGAAACTGCCTGAAATCGTGAGTCTTGGCTCCACCAGCCTCGCAATTTCAGCTAACTGTAGCTTAGCGCGAATGTGAGTTTTTGCTCGACTGCCTTTCGAGAAAGAGCCGGAGCACGGTGTCCGCGCTGGGGCCTTTGCCCAGAAAATAGCAGGCCCGCAAAACCCAGAACGGATCGAGCTCTGACTAGGGAAGGGACCCGCTACAGTCATCTCATACGATCCATGGTGCTCTCTCCTCTCGAGCAACGCTTGAATGTAAGCGCATGAGCGCGTGAGGGTCGCACAATTCGTGCCAATTTCACCAAGTCTTCTGCTGTCCTTATCTGCGGCCCTTTGTTTCTTCTCCTAGAATTGCCTTTGTTGTGTTTGAATGCCTGGGGGGGCTGCAGGGAAATAGTCCTGTATGCCATTTCAGTCACCTCTGGAGCGCCAGTGCCCGCTAGCCTTGCACCACGAGCTGCATACTAAGCGTCAGGCTGCTATCCCACTCGGAGGCTGGCCCCTGAACGGCATAGAGCATTTCCCAGACAAAGACGAGACAAGGAAAAATGCGCAAGGGTGCAAATAAGGATAAATTCGGTGAACAACGCCTTAAGTACGATTACAACTTAAAATGGCCCAGCAGGGCAATGTCTGACAGCTGCCAAGTGTGCAGCTAACTCGGTTCTTCTGGAGGAGGTCTAGGATGGGCTTACTGGGCGACCGCCGCGTCGCCCTCATCATCGCCGGTGCCTTGGCTGGAGCCTGAGGATGCCTCTCCACTAGACTCCATCACTCCATCATCCTCCTCCCCAGCTTCCTCGCTACCAGACTCCCCGGAGCCGGAGGTGTCGCAGCTGGAGGAGCTCTCCTGGTCCGCGGCAGCAGGTGCTCCACGCAGGCGTAGATGGCCTACAGCCATCGCAGGGCGATGTCCAATCGCCCTGCCCTGGCCACCACCGCGCGGTCAGGAGTTCCTGGCGGTGGAGGCGACGGCCTCTGCAGTACCTCTTCCAGGTTGAGGTCGGGGCGGAGGCATTGGAGGTTGGAGAAGATTCGCATCCCCGTGAGCCCCAGCAGCTCCCGGGACTCGGCGTCGATGAGCTCCAAGACCTTCGCCGATGCGCCGTCCAGCTGTTTGGCCAGCTGGCTGAAGAAGAGCATGATCAACCCATCGTCCTCGGGGACGGTGGGCAGGTTCAGCCCGTGGATGCCTAGGTGGTGCGCCGCCGCCATGACGCGGGCGGAGAACCTACAGAACATCTGCACACGCTGCCTTCGCAGCACGCATGCTTCCGCTTCAGAGTCCCTAGCCTCCTGGAGCTCTCTGGAGATCTCCACGACCTGCAGGACCGATGCCGAGTTCTCCTCCTCAAGCCTCTACACATTGCGCCGGAGCGAGGTGATGGTGGCGTTAGCTTCAGCCAGGGCGCGCTCAGCACCCCGGCGCAGGTCGCGGACCTGGCGCTCCAGGGTCTCGCGCCCCTGCTTGTACCTCACCAGGGCGGCGTCGGTCTTGGAGTAGAAGTCCGCACGGCACGCCTCGGTGATCTCGACGTGCCTCCGCTCGAACTCCTGCTCCATGCTGACCCATCGCTGGTTCAGCATGTGGTCCATCCTTCCCTGGAGGGAAGCCTCGTGCTGGTTCAGCGCCTCTTGGTGCCGGGTCAGCTCAGCGGTGGACTGGCTGACCATTGCCTCCCGGCTCTCGAGGGCCTCTCGCTCCCTGTTGAGCCGATCTTCGAGGGCATGGAGCTGCTCCTCTCGGAGGTGGAGTCCCTACTCGCGCTCGCGAGCCTCGGCTTCTCGGACGGTGAGCCCAGCCTCTTGTAGGCTCAGGCTCTCCGCCCGGGAATTAGCGCTCTCCTCGCGGGCGTGGAGGAGGGCCTCTCGGTCCTCAACTTCGTCCAGCCTCTGCTGGGCATTGGCGAGAAGACCATCGGCATTTGTCCTGGCCTGGTCTAGGAGGTGCTGAGCTGCCCGCTTGGCCTCCTCCCCAGCCAAGGTTGGATTGGGAGGCCCGACGGTGGAGGGGGGATCTTCTGGCATGCCTCGGAGATGATCTCCATGGCCTCGTGATGCGCCCTGGCCAGGACCCCCCTCGCCGACTCCCTGGCGTTCGCCAGAGCTTCTTCGGCCTCCTCGACCATGCTGGCGTGGATCTCCTCCGCCTCCTTCCTCGCCTGCTCGCGGCGCTCGGTGGCACGCTGATCCAGGAGACGGCATCTTGATACGTCTCAAACGTATCTATAATTTTTTATGCTCCATGCTTGTTTTTACACCATTTGCCTATTGCTTCGTTACACTTAGTGGCATTTTTATACATTTTCCAAAACTAACCTATTAACGAAGTGCCACAGTGCCAGTTTCCTGTTTTCTGCTGTTTTTGTGTTTCAGGTGATACACAGGAAATATTCTCGGAATTGGACGAAACAAGTTCCTGAAGTCTTATTTTACCCGGAAGCTTCCAGAGATCTGAAGAAGTGTCGGAGGGGGGCCACCAGGGCCCCACACACATGGGTGGCGTGGCCAGCCCCCTGGCCACGCCAGGCCCACGTGAGGGCGCCTGGCCCCTCCTCTGACATCGCCCCTTCGCCTATAAAGACCCCCCGACGAGAAAAACCTAAGTGCCCGATCAGATTTCCAGAATACATCGCGATACGCCGCCGCCGTCGACCCGAAGATCAGGAGGGTCCAGAAGCTCTTCCCGGCACCCTGCCGGAGAGGGGAATCTCCACCGGAGGTCTTCTTCATCGCCATGCTTGCCTCCGGAGCGATGAGTGAGTAGTCTACCTTGGACTATGGGTCCATAGCAGTAGCTAGATGGTTGTCCTCTCCACCATGTGCTTCATGTTTAGATCTCATGAGCTGCCATACATGATTGAGATCACCGTTATGTAATTCTACATGTTTGGTTTGTTGGGATCCGATAAATATTGGTGTTTATGATTAAGTTGCTGTACTGAATTATATCTTTTGTTATCTCTATGTTGTTTATGATCTTGCATGCTCTCCGTTGTTAGTAGCTATCTTGGCCGAGTAGTTGCTAGTGACTCCAAGAGGGGGTATTTATGCTCGATAGTGGGTTCATGTCTCTATTTCACCTGGGGGAGTGACAGAAACCTCTAAGGTGGTAGATGTGCTGTTGCTACTAGGGAGAAAACAATATTCATATGCTCAAGGGCATATGCTTTGTTTACATTACACACTTTGCTTAATGCAATTATCTGTTGTTCACAACTTAATACTTCTAGGGTGTTCGGATTGATATCCCCGGGAGTGGATTATTAGTCATAGATGCAGTTGGATGGCGGTCTATCTATTTTATTGTAATGCCCAGAGTAAATCTCATAGTGATCTTCTTGACATATCACGTTATCTTTATTCTATCAATTGCCCAACTGTAATTTGTTTACCCAGCATGTGCTATTTTATCTATGGAGAGACACCACTAGTGAACTGTGGACCCCGGTCCTATTTCCATCATATTACTATCACCTGTTTACTTTCTCGCACTGTTTACTTTACTCGCATACTTTTACTGTTTTCCACTTGATACACTCATAACCTTTGTTTCAAGCAAACCGGTGAGATTGACAACCTCATCGCAAGTTGGGAACAAAGTATTTGTTTGTGTGTGTGCAGGTTCCACAAACACCTTCAGTCGTCATTGTCTCTCTTCTCCTATTCGATAAACCTTGGTTTCTTAACTGAGGGAAAACTTGCTGCTGCACTCATCATACCTTCCTCTTGGGGTTCCCAACGGGCTGGTCATCACCACGCACAAGGACTTACTGCTCCCACGTCAACTACACGCCACCAGCTCTTTTCTGGCGTCATCAACCGAGTAGCAGCCTCTTTTCTGGCGCCGTTGCCGGGGAAGAGAGAAGACTTTTGTGAGGGGAGTTCTTCGCACACACATTCTTTACTTTGTTATTTGTTTTGCTTTACTTTATTTATTTTACCTGCATTGCTTTTATATCAAAAACCCAAAAAAATTAGAATCCTTGGTAGTTGTTATTTCTTTACTTTAGTTTATCATGCTGTTCCCTAAGTTCGTTCTGGAGGACCTCTCAGTAGGTAGTGGTTCGATTATTGGCAAAAGTAACATTGAGGAGTTCTTTAATCACATTAGTATGCATGATGAAGATGAGGAAAAGTCTTTGGTTTAGTTAGCTCCTAGTTATGAAGTTGCTTCTGCTCATTTAGTTCACATGTTAGAAGCTAGGTTTGCTAGTCTTAATTCTTCTATGCAATACATGTTCCTTAAGCTTCATGAAATTTAGAGATGTTGCCATTGAGGCTAGGAAAGTTTTTAAGAAGTTTAATAAGCTTGGCTCACCCGTAAAGGTTGTTGGTACGCCCGATGATTTTAAAGTACCAATACCTTATGAACTTATAGGAATTCATGATGCTTGGGAAAAGAATTCCAGTTGGATTTGCCCTGAAGATCCTTTCGATGAAAGTAGTGTGCCAAAGTGTGATCGTAAAGGACTTTCAAAAACTCAGTTGAACATATTTTCCTTCATTGTTGAAAAGTTCTCTGCAATTGATCTTGATGCTTCATCACTTGATATTACTTGATTCGCATTTTCTGCGCCTAGCTCAAAGGCGTTAAAGAAAAGCACTCTTGGGAGATAACCCAATGTTTTATTTTCAGTACTTTTTCTTTTATTTGAGTCTTGGAAGTCATTACTACTGTAATGACCGCTCCTTATCTTGTTTATTTCGTTTTTGTGCCAAGAGAAGCCTCTAAATTGAGTGAGGTAAAGATTTGGGGATATTGCTGTCCTGAAACTGTTTTCGGTGCTGCACCATAAAAATTCGTGAAAATTCTCTGTTTATCTTTTGGACCTGCGATTTCTTGTGCATATGCCCCAGGTTATATTCAAACTTTTCTTAGTTGAACACTTTTTGATTTGAGTAACAGAAAATCCCTCAAAAATTCGACCTTAGTCAGCTGTCCAGTTTTGACAGATTTCTGCCAATATTTGTGTTTGCCACTTTATCGCTTTCTTTTGAGTTCTTTTGATCATGGAACTTTTGGGGAGGTTGCTACAGTATTATATGCTATATATGTGGTGGTTTTGAGTTGAAACCTGAAGCAAATAGAGGATTGATTATATGTTATGCTTGCACTAATGTTGCTAATAGATTTGTGTTTAGTTTTGTATGAAGGAAGTTTTCAAGTGTAGGGATTGGAGAATGATGAGATGAGTTGAAGAATGGACAAAAGTTCAAGCTTGGGTATGCCCATGCATCACCCCAAGAAATATCCAAGAAGTACAAGCGTCAAAGCTTGGGGATGCCCCCGAGGCACCCCTTCTTCATCGGCAAAAATCAGGTCACCTTTCAAGACACTATATTTTTATTGCTTCATGCACTATGTGTTTTTCTTGGAGCGTCAGTTGTTTTAGTTTTCTTAGTTTGTTTAGTTTGTTTGTTTGCTGCAATAAATGGTTGGACCCCAACAAATTTCCTTTGGAGGAGATGTACTCGTTTTCATTTGCAAAGAACGCTCTAGTTTTCACTCTTATTAAAAATCGAGTGTTCTACTTTTTCTGCTACTGCTTTTGGTTTTCGTTTTTGCCTTGATTTGCGTTCAGATCTTGTCATATCTTTTCATCAAGGTGCATTTTTGCCTCTGATCTTTATTGGTTTTCATCAAAAAGAGGTGTCTTTAAAAATTTCAAATGGTGTTGGAAAAGAGAAAAAGCTTTGTGCAAAATAGTGGTACAAGAAGGGGCTTGTGTAGACTGCGGCTTAGGCTTTTTCATGTCATGCTTGATGTCTTTTTGATAGTATGCTTAGTGGTTTTGCTGTAGCATGACTTGTCTCAAATAACTGAGATTGCTTAATGAGCCTTTGAAAAAAATCATGCGTTGTTTTTATTGTATGGAAGCATTATTTTGGTTTTCTCCTTGATGCTTTATTTGGGTTGACTTGGCGCATGCTCACATATGTTAGACTCTTACAAAGTCGCCATTAGCCTTCATGATCATTTAGTTTTTGACTTTTGATGCCATCGTATGCTTCATTTAATGTCGCTTTGTCGCTTTGCATGATTATGGCCATTATTGCTCTCTTAGTTGGTCGCTCCCAGTCTTTTGCTAGCCCTCGCCTTGTACTGAGTATGAGCTCTACTCGTGCATCCAACTCCTAAAAGCCAAAGTTTTCCAAAGTTTCCACCATACTTACCTACTAGCAATTTGCTATTCCAAGTAAATTTGACTTGCTTTTATTTTTTCTTCAAATTAAACTCTTACCAGTGTTATGCGAAATTCGGTCAGTAAAGCTCTCACGAACCGGAAGGCACACTTTACTTTTTCCTGTTCTAAAAATTTGACATTGTGGTCTCTTATGTTGAGTTGTTATGCTTGCAAGTTGTAAGTTGGATTCTAGCCCAGCCATGCTTTCATGGGGCAAGCTTTCAACATTGCACTTCTTTTTGAGTTGATATCATGATCTTTTGTTTATGGATGCCCGCAGTGTGAAATGAATTGGGAATCTTGTGGGGATCATGGAGTTTGTATATGTGTTAGGGAAACGCCGGGCCGCCAATCTAAGCCATGCATAATTCATGGTGGAAATTTGCAGCATACCCATGGTGAACATTCGACGACGCATCTCATAATAAAAAGCTAAACAATATAGCAAATAAAAGAGATGTCGAGGTGTTCATTGTCTGCTTGTCCTATCATTTTGGTGTGGGCTTGTTCCATGTCATCGGGCACAGAGGTACCCCATTGGTGGTTCTCAATGATATGCATATACTTACAATGACAAGAGCCTTGCTTGGGACTCTAAGTAAAGTAGCATGAGGTTTGGGTACTCGTATTCACGGGGCACGAGGTTTTCAACTTATGATTTGTCAAGCATATGCATCATAATTGTTCTCGCAATAACTTTAACCATTCAAGATGCTTATGATGGGGGCAATGAGAGCTCAAAGCCGGTAAGTACCATAATTTTTGAAGGTTATAAAACTTGCAATCACTGCTTCCCTCTGCGAAGGGCCTTCCTTTTACTTTTATGTTGAGTCACCACCTTCTTTCTTTATGCACCATTAAGAGAGCATAGTTGTCATTCTTAGTGTGATATGCATTGTCCCAAAGTTCATTGATTGATTCATATTGTTGGTTTCACTTGTTCTTAAATTATTTGTATCTAGTCGCCCTCTTAAACTTGAAGGTGTCCTATGCATTTATGTTTTGCTCTCTTTGAAGGACAAGATGAAAACCTTTTGTATGTTTTTCCTTATGATTTGAACACACGTTTGACTTTCATTGTTTCATTATCATGATCTTTTGTTTGTGTTCATTTGCATGTTTACAACATGGTTGCTAAGTTCTTATTGTCATGATTATATCTTCATGCCCATGTTTTAAGTTCTATTGATCCCAGCTCACCAATGCTTACATATATGATCAAGATTGTGTAGGTGCATGTCACCTCAAAAATTATTCTTTTGTTATCACTTACCTACTCGAGGACGAGCAGGAGTTAAGCTTGGGGATGCTTGATACATCTCAAACGTATCTATAATTTTTGATGCTCCATGCTTGTTTTTACACCATTTGCCTATTGTTTCGTTACACTTTGTGGGGACCCCGGTTTACCATCCGGAGTTCCCGTTATGCATACAATTCATGATCCCAGGAAGACCGTCATGAATCCACATAACAGAGTTGGCATTACAGAGTACATCATCCATTACATAAATAAGTCGCAAAGTCTTACATGGCCACTTGGCCGAATTTAAATGCCACGCAGGGCAAGTTTACTAAGCAGTGCAGCGGATACAAAGGTAGCGTAGGATTAGCCCGTGTCATGCCTCTACCCTACAGGCGACTGACCGGGAGACGGATCCTAGTTCGCATCGGCATCATCGAACTCCTCATCATCATCTTCATAGTCTTCATAATCTGGCCAAATTAATAGCCAGGGACAAAGCCGTGAGTACATTTGGAATTGTACTCGCAAACCATCTAAGAGGGGATAAATTTGCATGCTATTTGGCTGTAGCAAGAGAAGTTTGGTTTGGGCTGGTACATATCCTATTTGCTTTCTCGTGTCGATATAGCATGTCATACGACATTTCGATATCATTGTTAAAGAAGAATTTTTAGTAAAACAGCTTTAGAAAAAGCACTAGAAAAGGGGGAACTCATTTTCAAGAGAAGAGCTGGGGTCAATCAAACATGACCACCAGTAGATTCCGGTCAATCATACATGACCACTTCCCACCCTCGGCAGTACCCTACAAGTACTCCGACCCAAACATGTGCCACGGCAGTACCCTCCGAGTACTCCATCCGGCTTTTCTCCAATTCTTTCCAAAACTCACTTTGTAAAAACAAAACCGACACTGGGCTAGGCAACGGTCATCCCAACCGTCCATGACCGAGGACTCGGCTATTCGAATAGAATCTCACTCTGCAGAGGTTGTACACTTTACCCACACCATCCAGATACTCATCGTGTGGGCATCATCCCCGCATAGCATTCTATGCCACGACAAATATCCGATCATAGCCTTCCATTCATCTACCCTAGTATGGGTGCCTTCCCTGTGGAGTATACATCCCCGGCAAACCCTGGCCGTCTACCTCCGTCGAGCGTAGTTCCAGTGCCATGGCGGGAGAAACCCAAGTGTCTTCCGGCCGGATAAATCCCAATGGATCCCGATTTACTATTGCCCATAGTCTGGCGGCAATCCGGATTCCAGGGTCCTACAAACCCTTATATAGTGTGAGGCTCCCCGCACTAAGGCAGATAAACTTCCGACTAAGCCCCGCCCCATCCCAGGGTAATGTGGTTGCACGGGTTAATTGTTCTGAGCGAACGCCTAGTGATCACCAATGTCATAGTAAGAACCACCATCTCCTTGTCCTCCATTTTGGTAAAAAAATCATTTTTGAAATCATTTCAATGGGGTAGCATTACCCCAAGGTTTTCTGAAACATTTTCGTAAACTTTCATAGAGTGTTCCCCAGTCCTAGAGTTTTAGCTCCACTAAAAGGGTTTATCAAGGGCATTGTTGCTAATCAACAAGCCACTACTTCATGAGAGATTGGAAGTAGGTAACAATGGTGTCATCTCGATGGATGATAACAACTTGACTCGCGGAGCCCGAGTCAACAAGTAATTGCTATAGGAACCATAGCAACATGAAATCATGCACTTTAATAAATGAGAGAGAGACATGCAATAGTGCGATTAGGATTCAGATATGCAGCAAGATAGATGGCTTGCCTTGGTTGGCTTGTCCCTGATCTCCTTCCTCCTGGTACTCGTACACTTCACCCTCCTCGGTACACTCCTCGTTCGATTCTATCGTCGGAAAAATAATAGCACAAGGTAAATACTCAAGCATACATGGTTCACACACACACATTCAGCAATCAACACCACACCATTAAAGAGTATCAGAAACAAACAAGTTTAGAAAACAAACCAAGTTTTATAGGTTCTTAGTTAACCATTATTTCTAACAGAAACTAGAGTTTATCAACTTGTTGCAAGCATCAATACTTAGCAAACAATCAAGCATGCATGCATTCAGTGACACCAACAGCACATCAATCAATATTGCAGGTTGACAACAATCTTAAGAGACTACTAAAATTGGTTTTACTGAAAAGCAAGGTGTGGTTTAATTTCTAAGCAATTTACTAAATGGAAAATACCACTAGGATGCCATTTTAATCCTCAGATATTCTCTGCTAATCAGAAAAATATGAGGTCAAGTTCTCTGGAAGGCTCTTCCAGAACATAACCCAACAAAGTTGGTTTCAGCTCAAAATACCAATCCTACTGCAAGTGATGATTTTTCCAACTTTAATTACATCCTATGCCATTTTACTTACTACTGCAAGATTGTAAGCCCTAAAATAGAAAATCTAGTGAGACATGCAAGCTAACAAGATATACTAACAGTGAAAATTAGTTTCACACATTTTGACCATACCAAACTCCAGATTTGCATTTAAGTGTGAAAAGGGGTTAATAATACAATACTAATTGGCAAATAATCTACAGTGGCCCAAAAATCATGGGACTAGTACCATCTGAAAGGTATTGTCCTAAGCTACACACAGAACTTTGAATCACATTATTTGCATGCACAGATTAATTTCTATTTAATTTCAAAGTTCACAGAAACAATCAAAATAACAGGGCATTTGAAAAATAAAAACAGTTACGGGCCAGATCTGCCCGAATCGGGCCGAACCGGCCAGATCCAGCCCAAATCCGCCACAACGCGTGCGGGAGGGAAATTTCGAACGGCTGACATGCGGGGTCCTGTCGTCAGCGGGTGATGGATACCGAATCGGTATCGGGCGTCGTCGTCCGTCCGATTAGACGGCGGATCGACGGCTGTAGGCCGTCGTCTTCTTCGCGGCGAGGCTAGGGTTAAACCCTAACCCTAGCTACGGCTGTAGGGTGGCGGGGCTCACCTAGGGTCGACGAGGGAGGCTGGGCAGCTGCAGGGCGGCGGCGTACTCTCTGGACTCCCTCCGCTTCTGATTCCAGCAAGGCAGAAGGCTCGAGGTGGTGTGTGCAGGTGGGTGCGTCGACGGTGATCTGCAGGCTTCGACGGCGATGGCGACGTCCTCGTGCTGCCAGAGAGGAAACAAACGGCAAGGTGAGGTTCAGATCTGGGAGAGGAAGAGATGCATGCGGGGAGAGAGCAGAGAGAGAGACTCGGCTTCGGCCGAAACCTTCTTCGTCTACCCCCTGCTCTGGCGATGTTCCTCGAGCTCAGCAGCTCTGGGAATGGAGGGGGCTTGCCAGAGGGGTGTGTTGAGTGGAGTGGAGCGCGGCTGGGGGAAGAATGGCGAGGAGAGAGGGGATGGGGGCCGGTCCAGGGGTTTTATCTGCAGCGGTGGTCTCGGTGTGTCGTGGTCGCGACCATCACGGATTGGGCGGCGGTGCGGTGTGTTCTGGACGGCGCAGTGAGCTGAGTTCAGTGATGTACTTGGTTTGGTCGGGGGCGAGACGTTGGGCTCTGAAACGTGCAGTTTTCAGTTTGCCTGCACGGCTTGACGAGCTCGTTCGCGACGCCCTGGTCGGCTTCGGCTTAGATGGAGGGGTGCAGGATAAAGGGGGTATGATGCCGTGCAGGTACAGGCGTTGCACGGCTCGATTCCATCCTTCCTCGGCTGGGAACACGGGGCTCGCTC
The DNA here is from genome assembly GCA_007115705.1 of Dactylis glomerata. NCBI lineage: Eukaryota > Viridiplantae > Streptophyta > Magnoliopsida > Poales > Poaceae > Dactylis > Dactylis glomerata. The sequence goes on along the minus strand of QXEO01000685.1, from coordinate 1,760,956 downwards.
TGGGCGCTCTCGGCTCGCAGGCGACAGGGCCAGAGCGTGGCGATAGGGCAGCGCTTGCAGTCGTTTGGTCGGGGGCCAGCACTGGGTCGTGGAGTGGAGGGGCTAGCAAGGCCATTGGCGAGGTTGGGCGGCCAGGCGTGCTGTCGAAGCTCCTAGCCCACTTGGGCGTGCACAGGTCGGCATGGTCGACCACAGGTGAAGAGGGAGGGGTGTGGTCGACGGGTCACTGCTAGCTAGGGTCCCTGGGGCTTGCTGAAGCTTAACACGAAGCTGGTTGGGGGTCTAGGGCGGTGGAGAGGTGCAGAAGAGGGAGAGGTGAGATCTTGCAAGATTTGCCTCGGGCTTCTCCCATGCCTTGTGTCCAGGAGCTACAGGACAAGGGCTAGGGTTGGTGGGTAAGAGAGATCAGAGGGATAGGGAGTAATAGCCGGCTGGGATCCTTCTCTTGGTCGAGTTGCAAAAGAAGAAGGGAGAAAAGAATAAGAAGAATCAAGGTTTGGGTGGATTTGGCTGAAATTCATTAGAATTTGAAAAGTGCAAGGTTTTGGTCCAAAAGTGGTGATAATTGGTTCAGAGGTGTTCTCAAATGGTTAGCAAAGCATCCACCAAGTTTCAAAATTTTCGGCCAAAGGGAGATAGGGTTTTGAGCAAGCTTCTATTTTTCCAATATGGTGTGCAAGAATAATGTTTAATCAGAAAGAATTAATAGAAGAAAAGCTTCTAGGGTTGTAGTCCACTAGGTTTAGTTTTGACATAGTACCATAGCACCAATCTAAGCATTTATGCAGCAAGTTTTGTTGGAAAAGAAAGAAAAGGAGAAATAGGTGATAAACACACATGCACATGAAATCATGGTGCAACACAAGCAAATAAGCCCTAGTCTTATTTCCTCTAGTGCTTGCTTCAATCAACTTGCAAGCCAACACACCAAACAAATCACACTTGCAAAGGTGCTAGAAAGGAATTTGATTCAGAAGATTCTCTATTAGCAAATTAGATCACAAAAGATCATGCATATAACTGGCATGGTAAGTTAATTTAAAAAGTTTTAATTTCACCTAAACAAGGCATTACTCGGTTCCAACAAGCAGTACAAAAAGTGGGCTGTTACAGACCTTCCCCCCTTAAAAGAATCTCGTCCCGAGATTCCGTAGCTAAGCGTTGAGTAACTCGGGAAATTCCCGCTGGAGATAATCTTCACGTTCCCAGGTGGCTTCATCTTCGGTATGATTACTCCATTGAACCTTGTACATGTTGATCTTTCGTCTGCGGGTGAGACGGACATCCTTCTCCAAGATTTTGACTGGCCTCTCGCGATAGGTCAAGTCGTGGTTAAGGTCAATGGTATCTTGATCAATCTCCTTGAAGGTTTTGGATTTGTTGGGTGCTTGGAGACATTTGCGAAGCTGGGAGACGTGGAAAACGTCATGGAATTCCGACAACTTAGGAGGTAGGTCTAGCTTGTAGGACAATTCTCCTCTGCGCTCAAGAATCTTGTATGGGCCAATGTAGCGGGGTGCCAATTTTCCCTTCTCATGGAATCGTTGCATGCCCTTGAGTGGAGTCACTCGGAGATAAACAAAGTCTCCAACTTGGAAAGTAAGGGGTCTTCGACGGGAATCTGCATAACTCTTCTGTCTGGATTGTGCGGCCTTCAAGCGATTGCAGATCAACTGCACCTGTTCTTCGGCTTCTTTGATGATGTCAGGACCAAATACTTGACTTTCTCCAGTCTCTGACCAGTTGAGAGGGGTTTGGCATTTACGGCCATACAGGGCTTCGAAAGGGGCCATTTGGATACTAGCTTGGTAACTGTTATTGTAGGAAAATTCGGCAAACGGCAAACAGTCCTCCCACTTGGCGCCATAGGATAGGACACATGCACGGAGCATATCTTCGAGGATCTGGTTGACCCTCTCAGTCTGACCTCCAGTCTGCGGATGGTAGGCTGTGCTGAAAGAAAGCTTAGTTCCCAAGGCTTCATGAAGCTTTGCCCAAAAACGTGATGTGAATTGGGTACCACGATCAGATATTATGGTCTTGGGCACTCCATGCAAGCTCACAATCCGGGAGATATAGAGATCGGCCAGTTCTCTACCATTATGGGTGGTCTTGACCGGTATAAAATGGGCAACTTTAGTTAGGCGGTCCACTATGACCCAGATGGAGTCATGACCTCTATTTGATCTTGGCAGACCGGTAATGAAGTCCATACCAACCTCTTCCCATTTCCATATGGGTACCTTTAAGGGTTGCAGTAGACCAGCAGGTCTTTGGTGTTCGGCCTTGACTCGTTGGCAAACGTCGCACCGGGCAATATAAAATGCTATTTCCCGCTTCATCCCATGCCACCAGAACTGCTCCTTCAAATCTTGGTACATCTTTGTGCCTCTTGGATGGATAGAATAAGGGGTATCGTGAGCCTCCTTCAGGATAGACTGCTTCAACTCCTCGATGTTAGGAACACACAGGCGTCCCTTATACCATAACACACCTTCTTGGTCGATTGAGAACCCAGGTAGTTCTTCTCGTCCCATCCTTCGCTTGATACCTTCAATGCTTTCATGTTCCTTCTGAGCCTCCTTAATAACATCGGTGAGTGTGGGTCGAACCTCAAGGTTTGCAAGGAAACCATGACTTACTAGCTGGAGTCCGAACCTTTCGAACTCCCCGCATAAGGATGGTTGGCGGGTCTTTAATAAGGCATTTAGGGAACAAGGTTCTCGGCTGAGGGCATCGGCGACCACGTTCGCCTTCCCCGGATGATAATGAATGCCTAGATCATAATCCTTGATGAGCTCAATCCACCTACGCTGCCTCATATTCAACTCCTTCTGTGAGAAGATATACTTCAAGCTCTTGTGATCGGTGTAGATCTCGCACCTGTTTCCCATAAGATAGTGTCGCCAGGTTTTTACTGCGTGCACGACAGCAGCAAGCTCCAGATCATGGGTAGGGTAGTTTAGCTCATGCGGGCGTAGTTGACGGGATAGATAAGCAATGACCTTGCCATCTTGCATTAAGACACTTCCAAGACCAAGCTTGGAGGCATCGCAATAGACGTCAAAGCTTTTGGTGATGTCAGGCATGGTTAGAATGGGAGCTGACACAAGTCTATTCTTGAGTTCTTGGAAACTCTGCTCGCACTTCTCTGTCCACTCAAACTTTCTATCCTTCTTGAGGAGCTGAGTCAAAGGGCGAGCAATGCTGGAAAAACCTTCAACAAATTTTCAGTAATATCCAGCTAGTCCAAGGAATGCTCGATCTTCAGTGGGATTAGTTGGGGCCTTCCTTTCTAAGATAGAAGTAATCTTTGATGGATCAACAGACACTCCCCCAGCTGAAATAACGTGCCCCAAAAATCCAACTTCCTTTAGCCAAAACTCACACTTACTAAACTTGGCATAGAGTTGATGTTCCCTCAAAGTTCCCAACACTAGTCGCAGATGTTCTGCGTGCTCCTCCTCTGTCTTGGAATAGACCAAGATATCGTCAATAAACACTACCACAAACTTGTCGAGGAACTTCATGAACACCTTGTTCATGAGATTCATAAAATAGGCTGGGGCATTGGTCAGGCCAAAGGACATCACAGTGTACTCAAATAAACCATAACGGGTGGTGAAGGCGGTTTTGGGAATGTCGGACTCGCGGACCTTCAGCTGATGATATCCAGTGCGGAGATCAATCTTGGAGAATACCCTAGCTCCATTTAGCTGATCAAACAGGTCTTCAATTTTTGGGAGTGGATACTTGTTTTTGATTGTCACCTCGTTCAGCTTGCGGTAATCCACACACAGGCGAATGGTACCGTCTCGCTTGTCCACAAACAGAACAGGCGATCCCCAAGGTGACGCACTGGGACGGATAAGACCCTTGCTGAGCATATCTGCGAGTTGTCTTTTTAGCTCTTCTAGTTCTTGTGGGTTCATACGGTAGGCTCTTTGGGCTATAGGGGCTGTCCCGGGAATCAACTCAATAATGAACTCAATATCCCGGTCGGGGGGCATACCTGGCAGCTCTTCAGGGAAGACATCGGGGTACTTGCATACCACTGGAACTTGGTCAAGAGTCGGCCCAGCGACAGACTTCTTATAATAGGCCTTGCGGGATGGCATGGTTGCAATGTGCTCGATTTGAATACCCTCACTGTTGGTCACAGATATAGCCTTTCGGGCGCAGTCAATATGACCTTGATACTTGGTCATCCAATCCATCCCAAGTACCACGTCTAGACCCTTGGTGCCTAAAATAATTAGGTTTGCTTCGAAGGACACCCCATGGATATCTACTGGCACATCTAGGCAATTCCTCTTGGTTTTCATGACCGACCCGGGAATCTGAACTAACATAGCTCTAGGCATCATGGTTGATTTTAATTTTCCCCTTTCAACGAAGTTCTCAGTTACGAAAGAATGAGATGCACCCGAATCAAACAGCACTCTGGCAGGGGTGGAGTTGACAAGGAACGTACCCAGAACAATATCAGGTGCATCGGCAGCTTCCTCCGTGGTGACATGATTCAGGCGGCCTCGTGCAGTATTGGCTTGGTTCCTTGAATTCTTCCCATTGGGTCCACGGCCTTGACCTTGGTTGGGTCTCGGCGCGCTGAGGCTCGGTGCAGAGGGCTTCTTCAGAGGGCACTCCTTGGAGAAGTGACCTGGCTGGCCACAAGTGTAACATCCACTGCCCTGGCTTCGGTTGGCGGGGTTGAATGTGTTGCGGTTACCTCCGGAAGAATTCCCGCCAGTGGGGCGGCTGCTGGAGTACTGACGGTTTGGGTTGTTAGGCCTTGGTGCTTGAGAGGCAAACCTCTGAGGGGGTGGCGCTGACCTTGATGGGGGCATGCTGCGGGACCTTTGATTGCTGGGGCCTCCCTGACTCATCATCCGCCTCTTGCGGCTCTCACGGGCGGCCTTGTTCTTGTCTTCAACCATTATGGCTGCATCCACCATGGCTTCTATGTCGGGATAGTGCACAGCTACGAGGTAGGTCTGCAGCTCCTCTTGCAGTCCATTGAGGAACCGCTCCCTTTTCTTCTCATCGGTGTCAATGTCATAGGGTGCATACCTTCCCCAAGAGGTAAACTTGTCCAGATACGCAGGGACACTCATCCCTCCCTGCTTCAGATTGAGGAACTTATCCCTCATGATCTTGATGAGTCCCGAGGGCACGTGGGCCTTGCGAAACTTGGTCTTGAATGCTTCCCAGGTCATCACCTGCCCTTCGGGCTGCATGGCGCGGACATTTTCCCACCATGATCCAGCTGCTCCAGCTAGGAAGTGGGTTGCATACAATACCTTATCATCTGCCCCGACTCCTGCATACTCTAACTTGTTCTCCATGGTGCGGAGCCAATCATCGGCATCCAACGGCTCAGTGGACTTGGAGAAAACTGGGGGATTGGAGTTCTGGAAATCCCTCAGCTTGCTCTGTGGTTCGTCATTGCCACCATTGTTGTGGTGCTGGGTGGCAAGCTGGGCGAGTTGTTGAAGTGTGGCGAGACTAGCTTGGCGCTCGGCACGTGCGGCTTCACGATCCTCAAGCATGAGCCGCAGCACCTGCGTCATGTTGGGTTCAGGAGGTGGGGGCGGGTTGTTGCTGTTGCTAGCTTGGCCTCGCGTTTCGGGAGCCATTCTGGAGAGAAGTTTAACTTGTAAGATTCAACAACAATTTCAAATGCGGGGGGAAAATATGCTACGCACATGGCATGAAAGAGATTCATAAGAAGCACGATCAAACCATCATACACAACACACAGCATTACCATAGTCAACAAGGTACATCACATGCATACAAGCATACAAAAGAGGTGCTAATATAAGTCTAGCACACATACCACAAGTCTCATGCATCACACAACAAATGGTTTCCACAGAACCATACACAACCATACGTAAAGGGATCGGGTAGTCCTACTCGATACGCAACATCCTAAGTGCAGTGGTGGGGCGCCGGGTACCTACTCATCGGCGCTCACGTGGGGAACAACCTCCTCGGGGTCCTCCTCACTCGGGGTGGCAGGGGCGTAGAAGTCCATGATAGCGTCGTGGCCCTCACCACTGTCGCTACCACGGTCGTCGTCATCAGTGCTCGCGGGCTCCTCGTCGTAGGCCTCCTGGTGGTCGTCATCGCGGCCAAGCACCTCCTCGTTCTCCTTGCGGAGCTTGGCGGTCTCCTCCTCTAGCTCGGACACGTGGCTCTCGAGTGAAGTGAGGTGATCCTCCAGATCACGGACACGCTGACGCAGAGCCCTGTTCCTCTTCACGATCCTCCTCTTGGCAGCGAGGAGACGGTGACGAGAGAAAATGGACTCCTGGAGGTCCTCACGGAGAACAGCCAACTCAAGTCCCCGCTCGTCCGCGACCATCCGGACATGGTCCAGATGCTCCTGAGTGTGGTGCAGCAGAGCCTCCGTGTGGCAAAGGTGGCGGCTGAAAGGAGTGTGGACGGCGGCCTGGTGAGGAAAGCCGTCGGAGTCGACTCGCCCATAGTGCTCGTAGCGGGTGCCGAGAAGCTCGTCGAAGTGGAGGTGGACGAGGCGTGAGATAGCGTGACGCAGAACGCGCATGAGGCCATCGCCCCAGTTGCGCTCGATCACCTCAAAGGTGAACTCCTGAGAAGTCGGTGGGACCTCCTTCCCGCAGACCTAGGCAAACGACCCGGAGTGCCAACTCGCGGGTACCCTCCTCGAACAAACGGTAACCCCGCATCTCGGGGCGCGGGCGTCCGAGGTGGGCGCACAGCTCCACCAGGTCGCGCTCAAAGACGAGCACGTCCCCGTGGGTACCGGCCTGACGGTGAGCAGTAGGGGCGTCCATCTACACAAAATTTTAAGGTAGGTTGAATTAATAACTTACCCAAGTGTGCAATATTTTAAATACAGTAAAAACTTGAATTAAGATGCAAGTAATTCTAAATGCTTAAAGAACAAGAGGAGAGATGAGAGCAATATATATTTACCTTATATATATTAAGCCATCTCTTTTTGGTTTTTAGTAGTAAAAATATATTTTGGTCTGTCTAACGCCCATGCTAACTAGGGTCTCCTAGGGCCAGGATGGCTCTGATACCAACTCTGTGGGGACCCCGGTTTACCATCCGGAGTTCCCGTTATGCATACAATTCATGATCCCAGGAAGACCGTCATGAATCCACATAACAGAGTTGGCATTACAGAGTACATCATCCATTACATAAATAAGTCGCAAAGTCTTACATGGCCACTTGGCCGAATTTAAATGCCACGCAGGGCAAGTTTACTAAGCAGTGCAGCGGATACAAAGGTAGCATAGGATTAGCCCGTGTCATGCCTCTACCCTACAGGCGACTGACCGGGAGACGGATCCTAGTTCGCATCGGCATCATCGAACTCCTCATCATCATCTTCATAGTCTTCATAATCTGGCCAAGTTAATAGCCAGGGACAAAGCCGTGAGTACATTTGGAATTGTACTCGCAAACCATCTAAGAGGGGATAAATTTGCATGCTATTTGGCTGTAGCAAGAGAAGTTTGGTTTGGGCTGGTACATATCCTATTTGCTTTCTCGTGTCGATATAGCATGTCATACGACATTTCGATATCATTGTTAAAGAAGAATTTTTAGTAAAACAGCTTTAGAAAAAGCTCTAGAAAAGGGGGATCTCATTTTCAAGAGAAGAGCTGGGGTCAATCAAACATGACCACCAGTAGATTCCGGTCAATCATACATGACCACTTCCCACCCTCGGCAGTACCCTACAAGTACTCCGACCCAAACATGTGCCACGGCAGTACCCTCCGAGTACTCCATCCGGCTTTTCTCCAATTCTTTCCAAAACTCACTTTGTAAAAACAAAACCGACATTGGGCTAGGCAACGGTCATCCCAACCGTCCATGACCGAGGACTCGGCTATTCGAATAGAATCTCACTCTGCAGAGGTTGTACACTTTACCCACACCATCCAGATACTCATCTTGTGGGCATCATCCCCGCATAGCATTCTATGCCACGACAAATATCCGATCATAGCCTTCCATTCATCTACCCTAGTATGGGTGCCTTCCCTGTGGAGTATACATCCCCGGCAAACCCTGGCCGTCTACCTCCGTCGAGCGTAGTTCCAGTGCCACGGCGGGAGAAACCCAAGTGTCTTCCGGCCGGATAAATCCCAATGGATCCCGATTTACTATTGCCCATAGTCTGGCGGCAATCCGGATTCCAGGGTCCTACAAACCCTTATATAGTGTGAGGCTCCCCGCACTAAGGCAGATAAACTTCCGACTAAGCCCCGCCCCATCCCAGGGTAATGTGGTTGCACGGGTTAATTGTTCTGAGCGAATGCCTAGTGATCACCAATGTCATAGTAAGAACCACCATCTCCTTGTCCTCCATTTTGGTAAAAAAATCATTTTTGAAATCATTTCAATGGGGTAGCATTACCCCAAGGTTTTCTGAAACATTTTCGTAAACTTTCATAGAGTGTTCCCCAGTCCTAGAGTTTTAGCTCCACTAAAAGGGTTTATCAAGGGCATTGTTGCTAATCAACAAGCCACTACTTCATGAGAGATTGGAAGTAGGTAACAATGGTGTCATCTCGATGGATGATAACAACTTGACTCGCGGAGCCCGAGTCAACAAGTAATTGCTATAGGAACCATAGCAACATGAAATCATGCACTTTAATAAATGAGAGAGAGACATGCAATAGTGTGATTAGGATTCAGATATGCAGCAAGATAGATGGCTTGCCTTGGTTGGCTTGTCCCTGATCTCCTTCCTCCTGGTACTCGTACACTTCACCCTCCTCGGTACACTCCTCGTTCGATTCTATCGTCGGAAAAATAATAGCACAAGGTAAATACTCAAGCATACATGGTTCACACACACACATTCAGCAATCAACACCACACCATTAAAGAGTATCAGAAACAAACAAGTTTAGAAAACAAACCAAGTTTTATAGGTTCTTAGTTAACCATTATTTCTAACAGAAACTAGAGTTAATCAACTTGTTGCAAGCATCAATACTTAGCAAACAATCAAGCATGCATGCATTCAGTGACACCAACAGCACATCAATCAATATTGCAGGTTGACAACAATCTTAAGAGACTACTAAAATTGGTTTTACTGAAAAGCGAGGTGTGGTTTAATTTCTAAGCAATTTACTAAATGGAAAATACCACTAGGATGCCATTTTAATCCTCAGATATTCTCTGCTAATCAGAAAAATATGAGGTCAAGTTCTCTGGAAGACTCTTCCGGAACATAACCCAACAAAGTTGGTTTCAGCTCAAAATACCAATCCTACTACAAGTGATGATTTTTCCAACTTTAATTACATCCTATGCCATTTTACTTACTACTGCAAGATTGTAAGCCCTAAAATAGAAAATCCAGTGAGACATGCAAGCTAACAAGATATACTAACAGTGAAAATTAGTTTCACACATTTTGACCATACCAAACTCCAGATTTGCATTTAAGTGTGAAAAGGGGTTAATAAAACAATACTAATTGGCAAATAATCTACAGTGGCCCAAAAATCATGGGACCAGTACCATCTGAAAGGTATTGTCCTAAGCTACACACAGAACTTTGAATCACATTATTTGCATGCACAGATTAATTTCTATTTAATTTCAAAGTTCACAGGAACAATCAAAATAACAGGGTATTTGAAAAATAAAAACAGTTACGGGCCAGATCTGCCCGAATCGGGCCGAACCGGCCAGATCCAGCCCAAATCCGCCACAACGCGCACGGGAGGGAAATTTCGAACGGCTGACATGCGGGGTCCTGTCGTCAGCGGGTGATGGATACCGAATCGGTATCGGGCGTCGTCGTCCGTCCAATTAGACGGCGGATCGGCGGCTGTAGGCCGTCGTCTTCTTCACGGCGAGGTTCGGGTTAAACCCTAACCCTAGCTACGGCTGTAGGGTGGCGGGGCTCACCTAGGGTCGACGAGGGAGGCTGGGCAGCTGCAGGGCGGCGGCGTACTCTCTGGACTCCCTCCACTTCCGATTCTAGCAAGGCAGAAGGCTCGAGGTGGTGTGTGCAGGTGGGTGCGTCGACGGTGATCTGCAGGCTTCGACGGCGATGGCGACGTCCTCGTGCTGCCAGAGAGGAAACAAACGGCAAGGTGAGGTTCAGATCTGGGAGAGGAAGAGATGCATGCGGGGAGAGAGCAGAGAGAGAGACTCGGCTTCGGCCGAAACCTTCTTCGTCTACCCCTGCTCCGGCGACGTTCCTCGAGCTCAGCAGCTCTGGGAATGGAGGGGGCTTGCCAGAGGGGTGTGTTGAGTGGAGAGGAGCGCGGCTGGGGGAAGAATGGCGAGGAGAGAGGGGATGGGGGCCGGTCCAGGGGTTTTATCTGCAGCGGTGGTCTCGGTGTGTCGTGGTCGCGACCATCACGGATTGGGCGGCGGTGCGGTGTGTTCTGGACGGCGCAGTGAGCTGAGTTCAGTGATGTACTTGGTTTGGTCGGGGGCGAGACGTTGGGCTCGGAAACGTGCAGTTTTCAGTTTGCATGCACGGCTTGAGGAGCTCGTTCGCGATGCCCTGGTCGGCTTCGGCTTAGATGGAGGGGTGTAGGATAAAGGGGGTATGATGCCGCGCAGGTCAGGCGTTGCACGGCTCGATTCCATCCTTCCTTGGCTGGGAACGCGGGGCTCGCTCTGGGCGCTCTCGGCTCGCAGGCGACAGGGCCAGAGCATGGCGATAGGGCGGCGCTTGCAGTCGTTTGGTCGGGGGCCAGCACTGGGTCGTGGAGTGGAGGGGCTAGCAAGGCCATTGGCGAGGTTGGGTGGCCAGGCGTGCTGTCGAAGCTCCTAGCCCACTTGGGCGTGCACAGGTCGGCATGGTCGACCACATGTGAAGAGGGAGGGGTGTGGTCGACGGGTCACTGCTAGCTGGGGTCCCTGGGGCTTGCTGAAGCTTAACACGAAGCTGGTTGGGGGTCTAGGGCGGTGGAGAGGTGCAGAAGAGGGAGAGGTGAGATCTTGCAAGATTTGCCTCGGGCTTCTCCCATGCCTTGTGTCCAGGAGCTACAGGACAAGGGCTAGGGTTGGTGGGTAAGAGAGATCAGAGGGAGAGGGAGTAATAGCCGGCTGGGATCCTTCTCTTGGTCGAGTTGCAAAAGAAGAAGGGAGAAAAGAATAAGAAGAATCAAGGTTTGGGTGGATTTGGCCGAAATTCATTTGAATTTGAAAAGTGCAAGGTTTTGGTCCAAAAGTGGTGATAATTGGTTCAGAGGTGTTCTCAAATGGTTAGCAAAGCATCCACCAAGTTTCAAAATTTTCGGCCAAAGGGAGATAGGGTTTTGAGCAAGCTTCTATTTTTCCAATATGGTGTGCAAGAATAATGTTTAATCAAAAAGAATTAATAGAAGAAAAGCTGCTAGGGTTGTAGTCCACTAGGTTTAGTTTTGACATAGTACCATAGCACCAATCTAAGCATTTATGCAGCAAGTTTCATTGGAAAAGAAAGAAAAGGAGAAATAGGTGATAAACACACATGCACATGAAATCATGGTGCAACACAAGCAAATAAGCCCTAGTCTTATTTCCTCTAGTGCTTGCTTCAATCAACTTGCAAGCCAACACACCAAACAAATCACACTTGCAAAGGTGCTAGAAAGGAATTTGATTCAGAAGATTCTCTATTAGCAAATTAGATCACAAAAGATCATGCATATAACTGGCATGGTAAGTTAATTTAAAAAGTTTTAATTTCACCTAAACAAGGCATTACTCGGTTCCAACAAGCAGTACAAAAAGTGGGTTGTTACACACTTAGTGGCATTTTTATACATTTTCCGGAACTAACCTATTAACGAAGTGCCATAGTGCCAGTTTCCTGTTTATTGCTGTTTTTGTATTTCAGGTGATACACAGGAAATATTCTCGGAATTGGATGAAACAAGTTCCTGAAGTCTTATTTTACTCGGAAGCTTCCAGAGATCCGAAGAAGTGTCGGAGGGGGGCCACCAGGGCCCCACACACGTGGGTGGCGCGGCCAGCCCCCTGGCCATGCCGGGCCCACGTGAGGGCGCCTGGCCCCTCCTCTGACCTCGCCCCTTCGCCTATAAAGACCCCCCCCCCCCCGACGAGAAAAACCTAAGTGCCCGATCAGATTTCCAGAATACATCGCGATACGCCGCCGCCGTCGACCCTGCCGGAGAGGGGAATCGCCACCGGAGGTCTTCTTCATCGCCATGCTTGCCTCCGGAGCGATGAGTGAGTAGTCTACCTTGGACTATGGGTCCATAGCAGTAGCTAGATGGTTGTCCTCTCCACCATGTGCTTCATGTTTAGATCTCATGAGCTGCCATACATGATTGAGATCACCGTTATGTAATTCTACATGTTTGGTTTGTTAGGATCCGATGAATATTGGTGTTTATGATTAAGTTGCTGTACTGAATTATATCTTTTGTTATCTCTATGTTGTTTATGATCTTGCATGCTCTCCGTTGTTAGTAGCTATCTTGGCCGAGTAGTTGCTAGTGACTCCAAGAGGGAGTATTTATGCTCGATAGTGGGTTCATGTCTCTATTTCACCTGGGGGAGTGACAGAAACCTCTAAGGTGGTAGATGTGCTGTTGCTACTAGGGAGAAAACAACATTCATATGCTCAAGGGCATATGCTTTGTTTACATTACACACTTTGCTTAATGCAATTATCTGTTGTTCGCAACTTAATACTTCTAGGGTATTCAGATTGATATCCCCGGGAGTGGATTATTAGTCATAGATGCAGTTGGATGGCGGTCTATGTATTTTGTTGTAATGCCCAGAGTAAATCTCATAGTGATCTTCTTGACATATCACGTTATCTTTATTCTATCAATTGCCCAACTGTAATTTGTTTACCCAGCATGTGCTATTTTATCTATGGAGAGACACCACTAGTGAACTGTGGACCCCGGTCCTATTTCCATCATATTACTATCACCTGTTTACTTTCTCGCACTGTTTACTTTACTCGCATACTTTTACTGTTTTCCACTCGATACACTCATAACCTTTGTTTCAAGCAAACCGGTGAGATTGACAACCTCATCGCAAGTTGGGAACAAAGTATTTGTTTGTGTGTGTGCAGGTTCCACAAACACCTTCAGTCATCATTGTCTCTCTTCTCCTGTTCGATAAACCTTGGTTTCTTAACTGAGGGAAAACTTGCTGCTACACTCATCATACCTTCCTCTTGGGGTTCCCAACGGGTTGGTCATCACCACGCACAAGGACTTACTGCTCCCACGTCAACTACATGCCACCAGCTCTTTTCTGGCGTCATCAACCGAGTAGCACATCTCTCTGTGGCTTGGTGCAGGAGGGCCCAGCCCTCGTCGATGCGTGCCTCCTCAGCAGTGCGCGCCCTGACGACCTCGTCCCGGAGGGTGCCGGTCATGGCCGTGAGCACCCCCGCCCATGGGTCAGCAGCATGGGGCTCAGTTGTGATCCTCGCAGGCCTCCCCAATATCTCTGGCAGGGGAGGCAATGGGGCTCTGGAGGGCCCCGGCTCAGTGGGGGCTGTCCTCTTCCCGCTGCTCGGCTCGGGGGCTGCCCTTGTGCCGGACGGCGTGGCCGTTCTCGTCGAGGGTGCCTCCGGGGTGGTGGTGGTACTGGCTACAGAGGGGGCAGCCAGAGCTGCCCCCGTAATCTCTGGTGTGCCCCCTGCGCTAGGGGGCTCGGTCGTGCTGGGAGCCGCAGCAGCTCCCAGGGCGGACTGCGCGTCTGTGGATGCGCGATCCTCTTCTTCTCTGGCGGCGCGCGGCGGCATCATCGGTGTGGTAGTGGCTGCCGGGTCAGGGCCCGGCGTGGTCTATCCGGTCTTCCTCTTCTTCCTCCTCTTCTTCTCTTCCTTCTTCTCCTCTACGTCCCTGGAGAGGAAAAGGGGGAATGAGGTTAGGGGAAAGGTAAGACAAGAAGTAAAGATTTTTGTGCAGGAACACTCACGAGGCGTCTCGCTCCACCCATCCTCTTTTGCTTGGAAGGGCAGAGGGTGGTGGCAGGGGCACGGAGGATTCGCCCGCCAGCTTCTTGCCATGGGAGGCCCCAGCCTCAGGTTGCCGGCTGGCGTGTTCGTCATTGAACTTAGAGCGGTGCTCCGCCTCCAGGCGGGCTCGGTGCCCCTCCTCCTCCAGGTCTCGCGAGGAGGACGCATCAACGTCTCCCTCGGTGGGCTGGTCCGACAAGGCGGAACCATCATCGGAGGAATCTGAGAGCACCACAGTGCCCTCGGGACGCCTCCGGCGGACTAGTCACTCACCAGACTCCACGTCGTCATCGTTAGCATCTCCAGAGGCCGTGGGCCCCGTTCCCCTTGCTGCCGAGTCCTGCTCCGAGCTGGCCGCAGGTGCGCTCGGGAGGGGACCAGGCACGACGCCGTCGGCAAGGAATGGGCCCCAGGCGTTGAACTTCAAGATCCCCGCCGTAACACGGCTGGTCTCCTGAGCGTCCAGATTGTAGATCGGCAAGGCAGTGTGCGGGATGGCGGGGATGGCGGCGGAAGAGAAGAAGGCTCTTATTACCTCCTCCCGAGCGTCGGCGTTGAGCTCGCTGATGTGGAGCCTGAGGTCGTCCCTGGCCCTGTGCCTCCAAATCTCCCGGCGGTGGTCCTGCAGGGGGGCGATGCGTCGGGTGACGAACTCCACCCCGACCATGGTCCCCGTGACACCGGCCCTCCAGAGATCTCGGATCCATGGGCGGAGCATCTTCAGGGCTTCCTCAGGAAGAGCCTCGCTGGCCCAGGTGGTGAGCTTGATGGGAGGGATCCCGGTGACGAGAAAGAACTCCGATTTTTCGAGGATGTCGATGAAGAACCAGCGGCTCCGAAAGTCTTTGACTTTCTTCATCCGCTTCAAGTCGATGAAGTCGCCCTCCGTTTCGGCGGTGGTGATGAAGGAGACGCATCCGGAACTCTGGTTCAGCCCAGAGGACCAGAGAGAGAAGAGGTGGCAAAAGTACACCACCGATGGCTTGATGCCGATCCAGGCCTCGCAGGCATAGGCGAAGACGTCCAGCAAGGTGACGGACTTGGGATGCAGGTGGATGGCTTGGATCCCGTAAGTCTCCAGGATCACCAGGAAGAAGGGGGGAACAACGGCAACAGGCCGGCAAAGACGGAGAAGAGGAAGAAAGGCTGCACCGTCGCGGGCAGAGTGTCCCGCGATGCGCGGCCGTGCCAGATGCGGGTGGCATCCCACTCATTGTTCTTGCTCCCGACCATCTCTCGGACGGTCTAGAGCTCGCGGCTGCTCTTGATGCGGGAGTCGAGCAGGGGTGCTGCCGGCCGCGGCACAGCTTCAGAAGACCTCGCCGCTCCAATGGCCCTGCGTGGTGCCATGGCTCTGGGCGGGGGCGAGTTGCAGCGGGAAGAATGGAGGCTAGGAGGATTTGGATGCGCAAGATCTTCAACAGGGAGGTGGCAGCGGCAATGTGCTATGGGTAGGGGAAGGAGCCTTCTCTACCAAGCCTTTAAGGGGGCGGCCAGGGCGTGGTTCCCGAAGCGTTGCCCTTGACGCAACGGTTCGAAAAACGCCCGTTACCCCACCCACTACGCACGATCTCCACGCCACTTTGCTCCACCAACTGCAAGGGTGCCACGTGCCCACAACCTTTGCTTCTTCACATGGTCCTCTGACCGCACGGTTGATGCATGCCGTTGGAGGGCCCAGCAGCTTCTGGGGCCCCCGGCCCTTCGCTCCCTCAAGAGGGCGTGTTCACGGGCCGGGCTCCCGGGGGCTACTATCGGTGTTCTAGATACCGGGGTATCCCAGTCCACCTGCTCCTGGGCCCCGTCATCGGCCCATCTTCAGCCCAGGGGAGAACCAACAATCGAAGCTATTCGAGAAGACCCTCATGAGGAGGCGCCGCATGAGGAGAACGACGGTGGAAACTGCTAAGGACCAGAAGACCTCCTCACGAGCTCCCGCTGGTGAGGAGACGGACCACGTCCACGTCAGCTCAGCACGTTGGCATGCAGAGCAAGAAGATAAAGGACAGAAGACCGCGTACCGCCCACGCTACCCCCGACAGGGAGGAGACCAACTTTCACTATGCCTGCCCAAAGCGGCATAGTGGTTGTTGGCCAACCCCCTAAAAATAGCGTGGACGGTGCAGGGCGCCAGAGGAAGACGTCAGCTTCCTCCACCCACTCTGGTGGACCGACGCCACTACTCTATGAAGACTACGTCCACGGAAGATTGTAGTCCACAGTTGTCCTCCCTCCTTGGCCGTGTGTGGCAACCCCTTCCCCAAGAAGATAAGGGGAAGGAGGACCTTGGCAATATAAAAGGAGGGGAGGCCACCCCTTAGAGGGGATCAGATCTTCATCTTCTCCAAGCTGCTAGCTAGGCACGCAGGTTCTTCAACCTCTGGCCAGCTAGAGCTTTGTAACCAAGACCTTGTACTCCTCACGAGGTGTCGCGTTGTAATACAAGAAGGCAGGAAGTAGGGGTGTTACCTCACCACGAGGGCCCTGAACCTGGGTAAAGCTCAGCGTCTCTCTCTGCAGTGTGTAGTGTATTCGACAACTCGAGGCTTCCATCACCGTGCTTCGCTGCGATCCTAGATCTCACACATTCAGCCCCCTGTGTTCGAATCTTTGGGTCCGTCGCGTGGTACCCCATGTTCTTGCGACACAAAATCCATCGACATGAAGCCAACTATCGAGCATAAATACCCCCTCTTGGAGTCACTAGTATCTACTCAGCCAAGATAGCTACTAACAACGGAGAGCGTGCAAGATCATAAACAACATAGAGATAACATAAGATAATATTCAGCACATCAACTCAATCATAACATCAATATTCATCGGATCCCAATAAACACAACATGTAGAATTACATAACGGTGATCTTGATCATGTAAGGCAGCTAACGAGATCTAAACATAAAGCACATGGTGGAGAAAACAACCATCTAGCTACTGCTATGGACCCATAGTCCAAGGTAGACTACTCACTCATCGCGCCGGAGGCAAGCATGGCGATGAAGAAGACCTTCGGTGGCGATTCCCCTCTCTGGCAGGGTGCCGGGAAGAGCATCTGGACCCTCCCGATCTCGGGTCAACGACGACGCCTGATCACGATGTGTTTGTGGAAAATTGATCGGGTTCTTAGGTTTTTCCCATCGGGTGGTCTTTATAGGTGAAGGAGCATCGTTAGAAGTGGACCGAGGCGGTCTCACACATAGGGGGTGCGGCCAGGGCCAGGGCCACGCTGCCCTATTGTGTGGCCGGCTCGTGGCCCCTCTCCATCTCCTCTTCGGTCCTCTGGAAGCTTCGGTAAATTTCTGGATGTTTGGCTTCTGTTTCGTCCAATTCCGAGAATATTTCCTGTGTAACTTTTCGGAAACACAAAAATAGCAAAAAACAAGGAACTGGCACTGTGGCATCTCGTTAATAGGTTAGTTCTGGAAAATGCATAAAAACGCCTTGAAGTGTAATGAAACACTAAGCAAATGGTGTAAAAACAAGCATGGAGCATCAAAAATTATAGATATGTTGGAGACGTATCACTTATCATCCCCAAACTAGTGGGCAAGTAGAGCTATCAAATAGAGAGATCAAGTCTATCTTGCAGAAGACTGTTAATAGATCTAGGAAAAATTTTAGCTAGCAAGTTGAACGATGCTTTATGGGCTTATAGAACTGCTTATAAGAACCCCATGGGCATGTCTCCTTACAAAATGGTTTACAGAAAAGCATGTCACTTGCCTTTAGAATTAGAACACAAACTTTTTGGGCAGTGAGAGAGCTTAATAGGGATTTTAAACTTGCTGGTAAGAAAAGGTTGCTTGATTTGAGTTCCTTAGATGAGTGGAGGAACGAAGCTTATGAGAATGCCAGACTTTTTACAGAGAAAGTCAAGCAATGGCATGATAGGAGAATTCTTAAGAGAGAATTTCATATTGGTGAGAAAATTCTATTGTATAGGTCTCATCTCAGATTTTTTTGCAGGAAAATTACTCTCCAAATAGGAAGGACCCTTTATTATTGAAGAGGTGTATCATTCAGATGCGATAAAGATTGCTTTGCTTAAAGATAACACTACGCAAGTGGTGAATGGGCAAAAACTCAAACATTATATTGCTAGAGGTTCTTATAATGAAGGTGTCGATGTTATTCAAATGGTGACTCCGAAAGAATTTATCAAAGAACATATGTAGGAATCTGCAGAGTCCGTTTTCGAATAGGTAACAGTTCTAGTCAGAAAAGGTTCGAGTTAAACTTTTCTATTTATATTTTTGTTTTTTTATTAAATATGAAAAATCACGAGAGGAAAACGGGTTGGAAATGGAGCCCGAAGGCTCCACACCACCTGGTGGTATGGGCCCCCTCCTAGCTGTGCCACCCTGTGGTGAGTCCACCCCGAAACTCATTTCCATCCCGGTTACCTCCTGTGATGTCATTTCGATGTTTAATTTTCACCTATATAACCCCTGGATTGCCCGAGGTCTGCATATCGTGTTCTTGTCATGTTTTTTGTTTCGATCTGCTTCTGTTAGGAGTTGTTCTCAGTTTTAGAGCCACCATGTCTCCGCCTGGTTCATCCGAGGAGAAATCTCTTGTGGACATCATTAATCCGTACATGAGAGAGCTGAAGATGCATCCAAAGGAGTTGTCACTCAAGGATGGGAAGTTGCAGATAGAAGATGTCCAGGGTCCTGCAGGTGAAGGAAGCCTCGAAGCTAGGATGGAAGCGCTGGAGCAAGAAGTCTTTAAATACAAGAAGATGGCAGAACGCGAGGTGGACATCATCCATAGGATAAATCAAGAACTCATCACCAAGTACAAGAAGGAGACTGCAGAGCTCTGGGATGACATCTTGTCACTCCATGAGACCACCAACAAATTACAAGCACAACTCTATGACTTGCAGAACCAAAACTGTGAGTATGAAGCTAGGTTTAAACAAATGAGTGCTGCTGCCAGTTTCAGGATATTGGAGACCAAGTCATCTTTCCTTGATGGGGAACCTCTGCCTTGGAAGTCTAATGATAATAAAGACTTACCACCGCTACCGAAGGAGTAATTCATCATTGGTGTCATGGTATTTTGGTGACACTAGCCATGGGATAGCTTAATGGAGGGGCTCGACGGTGTGCAACGACGGGTCCGGCTCGAGATTGTGTAACTTGGACACCAGCGGTTTACCCAGGTTCAGGGCCCTCCCCTCCGGAGGTAGCACCCCTACTTCCTGCCTTGTTTCTTATTCTCAGCACACAGTGGCTACAAGGCTCCTCGAGCTGTTTGGTCTAGAGGAAGAAGAAGAAGGATCCGATCTCCCTAGTCTAAGGGTCCAGGCCCCCTTATATAGGCGAGGGGCCTAGTTACAGGTTAGGTGTCCGGCTGCCCGGCTCCTCCATGGCCGCGGTCTTGGCGTGGGCCCTAGCTCTCTCACTCCCATGTCTGACGATGGCAACTTTATAAAGTGCCTTTCTCCCTTGGACCGGCATCTCTGAGGCATATGCCCTGTGTTCTGCCTCAGATCCTTTTGTGGAGAAGGCTCCTGCCCGTTGATTGGTGGAGGCCAGGCGTGGCTGGCATCACGCTTGTCCCCTGCTTCTGTCAATCTTGTTGGGGTCAGGCTGCTTTTGGCAAAGCAGCTGTTGGAGGAGTTTCGTCATCTTCACCGGCTCGGGCTTCCAGTAGCGGAGTCGCCAGCCGACTGCTAGCGCAGCCGGCCCTTCGGTCGAAGCTGGCCTTTCTGGCCTAGCACCATGGAGATTCCTGGGATGTCAGCCGGCAGATGGCTCTGCCCTTGGCCTACCCGGATAGTCATCCCCATGACACTAGCCCCCAAAACTGGCGAAGTCTCATGGGTCAACATGGGGCTTTGGCGTTCGGCGGGTTCTATTCCTCGCCGAAGTTGATTCGCGTCCATCGAAGTCCCAGGATCCTTCGTCTGGCTTGGAGGTCATCGGTCTTGAGGTCAAGCTCCATGGAATGTCGCCAGCTGTCTCGGGACGTGCCGGCTCCAGGATCGATCTGGTTGGCAGCCGCTGCATGGCCGCCCGCTGGTGTCCGGCTCCTCGGGACTTGCTCTCTTGTGATTTGGACCTAGGCGCCACTTGTCCACGTGCCACAGCGTCACATCCCATCGGCTCTGGTCCCCCGATCTTTTGTGACAACCGTGGCAGTTGCCCACTCATCGTGCGGTCATGGCGCATGATGGAGGGAGCAGTTGCCAACACGTCATGGGTGAGATGCGCAACTGATCCGCCCTCTCTCTTTTAAATAGGGAACCGTTCTCAGAGCGAGTCACCGGTCGCCCGCTTCTTTCCTCCTTCAATGCTCGCTCGCCCCAAACTCCTCTGCTCTCAAGCTTCGCCCTAGCAGATTTAGGGTTTCTAGCTCCTTCTGCCGCCATTCCGTTCATCCAGATCCGTACCCGGATGGCTCCCAAAGCATCTCAACAGAAGGGAAAGGGGGCGGCCTTAGACAGGGATGGCGCCCCATCCACTCTGCCTAAGGGATCCTGGGAAGGCTCCTGGGTGAAGGAGAATCGGATCGAACTGTTGCGCCAAGGTCAAGTGCTTCCGCCCACGGATCTCCTGGGCTGCCGCTCTGCCTGCGGCGAGCGGGTGCCCGCTCCTCACCCCGGGAAAGCGGTGGTTTTCTACGACCATTTCCCCAGGGGCTTCGCACTGCCCGCAAGCGACTTCCTATGGTAGTTCTTGGATCACTTCCATCTGCAGCCGCACCATATTGGGGTGAATGCGATGATGACATTGGCCGCATCCGTGGCCCTCTGTGAGGCGTACTTGGGCATCTGGCCTAACGTTGAGCTATTCCGGCGGCTGATCTATTTCAAGATCCAGACGGCAGATTCACTCCCGGTGGTGTGCGGGGCAGCTTCCTTTTACGCGCGCAAGACCGCAAGCTTCCCTGGACTGAAGGGGAAGGAATCTTGCAAGAAGTGGTAGCGCTCCTTCTTCTATGTGAAAAATCTGAACAAGCGGTCAAATTATATCAACCTGCCACCTTTCGATGCAAGCGGTCCTGGCGAACGAGATAGCTGGAGTGCCCCACTCCCCCGCTCTACACCGGATATGGATAAAATCCTCCAGCGGATCACCGCCCTGCAGACGGACGGTAGCCTAAAGCCATCTGACCTCCTGCACGCCTTCCTGGATGCCCGCGTGTCGCCTCTCCAGCACTGCTCACACAAGATGTGTTTCTTGGGGTCTGACAGGGATCCCACCCGTCATTCTTCCAGGGCATTGCTGGTGGTACAGGTGGCGCAGAGGGCAAATAGAATCGCCGAGGTTAAACTTCTGGCCTCGTGGGCATGGGGCTTGAGGCCTTATGACCGCAATAACCCGGTCGCAGAGGTATGCTCCCTAGACTTGGACTCTGTTTCTTCTATTTTGTGACGTTAGAGTCCTGACCATCCTCTGTCCGGCTTGGGCAGAACTTGTTTGCTCTGTAGACCGTGGAGAATTTGGCCGCGTGTCGGGCCGGCTTCGCTGCTGATAAGGCGCATTCAGATGACGAGGTCGTCTGGGACGATGGTGAGGAAGATGATGATGTCGGCTCCCACGCTGCTGCCGAGGGCTCGAGCGTCACCTACGGCGATGATGGGAGCGGGGAGCTGGAAGAATCGGGTGAGCCCCTTAGCCACTCCAGTAAGTCTTGAGGTCCGTCCTCCTTAAGAGACTGGTCCGAGGATGACGATGATGAACCAGAACCAGCTGCTGCCCTCAGGGCAACAGCTCTTCATGTAGCTGTGGCGGCTGCCGCCGGGGCTAAAGCTGGTCCAATTGTGGAAGTGTCGGACTCCCCGGAGCAGTCGGCCGCTGCCCTGGAGCCAATCATTCTAGAGCCGGCTGCTCCAGCATGAGCCGGGAGCGAGGTGGCTGCCGCCAAGAAGAGGGGTGGGCCGACTCCGCACGAGCCGGCTCTAAAACGGAAGAGGGTGGAGCCGGCGGAGAGTGGCCTGCTTCCCCCTAAAGCGAAGAAGGTGGTCAAACGCCAGGCCACTCGGTGGCGGGGTAAGTCTTCCACCTTCGCTCCCCTTTCCACTCACAACTTTCGCACCCCTGACTGGCTCAGTCACGGGGCACTTTCCTTCCAGGTCCCCCATTTCTCTTGACCAGCCTCTAAAGTCTCCTTTAGTGGCGGCGTTAGGGGGGATTGAAGTTTCGGTCTCTGCTTCCCCACGCAGCAAAAGGACGCGCATGGAAGATGCCTATGACGGCTTGGGTTGCGTCGAGGAAGAGAGCCGCGGCCCGCAAGCGAAGGCGAGCGAGGCCGGGGGCGGAGCGTCGAAACTTGACCGCCCCGAGATAGCGGCGGCAGATGCCACCACCGATGCGAGTGCCGTGGCCGAGGCCGGACTTGCGCAGACCGAAGGAGCTGCCACGGCAGAGGTCATCGCATCTCGCCCTGCCACTGATGAGGTTGTGGCGGGGGACATTGCCACCGCTGAGGTGCCTTCTGGCCTGGCTGGATTGGGGGACCTACGCGAGACCGCGGGGGAAGTGACGACGGAAGTTCCGGCGAGTGTGAGGGCATCGGAGCCCCCAGCAGTGGTCATGCAGGCTGCCTCCATCCTCGAGCTTACGTCAAGCACAACAACCGATGCGCCCACGCCTGAGATGGAGACTGGCATGACCGTCGATTCTCTTTTCTTCGGAGCCACCTCCAACTCTGAGGGGGCCTCTCGTGGGGCCCATGATGCTTAGATGGTGGAGAGCGAACCCGATAAAGCTTCTCCACCTCCGAGGGTTGTAATCCAGGGCGCTTTAGGGGAAGGAATCCTGCAGGCTCAGCCGGGTCTGGCGCTGGCAGCCAAAGTTCTGCCAGCCAGGTTCAAAAGGAATGGGCGGATACTGCCTCCAGCGTCGGGTCTGGTGGAGGGTTTAAGGCCCAGGGCAATCACTTGACCATGGCAGAACTGAGCAGGCAGCTCTCCACCGTTAGGACGTCACTGGGGAACGTGAACCTCTAGTTCCTCAAGGCGGAATGGACCATCGATGTGAGTAATATGCTCTTAGCCTTTAATTTCTTCTGTCGGCTGCGCCGGCTGGACTACTTGCCGGTTGGGGGCGGAGCCGGTCGCTTTAACCAATTCCTTCCCTTACTAGCCCCTAAGTTTTGAGGTAGCTGTAGCGGCAGCTGGCTCAAAACTGCATCTTGCTAAGAATTGTTCCTCTGTCTTTCTTAGGGCATCAACGAACTTCGGGCCAACGTCTTCCACAAGCTACTGGTGAAGTACCGTACTAGCAAGTCCCAGTACCAGGCACAAAAGAAGGAGCTGGAGAAGTTGTCAGGTAAGCCCAAGGCCCCTTGCCTCGAAATGCTTCTGCTGCCCTTCCGCTTGTCAAATCTTCATTTCCAGGTGCCGCCTCGCTCATCTCCTCGCTTGAGTCCCGGCTGGCCGACTCGGTGTCGGCCAACGAGCTTGGCTTGATCAAACAGAAGCATGCAGATGAACTCCAGGGCTTGCGAACCCAAGCCGCCAGGGCCCAAGAATTGGAGACGGAGCTGGCAAAGGCCCAGGAGGCGGAGTCGAAGCTACGGTTGGAGTTTGACCAGCGGTTGGTGATGACCCACAAGTATAGGGGATCGCAACAGTCTTCGAGGGAAGTAAAACCCAAATTTATTGATTCGACACAAGGGGAGCCAAAGAATACTTATAAGCCTTAACAGTTGAGTTATCAATTCAGCTGCACCTAGAAACAAACTTGCTCACAGCGGTTTATCAGTAGCAACAGTTTTATAGTGGTGATAGTAGTGAAACAGTAACAGCAGTAGTAAAATAAAAGCGGTAATAGTAGCAATAGTAAACAGTAGGATGAAATACTATAGGCATAGGGATGAATGTACGGGCGTTGCATGGATAAGATAATTCATGAAATCAGTGAGACATGGGCATTGCAGATAAATAATGATAAAGCATCCTAGTACTAACAATCATAGGCATGTGTTCCATATATAGTTGTATATGCCCGCAATGAGAAACTTACACGACATCTTTTGTCCTACCAGCCTATTGCAGCAGGGCCTGAAGGGAAAATACTGGTAATTAAGGTACTCCTTTTAATAAAGTACCAGAGCAAAGCATTAGCACTCGGTGAACACATGTGATCCTCATATCATAGCCATCCCCTCCGGTTATCCCAATTTCTGTCACTTTGGGGCCTCGGGTTTTGGACAACAATATGTGTAAACAACTTGTAGATAAGACCATAAACAACAAGTATCATCATAGAAATAATAACATATTCAGATCTGAAATCATGGCACTCGGGCCCAAAGTGACAAGCATTAAGCACAACAAGTTGCAACAATGTCATAAGCACTAATAAAAGATACTAGGCACTATGCCCTAACAATCTCATAGCAAATTACATGAATGATCTCATCCAATCTTTACCATCCCCTTCGCCTACAGCGGGAATTACTCACACATGGATGGGGGAGTCATAGATGGTTGATGGAGAGACGTTGGTGATGATGGTGATGAAGATCTCCTCCAAATCCCCATCCCGGCAGGGTGCCAGAATGGAGTTTCTGGTTCTGAATTGTGGTTTCTGATGGCGGCGGCATCGTGGAAGTCTATCTGGGAAAAACGTTGAACCCCCGCTGTTTTCAGGTCAGAGGGTATATGTAGGCGGAAGGAGGGGTCGAGGCGATGGCCGAGGTGGTCTCACCACAGGTGGGCGTGGCCAGGGCTAGGCCACGCCCCCTGGTGGTGAGCCCAGGCCGCTGCCCCCCTTCGTCTCTCCTTCTGGCTCTGTGGGTCTTCTGGCAAAATAGAATTTTTGCAGTATTTTCTGGGATTTTTCCTGAAAGTCGGATTTCTGCATAAAAACGAGACACCAGAGCAATTCTGTTGAAAACAGTGTTAGTCCATGTTAGGTGTATTCAAAACACACAAATTAGAGGAGAAACAATAGCAAAAGTGTTTGGGAAAGTAGATACATTTTGGACGTATCAGTTGGCCAAGGAGCGGGAGATCCTTGCTGCAAAGTATGATAGCAAGGTGGACGAGCTCCGGGTGTCGCTAGGCACCAAAGTCAAGAGCCGCGATGCCAAGATCGGCGAGTTGAAAACTCTTCAAAGGCTTGACAATGAGAAGCATGAGGCCAAACTTGGCCTTTGGCATGCGCAGGATCGCAAACTCCATTCCGGTCTCCGAGAGCTAGAGGAAGCTCTTCATGGTGCATTTTCTTCTCCACTTCTCTGCTTTCACTCCTTCACACCGCTTCCCCTCTCACTCATTGCTCTTGCAGAGGCCTTCCCTGATTCCAATGAGGCCACGATGGCTGCAGTGGAGGACTACCGGGTAGAGCAAAAGATCATCTGCAGCAAAGACCCCAAGGCCGAGCTCTCCTCTGGAGAACTGATGGCGTCGACCGAAGGGCGACTCCAGCTGGTGGCTAAGCTAGGATCTGAGCTTCGTCAGGCCGTCGTCTCTGTGTTTTGAGCTTTGTGGCATGGGCAAGTAGTGCCTGGCGACATCGGGACGCTCCTCTAGTGGTTATCGCTCGCATCCAACCGAGTTGAAGTCTTGAAGGATTCTGTGGCCTGAGCCAGCGTGAAGCAGGCTCTATCCTTCGTGCTCTCATGGTATCAGGGTGTCAACCTGGATCAACTAGAGTACCTTCACGAGGGCGGCCTGGTTGGCCTTGACGAGGCCAAGCTTTGATAGCGTGCCTGCGCCATCGCGGAGTGCACCAATACCAGCGAGTTCTTTGACACAGGGGACAACGAGTCCCTGGATGGTGTAGAGTTCGATGAGCCCAGTCCTACAGAAGCACCCGAGAAGGCTTCCGAGGGGCCGGTCGATAACTCCATCCCTCCGTCTCCCAGCGGCGATGACTTCGTTCTGGCGGCTAGGTTTGGCGATGCCATTCTAGAGCCGGCTAATTCTCCGACTGCCCCCTGACTGGATTGGGGTTTCTTTGATTGTTCGCATTTGTACTGAACTCATGCTGTGCCCATCGACATTTCACTTATGTATGCCGACGTCATGTGACCCTAAGTTCTTTACGCATTGAATTTTAATTGCTTGCGGGCTGGCCTTAGCCCGATCTCCCTTGACCTCTTCCTTTATCTCCCCACCCTTTGGCTCTTCTACCCCCAACCGGCAGTCTGGTGCCATTGGTCTCCCTTGGATCGGCAGCCGAATGTCAGTCTAGGGTGGGAGCATGCCACGGGATGAGGAGTAGTACTTCAGTATGAAGAGATCTAGCTTAATCCAGCCCACGCGCAACTATCGATTGATGCACTTAGTTCTTAAGCTAACAATAACATTCTCTGGGCTTAAGCATTTTCCTCCCTTTAGCGATTTTCCTAAGTGGGTTGATACGTCTCAAACGTATCTATAATTTTTGATGCTCCATGCTTGTTTTTACACCATTTGCATATTGTTTCGTTACACTTAGTGGCACTTTTATGCATTTTCCGGAACTAACCTATTAACGAAGTGCCACAGGCCAGTTCCCTGTTTTCTGCTGTTTTTGTGTTTTAGAAGTGATACACAGGAAATATTCTCGGAATTGGACGAAACAAAAGCCAGAAGTCCTATTTTTCTCGGGAGCATCCAGACATCCGAAGAGAGGAAGGAGAGGGGCCAGAGGCCACCCTCACAAGGGGCTGGCGCGGCCCAGGCCCTGGCCGCGCCACCCCTATGTGAGGAGGCCCTGGCTGCCCTCTCGCGATGCCCCTTCGCCTATAAGAAGCCTCGGGACGGAAAAACCTAAGCCCCCCGATCAGATTTCCAGAAAGAGTTCCGTAGCTCCGCCGCCGCCACCGACGAATTTCGGGGGACAGAAGTCTCTGTTCTGGCACCCTGCCGGGACGGGGAAGTGCCCCCGGAACCATCTCCATCGGTCTCCATCGCCGTCTCCGCCGTCTCCATCGACCTCACCGCCATCTCCATCAACCTTGCTGTCTCCTATGATGAGGAGGGAGTAGTTCATCCCCGGGGCTAAGGGCTCTACCGGTAGCTATGTGGTTCACCTCTCTCTCCCATGATGTGATCTTTATGTGATCGTGAGCTTTGTATCATGTTGAACAAGTACATGTTATTATTCAGATATTTTGTGTACTTTAGTGATATTATTAAAGTAATCTATTCCTCCTGTTATGGTGTAACGGTGACAGTGCGTGCATCATGGTGGTACTTGGTTTAGGATACGATTGTGATCCCTTGTGGATTATGAGAATAATTATTGCTATGATAGTTTGAGTGATTTATTCCTCCTTTCATGGTGTAAAGGTGTGAGTGTGTGCACCGTGTTAGTACTTGGTCTAAGTTGCAATGATTTCTATCTTGAATTGTGATCTGATTTGGATGTCTCTATGAGTGGTGTTTGTCAAGTACTTGATGAACTTTAAGGGGTGCTTCCGTAGCCACTACATAGTGATTAGTGTTATTCAATAGGAGAGTAATTCAGAGTACCTTAGCAAGAGAAGTTACTTGTTCAGTCATGTTATATTGTTGGGAGTGTGTCCACTAGTGAAAGTATGATCCCTAGGCCTTGTTTCCAAGCTTTGCATACCGTTTACTTGCTATTTTATTACTTGTTTGCTCGCAGCGATATTTATTTCACATCACGTTTGCTACTTATAATCATCTATACCACTTGTATTTCACTATCTCTTCGCCGAACTAGTGCACCTATACATCTCACAAGTGTATTGGGTGTGTTGGGGACACAAGAGACTTTCTGTATCGTAATTGCAAGGTTGCTTGAGAGGGATAGCTTTGACCTCTAACCTCCCTGAGTTCGATAAACCTTGGGTGATCCACTTAAGGGAAACTTGCTGCTGTTCTACAAACCTCTGCACTTGGAGGCCCAACAAGTGTCTACAAGAATAGAAGTGCGTAGACATCAAGCTCTTTTCTGGCGCCGTTGCCAGGGAGGTAAGGTAAAAGGTACTCGCATCCTCCTGTGTGAGTGCTCGGAGTTATTTCCTTTAGATTCTGCAATTATATCTTTTTGTTTCTTGTTTTTATTTTCACTAGTTAGGCTTAATGGAAAATAAAGAGTTCTTTAGTCTTTTTCCTGATTTTAGATTTGAAGAGAAAATTGAAAATCCTTTGGAGCTTATTTCGCATAGCAATGTTATTAGTACGAATGCTTTGAATACTGTTAATGCTAATGCTATAGAAAAGTCTAAGCTTGGGGAAGCTGGTTTTGTCGAGTATGATATTTTTAGTCCCCCAGCTTTAGTGGAGAAAGTTTGCTCTGATGATATTTTATCTCCCATATGTGATGTTTCTAATGATGCTTGTGCTCCTCATCCTTTTGAAATACCTAAGAAAATTGTTAGGCGTGTTATGGACAACTGCTATTTAGGAGATGGAACTGTCCATCCTGGTGATCATTTGCTTTTTATACATGAATTATGCGAGTTGTTCCAGTGTGCAGGTATTTCAATGAACCAAGTTAAGAAGAAGTTATTCTCTTTGTCACTGAAAGGCAGAGCTGAGGAATGGTATCGGCTGCTTGAAGATGGTCCATCTGTTGGCTGGGAGGAAATTGTACCTCTCTTTTATTCTAAATTCTATCCTCCAAGTGAGATTCATAAAGATCGTAATCAGATATATAATTTTTGGCCTCATGAGGGAGAAAGCATTGCCCAAGCGTGGGGAAGATTGAAGTTACTAATGCATAAATGTCCTATTCATGATCTTCCCCGTAATATTGTTATTAATAATTTTTATGCACGGCTTACTCTTCCTGATAAGGATTATTTGGATGCTTCTTGCTTTGGATCATTCACTCATATGAAGGAAGATGCTAAGTGGAAACTTCTGGACCGTATACAAGAGAATGCTGAAGGATGGGAAAACGACAGAGGTAAAGGATCAGGTATGAATTACGAGTTTGATTGCATTAAGTCTTTTGCTGAAACTGCTAATTTTCAAGAGCTTAGTGCTAAATATGGTCTTGATCCTCAAATTATGGTTGATTGCTTTAAAGCCTTTGCTTCCCATATGAATGTTCCTAAAGGAAATGGGGATGTGTATCATGAACCTTTTAAGGACACTTGCATAGAAAGTGATATTGTTATTGATGATTGCAATAAACATGCTCAAACTTCTAAAAGTACTATTTCTTATAAGAATGTTAATTTTTGCGGAATACATAGACCTTGTGAACAGAGTTACAACAAGGAAGATTATTGCATCACCCACGCAAATGAAGAAACCAGCATGTGGCTCAAGGATCTAGATGTGCTTGGTGAATGGGTTTGTGAGCTTTATCCTTTTCTTTGTGAATTTTGCGGTGAAAAAGGTCACTTTAATTTTCAATGCCCAATTAATCGAACGAGTACCGCAGATTTGTATTGTGACGATAAGATTACTCTCAATCAGCATGATGAGCTTACTTTGTTTTTGAATTGTGAAGAGATATCTAGAAAGCTTGCTTTGATAGACATGAATGATGTTGATATTAATAGCACCCTTCTTGGTTGTCATCTCTATTGTGCTAAAGATTGCCTCGCAAATACTTACTTACAAGATCTTATTAAACATGATGATTTGCCAAGCTATGATAGGACTAATAGATGTTTCGATCTTATTAATAGAGAGGAGGAATCCTCCAAAGTTTCTTCTGTTGTTTCTGTCAGCAAGCCAGATTATGTAGAGAAGATGCCTTTCCCTCCTAAAGAATATGTGGAGAAGATGCCCTTCAAGTCTCTTCCTCCTAAAGGAGAGAGTAAGAAGAGTAAGAAGAAGAAGAAGAAGAAGAAGAAGAAGAGGAGTAAAAGGCGAGAGGACACGGTATCTTCCCTTAAGCTTTATGATCCTTCTATAGATTATGATAATTCTGATTGGGATGATGTTCCTATGCCTGTTACCTATGTTAGTGATCATGATTGGGAAAAGCACTCTACTTTTGATATTGAAAATCTTTTTAGTACCAATTCTAAGGTTAATAATTGTTGTACCATTAGTGCTATCCATGTTCCTTCTTATGATGATATGTTTGATGAGTATGCTTTGCGACATAGTAGTTCTCTAGCTTGTGATGATGGGTATAATATTTTTAGTTCACCTACTTTTGAGGAGAAAAATAGTTATGATTACAATATGCCTCCTGTTTTTGATGATTATGGTGATGAGAATAATTATTCTGTTGAATCTGCTCCTACTACTATTGTTCATGTGGGGAGTATTAATCCTTTTATGCATGTGGCTCATGATAGGGATGCTTTATGTGATAGTTATATTGTTAATTCTATTCATGATGCTACTGAAAGTTATTATGAGAGAGGGAAACATGGTTTGATGGATCTCAACAATATTGAGTTTCCCCTCTTTATGTTGCAAATCTTGAAGTGGCACTTGTTTTATTTATCCATGCTTGCTACTATGTGCCTCGTTGATTTATTTTCTTACAAGATTCCTATGCATAGGAAGTGGTTCAGATATAAATGTCTTTCACACTTGCTTTTTGATGCTCTCTATTGCTTTAAGTTCTTATATGGCGCCTTTGCCTCAAGCTCTTATATGGCGCCCACATGAGCATCTTTGCAAATTACTGCGCCTAGCTCAAAGGCGTTAAAGAAAAGCACTCTTGGGAGATAACCCATTGTTTATTTTCAGTACCTTTTCTTTTATTTGAGTCTTGGAAGTTATTACTACTGTAATAACCGCTCCTTATCCTTTTTATTTCGTTGTTGTGCCAAGGGAAGCCTCTAATTTGAGTGAGGTAAGATTTGGGGATGTTGATGTCCTGAAACAGTTTTTCGGTGCTGCACCGTAAAAATTCGTATAAATTCTCTGTATATCTTTTGGACCTGAGATTTCTTGTGCATATGCCCCGGGTTATATCCAAACTTTCGTTAGTTGAACACTTTTTGATTTGAGCAACAGAAAATCCCTCAAAAATTCGACCTTTGTCAGCTGTTCAGTTTTGACAGATTTCTGCCAATATTTGTTTTTGCCACTTTATCGCTTTCTTTTGAGTTCTTTTTTTATCATAGAACTCTTGTGGAAGTTGCTACAGTAGTATATACTTTATATGTGCTGGTTTTGGGTTGAAACCTGAAGCTAAAAGAGGTTGAATATATTTTATGCTTACACTAATGTTGCTAATAGAATTGTGTTTAGTTTTGTATGAAGGAAGTTTTCAAGTGTAGGGATTGGAGAATGATGAGATGAGTTAAAGAATGGACAAAAGCTCAAGCTTGGGGATGCCCATGCATCACCCCAAGAAATATCCAAGAAGTACAAGCATCAAAGCTTGGGGATGCCCCCGAGGCACCCCTTCTTCATCGGCAAAAATCAGGGATTGGAGAATGATGAGATGAGTTGAAGAATGGAAAAAAAGCTCAAGCTTGGGGATGCCCATGCATCACCCCAACAAATATCCAAGAAGTACAAGCATCAAAGCTTGGGGATGCCCCCGAGGCACCCCTTCTTCATCGGCAAAAATCAGGTCACCTTTCAAGACACTATATTTTTATTGCTTCATGCACTATGTGTTTTTCTTGGAGCGTCAGTTGTTTTAGTTTTCTTAGTTAGTTTAGTTTTGTTTGCTGCAATAAATGGTTAGATCACATCATGTTTCTTTTGGAGGAGATGAACTCTCTTTTCATTTGCCAAGAACACTCTAGTTTTCACTCTTATCGTTCAATGAGTGTTCTTCTTTTTCTGCTACTGCTTTCGGTTTTTTGTTTTCACCTAGATATGCATTCAGATCTTGTCATATCTTTTCATCAAGGTGTATTTTTGCATCTGATCTTTATTGGTTTTCATCAAAAGAGGTGTCTTTAAAAATTTCAAATGGTGTTGGAAAAGAGAAAAAGCTTTGTGCAAAATAGTGGTACAAGAAGGAGCTTGTGTAGACTGCGGCTTAGGCTTTTTCATGTCATGCTTGATGTCTTTTTGATAGTATGCTTAGTGGTTTTACTGTAGCATGACTTGTCTCAAATAACTGAGATTGCTTAATGAGCCTTTGAAAAAAATCATGCGTTGTTTTTATTGTATGGAAGCATTATTTTGGTTTTCTCCTTGAAGCTTTATTTGGGTTGACTTGGCGCATGCTCACACATGTTAGACTCTTCCAAAGTCGCCATTAGCCTTCATGATCATTTAGTTTTTGACTTTTGATGCCATCGTATGCTTCTTTTAATGTCGCTTTGTCGCTTTGCATGATTCTGGCCATTATTGCTCTCTTAGTTGGTCGCTCCCAGTCTTTTGCTAGCCCTCACCTTGTACTGAGTATGAGCTCTACTCGTGCATCCAACTCCTAAAAGCCAAGTTCTCCAAAGTGTCCACCATACATACCTACTAGCAATTTGCTATTCCAAGTAAATTTGACTTGCTTTTATATTCTCTTCAAATTAAACTCTTACCAGTGTTATGCGAAACTCGGTTAGTAAAGCTCTCACGAACCGGAAGGCACACTTTACTTTTTGCTGTTCTAAAAATTTGACATTGTGGTCTTTTATGCTGAGTTGTTATGCTTGCAAGTTGTAAGTTGGATTCTAGCCCAACCATGCTGTCATGGGGCAAGCTTTCAACATTGCACTTCCTATTTGAGTTGATATCGTGATCTTTTGTTTATGGATGCCCGCTGTGTGAAATGAATTGGGAATCTTGTGAGGATCATGGAGTTTTTATATGTGTTAGGGAAACGCCGGGCCGCCAATCTAAGCCATGCATAATTCATGGTGGAAATTTGCAGCATACCCATGGTGAACATTCGACGACGCATCTCACAATAAAAAGCTAAACAATATAGCAAATAAAAGAGATGTCGAGGTGTTCATTATCTGCTTGTCCTGTCATTTTGGTGTGGGCTTGTTCCATGTCATCGGGCACGGAGGTACCCCATTGGCGGTTCTCAATGATATGCATATACTTACAATGACAAGAGCCTTGCTTGGGACTCTAAGTAAACTAGCATGGTTTGGGTACTCGTATTCACGGGACACGAGGTTTTCAACTTATGATTTGTCAAGCATATGCATCATAACTGTTCTCGCATTAACTTTAACCATTCAAGATGCTTATGATGGGGGCAATGAGAGCTCAAAGCCGGTAAGTACCATAATTTTTGAAGGTTATAAAACTTGCAATCACTACTTCCCTCTGCGAAGGGTCTTTCTTTTACTTTTATGTTGAGTCACCACCTTCTTTCTTTATGCACCATTAAGAGAGCATAGTTGTCATTCTTAGTGTGATATGCATTGTCCCAAGGTTCATTGATTGACTCATAATGATTGGTTTCACTTGTTCTTAAATTACTTGTATCTAGTCGCCCTTTTAAAACTTTGAGGTGTCCTATGCATTTATATTTTGCTCTCTTTGAAGGACAAGCTGAAAACCATTTGTATGTTTTTTTCCTTATGATTTGAACACACGTTTGACTTTCATTGTTTCATTATCATGATCTTTTGTTTGTGTTCATTTGCATGTTTACAACATGGTTGCTAAGTTTCTTATTGTCATGATTATATCTTCATGCCCATGTTTTAAGTTCTATTGATCCCAGCTCACCAATGCTTACATATATGATCAAGATTGTGTAGGTGCATGTCACCTCAAAAATTATTCTTTTGTTATCACTTACCTACTCGAGGACAAGCAGGAGTTAAGCTTGGGGATGCTTGATACGTCTCAAACGTATCTATAATTTTTGATGCTCCATGCTTATTTTACACCATTTGCATATTGTTTCGTTACACTTAGTGGCACTTTTATGCATTTTCCGGAACTAACCTATTAACGAAGTGCCACAGTGCCAGTTCCCTGTTTTCTGCTGTTTTTGTATTTCAGAAGTGATACACAAGAAATATTCTCGGAATTGGACGAAACAAAAGCCAGAAGTCCTATTTTTCTCGGGAGCATCCAGACATCCGAAGAGAGGAAGGAGAGGGGCCAGAGGCCACCCTCACAAGGGGCTGGCGCGGCCCAGGCCCTGGCCGCGCCACCCCTATGTGAGGAGGCCCTGGCTGCCCTCTCGCGACGCCCCTTTGCCTATAAGAAGCCTCGGGACGGAAAAACCTAAGCCCCCCGATCAGATTTCCAGAAAGAGTTCCGTAGCTCCGCCGCCACCATCGACGAATTTTGGGGGACAGAAGTCTCTGTTCCAGCACCCTGCTGGGACGGGGAAGTGCCCCCGGAGCCATCTCCATCGGTCTCCATCGCCGTCTCCGCCGTCTCCATCGACCTCACCGCCATCTCCATCAACCTTGCTGTCTCCTATGATGAGGAGGGAGTAGTTCATCCCCGGGGCTAAGGGCTCTACCGGTAGCTATGTGGTTCACCTCTCTCTCCCATGATGTGATCTTTATGTGATCGTGAGCTTTGTATCATGTTGAACAAGTACATGTTATTATTCAGATATTTTGTGTACTTTAGTGATATTATTAAAGTAATCTATTCCTCCTGTTATGGTGTAACGGTGACAGTGCGTGCATCATGGTGGTACTTGGTTTAGGATACGATTGTGATCCCTTGTGGATTATGAGAATAATTATTGCTATGATAGTTTGAGTGATTTATTCCTCCTTTCATGGTGTAAAGGTGTGAGTGTGTGCACCGTGTTAGTACTTGGTCTAAGTTGCAATGATTTCTATCTTGAATTGTGATCTAATTTGGATGTCTCTATGAGTGGTGTTTGTCAAGTACTTGATGAACTTTAAGGGGTGCTTCCGTAGCCACTACACAGTGATTAGTGTTATTCAATAGGAGAGTAATTCAGAGTACCTTAGCAAGAGAAGTTACTTGTTCAGTCATGTTATATTGTTGGGAGTGTGTCCACTAGTGAAAGTATGATCCCTAGGCCTTGTTTCCAAGCTTTGCATACCGTTTACTTGCTATTTTATTACTTGTTTGCTCGCAGCGATATTTATTTCACATCACGTTTGCTACTTATAATCATCTATACCACTTGTATTTCACTATCTCTTCGCCGAACTAGTGCACCTATACATCTGACAAGTGTATTGGGTGTGTTGGGGACACAAGAGACTTTTTGTATCGTAATTGCAGGGTTGCTTGAGAGGGATAGCTTTGACCTCTAACCTCCCTGAGTTCGATAAACCTTGGGTGATCCACTTAAGGGAAACTTGCTGCTGTTCTACAAACCTCTTCACTTGGAGGCCCAACAAGTGTCTACAAGAATAGAAGTGCGTAGACATCATGGGTGTCCTGCCGGCTCCGTTCCTGACGGCTGCTGCGAGCCTAAGAAAGAGTTAAGCTTGGGACCCGATCCACACAAAGTACTCTTTCGTCTTACTAAGGGTTCGATCGTTCGGGTTTTGCGCATTTTTCTCTTAGCGATTTTCCTGGGTGGCTGACCTACCGGCTCCGTTCCCTGTGACTACCTTAAACCTGAGAAGGAGGTTAGGCTCGGGGTCCGATCCGCATGAAGTACTCTTTCATCTTATTAGAGGTCCGATCGTTCGGGGCAGCCGGCTCCCGCTTGGAGCCGGTCTTTGGCCCTATGAATAGTATCAGAAAGATAAAAAACACTCAAGATATTCTTCCTTAGGGATCAGCCGTATGCCGCCCATCTTTCTTTTGTTCATCGATACTTGTTTGAGATACAAGATTTTTTGCCTTGGCGTACCAAAGTTCTTAGGCGATCGACATCTTGACTTTTCATGGGTGAGGTCGTTAGGCACGCTTCCTTACTTCAAGGAAGGGCCAACCTCTGAGACAAGGGCTTCAGCCTTCTTGTCTACTTCGGGCAGAATCTCCTTGGTGCCGCTTGCCGACTTGAGGCGGGGAGCCGTCTGGCTCAAACCCGGCTGCCCAGGCTGGGTCGACGCCACCCGCTGAAGCAGCTGGCGTTTCTCCTCGGCGATGACTAGGGCCTCAGCCAGTTTGGAGCTGGCTCTTGCGCACCTATCGATTTCTTGTAGCACCCAGTGACGGTGATCACCCCATCGGGGCCAGGAAGCTTCATCTTCAGATAGGCGTAGTGCGGAATCGCCATGAATTTGGCCAGGGCAGGGCGGCCGGGCAGCGCGTGGTAGGGGCTGTTGAGGTCCACTACCTCGAACCAGATTGGCTCGCGGCGATAATTGTCCTTTTCTCTGAACAACACTTCCAACTAGATTCTCCCCATTGGCGTGCAGGAGTGTCCCGGCACGATTCCATAGAAGGTTAGCTTGGTCGGCTTCAGCTGGATTGCGGGGATCCCGAGCTTCTCCATTGAAGTGCGATAGAGCAGGTTGATGCTGCTGCCACCATCGATGAGCACGCACGAGAATCAATAGGTACGCATCTCGGAGAACATGATGGGGTTCAAGACCAGCGCGTAGCCCCCGGGTCTAGGCATGAGTGGCGGATGATCCTCACGCCCCCAAGTGATAGATGCCTCGGACCAGTGCATGTACTACGGTTCCGCTGGCATGACCGCGTTCACCTCGATGCCAAACCAAAGCTCATCCTTTGGATCTTTCTTCTGGGTGGTGAAAACATGATACTGCTCAATGTTGGCCTCCTCAGGGTAGTCCCCAGCTGCCTTGGCTGGCTGTCGGTTCTTGTGTCCTTGCGCCTCAGCCGGCAGGCCTGGCGGCGGGCTTGGCAGCTGATGGTGGCCTTGCTCCAAGTCTCTGGTGAAACTGCACTGGCAAGTAGTGTGTGTTGCTGGTTTGCCCGAGACGCTATGGAACTTACAGGGTTGATCCAGCATCACCTCGATGGTGTACTTGTCCTTGTTGAACTTGTCTCCTTTGCACTTCTGGCTTCCACCCGTAGCCCCCGGGCTTCCTTGGACAGCAGCCACCTGATTGGAACCGTACTTGTTGTTGTGGCGCTCATCTTTCCTCTTGCCATGGCGGTCACGATTGTGGTGTCTGCCCTGGCCGGATGCCGGCTGGGACTGGCCTGCAACTGGCGCCAGCTTGATGTACTACACCCTTGCGGCGGAGTCGGCTGAAGTGTACTTGTCCGCTATCACCATGAAGTCAGCCATTGTCTTCGGCTCAGTCCTATGGAGCTTATGCTTCAATAGGGTTTTCCTTCCATGCATCCATCGGTGAAGTAGCCGATGGCCTACTCCTTGCCCACTCCTTCGCATGAGTTGCGCAGCTCCGACCATCTTGTGAGGTAATCACGATCCAGCTTGTCCGGGCCTTGCTTGCAGAGGGCCAGCTGTCGTGGACGGGAAGGTCGCTTGTAAGTCCCAGTGAAGTTCTTGATGAACGCTTCTATGAAGTCATGCCATGAGTTAATCTATAGAGCCGGCAGGCTGTTGAGCCATGTCCGAGCAGATCCTGCGAGCATGAGCGGTGCATAGCACACTGTTGTCCTCTTATTGCCTCCTACAATGTTGACGGTGATGTCGTAGTCTGCCAGCCAGTCCTCCGGCTTCACCGCCCCAGTGTACTTGGGCATGTCGCGTGGGAGCACGAACTAAGCCGGGAAGGGCTTGCCGCGGATGTGCGGGTCAAAGCAGATGGGCCCTGTTGAGGCCTCCTCCTCATCGAGCTTGGAGTCCACGAGCTGGTTGAGACAATGGCGTGCATCATCCTTTGGCGGGTCAACGCGCTCTCCAATCCTCTGGCTCACATGCGAGTGGGCCGGCTGGTTGCCTTGAGCACCGCGCCCGGCTCCAGGAGCCAACGCAGCATGCACCACGCTTTGTCATGCATCAGCTCCGCTACATCAGGCCGGGGAGGGTTGCGCGGCTTGCTGGTGACCGCAGCTGGATCGTGGGGCTGCCGGCTATGGTGTCCAGAGTGCTGGGTGCGGTGGTTTCCACCGCTCTTGCCAGGAGCTCGGTTGCTCCGGTTGTGTTCCGCCCGGCCCTGGTTGGGCGACGAAGCTTGCAGCTGGGACTTGGCTTGGCCGGCTACGACGAGGTGATTGTCATTCCGGGTGCTGCTCACCTCTCTGTCCGGCTGCATATCCTGTTGCTGCAGATCGGCAGCGTCCAGGAGCTCCTGGAGTCGGGCTTGCTTCTCCCACAGATCATCGCCATGCAAGCCAGCCAGCTCGGAGGTGATGTAGCATGCAGCACGGAGGTTCTTCGTGGGCGTGCTGTAGGTGGGCGTGGTGATGACTGGAGTCGGCCTTGCCGAGAGCACCGCCCGGCTCAACTTTGTGCCCAGATCTCGGCCTTGCTGACAAACTTATCCCGCCCGGCTTGGGCCATCCCCAGCCGGTGTGTAGCCTTGCACGGTGTTGTACTCACAGACCGTGGAGAGGACGCGCCGGCGGGTGTCTTCGATGCCGATGGCGCTGTTGAGGAGGACGCGGCGTATCTGCACCAGATCTTCAGCAAGCTTGGCAGGATCGGCGGTGAGGTCGAGTGGTGCATGCAGGTCCATGATGATAGACTCCAAGATGTCCCACTCTAGAGGTGGAAGATCTTGCTTCGACAGAGGTGGGCGTTCGAGCGGCGGGCGCGCGGAGCACGGCGGGTCGCCGCCACCATCTTCCTCTAGGGCCAGCACTTCGACCATGATGGCAAGATCGCTGCTTTCACTGCAGCTCGAGCCTGTATCATAGAGAGGGTCAAACACATCGGTTACCTCCTCTGGGAAGGGCTTGGCGACATAGAAGCGGTGGCCGCCAACATTGAGGAAGGAGCCATTGTCGCTGAAGCCATCCTTGAAGCAGGCGAGGTTGTCGCGGATGCAGTCGAGGGTACCGAACCTCCAGACAAGGCCAGAGGCGACCTTATTGCCGAGAGTAGATGGAGATCCCGGCCAGAACTTTACTCCGGTCGCTGTTGCGCGTTGCCCCACGGTGGGCATTGGTGTCATGGTATTTTGGTGACAGTAGCCATGGGATGGCTTAATGGAGGGGCTCGGCGGTGCGCAACGACGGGTCCGGCTCGAGATTGTGTAACTTGGACACCAGCGTTTACCTAGGTTTAGGGCCGTCCCCTCAGGAGGTAACACCCCTACTTCCTGCCTTGTTTCTTATTCTTAGCACATGGTGGCTACAAGGCTCCTCGAGCTGTTTGGTCTAGAGAAAGAAGAAGAAGGATCTGATCTCCCCAGTCTAAGGGTCCAGGCCCCCTTATATAGGTGCGGCCTTGGTTATAGATTAGGTGTCTGGCTGCCCGGCTCCTCCGTGGCCACGGTCTTGGCGTGGGCCCCAGCTCTCTGACTCCCTTGTCTGGCGATGGCAACTTTATAAAGTGCCTTTCTCCCTTGGACTGGCATCTCTGAGGCATATGCCCTATGTTCTACCTCGAATCCTTTCGTGGAGAAGGCTCCTGCCCATTGATTGGTGGAGGCCCGGGCGTGGCTGGCGTCACGCTTGTCTCCTGCTTCTGTCGATCTTGTCGGGGCTAGGCTGGTTTTGGCAATGCAGCCATTGGAGGAGTTTCGTTGTCTTCGCCGGCTCGGGCTTCCAGCAGCAGAGTCGCCAGCCGGCTGCTAGCGCAGCCGGCCCTTCAGTCAAAGATGGCCTTTCTGGCCTAGCGCCGTGGAGATTCATGGGACGTAAGCCGGCAGATGGCTCTGCCCTTGGCCTACCCGGATAGTCATCCCCACGACAATTGGTATAGGCATCCCCTTGGTTTCTTCCAAGCTTGGGGGAGTGCCGCGGTATCACATCATTACCCTTTTACCCATTTACTTTTCAAGTAGAGTCATATCATGAATAGAGAAGTTATCTTATAGAATAGTTTGCAATATGGAAGTGTCCTCCTTAGTTGGTTATCTATGTATCCCTTGGTGTGAGCTGCGATTATGAAATATTAATGAGAAGTCTTATCATTTACTTTCTGCACACTTTATTTTAGTTTGTGATCTTTCTTATATGATTAGTCTTGTTGATTAGTATTGGTATCACTTTGGGAGCATGAGTAAATCTAGTTGGTTTTGGCAAACTTAGCTTGGTCAGTAGCAACAATACTTTAAGGTTTTGAGTAGAAAAAGAAGGAAGTGTTTGTAGATACATCATTTCAGTTTTCCTTTATTTATTGGCTCATAAGCATTAGTATTCTCAAGTTAAAATCATTTGTACTTTCAAGGAAGTTTGTATGATTGTTTTCTATCACATATATGTTTGTTTGTTTCATGCAACTCTTATGCTTGCTACCCAGCATTGCTAGCCCAAAACCTGTACTGAGAGGGAATACTTCTCGTGCATCCAATCCCCTAAAACCAAGTTACTTCCAAAGAGTCCACTATAAATTCCTATGCATGGTATTTCAAGCCATTCCAAGTAATTTTTCATGTGCTACCTTTAAAAAACCTTCAACTACTTCTTATTTTGTGCCACTGTTTTTAGCTCATGAGGACGTAGTGGTTGGGTTTGTTATCTTCCATACTAAATTGAGTACCCCTCGACTTGCATGCTTCATCTGCTCGTCACTAATTTTGCGGGTAAGACCATTGTAATCTAAAAAAGAAAGAAAAGAAAAGAAAAAGGCACTCCTCCATGGTGTGTGAAAGTTGGTGGACACCCGATGGAATCGGTTAGCCATGGTTTGAGAAAGGAAAAGTGGGGAGAAGTGCCAAGCTATAAAAGAGCACAATTATGCCAATTAATCAACATCTCGGAACCGCTCTCACTTGTTTAGTATGGAAGATGGCAAGAACTCCGTTGCTAGTCGTTGACAAAGACAACCACCTCTCAAAAACAACTTTTATCTCTGTTTTACAAATGAAAAGCTCTAGCACATGTTTAATCCCTGCTTCTCTCTATGAAGGGCCTATCTTTTACTTTTATGTTGAGTCAACCTATTCCCCTCTATCTTAAGCAAGCATTTGAGTTGTTATGTTTCATTCATCCATATGTTGATTTGTTCGATCATGTTTCCTGTCTTCCTTTGTTTTGTATGATGCTTTTATCTGAAAGAATACGTCTTTGAAAGCTATCTATGACTATAAATAGTTTGTTTCGTTGAGCATGTGGTTTTTGCTATATTAGCTCTGTTATAAAAGGCTCCATTCAAAAATAAGTACAGTATGTTCATTGTTCTCTGACCAAGAACAAAAGTTTGCCATCACTAATCATGATTTACCTTGTGCATCTTTGTTGTGATTCCCTTTGCTTATTGCTAGTCTAGTTATATTAAGGGAAGTTGCTGTCTATTATGACTTGTGCCTTGGTAAATGTGATGCTTCTTGTCCATATTTTGTTTATCGACACTTTACTCCATAAACCTGTGGTCATGTTTACCGAGTTCAGTTTTCACTTGGGGGCAAGCGAGGTCTAAGCTTGGGAGGGGGGGGGGGTTGATACGTACATTTTCAATCACTATTTTATATCATAATTTACTATTATTCATTGATATATTTCATATTTAGAGGTGATACTTATGTCGTTTCCGTTGTTTTTACATGTTTGATGATTAATGGAGAACTTGCTACCGGAGTCAGGATTCTGCTGGAAAAAGGACCGTCAAGACACCATATTCTGAAGATCAACAATTCCAGGAAAATACCCATAAATTCATATACTACTAGAAGACGGAAGTAGCCAAAAGGGGAGAGCGAAAGGAGCAGCAAGGGGCCCACACCACCAGGTGGCACAGGCCAGCCCCTGGCTGCGCCACCCTGGGGTGAGGCCACCCTTGCCCACTTCTGGC
The DNA here is from genome assembly GCA_007115705.1 of Dactylis glomerata. Taxonomy (NCBI): domain Eukaryota; kingdom Viridiplantae; phylum Streptophyta; class Magnoliopsida; order Poales; family Poaceae; genus Dactylis; species Dactylis glomerata. The sequence continues at coordinate 1,719,479 of QXEO01000685.1, read as the reverse complement.
ATCGCCCTCTCGCATATATGGCAGTCCCCAAAAACCTAAGTCAAGGGGTGGATTCAGAGATAGACTCCGCTGCCTCTGCGGGGCAGAAAACAACGAGAGAGAAAAGCTCTTCGGCAGGTAGAAATCTGCGGGGAAATTCCTTCTCAGAGAGGGAAGATCGTCGCCATTGTCATCACCATCGCGCTGGACTTCATTGGGATCATCATCGTCACCGGCACCTCCATCTCCATCATCACCACGCCATCCCGCTGTAACATCTTGGGTTGAATCTTGTCAAATTCTTAGGGGAAACTTTCCCGGTGTTGATTACTCTTGTAGTTGATACTATTGAGTGGAACCGTTGAATTAAGGTTTATGTTCAGATTGTTATTTACCATTATTTCACCTTTGGTCATGATCCATATGATGTATTGTGAGTAGTTCATTTAGTTCTTGAGGACATAGGAGAAGTCGAGATGTTAGTAGTGAAACTATGTTGAGTAATATTTAATGGTTTGATATTTATATGTTGTGGTGCTATTCTACTAGTGGTGTCATGTGAACGTCGACTACATGATACTTCACCCTTTATGGGCCTAGTGGAATGCATTGTGTATTTGGCTACTAATTGTGGGGTTGCCGGAGTGACAGAAACCTAAACCCCCGTTAGGAAACCATTGCACCAGGGAGCGTAGGATCTCAGAGTTTAAGGCTGTGGTTAGTTTTATCTTAACTATTTTCTTGTATTTGCGGATGCTTTGCAAGGGGTATAATCACAAGTATGTATTAGTCCTAGTAAGGGTAGTACGCTAGCACAGGTTCACCCACATAACACTTATCAAACCAATGAAGATTACTTAGCAGCATGAAGCGAAAGCTCTCGACAGAAACTCCCGTGTGTCCTCACGAACATTTGGTAATCATAAGTTACACAACCGGCTTGTCCTTTGCTCTAGAAAGGATTGGGCCACTTACAGCAATTACTATTATTATCTTTTATTTACTCGCACTCTATTTATTTGTATTACCAAATACCCCTGAAAACTCGTTTGCTAGTATTTACAGTGAATCCTTGATCAAAACCACTTGTCAACACCTTCTGCTCCTCGTTGGGTTCGACACTCTTATTTATTAAAAGTACTATGATACGCCCCCTATACTTGTGGGTCATCAGGAGGGTACACCTAATTATTGAGAACATACAGATGATTTCAACATATGAAAGGGAATGTACTTTAAATTGTTAAATATTATACATGTTAATATACAATATTCATACAAGTAGTGGATATCATTATTTTGCATTCTTCATTAGAAATACAAAGTAAATATTTGTATTTATGGGGTTTTGAAACCATTTGATGTGTTCAAAAAATTGGAAATGAAGAAATAATTATAATTAAGTCCCTATGATTTTGATTAAAGCAACAAGATTATAAGTTATGATTTTGGTGTAAGAATTTATAGAAGTCGTTCTAACAAATAAATACCCAGAACACTTCGATACATTGATGTGTGTTATAAATCGTAACTTGTTGGATAATGTGTATTGCTAAATTATCTCCTATAGCATTAGATTTTATTTTAAGAGCGGTGCATTAAAATAGCAAAAACTCAATTTTAATAAATAGGAAGCCATCAAAATAATATTATATGAGTTATAGTATAATTCATAGAAATTTCTGAGTTATAAATGATAATTCGAAATTAATATGAATAATTCTATGTAGCCTGTCCTTATGTGAAATATGGACGCATCTTCTATCAACCAAAAGTGCAAAACTGTATTGCGAAGTTTTGATGCACTCTAGAAAAAAAATATTCTTGGTAAGGGTGTTAAAAGGAAGAAAATAAAGGATCAATTAAAGTTATTGACTTTATCTTAAGAATGTCAGAGTAGTGCAACGGAATGTGTTCCTGAAAGAAATTTTGTATTATAAGAAGGAAAACTAATGATAGCAATCAGATAGTTTTTGAAGTTCTTTATTGAATAAATTAGGATTCACGAATACATCCTGCCTAGTTGCAGAATATTATTCATGATGTACTTATCATGTTAATAGAACAAGATATACCTACAAACTATAAAGAAAAGATGGTGGACCTAAATGCGAGAAATGACTTGAAGTCATGAAATCATAAGTTACATTTAAGATTGCAAAGTAGGAGTATTGGATCTTATTAAGTAAAGTTGTTACATAATCTTCCCAATTAATGCAAGATTATAAGGAAGAAATGAAACTTCAAAAGAAGGATATAAAAGCTTTATTTGTCACAAAAGCTGTTTTGACAAATTTAATGAGTTTACTACAAAAGTAGCGATTCTTGAGTTCATTAGGCAATTAAAAATTATTATATTGTAAATATTGCAAGTTCTTAAAATCTCTTTAAGAAGAGTAATTTTTTGTAAACCTTTTGGAAACTAATATCTCATAACTATGAAATCTCGGTTTGATGTATGATCAAAGGATTTTGGAAGTGTCAAAAATATCAAGAGGACCTATTTACATTAAACTGAGTGGGAGCTGATCGAATTGAATAGTACCATGATCATTATATGTAGACGACATATTTTGAGTGAGAGCTATGAGAGTTTTCTAGTCTTATATGTGACTGACATATTTGAGTGGGAGTTATGACAACATTTTTATATGTAGGTGAAAATTTATGAATGGAATAGTTGGTATTAAAAATATTAATAAGTGTTATTAATAGATGGAAAACATCGATATATATAGAGATAGATTGATGTGTTCAGTAACATTAAGTCGGAATGTTTTGTGAGTCAAAATTCTGAACAAGTCCAGAATGGAACAAGTCAAAGAGGAAGCTCTTGAATGACTGAATGGCTAGGTAAAACATTGACTTAAATCTCGGTACAATAGCGGTGGTTGATAGATGTGCCACGTTCCCTTGGGTTACGTCATCTAAAGGCCATGCTATGTACACGGCATAATGTGACACGAGTTCTTAGTTAGAAGAGCACATTCTAGTCGATTTGAGAATCGTTGAACAAAGGAAAATTTTGTCCTACAGGTTCTGAGGATGTATTTCCAAAAGAAAGTGAGAGTTCACTAAAATTGGAAATTTGAAAGATAAAGGATTAGATAAATGGAAGCATGGTTAGATATCAAAGTTGCACTCTGCACTATCGATAGAATCTACATAAATTGAAAACTTAAAAGCAAGTTGTAAAGTGGCAAGTATGATGTTATGGCTTGGAAAGTTCTTCTTCTAGATGAGTGTGTTTCTAGCATGCATGGCTATGTGAAAGTTCCACTTGATAGATCAAATGCCATTGCAAACGCTAGAATACAAAGTCTCACTCTTCTAGCAAGCATATACTTTAACAACATCATTTGATGACGGAGTAATGTCAATTAGGTGACAAGTTGCAAATAATATAAAGGTCTAAGGTGTACAGATCATTGAAACAACCTATCTCAGGAGAAAGCGCAATCAAGGACACATATGTCTGATATGGTGTCATGATTACTATCAAAATGCGGCTAGATTGCCTGTACTCTAGTGCAAGTACAAGTGGAAGACTGAAGGATATATGCCCTAGAGGAAAATAATAAAGGGGTTTATTTGCATATATCATTAGTTCATAATAAGTTTAATATTGTGCTATAACTATGTCAATCAGAAATATTAATGCACGTGTGGTATTGAACAAACCAGAGTCCCTAGTAAACCTTATTACTAGCTCATTGGTTAACTGATGATTGAGGTTTCCCAATCATGTGACATTTATGTCAATTGACAGTGGGCATCATGCCATTAGGTAAATGCCATGATGGACATACCTAATATTTGTATTATAACATGATCGTGTCATGGTGTTCATGTTGCGATAATAAGAAGCGTTGTAACATAATCCTTAGACCGTGAGATCATATCTAATCACTACTTCTGGCGGCTACCTTGACTGCATCAATCATCACTCTGTAAATAGGTGACTGAAAAGGTGTCTATAAGGTATTCCTATGGAGTATGTTGAGGCATATGCATCAAGAGCGGGATTTGTTCTTCCACGTGATGGAAAGACAATCTGGGCCCATTCGGTGAGATTAAATCCAAAGCTGCAGCATGTGACTAGGTCACGCGGATGGAATATCACGGGAACAAGTAAAGTAGCACATGTCGGTAATGATATTGAACTAGGTATAGTGATACCGATGATCAGATATCAGGAATTGCAAGTATCACAGAAACAAAAGGAATAGGACATCGATATTTATGGTTCAATGATAAAAGATCTTTGTGAAAGCACATGGGTCATTATGGATATCCCGGCCCGGCTAATGATCATTCATCTGAGAGGTGTCTCGTTGATGTTAGGAGTATTTCCCGAACTGAGGTTAATACGCTTAAGGAGTCAATGATGTTGTAAGATTGTTTTGGTACATCCCGAATTGTCAAAGAATTGACAAGAGAGAGACGGAAAGGTTTTGTGAAGATCCAAAAGTTGTTTCGGAGTTAAAGGGAATTATATAATATGTAATTAATTGAAGTAATATTAAATATATGTTTTATTTAGAAAATAATGGCAACCCACATTTATTGGGCCCCTCCCAGAGGGAAAGCCCACTAGGTGGCCGGTTAGGCCCCCCAAATGGGCCCTAAGGGGCCCATGTGCCTAGGGAAACATAGACTTAGGGTTTGGGGAGCCCCATGGGCTGGCCCCACCCCTTGGAAGCGGGCCTAGGACCTTCCTTTGGCCGCCCTAGGTGACTTGGGGAAGGGGCAAGCCTTTCCCCGCCATCCACCTATAAGTAGTGGAGCCCCTGGAGGAGGAGAGACACACAATAGAAAGAGGGAGATCCTTTAAGGAGCTCTTCTCTCCTCTCCATGTGCCTCCCTAACTCTCTCTAGTTTCCCTCCTGTGTGTGGCTCTCCAAAGGGCTGTGTAGGAGAAAGGACTACTCCACCGCTGCACACCGTCGTGCTATGAGAATTCCAGATCTGATCCAAATCGATCTACTTCCGCAATCTCGGCAAGATCAAAGATTCGGAGGTCATCATCGATCACCATATGTGAACAAGTACTCAGAGGTGCTACCTTTCTGGCACCGGGTCATTGCGCTGGAGTTATCGCATTAGGATCTACACGACCTTGAGGTCGGCTACGTCGACTTCGCCATCAACGCTTGTGCGGGAGCATAAGCCCCGCATTCGGTCTACAAGTTAATCATTATAGAATTACTAATAGATAGATCTTGGGCATTCGAGTTTCACATAAGCAAGAAATTATTGTTTTTAGCCTTAATCCCCAACATTAAGTGATGAACATGTTTCGTAGGTCATCATGCCTTCCACTCCGTCGAGCACTGCCATGGTGGTGCTGCCTTCCACTCCATTGAGCGCTGTCATGGTGGTGCTGCCCTCCACTCCGTGTAGGTCCCCAACCTCAGCGCTTAATATTGCTTCCCTTATTGTGAGCCTTTTCCTTGTGTTGATTACCATTGTTCTGATTGCTTAAACCTCTCAAGGAACCCTATTCACTTGCTTTTCATGCTTGCCATTGTTCATTGTTGTGCTGTAGGTCATCCTACCTTCTCTCGATCTGATTGCCATTCCATCTATGGCATGGATGGTGCCTGAAAAGTCGCTATCTAATCCATCTATGTTTGTAACCAAACCAAACATGGTGTGGGGAGCAAGTTTGTTAGAGTTCTTCCTTAACAAGATTTGTGAGCTAGTACAGAGGGGGGTTAACTTAAACCGTGGCTTCAAAGAGCACTATCTCAAGAGTGTGTGCAACGATGTTCATGACTTCACATGTGTTACTGTCACCCAAGAAGTGGACAACGGTGTGTAAACTTAAGAATCTTCCAGGGGTGCCATTTCATAGTGCAAGCTGTGCCACCTTGATGGACAAGGAGCAAGTTGAAGCATCACCTCACGGTGAGCTTTGCATATCTCTTCTTTGTTTAACATGTTCAAACTGTTATGCTAAACTGAACTAACAAAATGTCTTGTCATTCTTAGAAATTCCTGAAGGTCCAGGATTTCCTAAACATGTCATTATCAACTACCGCCAGATGAAGACCATCTTTGATTGACCTGTCTAGCTGAACATGAAGAACCTCTTGTCTCCCTCCAACCTGATGGCAGCGACAACCACCTTGCGGACAACAAGGCCAATAGTACCACCTATGCTGGCATGACACTGGTAGACAAGAGGACCTGGCTTAGGACATGGCTGGGCAAGCACCATTGTTAGTGCAACTCAATTGTCCTATGCTGCTGCTGTGTTTGCTCTGCTCACCTAAAATTCATTCCATTAGCTATGAACTGATGAAAACTTTATGCCAGGACTATAATATTTTGGGAGGTGGTATATATATTAACCACTCCGCTGAAGAACTTGTGATGCATCATGAGCTGTAGGTTTTTGTGGTAGCTCGTGATGCATCTGTAACCATGATAGCCGTATGATGAACTGTTAGCTCAAGTCCAAGTTCATTCAGCTGTTTTTGTGTGCCATGTGCTAGTTGTCAACTTAAACTGAATGAACTTGGACTTAAGCTTGGTTATCATGGCTAGGCATAGAAGGATTTAGAGGGCATGGTGATTTACCTCCACCATTGTAGATGGCCGCCACGGATTTGGAGGACTGTTGAACTCTCCAAATGAACTAAGATGGAGGAGAACAGTTGCTGCCATGGACAAGGTCGGAGGAGAAGAAGAGCTTGCCCGTGGCTCCCTTACCCAGAGATGGAGCAGATCTGCCGAACCGCCGTCGTTGCTGGTATCAAGACTAGAAAAATGGGGGTGTTCTGGTGGGAGGTGACCCAAAAGAGGAGAGGTGATAGTACTACGCCGCAAAATGCAGCTGCGCAAAGCATGTCCGGGGCAGGCCTCGAGGAAATGCTCGAATCAAGCATTTCCCTAGAGCCACTCTCGTCTCGAGCTTTTTTGAGGATGTGACGTACGAGCGAATACAGGCGATGGAGATGGCACAAGCTCAGGCTGTGCACGAAAAAGCGGCGGAAGAATTTTGGTCACTGCCCGCTTAATTTTGCTCCCTTATTTAGCCCATCTCTCATCGTCAAAATCCAAATCCACCATCCCTCCCCCAATTGACCTCTTCTCCTTTGTAGATCCAAGGCGATGGCTGGAGCATCTTTACCGGCAGTGATGAGGAGCTCGACAACGGTCTTCACCGGTGTGCCTTCTCCTTCTTCGCCGACCTCAGTTTGGGTGGATCCTCTTCAGGTTTGTAAGAACTCTCAAACCCTGGCTGCGGTCGATGTGTATTCAGGGTGAAAATTCGTAGATCTATCCATAGATATGTTAGATCTAGTTCGCACATACTTGACATAGATAGTATGGATCCATCTTTATGCTTCATAGTGGATTTAGTTAGTGGATTTAGTAAGTGCTCAACCTGTTTCGTAGGTTGTCATGCCTTCCACTCCGTCGATCAGTGCCACGGTTGTGTTGCCTTCCACCCTATCTAGCACTGCCATGGTGGTGCTGCCCTCCACTTCATCGATTGTTGCCATGGTGGTATCGGCGTACTGCCTTCTACTCCATCCAACTCCCCAACCTCATTGTTTAATCCTCCTCCTCTCACTATGAGCCCTTTCTTTGTCCTGATTACCATTATTCCGATGGCTTAACCCTGTCAGTGCACCCTATTCACCTGATTGTCATGCTTGCCATTGTTCATTGTTGTGCTGTATGTCATCCCGCCTTCTCTCGATCTAATGAACATTCCATCTAAGGCATGGATGAAGCCTGAAAACTCGCTGGCTCATGCATCTCCGTTTTGTCCCAAACCAAACATGGTGTGGGGAGCAAGTTTGTCAGAGTTCATCCTTAACAGGATTTGTGAGCTAGTCCAGAAGGGGGGTTAACTTAAACTGTGGCTTCAAAGAGCACCATCTGCAAAGTATGTGCAATGATGTTCATGACTTCACAGGCGTTTCTATCACCCCTTGTCAGGTGTACAACCACCTGAGAAAGTGGAAAATAAAGTGGACAACGGTGTGCAAGCTTAAAAATCTTCCAGGGGTGACATTTCATAGCGCAAGCTGTGCCATCATGATGGACAAGGAGCGGTTGAAGCATCACGTCATGGTGAGCTTTGCATATCACTTCTTTGTTGAACATGTTCAAACTGTTATGCTAAACTGTACTAATGAAATGTCATCTCATTCTTAGAAATTCCCGAAGGACCAAGATTTGAACATGCCCATCATCAACTACTGCCAAATGAAGACCATCTTCGATCGACCCGTGGTGAACATCAAGAACCTCTTCTCTCCCTCCAACCTGATGGAAGCGATCGACCACCTTGCAAACAAATAAGGCCGATGGTACCAGCTATGCTGACATGGCATTGGCAGACATGAGGACCTGGCTTAGGACATGGATGGCAAGCACCATTGTTAGTGCTGCTCAACTGTCCTATGCTGATGTTGTGTTTGCTTTGTTCGCATAAAATTCATTCCACTAGCTAGGAAGTGATGCAAATTTCATGCTAGGACTGTAATATTTAGGGAGGTAGTATATATACTAACCAATCCACTGATGAACTTGTGATGCATCATGAGCTGTAGGTTTTTGGGGTGGCTCGTGATGCATCTGTAACCATGACAGCCGTATAATGAACTGTTAGCTTAAGTCCAAGTGCTTTTAGCTGTTTTTGTATGCTATGTGTTGGGTATGATCGCCTCTCAAAGGAAGAGGTTACCATATCAGTGGGTTATGTTACAACCAAACATCATCAACCTCACATGAAATGATGCACTGCAGCCAACCAAACACTGCAGCCTCTGTTCCCTTCCTTGTGCAAAATAGTGTCTTGTGGGCAACCAAACAAAGTGCAGATATTGGTTTTGAGCTCGTCTCTACCCATCATAGCTCCCCAGCGCTAGTCCCATGGGAGCCAAAAAATATTGCGACCTACCAATCACGTCCTTTGCAAAGGTCAGACTTTTAATAGTGGTACCCAGAAAAATAGCCTGAAATACCGTAATTTGTGGGCTATACCCTTTAAAAACGGCCCAACATATTGAAACTTTGAAACGGGACAAAATTCCTCACCGGTCCAAAAAACAGCCTTGAAACACCAATATATGTGGGCTATAACCTTTGAAAATGGGCAAAAATGTAAAACTTTGAAATGGTTTAAAAATCCTGACCGGCCCAAAAAATGCTTCAAAACACCAAAATCTGTGGGCTTCACCATTTAAAAATGGCCAAAAAATGTGGAACTTTATAACGGGATAAAAATCCTCACTGGTTCAAAAAATAACCCGAAACACCGAAATCCATGGGCTATATCCTTTGGAAAGGGCCCAAAAACGTGAAATTTGAATCGGGCCGAAAATCGTCAATGGTCCAAAAAATACCCAAAACACCAAAATCTGTGGGGGTATACCCTTAGGAAACAGAAGAGTAACTTCATTGTAATATTTGGTTTCTTGTGGGCCTTATATAATTGTGTCACTGATGATGATAATAGAAGCAGTTTCGGGGTCTTTCCAAATCCCGTCCTATTCAAAAAAAATTGAATGTTATTCTAGGTTAATGCAACTTACACTCGCTATAAACACTATATATAGAGAGTGGATAAATGGAGCCCGAGCTCCATGTAGCCTATTTTCTAAAATCTTGATATAGATAATTATGAGATCTAGTAGTATGCAAAAATCAATCTGAAACTCATTGTATTTTAGGCTCAATAAAAGACAAATTTGTCAAATTTTCAAACTTCAAACTGTGCACTGTTCACTAGACCTAGATCTATGCATTTGTCATTTTTGCTGAGCCTAAAATACTACGAGTTTTAGATTCATCTTTTGCACACTAATAGATCTCAGGATTTTCTACATCAAGATTTCTTGTCCTGATTTTTTGAAACTTTCAAATGTGATTTTCGAATATTTCAAACAACAGGCTACATAGAGCTCGAGCTCCATTTGAGGTTTTCGTGTATATATAAGCTTAAATAGCATCTACAGATGGATTTTGTGCTTGGTTTTCCCTATTTCTGCTGCGTCCGTCAATTGTGATATTTGGTTGGGTGCTCGGTCTGTGGGGTGTTCAGGAACGCTTTGACAGAAGCATTTCGTCCACACGCTCATACAGCACTACAGCAGCTATCTCTATCATGCATGCGAGCTTGACAGCTAGCCACTGCAGCGAAGACCTCTAGTCTCCGCCAAATATTCCAGACTTTGTCTGCTTGTTTTCTAATCCATGGGTGCCGACCTATCTTCGATTTGTCTGCAGTCTTCTACCCTCATGCTAGTACTAGGTGATCTCTCAAGCAATTTCGATGCTGACTAATACCAAACACGAAATGGTCCAATATTTCGGTGCGAAAGAGGACACATTGAGAAGACTCCTCTTTTGTATCCAAAGTGGGACAGTGGACTGTCTGCCGGTGGCTGCAGCCGGAATCATAAATAATGTTTATCTGATGAAACTATACTGCATCATGTGTTGTACTTGTACGATGGTATTTACGGAGCGACGCCCCTTGAAATCACCGCAGATGGCCAGAGAAACAATCGTCACTTATGGACACGTTAGTGCTAGTGTAGTTTCGCAACACTATTTGTTACAAGTAAAATGTGGCATTTCATCTCTCATTTTGATTGGGCGTCTTTTCAGTCTGCTACACAGGTCTAAGTACCACTAGAAATGTTCCATCTCTATATATTGTGTCTGTAACAGCCCACTTTTGTGCTGCATATTTAGCTCAAGTAATGCTTTATTTAGGGGGAACAAAAAACTTTTTAATTAAGGTATTGGAAGTGTGTGTGCATGATCTCATGTGCTTGAGTAGGGTGCTATAAGAATCTTTGGTTTCAAAACTCTATTCTGGAATTCTTGCAAGTATGAATTGTGTTGTGTGCTGGTTTGCAAATTTATTCAAATGCAAATCAAAAACCTAGAAAGATTAAAACTACATCTTGCTTGTTTGATTGCACCATCATTTCATGTGCATGTGTGGGTATATTTAAACTCCTTTTCTTTTCGGTTTTCTTTTCCCTTTAAATTCTAGCAAGTTTAAGTGACCTAGGGGTTTGACTCCAAATTCTCCAAACACTTTACCAAGTTAGAATATGAATTTCATTTCAAATTTTTGTGAGTGTGGACCTATCATTTCATGTGAGCATTTCTCTTCTTTTTCTTTCTATTTCTCTTCTTGATTGGAATCAGATCTTTTCTCTCTATGATTTAGCATCAAGGTCTAACCAACTAACCAGCCCATCACTTAGGCTCACCCAGCACTAGCCTAGCTCGAAAAAAATTTGAAAGAAAAGAAGGAGGGAGAGAGGACCCGAGCATGCATGCATCAAGATCTTGCAAGATCTTCTCCAGATCTCTCTCTCCCCTCTTATCCACTCACCATGCGGGTACACAGACTGAGAGGACTCCCCAGCCCCACCTGCCAGCCTCAGGGGTACGCCCTACCCCTCTCGCAACTGCCCCGCTCTGGCCCGAGGCTGGGACAGACCACCTCGGTCTCCACCCCTCCTCTCTGCTCTCCTGACCAAACCACCCCGCTCATCTCTCTCTGAACTTTGCGGAGTCCCCAGGCGAGCCGGCTACCCCTCCCGTGCACCACTGCCACCTATCTACCCCCAACCCGTGCCGGCCATGTCGATCTGGGCACGTTCCCGTTCTCCACCCCATGCACACCTCCGGTCGGTTTCGACCATGCATTCGAGCTCAGCACCGCCCCACGACCCCACTGGCGCAGTCCCTCTCCTTCTCTCACCCGTTAGACCCCCTAGCCCGCCGTCGAACACCTACACGCGCAGATGTGACTGCACGGTTGGCATGCCCGCCTCGGCGCCCCTGGACACTCGCGTCCTTCCAAAACCACGCGCGCCGCGCATGCCTAGACCCCGCACGAGGACGCCACCACCCAGCTTGGCCACTCCCAGCCCAGAGCGCCACGATCGCTCCTGCCGACCACCGAGGCCGCCGTGCCAGAATAAAAGGCCCCGTGCCCCTCTCGCTCTCGCTCTTTCCCTCAAACGCCACTCCATCTCACCACAAACCCCATCCGGAGCCCCAGCCGCAGCCCCTGGTTCTCCCTCGCTAGGGAGAGCTTGATCTCACCGGAGTGCTGTGAGAGAAATCGGGGAAGGTTGCAGGCGCCGCGTCCTCTCCTCTCCCCTCCCTCGACCTTGTCATTTGGAAACCATGTATCCATCTCAGCCTAACCCTACCCTTCACTTTGGCTAGGTCCAGAGGAGCGCGACACCGTTTCCGAGCCAACCCGGAGCACCTGCAGGCCCCTTCGACCGCGCCGTCGTCAAGAGTTGCATCCGCTTCGCCACCACCGAGCCCCGACCACCAGGAGCCTCCACGACCGCCGCCAACCCTTCCTCGCCGTCCGATAGCATCGCGATGAGCACCCGCGACTCCCAGGCGAAACCCTAGGGTTTCTGCCGCCTTTCCCTTTTCCCTGTGAAGACGACGAGCATTGGCCATCGATCTTCACTTGATCGGACGGCCGAGCTTGCCCCGTACCGGTTCGGTACTCCCGCGCCACTGACTAACCTGGCCCACGAGCAGGTTCGAATCCCCACCGCCCGCGCCTCCCCTTCGCTGGATCTGGGCTGGCCCAGCGCGTCGCCGCCCGGCCAGATCTGATCCGGCCCGTCCTCCTATTTTTTTTAGGAATCTGTTTCCTGTTTTTAATTTTATCTGTGGGTTTGTAAAATCCACCAAAAATTCCCTGCATGTTCAAAAATTATGATTCAAGTTGCTGTGAGTAGGTTAAGTTATTGTCTTTCATGTGGCATAGGTCTCATAGCTCTAGGAGTAAGGTAGATAGAAAGATATTTATTGATGTGTTATTAGCTTATTTTTCACACTTAATTCCTTAGATGGAGTTTTGTGTACTGAAAATGGATGAATCCAATTTTCAGTGGTAGCTTAGGATGACATCTTGCTTGACTCACTGGAATTTCTATTTTAGGAGTTATAATCTTGCAGTAGTAATTAAAATAGCATAGGGTGCAATTAATTTTAGAAAAATCATCACTTGCAGTAAAATTTGAATCTTGTGCTGAATCCAACTTTGTTGGATTGTGTTCTAGAAGAGCTTTCCAGAGCACTTGACCTCATATTTTTCTGAATAACAGAAAATATTTGAGGATTAAATTGGTACTCTAGTGATATTTTCCTATTGGTTAATTCATAGGAAATTAACCACAACTTGTTTTTCAGTAAATCCAACTTTTTAGGTTCTTAAGATTGTTGTCAACCTACATTTGAGATGAGTGTGCTGATTACTTCATTTATTGCTTGCATGCTTGAACTGTTTGATTAGTTGTGATAATCTCACCAAATAAGAAACCCTAGTTCTAATAGGCATAATTGCTAATTAAAGGCCTATAAAGACTTGTTTTATTTTCTAAACTTGTTTGCTTCTGATATTCTTTGATGGTGTATTGTTTGCTGAATGTGTGTGAATCACGCATGCTTGTATATTTACTGTGTGTTATTACTCTCCGATGATAGAATCGAACGAGGAGTGTGCCGAGGAGGGTGAAGTGTACGAGTACCAGGAAGAAGAAGATCAGGGACAAGCCAACCAAGGCAAGCCACCTAACTTGATGCATATCTGAATCCTAATTACACCTACTGCATGTCTCTTACTGTTTTATTAAAGTGCATGTTTTTAGATTGCTATATTCCTTGTAGCAATTGTTGTTGGCTGAAGCTCCACAAGCCACTTGTTATCATCCTTTGAGATGACCCCCTTTGAACACCTATTCTTTATCCTTACAATTAGTGGCTTGTTGATTAGCAGCAATGCCGTTGGGAAACTTCTAGTGGAGCCAAAAACTCTAGGATGGGAAAACTCTTAGAAAAAGTTTCAAAAATGATTTTGAAAACCTTGGAGTGGTATCTACTCCACTGAAATGTTTTCTAAAGGATTTTTGGGACAAATGGGAAATGGGTTCTGAAGGGAAAGGAGTTGGTGGTTTTCCCAAGAAAAGACATTGGTGATTATGTATTCACCTGGGGCAATTCAATCCGTGCAACCACATTACCCCGGTATGGGACGGGGCTTAGATGGAAGTTTATCTGCCTTAGTGCGGGGAGCCTCGCACTATATAAGGGTTCGTAGGACCCTGGAATCCGGGTTGTCGCAATTAGTGGGCAACAGTGTAGCGGGCCCCACCAATAGGCTACCTGCCCGAAAGACACTTGGGTTCTCCCGCCGTGGCACTGGAACTACGCTCGGTAGAGGTAGACGGTCAGGGTTTGCCGGGGATGTATACTCCATAGGGTAGGCGCCCGTATTAAGGTGGATAGATGGAAGGCTATGATCGATTATCCGAACCCCGCATACTTGTGTATGTCAGACCATGGTGGAATCCCGGCGGATTTATCGGATGGTGTGGGTAAAGTGTACAACCTCTACAGAGTGTAAAACTATTCGAATAGCCGAGTCCTCGGATATGGACGGTTGAACTGGCTGTTGCCTAACCCAATGTCAAGTTTTGGTTTTATAAAAAGTGTTTTTGGGAAAGAAGGAAATTTGGTGCCGGCTCGGAGTACTCGGAGGGTACTGCCGTGGCACGGAGGTGGTTTTTTGGAGTACTTGCAGGGTACTGCCGAAGGTTGGAGGTGGTCATGTGTGATTGACCAAGATTAATAAGAATGGTGGTCATGTTTGATTGACGCCGGCTCTTCTCTTGAAAATGAGTTCCCTCTTTCCTAGAGCTTTTCTAAAGATGCTTTACCAAAAACTCTTCTTTAATAAGGATATAGAGATGTCGTATGACATGCTATATCGACACGAGAAACTATAGTTAGGATTGAACACTAGCCTCAAAACCAACTTATCTTGCTACAGCCATATAGCATGCAAATCTTGTTCCCCTGTTAGGTGGTTTGCGAGTACAATTCCAAAATGTACTCACGGCTTTGTCCCTGGCTATTAACTTGGCTAGATTATGAAGACTACGAAGATGATGGTGAGGAGTTCGACGACGCCGGTGTGAACTAGGATCCGTCTCCCGGTCAGTCGCCTGTAGGGTAGAGGCATGACATGGGCTATCTACGCTACCTTTGTATCCGCTGCATTGCTTAGTGAACTTGCGCTGCGTGGCATTTGAATTCGGCCAAGTGGCCATGTAAGACTTTGCGACTTATTTATGTAATGGATGATGTACTCTGTAATGCCAACTCTATTATGTGGATTCATGACGGTCTTCCTGGGATCATGAATTGTATGCATAACGGGAATCCCGGATGGTAAACCGGGGTCCTCACAGAGTTGGTATCAGAGCCATCCTGACCTTAGGAGACCCTAGTTAGCATGGGTGTTAGACAGGACCAAAGTATATTTTTACTATTAAAAAACTAAAAGAGATGGCTTAATATATATAAGGTAAATATATATTGCTCTCATCTCTTCCCTTATTCTTTAAGCATTTAGAATTACTTGCATCTTAATTCAAGTTTTTACTGTATTTAAAATATTGCACACTTGGGTAAGTTACTAACTCAACCTACTTTAAAATTTCGTGTAGATGGACGCTCCTACTGCACACCGTCAGGTTGGTACCCACGAGGACGTGCTCGTCTTTGAGCGCGACCTGGTGGAGTTGGCCACGCGCCTCGGACGCCCGCGCCCCGAGGTGCGGGGTTACCATTTGTTCGAGGAGGGTACCTGAGAGTTGGCGTACCGGGTCATTTGCCAGGTCCGCGGGAAGGAGGTCCCGCTGACTTCTCCGGAGTTCACCTTCGAGGTGATCGAGCGCACTTGGGGCGATGGACTCATGCGTGTTCCGCGACATGCTATCTCGCGCCTCGTCCACCTCCACTATGATGAACTTCTCGGCACTCGCTACGAGCACTACGGGTGAGTCGACTCCGACGGTTTTCCTCACCAGGCCGCCGTCCATACTCCTTGCAGTCGCCACCTTTTCCACATGGAGGCCCTGCTGCACCATACCCAGGGGCAGCTGGACCATGTCCGTATGGTTGCCGACGAGCGCGGCTTGGAGTTGGCTGTTCTTCGAGAGGACCTCCAGGAGTCCATTTTCTCTCGTCACCGTCTCCTCGCTGCCAAGAGGAGGATCGTGAAGAGGAACAGGGCTCTGCGTCAGCGCGTCTGTGATCTGGAGGATCACCTAGCTTTGCTTGAGAGCAACCTATCTGAGCTAGAGGAGGAGACCGCCGGGCTCCGCAAGGAGAATGAGGAGGTGCTTGGCCGCGACGACGACCACCAGGAGGCCTACGACAAGGAGCCCGCGAGGACCGACGACGACGACCGTGGTAGCGATGGCGGTGATGACCGCGACGCTATCATGGACTTCTACGCTCCTGCCACCCCGAGTGAGGAGGACCCTGAGGAGGTTGAGCCCCACGTTAGTGTCGACGAGTAGGTACCCGGCGCACTGCTACTTCACTTAGGATGTTGCGTATCGAGTAGGACTACCCGATCCCTTTTGCGTATGATGTGCATGGTTCTGCTGAAACCATTTGGTGTGTGTGCATGAGACCTTGTGGTATGTGTGCTAGACTTATATTGGCACCTCTTTTGTATGTTGTATGCATAGGGGTGAAAACGGAACGGATTATTTCTGACTGACCGACCGATCGAAGGCTTACGGACGGCAAAAACGGATTCGGTTGGATAGTTGCCGAATACGGTCACGGATACGGCTAGTGATTGACGGATACGGAAAAGGATATGGTTTTACTAATATCTGACCGTATCCGAAGATATACCACATTTCACAGTTATATCCGAACAATATCCGACAAAATATCCGGCAATGAGTTGTTGAGTACGTGATTGGGGAGAGAAAATAAAAGAGAGTTATACATTTTTTCTTATGGTACACAAATACCATTATGCAAGGCACAAGCTAGTTTTATATGAATATATATTTATGTGTAGAAAAATTTACAAGCTAATTTTACTTTATTATCAATGAGAGATCCGAAAAATGTTTATCCGCAACCGAACCGTATTCGTTCCATATTCGGTCTGTATTCGTTACCGATAGACTCCGATTCCATATTCGTATCCGCACAGTATCCGCTCCGATTCCGATTCCGAAAAAAATATGGTAACGAATATGGTTTCACTACTATCCATTCGTATCCGCTCCGTTTTCACCCCAATGTATGCATGTGATGGACTTGGTTGACTATGGTTGGTGATGTATGCTTGTGGATGTTGGTGTAGCTATGTTTCTTATGAATTCCTCCCATGTCTTGTTGCACAACTTATTTTCCCCTGCATTTAAAACTGTTATTGTATCTCACAAGATAAACTTCTCTCCAGAATGGCTCTGGAGACTCGTGCCCACGCCGGCAACAACCCGCCCCCACCTCCTGAGCCTGACATGACGCAGGTGCTACGGCTCCTGTTAGAGGAGCGTGAAGCCACACGCACCGAGCGTCAAGCCAACCTAGCCACACTTCAGCAACTTGCCCAGATGGCCACCAACCACAACAACAATGGTGGCAATGATGAGCCCCAGAACAAGCTTAGGGATTTCCAAAACTCCAATCCCCCAGTTTTCTCCAAGTCCAATGAACCATTGGATGCCGATGATTGGCTCCGCACCATGGAGAACAAGCTAGAGTACACCGGAGTCGGAGCCAATGACAAGGTGTTGTACGCAACCCACTTCCTAGCTGGAGCAGCTGGAGCATGGTGGGAAAATGTCCACGCCATGCAGCCTGAGGGTCAAGTGATGACTTGGGAAGCATTCAAGACCAAGTTTCGTAAGGCCCACATTCCCTCTGGACTCATCAAGATCATGAGGGATAAGTTCCTCAATCTGAAGCAGGGAGGAATGAGTGTCCCCGAGTATCTTGACAAGTTCACCACCTGGGGAAGGTATGCACCCAATGACATCGACACCAATGAGAAGAAAAGGGAGCGGTTCCTCAATGGACTGCAAGAGGAGCTGCAGACCTACCTTGTAGCTGTGCACTATCCCGACATAGAAGCCATGGTGGATGCCGCCATAATGGTTGAAGACAAGAACAAGGCTGCCCTGAGAGCCGCAAGAGGCGGATGATGAGTCAAGGAGGCCCAAGCAATCAAAGGTCCTGCAGCATGCCCCCGTCAAGATCTGCACCACCCCCACAGAGGTTTGCCTCTCAAGCCCCAAGGCCCAACAACCCAAACCGTCAATACTCCAGCAACCGCCCCACCGGCGGAAATTCTTCTCGAGGTAACCGCAACACATTCAACCCCACCAACCGAAGCCAGGGAAGTGGATGCTACACTTGTGGCCAGCCAGGTCACTTCTCCAAGGAGTGCCCTCTGAAGAAGCCCTCTGCACCGAGCCTCAGCGCGCTGAGACCCAACCAGGGTCAAGGCCGTGGACCCACTGGGAAAAACCCGAGGAACCAAGCCAATACTGCACGAGGCCGCCTGAACCATGTCACCGCTAAGGAGGCAACCGAAGCTCCTGATGTTTTCCTTGGTACGTTTCTCATCAACTCAGTCCCCGCAAAGGTCTTGTTTGATTCGGGTGCTTCACATTCGTTTGTCACTGAGACATTTGTGGCCGCGGGAGGGTTGACCGCGACTCAAATGGCATGCAAAATGGTAGTGCAAATCCCGGGATCCCAAGTTAAGGCCCACTTATGCTACGAGAGGGTACCCGTAGTAATCCATGGGGCATCTTTTCAAGCCAACTTGATCATCCTATGCACAAAGGGCTTGGATGTAGTACTTGGAATGGATTAGATGTCCAAGTACCAAGGGCACATAGATTGTGCCAGGAAGTCTATAACCGTAACCAACGGTAAGGGTATTCAAGTCAAGCACGTTGCAACCATGCCGTCCCGTAAGGCGTACTACAAGAAGTCAGTGTCTGGGCAACCCTTGGCCAAGTTCCGGTGGTATGTGAATACCCCGATGTCTTCCCTAAAGAGTTGCTAGGTATGCCCCCCGACCGGGATATTGAGTTCATTATTGAGTTGATTCCCAAAACAGCCCCTATAGCACAAAGAGCCTATCGCATGAACCCCCAGGAATTAGAAGAGTTAAAGAGGTAGCTCGCTGATATGCTCAGCAAGGGTCTTATCCATCCCAGCGCGTCACCTTGGGGATCGCCTATTCTATTTGTAGACAAGCGAGACGGTACCATTCGACTGTGTGTGGACTACCGCAAGTTGAACAAGGTGACGATCAAAAATAAGTACCCACTTCCAAAGATTGAAGACCTATTTGATCAGCTGAATGGGGCTAAGGTGTTCTCCAAGATTGATCTCCGCACTGGATATCATCAGCTAAAGGTCCGCGAGTCCGATATTCCCAAGACTGCTTTCACCACACGATACGGGTTGTTCGAATACACCGTGATGTCCTTTGGCCTGACCAATGCCCCTGCCTACTTCATGAATCTCATGAACAAGGTGTTCATGAAGTTCCTCGACAAGTTTGTGGTGGTATTTATTGACGATATCTTGGTCTATTCCAAGACTGAGGAAGAGCACGCAGAGCATCTGCGACTAGTGTTGGGAACCTTGAGGGAACACCAACTTTACGCCAAGTTCAGCAAGTGTGAATTTTGGCTAAAGGAAGTTGGATTTCTGGGACACGTTATTTCAGCCGGGGCAGTGTCCATTGACCCATCAAAGATTACTTCTATCTTAGAAAGGAAGGCCCCAACCAATCCCATTGAAGTTCGAGCATTCCTCGGATTAGCTGGATATTACCGGAAGTTTGTTGAAGGTTTTTCCAGCATTGCCCGCCCAATGACTCAGCTCCTCAAGAAGGACAAGAAGTTCGAGTGGACTGAGAAGTGCGAGCAGAGTTTCCAAGAACTCAAAAAGAGACTCGTATCAGCTCCCATATTGACCATGCCCGACATCACCAAGAGCTTTGACGTCTATTGCGACGCCTCCAAGCTTGGACTTGGGAGTGTCCTGATGCAAGATGGCAAGGTCATTGCTTACCTATCCCGTCAACTGCACCCGCATAAGCTAAACTACCCTACCCATGATCTGGAACTTGCTGCCATCGTGTATGCACTCAAAACTTGGCGACACTATCTTATGGGAAACAGATGTGAGATCTACACCAATCATAAGAGCTTGAAGTATATCTTCTCTCAGAAGGAGTTGAATATGAGGCAGCGT
Organism: Dactylis glomerata; assembly: GCA_007115705.1. Lineage (NCBI taxonomy): Eukaryota > Viridiplantae > Streptophyta > Magnoliopsida > Poales > Poaceae > Dactylis > Dactylis glomerata. The sequence continues at coordinate 1,699,385 of QXEO01000685.1, read as the reverse complement.
AGGTGGATTGAACTCATCAAGGATTATGATCTAGGCATTCATTATCATCTGAGCAAGGTGAACATGGTCGCCGATGCCCTCAGCCGAGGCCCTGCTCCCTAAATGCCCTACTAAAGACCAATCAGCCTACCCTATGTGAAGAGTTTGAGAGGTTTGGACTGGAGCTAGTGAGCCATGGGTTCCTAGCTAACCTTGAAGTCTGACCCACCCTATTTGATCAAATCAAGGAAGCTCAGAAAGTCCATGAGAGCATTGAGGGAATCAAGCGTAGGATGGGACGGGAGGAAGTGCCTGGATTTTTAATTGATTCGCAAGGTGTGCTATGGTATAATGGCCACCTATGCGTCCCAAATATCGAAGAGTTGAAGCAGCTCATTCTAAAGGAGGCCCATGATACTCCCTACTCAATCCACCCAGGAGGCACCAAGATGTACCAAGACTTGAAAGAGCAGTTTTGGTGGCATGGAATGAAGTGAGAGATAGCCTTTTATATTGCCCGGTGCGACGTCTGCCAGCGTGTCAAGGCTGAACACCAAAAGCCTGCGGGTCTGCTGGAACCCTTAAAGATACCTATGTGGAAATGGGAAGAGGTTGGTATGGACTTCATCACAGGCTTGCCAAGATCAGACCGAGGTCACGATTCCATCTGGGTAATCATCGACCGCCTCACCAAGGTAGCTCACTTCATACCCGTTAAGACCGTCTTCAATGGACGACGTTTGGCCGAACTTTACCTTGCACGTATTGTCAGTCTCCACAGAGTTCCTAAGGTGATTGTCTCAGACAGAGGCTCCCAATTCACTTCACGATTCTGGAACAGCCTACATGAAGCCTTAGGGACCAAGCTTTCCTTTAGCATAGCCTATCATCCGCAAACGGGAGGTCAAACCGAAAGGGTCAACCAAATTCTTGAGGACATGCTCCGAGCATGTGTCCTATCATATGGAGCCAAGTGGGAAGATTGTCTGCCATTTGCCGAATTCTCTTACAACAATAGCTACCAAGCTAGTTTGCAGATGGCCCCCTTCGAAGCCCTGTATGGCCGTAAATGCCGAACCCCTCTCAACTGGTCAGAAACTGGAGAAAGCCAAGTGTTTGGCCCTGACGTCATCAAGAAAGTGGAAGAACAAGTGCAATTGATCTGCAACCGTTTGAAGGCCGCACAATCTAGACAGAAGAGTTATGCGGATTCTAGACGAAGACCCCTTACCTTCCAAGCGGGAGATTTTGTCTACCTCCGGGTGACACCACTTAAAGGTATGCAGCGTTTCCATGTCAAGGGAAAACTTGCATCTCGCTACATTGGCCCATACAAGGTCCTTGAGCACCGCAGAGAAATGTCCTACAAGCTAGAGCTACCCCCGAAGTTGTCTAAGTTTCAGGACGTCTTTCACGTATCCCAGCTACGCAAATGTCTCCAAGCTCCCAATAAGCCCGAAACCTTCAAGGAGATCGATCAAGATACCATTGACCTTAACCACGACTTGACCTACCGTGAGAGACCAATCCGAATTTTGGAAAAAGATGTCCATCTCACCCGCAGACGAAAGATCAACATGTACAAGGTTCAGTGGAGCAATCACACCGAAGACGAAGCCACCTGGGAACGTGAAGACTATCTTTAGCGAGAATTTCCTGAGTTACTCAATGCTTAGCTACGGAATCTCGGGACAAGATTCTTTTAAGGGGGGAAGGTCTGTAACAGCCCACTTTTGTGCTGCATATTTAGCTCAAGTAATGCTTTATTTAGGGGGAACAAATAACTTTTAAATTAAGGTATTGGAAGTGTGTGTGCATGATCTCATGTGCTTGAGTAGGGTGCTATAAGAATCTTTGGTTTCAAAACTCTATTCTAGAATTCTTGCAAGTATGAATTGTGTTGTGTGCTGGTTTGCAAATTTATTCAAATGCAAATCAAAAACCTAGAAAGATTAAAACTACATCTTGCTTGTTTGATTGCACCATCATTTCATGTGCATGTGTGGGTATATTTAAACTCCTTTTCTTTTCGGTTTTCTTTTCCCTTTAAATTCTAGCAAGTTTAAGTGACCTAGGGGTTTGACTCCAAATTCTCCAAACACTTTACCAAGTTAGAATATGAATTTCATTTCAAATTTTTGTGAGTGTGGACCTATCATTTCATGTGAGCATTTCTCTTCTTTTTCTTTCTATTTCTCTTCTTGATTGGAATCAGATCTTTTCTCTCTTTAATTTAGCATCAAGGTCTAACCAACTAACCAGCCCATCACTTAGGCTCACCCAGCACTAGCCTAGCTCGAAAAAATTTTGAAAGAAAAGAAGGAGGGAGAGAGGACCCGAGCATGCATGCATCAAGATCTTGCAAGATCTTCTCCAGATTTCTCTCTACCCTCTTATCCACTCACCATGCGGGTACACAGACCTAGAGGACTCCCAAGCCCCACCTGCCAGCCTCAGGGGTACGCCCTACCCCTCTCCCCACTGCCCCGCTCTGGCCCGAGGCTAGGACAGACCACCTCGGTCTCCACCCCGCCTCTCTACTCTCCCGACCAAACCGCCCCGCTCATCTCTCTCTCTGAACTTTGCGGAGTCCCCAGGAGAGCCGGCTACCCCTCCCGTGCACCACTGCCACCTATCTACCCCCAACCCGTGCCGGCCACGTCGATCTGGGCACGTTCCCATTCTCCACCCCACGCACACCTCTGATCGGTTTTGACCATGCATTCGAGCTCAGCACCGCCCCACGACCCCACTGGCATAGTCCCTCTCCTTCTCTCGCCCGTTAGACCCCCTAGCCCGCCGTCGAACACCTGCACGCGCAGATGTGACTGCACGGTCGGCATGCCCACCTCGGCGCCCCTGGACACTCGCGTCCATCCAAAACTGCGTGCGCCGCGCACGCCTAGACCCCGCATGAGGATGCCACCGCCCAGCTTGGCCACTCCCAGCCCAGAGCGCCACGACCGCTCCTGCCGACCACCGAGGCTGCCGCGCCAGAATAAAAGGCCCCGTGCCCCTCTCGCTCTCGCTCTTTCCCTCAAACGCCACTCCATCTCACCACAAACCCCATCCGGAGCCCCAGCCACAGCCCCTGGCTCTCCCTCGCCAGGAAGAGCTTGATCTCACTGGAGTGCTGTGAGAGAAATCGGGGAAGGTAGCAGGCGCCACGTCCTCTCCTCTCCCTCGACCTTGTCATTTGGAAACCACATATCCTTCTCGGCCTAACCCTACCCTTCGCTTTGGCTAGGTCCAGAGGAGTGCGACGCCGTTGCCGAGCTGACCCGGAGCACCTGCAGGCCCCTTTGACCGCGCCGTCGTCAAGAGCTGCATCCGCTTTGCCACCACCGAGCCCCGACCACCAGGAGCCTCCACGACCGCCGCCAACCCTTCCTCGCCGTCCGATAGCATCGCGGTGAGCACCCACGACTCCCAGGTGAAACCCTACCTTTCCCTTTTCCCCGCAAAGACGACGAGCGTCGGCCGTCGATCTTCACTTGATCGGACGGCCGAGCTTGCCCCGTACCGGTTCGGTACTCCCGCGCCGCTGACTAACCTGGCCCATGGGCAGGTTCGAATCCCCACCGCCCGCACCCCCCCTTCGCTGGATCTGGGCCGGCCTAGCGCGTCGCCGCCCGGCCAGATCTAATCCGGCCCGTCGTCCTATTTTTTTTAGGAATCTGTTTCTTGTTTTTAATTTTATCTGTGGGTTTGTAAAATCCACCAAAAATTCCCTGCATGTTCAAAAATTATGATTCAAGTTGCTGTGAGTAGCTTAAGTTATTGTCTTTCATGTGGCATAGGTCTCATAGCTTTAGGAGTACTGTAGATAGAAAGATATTTATTGATGTGTTATTAGCTTATTTTTCACACTTAATTCCTTAGATGGAGTTTTGTGTACTGAAAATAGATGAATCCAATTTTCAGTGGTAGCTTAGGATGACATATTGCTTGACTCACTGGAATTTCTATTTTAGGACTTATAATCTTGCAATAGTAATTAAAATGGCATAGGGTGTAATTAATCTTAGAAAAATCATCACTTGCAGTAAAATTTGAATCTTGTGCTGAATCCAACTTTGTTGGATTGTGTTCTAGAAGAGCTTTCCGGAGCACTTGACCTCATATTTTTCTAAATAACAAAGAATATTTGAGGATTAAATTGGTACTCTAGTGATATTTTCCTATTGGTTAATTCAAAGGAAATTAACCACAACTTGTTTTTCAGTAAATCCAAATTTGTTAGGTTCTTAAGATTGTTGTCAACCTGCATTTGAGATGAGTGTGCTGATTACTTCATTTATTGCTTGCATGCCTAGTTCTAATAGGCATAATTGCTAATTAAAGGCCTATAAAGACTTGTTTTATTTTCTAAACGTGTTTGCTTCTGATATTCTTTGATGGTGTATTGTTTGCTAAATGTGTGTGAATCATGCATGCTTGTATATTTACTGTGTGTTATTACTCTCTGACGATAGAATCGAACGAGGAGTGTGCCGAGGAGGGTGAAGTGTACGAGTAACAGGAAGAAGAAGATCAGGGACAAGCCAACCAAGGCAAGCCACCTAACTTGATGCATATCTGAATCCTAATTACACCTGCTGCATGTCTCTTACTGTTTTATTAAAGTGCATGTTTTTAGATTCCTATATTCCTTGTAGCAATTGTTGTTGGCTGAAGCTCCACAAGCCACTTGTTATCATCCTTTGAGATGACCCCCTTTGAACACCTATTCTTTATCCTTACAATTAGTGGCTTGTTGATTAGTAGCAATGTCGTTGGGAAACTTCTAGTGGAGCCAAAAACTCTAGGATGGGAAAACTCTCAGAAAAAGTTTCGAAAATGATTTCGAAAACCTTGGAGTGGTATCTACTCCACTGAAATGTTTCCTAAAGGATTTTTGGGACAAATGGGAAATGGGTTCTGAAGGGAAAGGAGTTGGTGGTTTTCCCAAGAAAAGACATTGGTGATTATGTATTCACCTGGGGCAATTCAATCCGTGCAACCACATTACCCCGGTATGGGACGGGGCTTAGATGGAAGTTTATCTGCCTTAGTGCGGGGAGCCTCGCACTATATAAGGGTTCGTAGGACCCTGGAATCCGGGTTGTTGCAATTAGTGGGCAACAGTGTAGCGGGCCCCGCCAACAGGCTACCCGCCCGGAAGACACTTGGGTTCTCCCGCCGTGGCACTAGAACTACGCTCGGCAGAGGTAGACGGCCAGGGTTTGTCGGGGATGTATACTCCATAGGGTAGGCGCCCGTATTAAGGTGGATAGATGGAAGGCTATGATCGATTATCCGAACCTCGCATACTTGTGTATGTCGGACCATGGTGGAATCCCGGCGGATTTATCGGATGGTGTGGGTAAAGTGTACAACCTCTGCAGAGTGTAAAACTATTTGAATAGCCGAGTCCTCGGATATGGACGGTTGAACTGGCTGTTGCCTAACCCAATGTCAAGTTTTGGTTTTATAAAAAGTGTTTTTGGGAAAGAAGGAAATTTGGTGCCGGCTCAGAGTACTCGGAGGGTACTGCCGTGGCACGGAGGTGGTTTTTCGGAGTACTTGCAGGGTACTGCCGAAGGTTAGAGGTGGTCATGTGCGATTGACCGAGATTAATAAGAATGGTGGTCATGTTTGATTGACCCCGGCTCTTCTCTTGAAAATGAGTTCCTCCTTTCCTAGAGCTTTTCTAAAGATGCTTTACCAAAAACTCTTCTTTAATAAGGATATAGAGATGTCGTATGACATGCTATATCAACACGAGAAACTATAGTTAGGATTGAACACTAGCCTCAAAACCAACTTATCTTGCTACAGCCATATAGCATGCAAATCTTGTTCCCCTCTTAGGTGGTTTGCGAGTACAATTCCAAAATATACTCACGGCTTTGTCCCTGGCTATTAACTTGGCCAGATTATGAAGACTACGAAGATGATGGTGAGGAGTTCGACGACGCCGGTGCGAACTAGGATCCGTCTTCCGGTCAGTCGCCTGTAGGGAAGAGGCATGACACGGGCTATCTACGCTACCTTTATATCCGCTGCATTGCTTAGTGAACTTGCCCTGCGTGGCATTTGAATTCGGCCAAGTGGCCATGTAAGACTTTGCGATTTATTTATGTAATGGATGATGTACTCTGTAATGCCAACTCTGTTATGTGGATTCATGACGGTCTTCCTGGGATCATAAATTGTATGCATAACGGGAATCCCGGATGGTAAACCAGGGTCCTCACAGTGTCCTTCCTTGCCTCCCCACTTTCCCCTCCCACTTGGGATTATGACAGGTTCGATTTCTAGCCTTGCTTTCCAGCTCGAAAAAGCAATTCAGATAGACGGGAGTGATGCGATGAAGAGCATTGTGGAGAGCGCTAGACGATGCAGTTCATATAAACTTGAAAACACTAATCAACTAGTGAGTTACAGAAAAATAAAATTTCTTATTTAGTTGCCTACACATGTAGTACACTGTAACACTGAATCTTTCAACAATTTGCATGAAGAGAACTTGCTAATTACGGGTTTGATTCAGTATGAGAAGACGCTGTGCTATGTCTGTCATGGCTGGTCTTTGATCAACATCAAGGTTTAGACATTCCACAGCGATATCTGCTAGCTTATGAAGAAGCTCCATATCTTGTGCTACAGCAATTTCTTTGTCAAACAACTCGGTTGCCCTCTCCCCTTTTTTATGAGCTTCAAGAAAACAGGTTACCAAGTTATTGTTGTCAGAATATGTCCTACTAATAAGTTCCAAGATAACCACTCCAAAACTGTAGACATCACTTTTTTCTGTCAATAGGCCTGACTGTAGATATACTGGATCCATATAACTCTTATCACCGATGACTGACATGGTGTGCTGTTTGTCTCTTGGAATCAACCTTGAAATGCCAAAATCTGAAATCTTGGGGACGAAGTTATCATCCAAAAGTATGTTTGCTGGTTTAACATCGCCATGTAGGATTTTGGTGGAAGTTTTTGAATGCATATATGCTAGACCATCTGAAGATTCTGCAGCAATACTTAAACGTATATCCAAGCTGAGAGGCTTCTTGCCGTTGCCGTAAAGAATGTCATCGAGGCTACCATTGGAGATGAACTCATAGACTAGCAGTGGTTATCAACCTCGAGGCAACAGCCAATGAGCCGAAGAATATTCTTGTGGATGACCTGAGATTGGATGATGACTTCATTTGCAAACTGTTCATTCTCTAGCAGACTACCGCTAATCGTCTTCTTCACTGCGACCAGTTCATTACCAATAGTGCCCTTGTAAACTTCACCAAACCCACCTTTTCCAACAAAATTACTTTTTTTCAAAAAATGGCTCGAGCTCCTCCTTTTTGAAAAGCTTAATAATCTTTGCTCTCTCAAGTGTAGGCCCACCGTTCTTTTCATAGAACTCCCTCGTCTTGTTTTTCTCTTTGCGAACAAGAAGCAGAAATGACATAACTACGATTACAAAAAATACAACCGGTTGTACCTACATGGATAACAAAGAAAAACTTACTTTAAAGTTTTGAAAAATGATCTAGCATAAAATTATATCATACTACCTCCGTTTCAAGAAATAAGACGCACGCGCATTCCAAATCAAATTTTAACCGAATAAATAGAGCAACTAAAACTTGATTATATTGTGTAAAATTAGTATCATTGGATTTGTATTGAAACATACTTTTCAACGATGCTAATTTTATACCAACATTTTTTATATATTTATTAGAGTAAATCTTGGTCAAAGAAAAAACACGTAAAACGAGAGCGTCTTATTTCTTTGTACAGAGGTAGTACTATACAATAACTCATTTCATAGCTTTTTTAGAATCTGCATTAAACCATTTGCAAAAGAAATGAATCTGCATTAAACCTTTTTCTCTGTTGACTTTTGATCGGGAGGCACATTATTTGAGGCGGTGGAGAGGGACATAAAAGGATCTTAGGCTAGCCATAGTGCTAGTATCATAGCTAGTATCATGCATCCTAGGCCTACTAAAATACTGATATGGCAGCTAATTAAGGAAGAGATAGACAATTAGAGTATTATAGTTAGATACTATATCATAGCGCATATTACGAGAAAATTTAATGTTAAATAGATCTTGTACATTGTGTTGCATTGAGATTCTACAATTTAATAAATACAATGACACTATGATACTATAATATGATACCCTCCATTATAGAAATAGTATCATATACTAGTATCATATGCATGATACTCCTATATAATACTATGCACTATTACTAGCCTTATGTGCCAAAGTCTTTAAGCCATTTGAATCCCCGTTGAATGTTTAAATTGAAAGGGGCATTAAGGGATCCTAAAGGCCCCTCAGATAAGCACTTGCATAGTGGCAACTAGAAGAAGAGGATGTCCACGTAACCCATTTGGTCAAGGATGACGGCTCTAGTGTATGGTAGCAGGCACCATGGAGTATATAGCACTCTGACCCAATTTTGTATAGTGGTTTTCTATGTAACCGTTGAAAACATTGAACCTAGCTATACTTCTTTATGTTTACACCTTAGTGCGCATAGCTAAATACTGAATTAAAGCATTTAAGTATTTAACGCAGTGGCAGATCCATATACTTGTGCATACCCCCCAAAGAGGAATCTTAAATTTACAACTAGTTGCACTCGCACCCTATTTTACATGTCACACTTTTAAGTTTTCCAAAAATAATATGAAATAAATCAAAGACATACATTTTGTTGTATCTTGTGCACCTGGAAAGTTTCATCCAAAAATATGAAATTTGTGACCTATAGAAGAAAGATAAATGATGTGTGAATAACACATGATACTATTCATTTATGTCTTCTCTTTTCCGGATGACACAAATTTTTTTAGTTGCATAACATACACCATAATGTATCTTTATAAATTATTTCATTTTTTTGAAAACTCAGAAATATGACATGCAACAATAGAATGCGAACACAACTAGTTGCAGAATATTCACTCTCCAAAAAGCGACATACATTTTAAAGAAGAACAGAGTTAGTACTACTCGATCCCTATGATATGTACTAAATACTACTCCGGTTGTTTAGGATACGGTTGTGGTTAAACTTTTGAGACTTTGATCTCTACTCCGATCCCTCTGTTGGGACACTTTTTGTGGATCAGAGGGAAAAACTATCTTTCAGAAGTATAAGTGAAAGGCATGAATTGAATAGATTCTTCTTGAAAATTTCTTTTGTAGCATAACAATATTATTTACTTTGAAAATTATATTGCAGCTTAATAATAAGAAGTACTAGTATGACTTGACTTACCCACAATCACCTTTGCCACCAGAGGAAATTTCTCGGCACATTGTCCTAATTTCCCATCGCCTCTCGTTCCAGGTTTGCATGGACAATCATAGCCTCCCAGCCTGTTCTTGCAGATGCCATTGCTCGCGCAGTGGTATACATCGGGGAACTTGCACTCGTCGATGTCTTCAGTGAAGGAACAAAAGCTCGAGTTAAGTAATCGTCTATAACACAATGGGCCGGGGAACAAATTAACTTTTTTGGGAATTAAAGAATTGCATGTCTACATACCTCGGCACCCGTTAGCGATGTAAGGGTTGCCCTCGTAGTGCTCGGAGCATTTGCAGACATAGCTGACGCCGAGTCCATACCCCGACTGGCCGACCGTCGCGTTCACGCAGTAGCTGTTGCCGCTCACGCACGCGTAGTCCGGAGGCGGCCGCTGCCCTTTCCCCGGGCACGCGGCGTCGCCGACGATGGCAAAGTCCAGCACGACGGGGACGCCATAGGGGAACCTCTTCGCAAGCGCGCCGTCGCCGTACAGGTCCGGCGTGGAGAAGTCGTACCGCGACATCTCGACGACCATGGCGTAGGAGCAAGGGCTGGACTTCCACAGGGCGTTGGTGTCGAGGCTGAGCCCCGGCTCGACGCCGTTCAGGGCGGCGTAGCCGTACTCCGAGCTCAGGGCGGCCTCGCAGCAGCCCCGGCCATCGCAGGAGCCGTTCCTCGCCGCCTCGAGGCGGCCACCCGGGAGCTCCGAGCGGCAGGCGACCTTGTTGTAGAGCGAGCCGTCCGTCACGGCGACCCTCCAGCCGACGCCGACGACGACGTTGCGCGCCTGCGACACGGCGAACGGCCCCGCCCCAGCGAGCGTCATGGACTGCTCCTGGACCGCGTACTCGGTGCTGTTCGTGCTGCAGGCGGACGTGATCGGGCCGTACGCCCGTGCCTTCGCTGCTGTCGACCGAGATGTCGATGAGCTCGACCCGGAAATACGTGGTGTTCCCCAGGTAGTAGAGCTCGTCGGAGACCACCGAGATTTCGCGCTCGGTGAGGGTGATGCGATTGGCTTCGTCGTCCGCGAGGAAGAGGCGGGGCGGGTCAAAGTTGTGGTCGCAAGTGAGCTCGAAGCCGTCCCGGAAGCAGCCGGGCATGAGGCCGAAGGGGAAGGGGATGCTCACATTGCCGCACTTGTCGGGGCAGCCCGGGCGAGTGATCGGCGGCTGCTCAGCTTGTGCAGCCATGGCTGCTGCACCAGCAAGGATGAGTAGGAGCAACGGCGAAAGCATGGTGGTGTGATCTGCCTAGCTTGGAGCCTTGGATGTCAAAGCTTGCACACCACTGCTCTGTGTATACATCATCTAGGGTCAACTGTCAACTGAATTTTGTTCCCACACACGCGGTTTCGCCAAGATACCGTTGGTTGATAATGGCCTTCTCTTTTCTCTAAGCTGAGTATTGGATACCATATATCGTTTTTCTTTGGTCACACTGCAGCACAGGCGTCTGAGAAATAAGGATCAGACAACCTATATTTTTATTGCAAAAAATACACGTTCAAAAGTTACACGTAATTCCTATACTTACAAAGTATAGTTAGTTGTTGTTTTCTAGAGGATAAAAAAAATTAGGAATCAGAATACTTTTATATATGAGGGGAAATTTAAAAAACATGAATTCTAATATCATCCGACGGTTGACCATGTCGACCGAGGAATCACACGCGTGACAAATAGCAAAACCGTTTTGTATCTTTTCATTTTGGTTTTTAGATAAAGGAAGATTTGTTTTCCTCTCCCACGTGAAAGAAAGAGAGGCGACGGCTACGGTGGAAACCGTAGCAGCAACCGCCATCTGCCTCGTTCTCGCCATCTATGATCGAAAATTGACAGGTCCCCGCCTCCTCTATTTACAACTCCGGTGGGCGGAAGAGGTGGGAACCTCAGACCTGTGCTCGGAATCAAAATACTTTTATATATGAGGAGAAATTAAAAAAACACAAATCTTAATATCATTCGATGGTGTTGACCATGCCGACCGAGGAATATGGCGCGTGACAAATAGCAAAACCGTTTTATACATTCTCTTTTGGTTTTAGATGAAGGACAATTTTATTGATACACAGAACAATTTTTGGTAGCTGCATCCTTTTTAAAGATATTTATAATATGATTTGTGAGGGCTTCTAATCCTAAACTTATATGCACTAGCAAATTTGGCGAGTTCGTGAGAAACACAACTACAATGTGATCATTACAGCTATGATCCCAACTGGTCCATATCTCACAAAAGACGATACAATTTGATTGTGATTTGCACATTATATATTACCGAACTCAAGGGAATCGAGCGTTGCTTAGTTGTATGCTATAACCACGTTCAGTGTCTGACTTTCTGTAACGTACGGTATACATGCATGTGGTTTCCTTCTTAGTGACAAACATGCCTCCTAATTAAAATAATACACATTGAACTTGCCATCGTCTTAAGACACTTGCAAGTAGAACAAAAAAAAACAATTTCATGCAGGATCTACACCGGAACAAACGCCTATAGGTGCAAGCATTGTGTAAAGTAAGCACTCAATTCCAGAGTCAAATTGAGGCTCTTGGCTGGCGAAACGCGGAAGCATGTGCAAGCAAGTTTCTTTTGCAATAGTTCATGATTCTTGCTTATCTTTCCTCCCATGTTCCATATTAAGTGCTCTAGCGGCGTCGATCAGGCTGTTCGGTCTCTTTTCCCTGAAATACTGCTGTTGGTACTCTTGCCGATATTGGTTGATTATTTTAATGGCTGCTTGCGTGCACGTAGCCTTAGTATTGCGGCTCAAATATAAAAATATGGGAACACCTCTATTGGTATTTGCAAGTATATGGTATGATGTCAATATCATTATTTTCTGGCTGCCTTCAGAAAAATATGAGATTATGTCATGGAAGAAGAAGATTTGAAGACCTTGAAGATTAGCTCATTTTTCTTTTAGACTTTATTTTGTAATAGTTGGAGTCAGCTTGTACTATTTATTAATATAAATATACGTGGTATTGTTTCAAAAAAGTGTTATTTTAGAACAGAAGGACTAGCAATTAATATGCGGAAATTATTCGTGCGAGCACCCGCTGAGGTTGAGAATAGCTGTGCAAAATCGGGAAACAATTATATGTAACAAAAAGACAATGCTTTCATTCTACTTCCTCTATTCCACACTTATTATTGAACAAAGGAGTAGAAATTAATATAGGCCGTGCCTAGGTCTCAGCCGAGTGATATTTAGTTAAATCTCAGTGGGCTGATGTCACGCGAGCATTCTTTTTTGGAAAACGCTGGTGATCCGGCGACTAATCAGGTGAAAAAGATCGGTCGTCCCGAGCCGCAGTGGGTTTCGTACGTTTTAAGCCCATGTCGTACTGTTCAAATTACTTTTTGTCAATAATTGGTGGGCCAATGACTGTAGCATGCATGCCTGCATGTGTAAGGGTAAATTGCCCCTAAGTATGTTTTTGTTAATTAATGACAATCTCTATGGATTAATGTTTTCATTGAGTTTTTATGAAGGAATTATTCATAGGAATTGCTTGAAGTTAATGTGTTGGATTTAAGGCTTGGATGCCATAAAGATAAAGATATATCTTAAGTATTGGCATCAAGATCATTGAATAGAAGAGATGAATCCAATATGATCAAGAAAAAGAAATAGAGTTGTAGTTCTTGTGTAGAACTCAAGTAATCCATGCTCTAGCTTATGTGCTAAGACAACGAGTCTCAAGATCTTGAGAGTTTGGTTACATGAGAAGAATTCAATATATGGTTCTATGTCGAGTTCATGATGGTCTCATGAGTTGAGATATGATTGACTAATACCTAGAGCATGCAATTAAATGAAGAATTCTTTATGTGGCTCAAGATATTATGATAGAGCATGAGAAGATTCAAGGTTGACCAAGGCAAAGATCAAAGATTGGATGCTAGTTTGGTCAACACATGAAGCATAAGGAATGTGCCACATGGGACCAATCAGTCTTGTGGTATGGTATGGTTTGTCAATTATGCTTTGTGAACTAACCTATTACATATGTGTGTTTGTGTTTTCTATGTGGGTTAGGTATTGTGTCATGGATATGCATCACTAGTGAGATTTCAGATAGCCCATGAAAGGATGACATCAAGTGGTGGTTGTCATCAAGGTTGAGAAGTGCAAGTTTTAAGATAAGCATCTCGAGAAGATCATATGCTTGAAGCTTGTCATCCATTTGGTGATAATGGAATTGTGAAGACATGCCTTAGTGAAGGTATCCCATAGTGGTGTATGGGGGAGCATATTGGAAGTCTTCACGAAGCAACAATGATCAAGTGAAGCATTCCGGCTTGACGAAAGCATGAAGCATCATCATCATGATCAAGCGGGGTGCGCAAGGCAAAGGTTTTTCCTTGCTAGGTTTTCCTTTTACCGGTCTCAAGGTGTTTGTTGGGAGACCGGGTTATAGGATAGATAGCCGCACTATCAAGAGGGGCTTTCGGTTGGGTAACTTGATCACATCATCTTAGGGAGCTCAATCCTTTTCATACTTTGCATCTTCCTACTTTGTTGCTTCTTGGTGTTTCTCCATGTGAGGTTCTTGTGTTTGTTGCTAGCTTTCCAACAAGTCCAAGTTCATCGAAAACGGAATCCGTATGCATCTTTTATCGAGTTTTCGAGTTTGGAGGTTTTACCGGTTCTTTCTTAAAAGAGGTTTTCACCTCTTCTTATTTGGTATTTTATCTCTTACTACTTCTTGGGTTTTATGGTCTCCATTGGATATATATTTTTCTTAGCTTTTCAAAAATCCTAAGTTTGCTAAAATCTGAGTCCGGATGTAAAAGTTATCGCATTTTTCGTGAGGATATTTTCTGCCGGTTCCAAGCTCGGTTTGGACCAGAAATTCAACCGAAAATCAACCAAAAAGTTGCAGAACTATTTTCTTATATTTTTGGTTTTGACCGAGTTTAAACCAGGAATTCAACTGGGAATTCAACCGGGAATTTACAGTCTAACCGGGAATTCCAGTTTCATCCCAAATGGCTAGTTTTCTTTGAGGACTATAAAAGGGGTCTTCTTTCCCAAATGTTTTAGGGTTCTTGAGCACAAAATACACCTCCATTGTTGACCCTCTTGAGCTTTCTTCCTCCCTCTTCCCTCCAATGATTCTTACATCTTTTTGAGGGATTTGAGAGAGGAGATCTTGATCTACAATCTCCACCAAATCATTCCTCCTCTAAGTGAGGGGAATCCTTTGAATCAAGATCTTGGAGTCATTGGTTGACCTTCACCCTTGTTCTTCCTCTCTAAGTCCTCCATAGCATTTGTTGCCTTGGTGGGATTTGAGAGAAAAGGATTTGAGCACTTCCTCTTATGTTCTTGCTTTGCATCCTTGCATAGTGTGGAGTTCTCCATTACGATTTGTTCGAGTGAGAGACTGTGACCTTGTTACTCTTGAAGGGTGACCTCCTAGTTGGCTTGGCGGTTGGTGCCTCGGTGACCTATTCGTGGAAGATTGTGAAGAGGCCCGGTCTTTTCCCTTCGTGGGATTTGTGAAGTGGTTGTGGAGCCTGCCATCTCTGGAGTGGAGGAAAAGCTAACCATAAGAAGGGGTCCCTAGCTTTGTGGGGGGACTCGGAGAAGAAGGTGAGCCTTCGTGGCATTCGGGGGCCTTCGTGGTTACCCGCATCTCTCCAACGGTGATTAGCTTACTTTATGTAAGTGAACATCGGGATACATCTTCGTCTCCGCGTGCCTCGGTGATCTCTATACCTGAGTTTATTTCTTTCTGATAGCCATCGTGCTTGAAGTACTTATATCTTGTTTATCACTTGTGAATTATATCTTGTGCTATCTGATACGTCTCAAATGTACCTATAATTTTTGATGCTCCATGCTTGTTTTTACACCATTTGCTTAGTGTTTTGTTACACTTTGTGGTATTTTTATGCATTTTCCGGAACTAACATATTAACAAGATGCCACAGTGCCAGTTCCCTGTTTTTGTGTTTCAGAAAAGTTACACAGGAAATATTCTCGGAATTGGACGAAATAAAAGCCGAACATCCAGATATTAAACGAAGCTTCCAGAACACCGAAGAGGAGATAGAGCCGAGCCAGAGGCTGGCCTCACCATAGGGCGGCGTGGCCAGCCCCTAGCCCGCGCCCCCTATGGGTGAGACCACCCTGGTCTACCTCTCACGCTGCCCCTTCGCCTATAAAGACCCCCCGATGGGAAAAACCTAAACACCCGATCAATTTTCTAGAAACACATCGCGATCCATCGCCGTCGTTGACCCGAGATCGGGAGGGTCTAAAAGCTCTTCCCAGCACTCTGCCAGAGAGGCGAATTGCCACCAGAGTTCTTCTTCATCTCCATGCTTGCCTCCGGCGCGATAAGTGAGTAGTCTACCTTGGACTATGGGTCCATAGCAGTAACTAGATGGTTGTCTTCTCCACCATGTGCTTCATGTTTAGATCTCGTGAGCTGCCTTACATGATCGAGATCGCCGTTATGTAATTCTACATGTTGTGTTTGTTGGGATCCGATGAATATTGGTGTTATGATTGAGTTGATGTGCTAAATATTATCTTATGTTATCTCTATGTTGTTTATGATCTTGCATGCTCTCCGTTGTTAGTAGCTATCTTGGCCAAGTAGATACTTATGACTCCAAGAGGGGGTATTTATGCTCGATAGTTGGGTTCATGCCTCTATTTAATCTGGGGGGTGACAGAAAACTTTAAGGTTGTAGATGTGCTGTTACCACTAGGGAGAAAACAACATTCTTATGTCCAAGGAATATGCTTTGTTTACATTACACACTTTGGTTAATGCAGTTATCTGTTGTTCGCAACTTAATACTCATGGGATGTTCGGACGATATCCCCGTGGGTGGATTATTAGTCATAGATGCAGTTGGATGGCGGTCTATGTATCTTGTTGTAATGCCCAGAGTAAATCTCATAGTGATCCTCTCGACATATGCACGTTGTCTTTATTCTATCAATTGCCCAACTGTAATTTGTTTACCCAGCATGTTGTTATTTATCTTATGGAGAGACACCACTAGTGAACTGTGGACCCCGGTCCAATTTCCTTTATATTGCTATCACCTGTTTACTTTACTCGCACTGTTTACTTTCTCGCATACTACTATTACTTTCCACTCGATACACTCATTCTTTTGTTTACAGCAAACCGGTGAGATTGACAACCTCATCATAAGTTGGGAGCAAAGTTCTTGGTTGTGTTGTGTGCAGGTTCTGCGTTGCTACTAGTTGAGGACGCGCTAACAAGAATCATAAATGGCGCCCTTGTTAGAGTGTCACACAACTAGCAGGCATCACCTTTTTGAGTTTGGCTTTTTCCTACTGGACGATTAAACCTTGGTTTCATAACTGAGGGAAAACTTGCTGCTATATTCATCACACCTTCTCTTGGGGTTACCAACTGGCCGGTCATTTACATCATCAACACCGAGCCACCAACAAGTTTTCTGGTGCCGTTGCCAGGGAAATAGAAGACTTCTGCAAGGGGAGTTTCACACGCACATCCTTTACTTTGTTTATTGTTTTACTTTACTTTATTTTTACTTGCATCGTTTTATCAAAAACACAAAAAAATTAGTTTCCTATTAGTTATTATTTTTACTTGTCTACTTTTAGTTTTGTTAGAATGAGTAATCCTGAAGTTGAAGTTTGTACTTTTAAGCAACAAGGGGGAGAGAGCTTGATAGATGCTTCGTACCATATTAGCAATTCTCATCATAGGTGTACGAAGAAGCATTCTACCATGATCCTCCTTAGAAATTTTTATGTTGGTATATCTAGTTGGAATAGGTACGTTCTTGATACTCTTGCAGGAGGTAATTCTCTGGGTACTCCTGCTCCTGAAGCATTCACTTTAATTGAAATTTTAGTGGGAGTACCACCTATCCATGTGGTTAAAACTAAGATCACTTTGGAGGAAGTTATAGAAAAGCTAGGCTCTTTAGAAAAAAAGTTTGCCATATATCCTTGATAATGCTAGCCAAGTTAATGAAGCGATAGAAAGTATTGGTAAGAGAATCACCGTTTTAGAAGCTAGCACTACTCTTGATAGTCAAAACTTTAGGATTGAGAAACTAGAGGAATCCATGGAAGTTTTAAGTTCAATTTTCTCTTCTCTTAAGTTTAAGAAGGAGAAAGCTTTTGTTGAAAAAGAGCAAAACTTTATGTATGTTCCCAAGGTGTCTGTGCCTAAACCTCAACATATTTTTAAGATTGGTAAGACTTTTAGTTCAACTAAGAGTGACTTGCAGGTTGAATCATCTTCGGGAACCTCTAAAGTACCTAGTGTGGTAAGTGGTGATCTTGAGGA
Source organism: Dactylis glomerata (assembly GCA_007115705.1). NCBI lineage: Eukaryota > Viridiplantae > Streptophyta > Magnoliopsida > Poales > Poaceae > Dactylis > Dactylis glomerata. The sequence continues at coordinate 1,681,758 of QXEO01000685.1, read as the reverse complement.
AACAGTTGATCTTAATGCTTCATTTGATATTACTTGATTTACACTTTCTGCGCCTAGCTCAAAGGCGTTAAAGAAAAGCACTCTTGGGAGATAACCCATTGTTTTACTTTTAGTTCTTTTTCTTTTATTTGAGTATTGGAAGTTATTACTACTATAATAACCGCTCTTTATCCTTTTTATTTCATTTTTGTGCCAAGAGAAGCCTCTAATTTGAGTGAGCTAAGATTTGGGGATGTTGCTGTCCTGAAACCGATTTCGGTGCTGCACCGTAAAAATTCGTGAAAATTCTAGGAATATCTTTTTGACCTGCGATTTCTTGTGCATATGCCCTAGGTTATATCCAAACTTGCATTAGTTATACACTTTTTGATTTGAGCAACAGAAAACCCTCTAACAAATCGACCTTTGTCAGCTATTCTGTTTTGACAGATTTCTGCCACTATTTGTATTTGTGTCTTTATCGCTTTCTTTTTTAGTTCTTTTGATCACGGAACTTTTGGGAAAGTTGCTACAGTAGTATATACTTTATATGTGGTGGTTTTGAGTTGAAATATGAACCAAAAAGGTTTGATTCATTATTATGCTTGCAGTAATATTGCTAATAGAATTGTGTTTAGTTTTGTATGAAGGAAGTTTTCAAGTGTAGGGATTGGAGAATGATGAGATGAGTTGAAGAATGGACAAAAACTCAAGCTTGGGGATGCCCACGCACCCCAAGAAATATCCAAGAGGTACAAGCGTCAAAGCTTGGGGATGTCCCCCGAGGCACCCCTTCTTCATCGGCAAAAATCAGGTCACCTTTCAACACACTATATTTTTATTGCTTCATGCAATATACGTTTTTCTTGGAGCGTCAGTTGTCTTTAGTTTTCAATTTTGTTTAGTTTTGTTTGCTGAAATAAATGGTTGGACCCCAACAAATTCCTTTTGGAGAAGTTGCCTTGCTTTTCTTTTGCCAAGAACACTCCGTTTTTCACTCTTATCGTTCAACGAGTGTTCTCTTTTTATGCTACTGCTTTTAGTTTTCATTTTTCGCCTTGATTTGTGTTTAGATCTTGTTATATCTTTGCATCAAGGTGTATTTTGACTTCTGGTCCATGTTGTTTTTCATCAAAAGAGTTATTTCAAAAAGGTTCGAATGGTGTTGGAAAAGAGAAAAAAATTTATGCAAAAAATGGTACAAAAAGGAGCTTGTTTAGACTACGGCTTAGAATTTTGCATGTCATGCTTGATGTCGTTTTGATAGTATGCTTAGTGGTTTTGCTGTAGCATGACTTGTCTCAAATGACTGAGATTGCTTAATGAGCCCTTGAAAAAATCATGCGTTGTTTTTATTATTTGGAAGCATTATTTTGGTTTCTCCATGATGCTTTATTTGGGTTGACTTGGCACATGCTTACACATGGTAGACTCATACAAAGTTGCCATAAGCCTTTATGATTATTTAGTTTTTGACTTTTGATATCATCTTATGCTTCTTTTAATGTTGCTTTGTCGCTTTGCATGATTATGGCTGTTATTGCTCTCTTAGTTGGTCGCTCCCAGTCTTTTACTAGCCCTCATTTTGTACTGAGTATGAGCTCTACTTGTGCATCCAACTCCTAAAAACCAAGTTGTTCCAATGTGTCCACTATAAACTCCTATGCATGGTATTTGTAAGCCATTCCAAGTAAATTTTCATGTGCTACCTTTGAAAAAACCTTCAAAATACTTCCCATTTTGTGACACTGTTTTTAGCTATGGGGACGTAGTGCTCGGATTTGATATCTTCCATATTGTTTATTCCAAAAAGAAAAAAAGAAAAGAAAAAGGGGCACTCCTCCATGGTATGTGAATGTTGGTGGGCACCCAATGGAATCGGTTAGCCATGGTTTGAGAAAGGAAAAAAGTGGGGAGGAGTGCCAAGCTTTATAAAAGAACACAAAAGTGCCAATCTCTCTCAAAAACTTACTTTATTTTTGTATGGAAGATAGTAAGAACCCCATTGCCAGTCGTTGACAAAGACAACCACCTCTCAAAACCCAATTTTTATCTCTCTGTTTTACAAATGAAAAGCTCTAGCACATGTTCAATAACTGCTTCCCTCTGTGAAGGGCCTTTCTTTTACTTTTATGTTGAGTCACCACCTTCTATCTTTATGCACCGTTTAAGAGAGCATAGTTGTCATTCTTATTATAATGTGCATTGTCCCAAAGTTATCATTGATTGATTCATGATGTTGGTCCCTCTTAAACTTGAAGGTGTCCTATGCATTTATGTTTTGCTCTCTTATGAAGGACAAGCTAAAAACCATTTGTATGTTTTTCGATATGATTTGAACACATGTTTGACTTTCATTGTTTCATTTTCATGATCTTTTATTTGTGTTCATTTTCATGTTATTACATGGTTGCTAAGTTTCTTCTATCAAGATTATATCTTTCATGCCCATGTTTTAAGTTCTTTTGATCCCAGCACTCAATGCGTTACATGGATGATCAAGATTGTGTAGGTGCATGTCACCTCAAAAATTATTTCTTTGTTATCACTTACCTACTCGAGGATGAGAAGGAGTTAAGCTTGGGGATGCTGATATGTCTCAAATGTATCTATAATTTTTGATGCTCCATGCTTGTTTTTGCACCATTTGCTTAGTGTTTCGTCACACTTCGTGGTGTTTTTATGCATTTTCCGGAACTAACCTATTAACAAGATGCCACAGTGCCAGTTCCCTGTTTTCTGCTGTTTTTGTGTTTCAGAAAAGTTATACAGGAAATATTTTCAAAATTGGACGAAACAAAAGCCGAACATCTAGATATTAAACGAAGCTTCCAGAACACAGAAGAGGAGACAGAGCCGTGCCAGAGGCTGGCCTCACCATAGGGTGGCGCGGCCAGCCCCTAGCCCGCGCCCCTATGGGTGAGACCACCCTGGTCCACCTCTGACGCTGCCCCTTCGCCTATAAAGGCCCCCCAACAGGAAAAACCTAAACACCCGATCAATTTTCCAGAAACACATCGCGATCCGCTGCCGTCGTCGACCCGAGATCGGGAGGGTCCAGAAGCTCTTCCCGGCACTCTGTCGGAGAGGGGAATCACCACCGAAGGTCTTCTTCATCGCCATGCTTGCCTCTAGCACGATGAGTGAGTAGTCTACCTTGGACTATGGGTCCATAGCAGTAGCTAGATGGTTGTCTTCTCCACCATGTGCTTCATGTTTAGATCTCATGAGCTGCCTTACATGATCGAGATCACCGTTATGTAATTCTACATGTTGTGTTTCTTGGGATCCGATGAATATTGGTGTTATGATTGAGTTGATGTGCTGAATATTATCTTATGTTATCTCTATGATGTTTATGATCTTGCATGCTTTCTGTTGTTAGTAGCTATCTTGGCCAAGTAGATACTTGTGACTCTAAGAGGGGGTATTTATGCTCGATAGTTAGGTTCATGCCTCTATTTAATCTGGGGGAGTGACAGAAACCTCTAAGGTTGTAGATGTGCTGTTGCCACTAGGGAGAAAACAACATTCTTATGTCCAAGGACATATGCTTTGTTTACATTACACACTTTGGTTAATGCAGTTATCTGTTGTTCGCAATTTAATACTCATGGGGTGTTCGAACGATATCCCGTGGGTGGATTATTAGTCATAGATGCAGTTGGATGGCGGTCTATGTATCTTGTTGTAATGCCCAGAGTAAATCTCATAGTGATCCTCTTGACATATGCACGTTGTCTTTATTCTATCAATTGCCCAACTGTAATTTGTTTACCCAACATGTTGTTATTTATCTTATGGAGAGACACCACTAGTGAACTGTGGACCCCGGTCCAATTTCCTTTATATTGCTATCACCTGTTTACTTTACTCGCATTGTTTACTTTCTCGCATACTACTATTACTTTCCACTCAATATGCTCATTCCTTTGTTTATAGCAAACCGGTGAGATTGACAACCTCATCGTAAGTTGGGAGCAAATTTCTTGGTTGTGTTGTGTGTAGGTTCCGTGTTGCTACTAGTTGAAGACGCGCTAACAAGAATCATAAACGGCGCCCTTGTTAGAGTGTCACGCAACTATCAGGCATCACCTTCTTGAGTTTGGCTTTTTCCTGCTGGACGATTAAACCTTGGTTTCATAACTGAGGGAAAACTTGCTTGTATATTCATCACACCTTCTCTTGCGGTTACCAACTGGCCGGTCATTTACATCATCAACACTGAGCCACCACTATCTTGCTTAGCTCTAGTTGTTGTTGGTGCACTTAGTTGAGCCTAGCTTATTTAGGTTTTGTGCTTGTAAAATAAACATTAGTTTAATTCCGCATTCTTCCAAGCCAAATCCGTAATAGTTTTTAAAAAATGCCTATTCACCCCCCCCCCCTCTAGGCGACATCTCGTCCTTTCAATTGGTATCAGAGCAAGGTCTCTCCTTGTTTAGGCTTCACCGCCTTGAGAGTAAAGATGTCGGCTAGTTATTTAGTGCACAATGACACAATTATTTTTTATGGCACAAATTATATGCTATGGAGAAATTGCATGCTTTCTAATCTTCAGACTTTGTGTCCAAATATAGAGCGATTTCTAGATATAGATTTTTCTCCTCCGATGGATCTTCAAAATCTATCTATTGAGGATGAGAAAAATTTACATCTTGAAGCTCAAGTATCTAATGAAATTTTATTGTCTGTGAGCTCCATAGTTTATGTTTGCTTGATGGGTTCAAAGTGCAAGACTTCTCATGAGATATGGACCAAGCTAGAAGAGTCATTTGGTAGGTCCATTTCACTTGAGGTTGAAAGTGAACCCAAGGAGCTCTCTTCACCTTCACATCATGAAGAGCTCCAAGTTTCTTCCACATTCGATCGTGATGATTTTTCAATTTCTTCTACCTCACCAACATGTGACTTGTCACAAGGTAATGATATGGTGAGTGAAGAAATCATATGTGATGATGGTAGTCTTGTTCTTTGCACCAATGATTATATTTATATAAATCCTATTGGTGTAGAGAATTTGGATCTAAACACTTCTTGCAAGAAATTCTTTACCCATTCTTGTGTTAAAGGTCCTTGCATATCTCCTAAAATTTGCTTGATTAAATTTTGTGATGATATGCTTGTCTCTAGTTGTGACCATGATCAAAATGACTCTATTTCCTCTAGTTGTTGTATGACTAACCATGTAGAGAAAATTAAAGAAAAATTGGGTCACATAATTAAAGAAGAAATCAATAGAAGAACCAAGAAGGTTTCTATCAAGAGAAGGCAATGCTATTAATGCCACGAGTATGGACATCTCGCAAGAGCTTGTCCTACACTAGAAAATGAAGAATGTGCTTCTATTGATGTTCCATCATCATCTACGCAAGTCCACATGTGCCTTATGGCATGCGGTTCCAAGGTAACTCCTACTTTGAATCTCGACACATCTCCTTATGATGAGAGTGATGATGATGATGATGATGATGATGATGAAGCTTTCTTGCATGAGATGGGAATTGTGTATGCCTCTCTACGTGGTAATAATGATGCTCGTGCTAAAGTCGAACACTTAATGGAAACCTTGTTTGAATACAAGGAGATCATTAAGGAATTGAACTCCCTTGTTAATAAGGGGAAACGGAGATTCAATCTCCTCAAGCAAGAGCTATCCGAAGAGAAGCATACTAATTCTTCCCTATCTCAATCTATTAAATCTTATGAGCTTGCTAATACTAAATCTATTAATGATGCTTGTGCTACTAACTCTACTTCTTGTGAAGCATCTATATTAAAGGAGAATGTTGAGCTAAGGGCTCAACTTGAGTTGCTAACAAGCAATTATAAGAAATTGGAGGGAAGCCATGAAAAGCTCTCGGGCTCTCATGGGGATCTCCTAATCTCTTATAATGGGCTAAAGTTAGCTCATGAGGCAAGTATCTCTAAGAAAACATCTTGTGAGCCTCATTTAGATATTAGCACTACTTTGAACCAAAATGCTATATTACCTTGTGCTAGTCCTAGTAATTTGTCTAGGTATAATATTTCTACATCTTGTGATGAATTACTTGATATACCTTATTGCTCTAACAATGAAGCTTCTACTTCCTCTAGTACTTGTGTTACTACTAACCTTGTAGAGAAAATCAAAGAGCTCAAGGACCAAGTCACTAGTTTGGAGAAAGACTTGGAGAAGCGTCATAAAGGGAAATCCACACTCGATAATATTTTGAGTGTGCAAAAATCCCCTAATGACAAGAGTGGACTTGGATTCAACTCCAATAACAAGAACAAGTCCAAGAGCAACAAGAAGAAGAAGGGCCAAGACCAAGTCAAGAATTTGGCCAAGATTGTTTGCTTCAAGTGCAAGATTGAAGGGCATCATGTGAGATCTTGCCCATTGAAGAAGAAGCACTTGAGTGAGAAGCAACAAGGGAAGCAGCCACAAGGTCAAGCCCAAGCACGACCTCAAGTTGAAGATAGGCCACTTCCCAAGAAGAAACAAGATGAAGCTTCCCAAATCAAGAATTCAACGAAGAAGAGAAAGGGAAGCACTTGTTGCTATATTTGTCGTGAGAAGGGGCACATTGCTTCTTCATGCTTAAGCGGTACCTTATCTAATCCTATAATAGTTGATGATGATTATTCTCTTAGGAAAGATAAGGATGGTAATGTGTTTGCCAAGTTTGTTGGAACTCAAAGTGGTGCCAAGAAAAGGACCATTTGGGTTGCCAAGCCTGTTGTGACTAACCTCTTAGGACCCAACTTGGTTGGGGACCAACAAGCTAAAACTTGATCAATAGGTATTTGTGGAGGGCATTGGAGACTTCGCTACCTCATGAAGAATTAAGGGCTCTTCATTAATTTTATTTCATCAAGCCAAGTCATGGACACTATCATTTTATATCCAATGTGCCTCTTTGCAGTAATTCGTACTTACCCTTCTTTACATTGTAAGTTACTTGCCCCATTGCATGTTTTGGTTTTGTACCAAGTTTGTGTTTGTATATGTTGTTCCTTATACCTACTTATCTTGTGTATTCAAGTAGGTGTTGGTTGTTTGGCACATCATATACTTGTGTATTTGCTTCGAGCCTCTAAGCATCTCTATGGTATCTTATTTGGCTCTTATTGAGTGATTAATGGAACATCCCAATTTGAGGGAGTGATTTGCCTTTGGCACCTCACAATCCTATAAATGTGTGCACATGAGTAATACCACTTAGTATTGATATTGAAAGATTATCTAGTCACTATGTGGTATAATTTTTGATGCTCCATGCTTGTTTTTACACTATTTGCTTAGTGTTTCGTTACACTTCGTGGTGTTTTTATGCAATTTCCAGAACTAACCTACTAACAAGATGCCACAGTGTCAGTTCCCTGTTTTCTGCTATTTTGGTGTTTCAGAAAAGTTACACAGGAAATATTCTCGGAATTGGACGAAAAAAAGCCAAATATCCAGATATTAAACGAAGCTTCCAGAACATCGAAGAGGAGTCAGAGCCGAGCCAGAGGCTGGCCTCACCATAAGGCAGCGCGGCCTGCCCCTGGCCCACGCCCCCTATGGGTGAGACCACCCTGGTCCACCTCTGACGCTGCCCCTTCGCCTATAAAGACCCCCCGACGGGAAAAACCTAAACCCCCGATCAATTTTCCAGAAACACATCGCGATCCGCCGCCGTCGTCGACCCGAGATTGGGAGGGTCCAGAAGCTCTTCCCGGCACCCTGCCGAAGAGGGGAATCACCACCGGAGGTCTTCTTCATCGCCAAGCTTGCCTCCGGCGCGATGAGTGAGGGTCCATAGTAGTAGCTAGATGGTTGTCTTCTCCACCATGTGCTTCATGTTCAGATCTCGTGAGCTGCCTTACATGATCGAGATCACTGCTATGTAATTCTACATGTTGTGTTTGTTGGGATCCGATGAATATTGGTGTTATGATTGAGTTGATGTGCTGAATATTATCTTATGTTATCTCTATGTTGTTTATGATCTTGCATGCTCTCCGTTGTAAGTAGCTATCTTGACCAAGTAGATACTAGTGACTCCAAGAGGGGGTATTTATGCTCGATAGTTGGGTTCATGCTTCTATTTAATCCGGGGGAGTGACAGAAACCTCTAAGGTTGTAGATATGATGTTGCCACTAGGGAGAAAACAATATTCTTATGTCCAAGGGCATATGCTTTGTTTACATTACACACTTTGCTTAATGCAATTATCTGTTGTTCGCAACTTAATACTCGTGGGGTGTTCCGACGATATCCCCGTGGGTGGATTATTAGTCATAGATGCAGTTGGATGGCGGTCTATGTATTTTGTTGTAATGCCCTGAGTAAATCTCATAGTGATCCTCTTGACATATGCACGTTATCTTTATTCTATCAATTGCCTAACTGTAATTTGTTTACCCAGCATGTGTTATTTATCTTATGGAAAGACACCACTAGTGAACTGTGGACCCCGATCCAATTTCCTTTATATTGTTACACCATTTTACTATTACTCGTACTGTTTACTTTCTCGCATACTACTACTGTTTTCCATTCGATACGCTCATACCTTTGTTTACAGCAAACCGGTGAGATTGACAACCTCATCGTAAGTTGGGAGCAAAGTATTTGGTTGTGTTGTGTGCCGGTTCCACGGTTCTACTAGTTGAAGACGCGCTAACAAGTATCGTTAACGGCGCCCTTGTTGGTGTGTCATTAAGCTAGCAAGCATCACCTTCTGGAGTTTGGCTTTTTCCTACTGGACGATTAAACCTTGGTTTCTTACTGAGGGAAGATTGCTGCTATACTCATCATACCAATCCCAACTGGACGGTGATTTACATCAACACTGCCGCAACAAGCAACAATTTTCTGCACCATTGCCGGGGAAAAAAAAGATTTCTGCAAGGAGAGTTTCGCACGCACATCCTTTACTTTGTTTTAAGTTTTGCTTTACTTTATTTTTACTTGCATCGTTTTATCAAAAACACACAAAAAATTAGTTTCATTTATAGTTGTTTATTATGTCTAGTTTAGTTGCTACTACTATGTCGCCTGAGGATATGATTTTCACTTTCAAACAAAAGGGTGAGGAAAGTTTCAAAGAAGCTTGGTCTAGAATTTATGATTGGCATGGAAAAACTGAATCGAAAATGACTTTCAGTTTGCTTCTTAGTTGCTTTTACTTTGGACTTGCTCTTCGTTATAGATATGCTTTGGATGCTACTGCAGAAGGAGATTTCCTTCATTGTGATGGAGATAAAGCTTTCAATATTGTAAAAAAGTTGATTACAAATTATAGCATACCAACTGATTTTGATTCCTCTCTTGTGAGCATTTTTAATAGACTTAATATTCTTGAGACTCACACTGCTAGTTTGAATACTTGCTATAGTACTTTGCATCGACATTTTGATTATGTGCCAACAAATTCTGAACCTTCGAGTTGGTAACCTACGGTAAAAATCACCATTAATGGTGAAACTTTTCATGCTTGTTGTGATATTATGTCTGAATTTTGTCTTATGCCAAAGGATGTTTATGAATCTTTGAGTCTTTGGAAACTTTCTGAGGGGGAGAAGAAATTTCTCTTACTAATAATGCCACTATATTTCTTGTTGGAATAGCTGAAGGAGTTTATACAAAAGTCCTAGGAAGAATGGTATCTATTGATTATCTTGTTATTGAATGTGTAGGAAAAGGACAAATCACACTTGGAAGGTCTCTACTGAAACTCCTAGGCGCCGTTATAGATGTGGGAAAACGCAATATAAGATTCATCTCTCCACCTTGCAATAGTCACATCTTTCCTAGAGTCAAGAGCAAAGGTAAGAAAGGAAGACGTAAGGCACCCGTTCACCCTAATGTTTCATCACTTGATAATACTTGATTCACACTTTCTGCACCCAGCTCAAAGGCATTAAAGAAAAGCACTCTTGGGAGATAACCCAATGTTTTACTTTTAGTTCTTTTTCTTTTATTTGAGTCTTGGAAGTTATTTCTACTGTAATAACCGCTCCTTATCCTTTTTATTTTGTTGTTGTGCCAAGAGAAGCCTCTAATTTGAGTGAGGTAAGATTTGGGGATGTTGCTATCCTGAAACAGATTTCGGTGCTGCACCGTAAAAATTCGTGAAAATTATCAGAGTATCTTTTTGACCTGCGATATCTTGTGCATATGCCCCAGGTTATATCCAAACTTTCATTAGTTATACACTTTTTGATTTGAGCAACAGAAAACCCTCAAAAAATTGACCTTTGTCAGCTGTTCTGTTTTGACAAATTTCTGTCACTATTTGTGTTTGCCTCTTTATCGCTTTTTTTTGAGTTCTTTTGATCACAGAACTTTTGGGGAAGTTCCTACAGTAGTATATACTTTATATATGGTGGTTTTGAGTTGAAATCTGAAGCAAAAAGGGGTTGATTTAATATTATGCTTACACTAATGTTGCTAATAGAATTGTGTTTAGTTTTGTATGAAGGAAGTTTTCAAGTGTAGGCATTGGAGAATGATGAGATGAGTTGATGAATGGACAAAAGCTCAAGCTTGGGGATGCCCACCCACCCCAAGAAATATCCAAGAGGTACAAGTGTCAAAGCTTGGGGATGCTCCCGAGGCACCCCTTCTTCATCGGCAAAAATCAGGTCACCTTTCAACACACTATATTTTTACTGCTTCATGCATTATGCATTTTTCTTGGAGCGTCAGTTGTTTTTAGTTTTCAGTTTTATTTAGTTTTGTTTGCTGCAATAATTGGTTGGACCCAACAAATTTCTTTTGGAGAAGTTGCCTTGCTTTTCATTTGCCAAGAACACTCAGTTTTTTACTCTTATCGTTCAACGAGTGTTCTCTTTTTATGCTACTGCATTTAGTTTTTATTTTTCGCCTTGCTTTGTGCTCAGATCTTGTTATATCTTTGCGTCAAGATGTATTTTGACCTCTGGTCCATGTTGGTTTTCATCAAAAGAGTTGTTTCAAAAAGGTTCGAATGGTGTTAGAAAAGAGAAAAAAAATTATGCAAAAAAGTGGTACAAAAAGGAGCTTGCGCAGACTGCAGCCTAGACTTTTGCATGTCATGCTTGATGTCATTTTGATAGTATGCTTAGTGGTTTTGCTGTAGCATGACTTGTCTCAAATGACTGAGATTGCTTAATGAGCCTTTGAAAAAAAATTATGCGTTGTTTTTATTATACGGAAGCATTAATTTGGTTTTCTCCTTGATGCATTATTTGGGTTGACTTGGCACATGCTCACACATGTTAGACTCATACAAAGTCGCCATAAGCCTCTATGATCATTTAGTTTTTTACTCTTGATGCCATCTTATGCTTCTTTTAATATTGCTTTATCACTTTGCATGATTATGACCGTTATTGCTCTCTTAGTTGGTCGCTCCCAGTCTTTTGCTAGCCCTCATTCTGTACTGAGTATGAGCTCTACTCATGCATCCAACTCTTAAAAACCAAGTTTGCCATTGTGTCCACTATAAATTCCTATGCACGGTATTTGTAAACCATTCCAAGTAAATTTTCATGTGCTACCTTTGAAAAAACCTTCAAAATACTTCTCGTTTTGTGACACTGTTTTCAGCTCATTGGGACGTAGTGGTAGGATTTGCTATCTTCCATATTGTTTATTCCAAAAAGAAAAAAAGGGAAAAAAGGCACTCCTCCATGGTATGTGAATGTTGGTGGGCACCCGATGGAATCGGTTAGCCATGGTTTGAGAAAGGAAAAAAGGTGGGGGAGGAGTGCCAAGCTTTATAAAGAGCACAAAAGTGCCCATCTCTCTCAAAAACTTGCTTCATTTTTGTATGGAAGATAGTAAGAACCCCATTGCTAGTCATTGACAAAAACAACCACCTCTCAAAACCCAATTTTTATCTCTCTGTTTTACAAATGAAAAGCTCTAGCACATGTTTAATCACTGCTTCCCTCTGTGAAGGGTCTTTCTTTTACTTTTATGTTGAGTCACCACCTTCTATCTTTATGCACCGTCTAAGAGAGCATAGTTGTCATTCTGAGTATAATGTGCATTGTCCCAAAGTTTTCATTGATTGATTCATGATGTTGGTTTTACTTGTTCTTAAATTACTTGTATCTAGTCGCCCTTTTAAACTTGAAGGTGTCCTATGCATTTATGTTTTGCTCTCTCATGAAGGACAAGCTAAAAGCTATTTGTATGTTTTTCCATATGATTTGAACACACATTTGACTTTCGTTGTTTCATTTTCATGATCTTTCGTTTGTGTTCTTTTTCATGTTATAACATGGTTGCTAAGTTTCTTCTATCAAGATTATATCTTTCATGCACATGTTTTAAGTTCTTTTGATCCCAGCACTCAATGCTTTACATAGATGATCAAGATTGTGTAGGTGCATGTCACCTCAAAAATTATTTCTTTTGTTCTCACTTACCTACTCGAGGATGAGCAGGAGTTAAGCTTGAGGATGCTGATATGTCTCAAACATATCTATAATTTTTATGCATTTTCTGGAACTAACCTATTAACAAGATGCCACAGTGCCAGTTCCCTGTTTTCTGATGTTTTTGTGTTTCAGAAAAGTTACACAGGAAATATTCTCGGAATTGGATGAAACAAAATCCAAACATCCAGATATTAAATGAAGCTTCCAGAACACCGAAGAGGAGTCGGAGCCGAGCCAGAGGGCGGTGCGGCCTACCCCTAGCCCGCGCCCCCTATGGGTGAGACCACCCTGGTCCACCTCTGACGCTGCCCATTTGCCTATAAAGACCCCCCGACAGGAAAAACCTAAACCCCCGATCAATTTTCCAGAAACACATCGCGATCCGGCGCTGCCGTTGCCCCGAGATCGGGATGGTCCAGAAGCTCTTCTTGGTACCCTGCCTGAGAGGGGAATTGCCACCGGAGGTCTTCATCGCCATGCTTGCCTCCGGCGCGATGAGTGAGTAGTCTACCTTGGACTATGGGTCCATAGCAGTAGCTAGATTGTTGTCTTCTCCACCATGTGCTTCATGTTTAGATCTCATGAGCTGCCATACAAGATCGAGATCACCGTTATGTAATTCTACATGTTGTGTTTGTTGGGATCCGATGAATATTAGTCTTATGATTGAGTTGATGTGCTAAATATTATCTTATGTTATCTCTATGTTGTTTATGATCTTGCATGCTCTCTGTTGTTAGTAGCTATCTTGGCCAAGTAGATACTAGTGACTCCAAGAGGGGGTATTTATGCTCGATAGTTGGGTTCATGCCTCTATTTAATCTGGGGGAGTGACAGAAACCTCTAAGGTTGTAGATGTGCTGTTGCCACTAGGGAGAAAACAACATTCTTATGTCCAAGGGCATAGGCTCTGTTTACATTACACACTTTGCTTAATGCAATTATCTGTTATTCACAACTTAATACTCATGGGGTGTTTGGATGATATCCCCGTGGGTGGATTATTAGTCATAGATGCAGTTGGATGGTGGTCTATGTATTTTGTTGTAATGCCCAGAGTAAATCTCATAGTGATCCTCTTGACATATGCATGTTATCTTTATTCTATCAATTGCCCAACTGTAATTTGTTTACCCAGCATGTGTTATTTATGTTATGGAGAGACACCACTAGTGAACTGTGGACCCCGGTCCAATTTCCTTTATATTGTTACACCGTTTTACTATTACTCGCACTGTTTACTTTCTCGTATACTACTACTATTTTCCACTCGATACGCTCATACCTTTGTTTACAGCAAACCGGTGAGATTAACAACCTCATCGTAAGTTGGGAGCAAAGTATTTGGTTGTGTTGTGTGCAGGTTCCGCATTGCTACTAGTTAAAGACGCGCTAACAAGTATCGTTAATGGCGCCCTTGTTGGAGTGTCATTAAGCTAGCAAGCATCACCTTCTGGAGTTTGGCTTTTTCCTACTGGACGATTAAACCTTGGTTTCTTACTGAGGGAAGATTGCTGCTATACTCATCATACCTTCCTCTTGGGGTTTCCAACTGGATGGTGATTTACATCAACACCATCGCAACAAGCACCATGCTCATGAGAAATTCAAATTCTATATCTCCATTAATTATCTCTAGTTGGATTTTATTTGCCTTTTGTTGAAAAGAATTTAATATCACATTATGGGGGAGTAATATGCCTTGTGCACATCACAAGCCTAGGAAATGTGAACATTTGAGGTTTTGCCACTTAGAGTTGATATTGTAAGTTATCTTATTCCTAGGTGGCATGTTTGCTCAAACAAGTTCCGTTATTTCTTAAAAGATTTTATTGCTCATTTCTTTGGTCTTGGTTTGAGTAACAATTCTTGGTGCGGTTTTACTCAAATATATTTCTCTATATCATAAGTAGGAAACTGTTTTCTTCAAGATACTCTAATCATTGCTTTGCATGATTGTTTGTCTATTATTGGAGCTACCAAGAATCCTTTTTCGTGCATGGTGCTCAAATTGAATATTTAACCATATGCCTTTTATTGTGAAGTTGATCTTGAATATCTTTGCAATACACCACCGGAAAATAATTCCAATATGAACTTCTTGTCTCTGACAATTGGTATTCATATATATATGTGGTAATTCTTCTAGATCATCTTCACCTTGGAATTTACCTCTTATTGCCCTTATTTCTTTCCAAGAAATTATTTTGACTCCCATTGTCTTATTTGCCTTCTTGAGGATCTTTTTGCTTGACTTCGTCTCATCTCTTGATCCCCATCAAGTGTGTGTTGTTGTAAGACAAACCTTTTCTTTTCAGTACTTGTGCCATTGTGAAAAGTGTAGAGGGTTTGGTTTATTTGTTGGAACCTTGCTCTTTTGGGAGTTAGTTATCTTATTCCTTCTTCTATGATTTATTTGCTCGAATGAGATAAACTTTGAGCATGCTTTTATTTATTTATTTATTCTTTCATGCTCAATAAGTTGTTAGGTTCATTTGTTGAATTTTATGAATAAATCATTTGTTGATTTGTTCCCTTGATATCATTTGGACAAATAATGTGTTTTCCACACCTTTTTTTACCTCCTTGTACTCTTGGTGATTTTGTCTAAATTGTATCTTCTTTGGTTCTTGAAAGCTAGGTGCATGCATATTCTCTTTATACTTAATTTTGTATCTTATTTTCTTTCTTTGATCCAATATATATGTTATACTCCATCAAATCCTAAATGGCGAAGATGTGCATGAAATTCAAATTTCACTCTAACTATGCACATATTTATATGGAGTCTATCATATCTATTGTGGTTAGTCTAACCACTTTGGACCCAATAAGTTTGGGGACCAAGATGTACTTGAATGATGTCTTAGGTACATTGGAGATGCAATGGATGCTTGTCTCTTTTATAAGGAAGGTGTTATCACCATATGATTATTGGAGCCAAGCTAGGATGACCGGAGAACTCTTATCTACTACATCACACCATTGCTATCTCGGTAACAAGTATAACATTAATGCATACTTTTCTAGCATCCCAACTCTTGTAGGTTGGTTCTTGGCATGATAATATTAATTTGCAAATGTTGTGGTTCTTGCAAAGGTCTTATAAAGAAATCTCTTTATTGTATATGTGAGCATGTTGAGATGATTGTATATGATGGGGAGTATATAAAATCATGTTTATGATTCACCAATCCCAATATGCCCTTTAGCAATTTATTGCATATTAATTCCTCAATGCTCTCTCATATGCAATATAGATAATGTTGCAAGTTGTTCCCTTCTCTATTATGCTTGTTGCCTTTCAAAGCATCCCGACTATCTTTTAATCCCTTATTGCTAGTTGTGATGGCTTTGATGATATACCATAATGGAAAATGGAGCCTTGAGCTATATATGCTTTCTAGCAAAGTTATTTGGTATATTCTATGACTCTCTCTTGGATATCATGTCTTCCTAAATTTCAACTAACCTCTTTGATGTCTACGCACGCGTCTGTTCTTGTAGACAGTGTTGGGCCTCCAAGTGCAGAGGTTTGTAGAGCAGCAGCAAGTTTCCCTTAAGTGGATCACCCAAGGTTTATTGAACTCAGGGAGGAAGAGGTTAAAGCTACCCCTCTCAAGCAACCCTGCAATTATGATACAGAAAGTCTCTTGTGTCCCCAACACACCCAATACACTTGTCAGATGTATAGGTGCACTAGTTCGGCGAAGAGATAGTGAAATACAAGTAGTAGTGATGATTATAAGTAGTAAATGTAATCTGAAATAAATATCGCTGCAAGCAAACATGTAACAAAATTGAAAGGAAACGGTGTGCAATGCTTAGAAACAAGGCCTAGGGATCATACTTTCACTAGTGGACACACTCTCAACAAATATAATATAATTGAACCAATAGATACTATCATCAATATGCAACTCAAAACAATTCTCCAATGGATAACGAACACTAATCATGCGTAGGGCTACGAAGCACTCCTCAAAGTTTGTATTTCCCCAAACTAGATTGTCCCACACTATCACCGTGAACGCACTAGATGGTTCCAACAAACACCAACAATTCATAGAGACATTAACCAAAAAGATACACATGATGCACATACTGTCACCGTCACATCATGATACAAGGTATCTCCGGAGTTTACAAATATAAATCACGGGAGTAGCATAATATCTAAATAATAACATCTACCAATTCAACTAGATACAAAGCTCACGATCACATAAAGATCACATCATGGGAGAGAGAGAGAGATGAACCACATAGCTATCGTTAGAGCCCTCAGCCCTGGGGGAGAACTACTCCCTCCTCATCATAGGAGAGAGCAAGGTTGATGGAGATGGTGGTGAGGTCGATGGAGACAGCGGAGACGGCGATGGAGACTGATGGAGATGGCTCCGGGGCACTTCCCCATCCCGGCAGGGTGCTGGAATAGAGACTTCTGTCCCTCGAAATTTGTCAACGGCGGCGGCGGAGCTATGGAACTCTTTCTGAAAATTTGCTGATTGTTTTAGGGTTTTCCATTAGGAGGCTTCTTATAGGCGAAGGGGCGTCGTCAGAGGTGGACCAGGGTGGCCTCACAATGGGTGGGCGCAGCCAGGGGCTGGGCCGCGCCCCCCTGTTGTGTGGCCAGCCTCTGGCCCTTCTCCGGCTCCCGTTTGGTCCTCGTCCTTTGTCCGGGTAAAATAGGAGTTTCTGAACTTGTTTCGTCCAATTCCGAGAATATTTCCTATGTAGCTTTTCTGAAACACAAAACAGCGGAAAACAGGAAACTAGCACTGTGGCATCTTGTCAATAGGTTACTTCCGGAAATCGCATAAAAACGCCATGAAGTGTAACAAAACACAAGGCAAATGGTGTAAAAACAAGCATGGAGCATCAAAAATTATAGATACATTTGAGACGTATCAGCATCCCCAAGCTTAACTCCTGCTTGTCCTCGAGTAGGTAAGTGATAACAAAAGAATAATTTTTGAGGTGACATGCACCAACACAATCTTGATCATCTATGTAAGCATTGAGTGTTGGGATCAAAAGAACTTAAAACATGGGCATGAAAGATATAATATTAATAGAAGAAACTTAGCAACCATGTTATAACATGAAAAAGAACACAAACAAAAGATCATGAAAATGAAACAATGAAAGTCAAATGTGTGTTCAAATCATATGGAAAAACATATAAATGGTTTTCAGCTTGTCCTTCATGGAGAGCATAACATAAATGCATAGGACACCTTCAAGTTTAAGAGGGCGACTAGATACAAATAATTTAAGAACAAGTGAACCATAATCATGAATCAATCAATGATAAACTTTGGGACTATGCACATTAAACTCAGAATGACAACTATGCTCTCTTAGATGGTGTATAAAGATAGAAGGTGGTGACTCAACATAAAAGTAAAATAAAGGCCCTTTGCAGAGGGAAGTAGTGATTGCAAGTTTTATAAACCTTCAAAAATTATGGTACTTACTAGCTTTGAGCTCTCATTGCCACCATCATAGGCATCTTGAATGGTTAAAGTTATTGCGAGTACAATTATGAAGCATATGCTTGACAAATCATAAGTTGAAAACCTCATGTCCCGTGAAGTACGAATACCTAAACCTCATGCTACTTGACTTAGAGTCCCAAGCAAGCTCTTGTCATTGTAAGTATACACATATCATCGAGAACCGCCAACGGGGTACCTCCGTGCCCGATGACATGGAACAAGCCCACATCAAAATGACAGGACAAACAGACAATGAACACCTCGACATCTCTTTTATTTACCATTGGTATAGCTTTTTATTTTGAGATGCGTCGTCGAATGTCCACTATGGGCATGCTGTAAATTTCCACCATGAATGATGCATGGCTTAGATTAGCGGCCCAGGCATTTCTCTAACATGTATACAAACTCCATGATCCCGCAAGATTCCCAACTTATTTCACATCATGAGTATCCATAAATAAAATATCACGATATCAACTCAAATAAGAAGTGCAATGTTGAAAGCTTGCCCCATGACGGCATGGCTGGGCTAATTTCCAACTTACAACTTGCAAGCATAACAACTCAACATAAGAGAGCCACAATGTCAAATTTTTTAGAACAAGAAAAGTAAAGTGTGCCATCAAGTTTGTGAGAGCTTTACTGACCAATTTTCGCATAACACCAAAAATAGTTTAATTTGAAGGATAGATAAAAGCAAGTCAAATATACTTTAGAATAGCAAATTGCTAAAAGGTATGTATGGTGGACACATTGGAATAACTTGGTTTTTGGGAGTTGGATGCATGAGTAGAGCTCATACTCAGTACAAAATGAGGGCTAGCAAAAGACTGGGAGCGACCAACTAAGAGAGCAATAACGGCCATAATCATGCATAGCGACAAAACATCATTAAGAGAAGTATAAGATGGCATCAAAAGTCAAAAACTAAATGATCATAGAGGCTTATGGCGACTTTGTATGAGTCAACATGTTGTAAGCATGCGCCAAGTCAACCCAAATAAAGCATCAAGGAGAAAACTAAATTAATGCTTCCAAACAATAAAAACAACGCATGATTTTTTCAAAGGCTCATTAAGCAATCCCAGTCATTTGAGACAAGTCATGCTACAGCAAAAATCACTAAGCATACTATCAAAATGACATCAAGCATGACATGCAAAAGTCTAAGCCGCAGTCTAAGCAAGCTCCTTTTTGTACCACTTTTTTGCATGAAATTTTTTTTCTTTTCCAATACCATTCGAACCTTTTTAAAACAACTCTTTTGATGAAAACCAACATGGACCAGAGGTCCAAATACACCTTGATGCAAAGATATAATAAGATCTGAACAAAAATCAAGGTGAAAAATGAAAGCTAAACGTAGTAGCAGAAAAAGAGAACACTCGTTGAACGATAAGAGTGAAAACTAGAGTGTTCTTGGCAATGGAAAACGGAGTAAGTCTCTCTCCAAAACAACATGATGTGATCAAACCGTTTATTGCAGCAAACAAAAGAAAACTAAAAGCAAAAACAACTGACGCTCCAAGAAAAATGAATAGTGCATGAAGCAATAAAAATATAGTGTGTTGAAAGGTGACCTGATTTTTGCCGATGAAGAAGGGGTGCCTCGGGGGCATCCCCAAGCTTTGACGCTTGTACCTCTTGGATATTTCTTGGGGTGAAATGGGCATCCCCAAGCTTGATCTTTTGTCCATTCTTCATCTCATCTCATCATTCTCCAATCCCTACACTTGAAAACTTCCTTCATACAAAACACAACACAATTCTATTAGCAACATTAGTATAAGCATAATAATGAATCAACCCCTTTTTGCTTCAGATTTTAACTCAAAACCACCACATATAAAGCATATACTACTGTAGCAACTTCCCCAAAAGTTCCATGATCAAAAGAACTCAAAAAGAAAGCGATCGAGAGGCAAACACAAATAGTAGCAGAAATCTGTCAAAACAGAACAGCTGACAAAGGTCGATTATTTCAAGGGTTTTCTGTTGCTCAAATCAAAAAGTGTATAATTAATGAAAGTTTGGATATAACCTGGGGCATATGCACAACAAGTCGCAGGTCAAAAAGATATTCTGAGAATTTTCACGAATTTTTACGGTGCAATACCGAAATCTGTTTTAGGACAGCAAGTTCCCCAAATCTTACCTCACTCAAATTAGAGGTTTCTCTTGGCACAACAACGAAATAAAAAGGATAAGGAGCAGTCATTACAGTAATAATAACTTCCAAGACTCAAATAAAAGAAAAAGTACTGAAAAGAAAGCAATGGATCATCTCCCAAGAGTGCTTTTCTTTAACGCCTTTGAGCTAGGCGCAGTAATTTTAGAAAATGCTCACATAGGCGCCCGAAAAGAACTTAAGGCAAAGGTGCCATAAAGGAACTTGAAGCAAGAGAGAGCATCAAAAAGCAAATGTGAAACACATTTAAATCTAAACCACTTCCTATACACAGGAATCTTGTAAGAAAATAAATCAACGAGGCACATAGTAGCAAACATGGATAGATAAAACAAGTGCCACTTCAAGATTTGCAACATAAAGAGGGGAAACTTAATATTATTGAGATCCATCAGACCATGTTTCTCTCTCTTATAATAACTTTTAGTAGCATCATGAATAGAACTAACAATATAACTATCACATAAAGCATCCCTATTATGAGCCACATGCATAAAAGAATTAATACTCCCCACATGAACAATCATAGTAGGAGCAGATTTAATAGAATAATTATTCTCATCACCATAATCATCAAAAACAGGAGGCAGAGGCATATTGTAATCATAACTAATTTTCTCCTCAAAAGTAGGTGAACTGAAAATATTATACTCATCATTGTAACCATCATAAATTAGAGGTTTAGTATCATCACAAGCTAGAGAATAGCTATTTCGCAAAGCATATTCATCAAACATATCATCATAAGAAGGAACATGGATAGTACTAGTGGTACAACAATTATTAACCTTAGAATTGGTACCAAAAAGATTTTCAATATCAAAAGTAGAGTGCTTTTCCCAATCATGATCACTAACATAGGTAACACGCATGGGAACATCATCAAGATCAGAATTATCATAATCTATAATAGGAGCAACATACTTAGGGGAAGATACCATTTCCTCTCGCCTTTTACTCCTCTTCTTCTTCTTACTCTTCTTACTCTCTCCTTCAGGAGGGAGAGACTTGAAAGGCATCTTCTCTACATAATCTGGTTTACTGACAGAAATAACAGAAGAAACTTTGGAGGATTCCTCCTCTCTATTAATAAGATAGAAACATCTATTAGTCCTGTCATAGCTTGGCAAATTATCATGTTTTATAACATTTTGTATGTAAGTATTTGCGAGGCAATCTTTAACACAATAGAGATGACAACCACGAAGGGTGCTATTAATATCAAAAACACTCATATCTACCAAAGAAGTCTTTCTAGATATCTCTTCACACCCTAAAAACAAAGTAAGCTCATCATGCTGATTGAGAGTGATCTTGTCATCACAATACAAACTTGTGGTACTCATTCGATTAGAAAGGTGACTATTAGGTCCTGAGTATTGAAAATTAAAATGACCCGTGTCATCGCAAAGTTCACAGAGAAAAGGATAAAGCTCACAAACCTTTTCACCAAGCTCATCTAGAGCCTTGTGCCACATTTGGTTTTCTTCATTCCCGTGGTGGATACAATAATCTTCCTTGTTGTGACTCTGTTCACAAGGTCTATGTACTCCATAAAAATTAACATGCTTATAAGAAATAGTACTCTCAGAAGTTTGAGCATGTTTATTGCAATCATCACTAACAATATCACTTTCTATGCAAGTGTCTTTAAAAGGTTCATGATACACATCCCCATTTCCCTTAGGAACATTAATATGGGAAGCAAAGGCTTTAAAGCAATCAACCATAATTCAAGGATCAAGACCATATTTAGCACTAAGCTCTTGAAAATCAGCAGTTTCAGTGAAAGACTTAATGCAATCATACTCATAATTTATACCTAATCCTTTACCTTTGTCGCTATCCCAATCTTCAATATTATTTTGAATTGTTTCAAGCAGATTCCACTTGATGTCAACATCCTTGCTTGTGAAAGAGCCATGAAAGCATGCATCTAGATAGTCCTTGTAATATCCTGAAAGCCTTTCATAAAAATTATTAATAACAATATTATGGGGAAGCTCATGAATATGACATTTGAGCATTAGTGACTTCAATCTTCCCCACGCTTGGGCAATGCTTTCTCCCTCATGCGGATGAAAATTATAAATATAATTCCTATCTTTATAAACCTCACTTGAAGGATAGAATTTAGAATAAAAGAGAGGTACAATTTCCTCCCAATCAATAGGTCAGCCATCCTTTAGCATCTTATACCATTCCGCAGCTCTGCCCTTCAGTGATAAAGAAAATAGCTTCCTCTTAACTTGGTTCATCAAAATACCTACACACTTGAACAACTCGCATAATTCATGTATAAAGAGCAAATGATCACCAGGATGGACAGTTCCATCTCCTAAATAGCAGTTATTCATAGCAAGATCAACAATTTTCATAGGTATTTTAAAAGGATGAGGAGCACAAGCATCATAAGAATTATCATATATGGGAGATAAAATATCATCCGAGCAAACTTTCTCCACTAAAGCTGGGGAACTAAAAATATCATGCTCAACAAAACCAGCTTCCCCAAGCTTAGACTTTTCTATAGCATTAGCAATAACAGTGTTCAAAGCATTCATACTAACAACACTATTAGCATGCAAATTAAGCTCCAAAGGTTTTTCATTTTTCTCCTCAAATCTAAACTTAGGAAAAAGACTAAAGAACTCTTTACTTTCCATTAAGCCTAACTAGTGAAAATAAAAATAAGAAACAAAAAGATATAATTGCAGAATCTAAAGGAAATAACTTCGAGCACCCACACAGGAGAATGCGAGTACCTTTTACCTTACCTCCTCGGCAACGGTGCCAGAAAATAGCTTGATGTCTATGCACGCGTCTGTTCTTGTAGACACTGTTGGGCCTCCAAGTGCAGAGGTTTGTAGAGCAGCAGAAAGTTTCCCATAAGTGGATCACCTAAGGTTTATCGAACTCAGGGAGGAAGAGGTCAAAGCTACCCCTCTCAAGCAACCCTGCAATTACGATACAGAAAGTCTCTTGTGTCCCCAACACACCCAATACACTTGTTAGATGTATAGGTGCACTAGTTCGGCGAAGAGATAGTGAAATACAAGTGGTAGTGATGATTATAAGTAGTAAATGTAATCTGAAATAAATATCGCTGCGAGCAAACATGTAACAAAACTGAATGTAAATGGTGTGCAAAGCTTGGAAACAAGGCCTAGGGATCATACTTTCACTAGTGGACACACTCTCAACAAATATAACATAATTGAACCAATAGATACTATCATCGATATGCAACTCAAAACAGTTCTCCAATGGAAAACAAACACTAATCATGCGTAGGGCTACGAAGCACTCCTCAAAGTCCGTATGTACCCAAACTAGATTGTCCCACACTATCACCGTGAACGCACTAGATGGTTCCAACAAACACCAACAATTCATAGAGACACTAACCAAAAGACACACATGATGCGCACACTGTCACCGTCACACCATGATATAAGGTATCTCCGGAGTTCACAAATATAAAGCACGGGAGTAGCATAATATCTGAATAATAACATCTACCAATTCAACTAGATACAAAGCTCACGATCACATAAAGATCACATCATGGGAGAGAGAGAGGTGAACCACATAGCTACCGATAGAGCCCTCGGCCCTGGGGGAGAACTACTCCCTCCTCATCATAGGAGACAACAAGGTTGATGGAGATGGTGGTGAGGTCAATGGAGACAGCGGAGACGGTGATGGAGACCGATGGAGATGGCTCCGGGGGCACTTCCCCATCCTGGCAGGGTGCCGGAATAGATACTTCTGTCCCCTAAAATTCATCGGCGGCAGCGGCAGAGCTACGAAACTCTTTCTGGAAATTTGCCGATTGTTTTAGGGTTTTCCGTCGGGAGGCTTCTTATAGGCAAAGGGGCGTCATCAGAGGTGGACCAGGGTGGCCTCACAATGGGTGGGCGTGGCCAGGGGCTGGGCCGTGCCCTCCTGTTGTGTGGCCAGCCTCTGGCCCTTCTCCGGCTCCCGTTTGGTCCTCGTCCTTCATCTGGGTAAAATAGGAATTTCCGAACTTGTTTCGTCCAATTCCAAGAATATTTCCTATGTAGCTTTTCTGAAACACAAAAATAGCAGAAAACAGGGAACTGGCACTGTGGCTGTCGATGGATTTTGTGTCGCAAGAACACGGGGTACCACGCGACGGACCCAAAGATTCGAATGCAGGGGGCTGAATGTGTGAGATCTAGGATCACAATGAAGCACGGTGATGGAAGCCTTGAGTCGTCGAACGCACTACGCACTGCAGAGAGAGAAGCCGAGCTTTACCCAGGTTTAGGGCCCTCGTGGTGAGGTAACACCCCTACTTCCTGCCTTCTTGTATTACAACGCGACACCTCGCGAGGAGTACAAGGTCTTGGTTACAAAGCTCTAGCTGGCCAGAGGTTGAAGAACCTACATGCCCAGCTAGCAGCTTGGAAAAGATGAAGATTCGATCCCCTCTAAGGGGTGGCCTCTCCCCCTTTTATAGCGCCAAGGTCCTCCTTCCCCTTATCTTCTTGGGGAAGGGGTTGCCACACGCGGCCAAGGTGGGAGGACAGCTATAGACTACACTCTTCCGTGGACATAGTCTTTATAGAGTAGTGGCGCCAGTCCACCGGATTGGGTGGAGGAAGCTGACGTCTTCCTCTGGCGCCCTGCACCGTCCACGCTATTTTTAGGGGGGTGGCCAACAACCACTGTGCCGCTTTGGGCAGGCACAGCGAAAGTTGGTCTCCTCCCTGTCGGGGGTAGCGTGGGCGGTATGCAGTCTTCTGCCCTTTATCTTCTTGCTCTACATGCCAATGTGCTGAGCTGACGTGGACGTGACTCCTCTCCTCACCAGCGGGAGCTTGCGAGGAGGTCTTTTGGTCCTTAGCAGTTTCCATCATCATTCTCCTCATGAGGCACCTCCTCATGAGGGTCTTCTCGAATAGCTTCGGTCATCGGTTCTCCCCCGGGCTGAAGATGGGCCGATGACGGGGCCAGGAGCAGGTGGACCAGGATACCCCGGTATCCAGAACACCGACAGTAGCCCCCGGGAGCCTGGGCCACGAATGCGCCCTCTTGAGGGAGCGAAGGGCCGGGGGCCCCAGAAGCTGCTGGGCCCTCCAACGGCACGCGTCAACCGTGCGGTCAGAGGACCATGTGAGGAAGTGGAGGTCGTGGGCACGTGGCACCCTTGCAGTTGGCGGAGCAAAGCGGCATGGAGATCGTGCGTAGTGGGTGGGGTAACGGGCGTTTTTCAAACCGTCACATCAAGGGCGACGCTTCGGAAACCACGCCCTGGCCGCCCCCTTAAAGGCTTGGCAGAGAAGGATCCTTCCCCTACCCACACCACATTGCCGCCGCCACCTCCCTGCTGAAGATCTTGCGCATCCAAATCCCCCTAGCCTCCAATCTTCTCGCTGCAACTCGCCCCCGCCCAGAGCCATGGCACCGCGCAGGGCCATTGGAGCAGCGAGGTCTTCTGAAGCTGTGCCGCGGCCGGCGGCGCCCCTGCTTGACTCCCGCATCAAGAGCAGCCGCGAGCTCCAGACCGTCCGAGAGATGGTCGGGAGCAAGAACAATGAGTGGGGTGCCACCCGCATCTGGCACGGCCGCGCGCCGCGGGACACTCTGCCTGTGACGGCGCAGCCTTTCTTCCTCTTCTCCGTCTTCGCCGGCCTGTTGCCGCCATTCTCCCCCTTCTTCCTGGCAATCCTGGAGACTTATGGGATCCAGGCCATCCACCTGTATCCCAAGTCTGTCACCTTGCTGGTGGTCTTCGCCTATGCCTGCGAGGCCTGGATCGGCATCAAGCCGTCGGTGGTGTACTTTTGCCACCTCTTCTCTCTTCGGTCCTCTGGGCTAAACTAGAGTTCCGGATGCGTCTCCTTCATCGCCACCACCGGAATGGAGGGCGACTTCATCGACTTGAAGTGGATGAAGAAAGTCGAAGACTTTCGGAGCCGCTGGTTCTTCGTCGACATCCTCGAAGAATCGGAGCTCTTCCTCGTCACCGGGATCCCTCCCGTCAAGCTTACCACCTAGGCTAGTGAGGCCCTTCCTGAGGAAGCCCTGAAGACGCTCTGCCTGCGGATCCGAGATCTCCGAAAGGCCAGCGTCACGGGGACCATGGTCGGGGTGGAGTTCGTCAGCCAACGCATTGCCCCCCTGCAGGACCACCGCCGGGAGATCTGGAGGCACAGGGCCGGGGACGACCTCAGGCTCCATGTCAGCAAGATCAACACCGACGCTCGGGAGGAGGTAATAAGAGCCTTCTTCTCTTCCGCCGCCATCCCCACCATCCCGCGCACTGCCTTGCCGATCTACAATCTGGGCGCTCGGGAGACCAGCCGCGTTACGGCGGGGATCTTGAAGTTCAACGCCTGGGGCCCGTTCCTCGCCGACGGCGTCGTGCCTGGTCCCCTCCCGAGCGCACCTGTGGCCAGCTCAGAGCAGGACTCAGCAGCAAGGGGAACGGGGCCCACGGCCTCTGGAGATGTTGATGGTGACGACGCGGAGTCCGGTGAGCGACTGGTCCGCCGGAGGCATCCCGAGGGCACTATGGTGCTCTTAGATTACTTCGACAACGGTTCCGCCTTGCCGGACCAGCCCACCGAGGGAGACGTCGACACGTCCTCCTCGCGAGACCTGGAGGAGGAGGGGCGCCGAGCCCGCCTGGAGGCGGAGCGCCACTCCAAGTTCAACGACGAATGCACCAGCCGGCAACCTGAGGCTGGGGCCTCCCATGGCAAGAAGCCGGCGGGCGAATCCTCCGCGCCCCCGCCACCACCCTCTGCCCTTCCAAGCAAAAGAGGATGGGTGGAGCGAGACGCCTCGTGAGTGTTCCTGCACAAAAATCTTTACTTCTTGTCTTGGCAGCCACTGACCTGGCAGCCACTGCCACACCGACGACGCCGCCGTGCGCCACCGGAGAAGAAGAGGAAGACCGGACAGACCACGCCGGGCCCTGACCTGGCAGCCACTGCCACACCGATGCCGCCGCCGTGCGCCGCCGGAGAAGAAGAGGATCGCGCGTCCACAGACGCGCAGTCCACCCCGGGAGCTACTGCGGCTCCCAGCACGACCGAGCCCCCTAGCGCAGGGGCACACCAGAGACTACGGGGGCAGCTCCGGCTGCCCCCGCTATAGCGAGCACCACCACCACCCCAGAGGCACCCTCGACGAGAACGGCCGTGCCATCCGGCCCGAGGGCAGCCCCCGAGCCGAGTGGCGAGAAGACGATGGCCTCCACTGAGCCGGGGCCCTCCAGAGCCCCATCGCCTCCCCTGCCGGAGATACTGGGGAGGCCTACGAGGATTGCTGCTAAGCCCCATGCCGCTGACCCATGGGCGGGGGTGCTCGCGGCCATGACTGGCGCCCTCCGAGACGAGGTCGTTAGGGCGCGCACTGCTGAGGAGGCGCGCATCGATGAGGGCTGGGCCCTCCTGCACCAAGCCACGGAGAGATGCCGTCTCCTGGACCAGCGTGCCGCCGAGTGCCGCGACTAGGCAAGGAAGGAAGCGGAGGAGATCCGCGCCAGCACGGTCGAGGAGGCCGAAGAAGCTCTGGCGAATGCCAGGGAGTCGACGAGGGGGGTCCTAGCCAGGGCGCATCACGAGGCCATGGAGATCATCTCCGAGGC
Source organism: Dactylis glomerata (assembly GCA_007115705.1). NCBI lineage: Eukaryota > Viridiplantae > Streptophyta > Magnoliopsida > Poales > Poaceae > Dactylis > Dactylis glomerata. The sequence continues at coordinate 1,654,057 of QXEO01000685.1, read as the reverse complement.
ACGTCAGAGGATCCCCCCCACCGTCGGGCCTCCCAACCCAACCTTGGCTGGGGAGGAGGCCAAGTGGGCAGCTCAGCACCTCCTGGACCAGGCTAGGACCAATGCTGATGGCCTTCTCGCCAACGCCCAGCATAGGCTGGACGAAGTCGAGGACCGAGAGGCCCTCCTCCACGCCCGCGAGGAGAGCGCTGATTCCCGAGCGGAGAGCCTGAGCCTGCAAGAGGTTGGGCTTGCCGTCCGAGAAGTAGAGGCTCGCGAGCGCGAGTGGGGACTCCACCTCTGAGAGGAGCAGCTCCATGCCCTCGAAGATCAGCTCAACAGGGAGCGAGAGGCCCTCGAGAGCTGGGAGGCAATGGTCAGCCAGTCCACCGCTGAGCTGACCTGGCACCAAGAGGCGCAGAACCAGCGCGAGGCTTCCCTCCAGGGAAGGATGGACCACATGCTGAACCAGCGATGGGTCAGCATGGAGCAAGAGTTTGAGCGGAGGCACGTCGAGATCACCGAGGCATGCCGCGCGGACTTCCGCTCCAAGACCAACGCCGCCCTGGTGAGGTACAAGCAAGGGCGTGAGACCCTGGAGCACCAGGTCCGCGACCTAGAGACCGAACTGAGGAGGGTGCATGAGGTGCACCGGGGTGCCGACCGCGCCCTAGCTAAAGCTGACGCCACCAACACCTCGCTCTGGCACGACGTGCAGAGGCTTGAGGAGGAGAACTCGACGTCGGTCCTGCAGGTCATGGAGATCTCCAGAGAGCTCCAGGAGGCTAGGGACTCCGAAGCGAAAGCACGCGTGCTGCGAAGGCAGCATGTGCAGATGTTCCGCGGGTTCTCAGCCCGCATCATGGTGGCGGTGCACTGCCTGGGCATCCACGGGATGAACCTGCCCACCATCCCCGAGGACGATGGGTCGATCATGCTCTTCTTCAGCCAGCTGGCTGAATAGCTGGATGGCATGTTGGCGAAGGTCTTGGAGCTCATCGACGCCGAGTGCCGGGAGCTGCTGGGGCTCGCGGGGACATGAATCTTCTCCAACCTTCAATGCCTCCGCCCCGACCTCAACCTGGAAGAGGGACTACAAAGGCCGTCGCCTCCACCGCTAGGAACTCCTGACTGCGCGGCGGTGGCCAGGGTAGGGCGATTGGACATCACCCTGTGATGGCTATAGCCCATCTACGCCCGCCCTGGAGCACCCGCCACCACCACGGACTAGGAGAGCTCCTCCAGCGGTGACACCTCTGGCTCCGGGGCGTCCGGCAGCGGGGAAGCCAAGGAGGAGGATGACGGAGCGATGGAGTCCAGTGGAGAGGCGTCGTCAGGCTCCAGCCAAGGCACCAGTGATGACGAGGGTGACACAACGGTCACCCAGTAAGCTCTTCCTAGACCTCCTCCAGAAGAACCGAGTTAGCTGCACACTTGGCAGCCATTAGACATTGCCCTGCTGGGCCATTTTAAGTTGTAATCGTAATTAAGGTGTTGTTCACCGAATTATCCTTATTTGCACCCTTGCGCATTTTTCCTTGTCTCGTCTTTGTATGGGAAATGCTCTACGCCGTTCAGGGGCCAGCCTCCGAGCGGGACAGCAACCTGACGCTTAGTATGCAGCTCGTGGTGCAAGGCTAGCGGGCGCTGGCGCTCCAGAGGTGACTGTAATGGCATACATGACTATTTCCCTGCAGCCCCCCTGGCGTCCAAACACAACAAAGGCGATTCCAGCAGAAGAAACACAGGGCCGCAGACAAGGACAGCAGAAGACTTGGTGAAATTGGCACGAATTGTGCGACCCTCGCATGCTCATGCACTTTCATTCGAGCGTCGCTCGAGAGGAGAGAGCACCATGGATCGTATGAGATGACTGTAGCGGGTCCCTTCCCTAGTCAGAGCTCGATCCGTTCTGGGTTTTGCGGGCCTGCTGTTTTCTGGGTGAAGGCCCCAGCGTGGACACCGTGCTCTGGCTCTTTCTCGAAAGACAGTCGAGCGAAAACTCACGTTCGCGTTAAGCCACAGTTAGCTGAAATTGCGAGGCTGGTGGAGCCAAGACTCACGATTTCAGGCAGTTTCTATAGATTAGAAAAGATTAATGATGAGTGAAACTGCCGTTACACTTTGTTCCTTGCGCAGATGAAGGGCTCTGTTTCCTCAGCCGAAGGCAAGGAGGTGATGTCCCTTAAGCCCCCCTGCCCCATCTTTGAGCACCTGGGGTCGGGGCCATAGAGGGCGGCGTAGGCCTACGCGTCCTCTGGCTCAGGTCCTAGGGATGTGTATCTGTTGAGGAAGCGCTCGCAGAGGTCCCTCCAGGACGAGATGGATCTTGGCGGTAGCCTGTAGAGCCACCAGCGAGGCTCTCCCTTTGTTGCCATCATGAACCAACTGGCCATGACACGCCCGTCGCCTCCCGCCGACCGTATACCGGCTGCGTATTGCTGCAAGAACTTCACGGGATCGGAGGTTCCATCATAACGCGCACCGATATCCGGCCAGAAGCGAGACGGCCATGTTGCGCGGTGAAGTGGCCCAGCGAGCACCGCGAAGCCCTCGAAGCCGAGGTCACCGAGCGCTGGCTCACCCTCTCCAATGGCCTCCAGGCCATCGAGGACTTGAAGATGTTCTCGGCAACGGCTCGCGTAGACAGCGCGAAGGCAAAGATGATGACGACGATCATCACTCATGTCGAAGCAGATCTGGTAGAAGACACACCATAGCCCCCTACCTGGCGCGTCAAATTTCGATGGATTTCATGTTGCAAGAACACGGGGTACCACGCGACGGATCCAAAGATTCGAACGCAGGGGGCTAAACATGTGAGATCTAGGATCGCAATGAAGCATGGTGACGGAAGCCTCGAGTCATCGAACGCACTATGTACTGTAGAGAGAGACACCGAGCTTTACCTAGGTTTAGGGCCCTCGTGGTGAGGTAACACCCCTACTTCCTGCCTTCTTGTATTACAATGTGACACCTCGCGAGGAGTACAAGGTCTTGGTTACAAAGCTCTAGCTGGCCAGAGGTTGAAGAACCTGCGTGCCCAGCTAGCAGCTTGGAGAAGATGAAGATTCGATCCCCTCTAAGGTGTGGCCTCTCCTCCTTTTATAGCGCCAAGGTCCTCCTTCCCCTTATCTTCTTGGGGAAGGGGTTGCCACACGCGGCCAAGGTGGGAGGACAGCTATAGACTACACTCTTCCGTGGACGTAGTCTTTGTAGAGTAGTGGCGCCGGTCCACCGGAGTGGGTGGAGGAAGCTGACATCTTCCTCTGGCGCCCTGCACCATCCACGCTATTATTAGGGGGGTGGCCAACAACCACTGTGTCGCTTTGGGCAGGCACAGCGAAAGTTGGTCTCCTCCCTGTCGGGGGTAGCGTGGGCGGTACGCGGTCTTCTGCCCTTTATCTTCTTGCTCTGCATGCCAACGTGCTGAGCTGACATGGACGTGACTCCTCTCCTCACCAGCGGGAGCTCGCGAGGAGGTCTTCTGGTCCTTAGCAGTTTCCATCGTCGTTCTCCTCATGAGGCGCCTCCTCATGAGGGTCTTCTTGAATAGCTTTGGTCGTCGGTTCTCCCCTGGGCTGAAGATGGGCTAATGACGGGGCCTAGGAGCAGGTGGACCGGGATACCCCGGTATCCAGAACACCGACAGTGGCATCTTATCAATAGGTTAGTTTTAGAAATCACATAAAAACGCCACGAAGTGTAACAAAACACAAGACAAATGGTATAAAAACAAGCATGGAGCATCAAAAATTATAGATACGTTTGAGACGTATCACTCTTGTGTATACATGTTCCTTTGTGGATTGTTTATCATGATTTTTTGTCCACTTAGAATTATATATGCATAAGAGTGTTAATTTCTTCCCTTGATATCCTCGTTCTTTGCCGACCATCTTTCTTATCCATTTTGTTCTTGATGGTGTTGGTAAGAACTTGATTTATGAGTGCTTGTTTATTCTTTATTGCTTCTTCTCGCACTCATATCTCGTGAATCTATCTGGACTAAAGTTCACTTTGATAAGCGTATTGATTCTTTTGCATTCTCTCATGGTCATGGTTGTATTTTAAATGATATAGAGGGAGTGAGGATTCCAAGTTTGTGCATATTGTATTCAAATGCAACAAAAATTCAGATTTATGCATTAACCTTGGGGAGCTTTCTTATTTCATTTAAAGCACCTAGTCGCTCTTATCATCACATCTTCTTGTGTCCAATTGGTTCTTTGGGTCTCTTGATTGCTTGCTTGCTTCATTCGTTGAAGTTTCCTTCACTATGTCATCTTTTTGTAATCTTTGATCCTCAATATGGTTTGACTTCCTCCAAATATTATTAATTTGATAAGTGCATATGATTTCACTCATTTTTATGAGAAATGCACATCTTGGGGAGGAACTCATACTATATTGGCCTTCTAAATTCCTTCATCCATTTTGGCAATCGTTGCTAATGGGGGGGAAGTTTAGAGGGTTTAAGGGAAATGGTTTTTATACTTAAGTTTGGTTTGTGCTTAAGTGTTTTACCCTTCATGCATCTCTTCTTTGTAGATGTTTTGCATGGTTGAATATATAGTGTAAACTCCATCAAAGGTTGTTTTTAACAATGTATGCAATGAAATTCAAGTTCATCACACGTGCATATATTGTGGGGGAGTTTGCTCTATATATTTTGGTTGTACTCACATTAATCATATTTGTTGTAGTTTATGTGAGTACGATTTGTTATGATATGCGTTAGTAGCTTCATGTTACTTGACCCATATAAAATACAACCTCTTGTATGAAATTTATCCCCGGATAAATTGCATATTAGTTTCTATTATTCATTATATAAACCCTCTTGTTGAGATTGTCATCAATTACCAAAATGGGGGAGATTGTAAGGGTAAATTGCCCCTAAGTGTGTTTTTGGTAATTAATGACAATCCCTATGGACTAATGTTTTCATTGTATTTTTTTATGAAGGAATTGTTCATAGGAATTGCTTGAAGTCCATGTGTTGGATTCAAGGTTTGGATGCCATGAATATAAACATATATCTTAAGTATTGGCATCAAGATCATTGAATAGAAGAGATGAATCCAATGTGATCAAGAAGAAGAAATAGAGTTGTAGTTCTTATATAGAACTCAAGTAATCCATGCTCTAGCTTATGTGCTAAGACAACGAGTCTCAAGATCTTGAGAGTTTGGTTACATGAGAAGAATTCAATATATGGCTCTATGTCGAGTTCATGATGGTCTCATGAGTTGAGATATGATTGACTAATACCTAGAACATGCAATCAAATGAAGAATTCTTTATGTGGCTCAAGATATTATGATAGAGCATGAGAAGATTCAAGGTTGACCAAGGCAAAGATGAAAGATTGGATTCTAGTTTGGTCAACACATGAAGGAATGTGCCACATGGGACCAATCGGTCTTGTGGTATGGTATGGTTTGTCAATTATGCTTTGTGAACTAACCCATTACATATGTGTGTTTGTGTTTTCTATGTGGGTTATGTATTGTGTCATGGATATGCATCACTAGTGAGATTTCACATAGCCCATGAAAGGATGACATCAAGTGGTGGTTGTCATCAAGGTTGAGAAGTGCAAGTTTCAAGATAAGCATCTCGAGAAGATCATATGCTTGAAGCTTGTCATCCATTTGGTGATAATGGAATTGTGAAGACATCCTTAGTGAAGGTATCCCATAGTGGTGTATGAGGGAGCATATTGGAAGTCTTCACGAAGAACCAATGATCAAGTGAAGCATTCCGGCTTGACGGAAGCATGAAGCATCATCATCATGATCAAGTGGGGTGCGCAAGGCAAAGGTTTGTCCTTGCTAGGTTTTCCTTTTACCGGTCTCAAGGTGTTTGTTGGGAGACCGGGTTATAGGATTGATACGTCTCCAACGTATCCATAATTTTTGATGCTACATGCTTGTTTTTACACCATTTGTTTAGTGTTTCGTTACACTTCGTGGCATTTTTATGCATTTTCCAAAACTAACCTATTAACGAGATGCCATAGTGCCAGTTCCTTGTTTTATGCTGTTTTTGTGTTTCAGAAAAGTTACACAGGAAATATTCTCGGAATTGGACGAAACCAAAGCCGGTTGTCCAGATATTTTAGGGAGCTTCCAGAACACTGAAGAGGAGACGGAGCCGGACCAGAGGGTGGCCACATCACCAGGGGGCGCGACCCACCCCTGGCCCATGCCGGCATATGGTGTGGCCCCCCTGATCCACTTCTGACGACGCCCCTTTGCCTATAAAGACCCTCCAACGGGAAAAACCTAAATACCCGATCACTTTTTTAGAACACATCGCGATCCGCCGCCACCATCGACCCGAAGATCAGGAGGGTCCAGAAGCTCTTCCTGGCACCCTGCCGGAGAGGGGAATCGCCACCGGGGGTCTTCTTCATCGCCATGCTTGCCTCCGGTGCAATGAGTGAGTAGTCTACCTTGGACTATGGGTCCATAGCAGTAGCTAGTTGGTAGTCTTCTCCACCATGTGCTTCATGTTTAGATCTCGTGAGCTGCCTTACATGATCGAGATCACCGTTATGTAATTCTACATGTTGTGTTTGTTGGGATCCGATGAATATTGGTGTTATGATTGAGTTGATGTGCTGAATATTATCTTATTATCTCTATGTTGTTTATGATCTTGCATGCTCTCCGTTGTTAGTAGCTATCTTGGCCAAGTAGTTGCTAGTGACTCCAAGAGGGGGTATTTATGCTCAATAGTGGGTTCATGCCTCTATTTAATCTGGGGGAGTGACAGAAACCTCTAAGGTTGTAGATGTGCTATTGCCACTAGGGAGAAAACAACATTCATATGCTCAAGGGCATATGCTTTGTTTACATTACACACTTTGCTTAATGCAATTATCTGTTGTTCGCAACTTAATACTTGTGGAGTTCTCAGATTGATTTGGCACAAGTGGATTATTAGTCATAGATGCAGTTGGATGGCGGTCTATGTATCTTGTTGTAATGCCCAGAGTAAATCTCATAGTGATCCTCTCGACATATGCACGTTGTCTTTATTCTATTAATTGCCCAACTGTAATTTGTTTACCCAGCATGTGTTATTTTATCTTATGGAGAGACACCACTAGTGAACTGTGGACCCCGGTCCTATTTCCTTTATATTGCTATCACCTATTTACTTTACTCGCACTGTTTACTTTACTCGCATACTATTATCACTTTCCACTCGATACGCTCATACCCTTTGTTTCAAGCAAACCGGTGTGCAGGTTCCACGTTGCTACTGGTTGAAGACGCGCTAACAAGTTATCGTTAACGGCGCCCTTTTTAGAGCATCACGCAGCTAGTGGGCATCACCTTCGGTCGTTTGTCTCGCTCCTACTGGATTGACTACCTTGGTTTCATAACTGAGGAAAACTTGCTGCTATATTCATCATACCTTCTCTTGGGGTTTCCAACTGGCCGGTCATTTTTACTTCATCAAGAAATGCCAACAAGTTTTCTGGCACCATCATCACCGCGGCATCAACAAGTTTTCTGGCACTGTTGCCAGGGAGGAAGAAGACTTCTGCAAGGGGAGTTTTCGCACGCACATCCTTTACTTTGTTTATTGTTTTGCTTTACTTTATTTTTACTTGCATCATTTTATCAAAAACACACAAAAATTAGAATCCTTTGTAGTTGTTTTTACTTGTCTGCTTTTAGTTTGCTAGAATGGCTACTCCTGAAAACACCAAGTTGTGTGACTTTACTAGCACGAATAATAGTGATTTTATCTGCACTCCTATTGCGCCACCTAATCCTGCTGCAAATTTTTATGAGATTAAGCCTACTTTGTTGAACCTTGTTATGAAAGAGCAATTTTCTGGTGCTAGTACAGATGATGCAGCAGCTCATCTCAATAATTTTGTTGAGCTATGTGAGATGCAGAAGTATGAGAATGTTGATGGTGATATTATTAAGCTTAAGTTGTTTCCTTTTTCTTTGAGAGGAAAAGCTAAGGATTGGTTGCTGTCTTTGCCTAAAAATAGTATTGATTCATGGGCTAAGTGTAAGGATGCTTTTATTGGTAGATACTATCCTCCTGCTAAGATTATAGCTTTGCATAGCAATATTATGAAGTTTAGTCAGTTTGATAATGAACATGTTGCTCAAGCTTGGGAAAGAATGAAATCTATGATAAAGAATTATCCCACTCATGGACTGACTACTTGGATGATTACCAAACTTTTTATGCAGGACTAAATTTTTCTTCAAGGAACCTATTGGATTCAGCTGCTGGAGGCACTTTTATGTCCCTTACCTTGGGCGCCGCAACAAAGCTTCTCGACAATATGATGGTAAATTACTCTGAATGGCACACCGAGAGAGCTCCACAAGGTAAGAAGGTAAATTCTGTTGAGGAAACCTCTTCCTTGGGTGATAAGATTGATGCTATTATGCTTATGCTTTCTAATGATAGGACTCATGTTGATCCTAATAATGTTCCTTTGGCCTCTTTGGTTGCTCAAGAAGAGCATGTTGATGTAAACTTCATTAGAAATAATAATTTCAACAACAATGCTTATAGGAAAAAATTTGCTAGTAACAATTATAGGCCGTATCCTTCTACCAATGGTAATGGTTATGGTAAATCTTATGGTAATTCCTCCAACAACACTAGGGCCACGCCCTCCGAGCTTGAGGTAATGCTCAAGGACTTCATCGGTAAGGAAAATGCTTTTAACAAGTCTGTTGAGGAAAAGTTAGGCAAAATTGATATTCTTGCTTCTAAGGTTGATAGCCTTGCTCAAGATGTTGAACTTCTGAAATTAAAAGTGTTGCCTAATGATGTGAAAGAGAATAATGTTTTTGCCACTGCTAATGCTATCCAAGTTAGAATTGATGAAAATGTTAGGATGCTAGCAAAATTGCATGCCAGGTGGGAAAGAGAAGATAAGATGGCTAGAAAGATGAAGGTATGTACCATTACTACCTCTAATGATGTTGCTCCTAATGCTAGCAATCCTCTTACTTTGATTGGTGTAGAGAAAACTCCTACTCCTTGTGTTAAAAACCCAAAACTGCCAAAACTTTTTCTCAAAAGAGTGCTGAAATTTTACGGAGTGTACGAGATGATAGCTCTATTTCCTTTAATGATTTTGATGTTGATGGCTGCAGTATATCTGAAGTTATTTTGTTCTTGCAAAAGCTTGCTTTGACTCCCAATGCTAGTTCTTTAAATGTTGCTTTTACTAAGCATATTACCAATGCTCTTATGAAAATTAGGGATGAAAAGTTGAAGAAAAAAGCTTCTATTCCCAAGAAGTTAGAAGATGGTTGGGAACCCATCATTGATATGCATGTTAATAGTTTTGATTGCCATGCTTTATGTGATCTAGGTGCTAGTATTTCTATCATGCCTAGAAAGATTTATGATATGCTTGATTTACCACCGCTTGAAAAGTGTTATTACGATGTTCCTATTGCTGATGTTGCTAAGACGAAACCTTTGGGAAGGATTAATGATGTTCTTATTATGGTTAACAATAACCTTGTTCCCATTGATTTTCTTGTCATGGATGTTGAATGCAATGCTTCATGTCCTATTATTTTGGGAAGACCCTTTCTTCGAACTGTAGGTGCCATCATTGATATGAGGGAAGGCACCATCAAATATCAATTCCCACTCAAGAAAGGTATGGAAAACTTCCCTAGAAACAGAAATAATTTACTTTTTGACTCTATTCTTAGAGCAAATTATGAGCTTGATGCTTTATCACTTGATATTACTTGATTCGCATTTTCCGCGCCTAGCTCAAAGGCATTAAAGAAAAGCACTCTTGGGAGATAACCCAATGTTTTACTTTCAGTTCTTTTTCTTTTATTTGAGTCTTGGAAGTTATTACTACTGTAATAACCTCTCCTTATCCTTTTTATTTCATGGTTGTGCCAAGAGAAGCCTCTAATTTGAGTGAGATAAGATTTGGGGATGTTGCTGTCCTGAAACAGTTTTTGGTGCTACACCGTAAAAATTCGTGAAAAATCTCTGTATATCTTCTGGACCTGAGATTTCTTGTAGATATGCCCCAGGTTATATCCAAACTTTCATTAGTTAAACACTTTTTGATTTGAGCAACATAAAACCCTCTAAAAATTCGACCTTTGTCAGCTGTTCTGTTTTGATAGATTTCTGCCAATATTTGTGTTTGCCGCTTTATCGCTTTCTTTTTGAGTTCTTTTGATCACGGAACTTTTGGGGAAGTTGCTACAGTAGTATATGCTTTATATGTGGTGGTTTTTGAGTTGAAACCTGAATCAAAAAGGGTTGATTCAATATTATGCTTACACTAATGTTGCTAATAGATTTGTGTTTAGTTTTGTATGAAGGAAGTTTTCAAGTGTAGGGATTGGAGAATGATGAGATGAGTTGAAGAATGGACAAAAGCTCAAGCTTGGGGATGCCCATGTCACCCCAAGAAATATCCAAGAAGTACAAGCGTCAAAGCTTGGGGATTCCCCCGAGGCACCCCTTCTTCATCGACAAAAATCAGGTCACCTTTCAAAACACTATATTTTTATTGCTTCATGCATTATGCTTTTTTCTTGGAGCATCAGTTGTTTTTAGTTTTCAGTTTTGTTTAGTTTTGTTTGCTGCAATAAATGGTTGAACCCCAATAAATTCCTTTTGGAGAAGTTGCCTTGCTTTTTATTTGCCAAGAACACTCCATTTTTCACTCTATTCGTTTCCACGAGTGTTCATTTTTTCTAGAACTGCGTTTAACTTTTGATTTTCGCCTTGATATGTGTTCAGATCTTGTTATATCTTTTCATCAAGGTGTATTTTTTACCTCTGGTCCTTATTTGTTTTCATCAAAAGAGTTGTTTCAAAAAGGTTCGAATGGTGTTGGAAAAGAGAAAAAGCTTTATGCAAAAAAGTGGTACAAGAAGGAGCTTGTGTAGACTGCGGCCTAGGTTTTTGCATGTCGTGCTTGATGTCTTTTTGATAGTATGCTTAGTGGTTTTGTTGTAGCATGACTTGTCTCAAATGACTGAGATTGCTTAATGAGCCTTTGAAAAAATCACGCATTGTTTTAATTATTTGGAAGCATTATTTTGGTTTTCTCCTTTGATGCTTTATTTGGGTTGACTTGGCGCATGCTCACACATGTTTGACTCATACAAAGTCGCCATAGCCTCTATGATCATTTATTTTTTGACTTTTGATGCCATCTTATGCTTCTTTTAATGTCGCTTTGTCGCTATGCATGATTATGGCCGTTATTGCTCTCTTAGTGGGTCGCTCCCAGTCTTTTGCTAGCCCTTATTTTGTACTGAGTATGAGCTCTACTCGTGTATCCAACTCCTAAAAACCAAGTTTGCCATTGTGTCCACTATAAATTCCTATGCATGGTATTTGTAAGCCATTCCAAGTAAATTTTCATGTGCTACCTTTCAAAACTTTCAACTACTTCTTGTTTTGTGCCACTGTTTTTAGCTCATGGGGACGTAGTGGTCGGAATTGCTATCTTCCATATTAAATTAAGTACCCCTCGACTAGGCAGCTTCATCTGCTTGTTATTAATTTTGCATGAGAGCTGGTCAGACCATTGCAATCTAATTCTAAAAAGAAAAAAAGGCACTCCTCCATGGTATGTGAATGTTGGTGGGCACCCGATGGAATCGGTTAGCCATGGTTTGAGAAAGGAAAAAAGGTGGAGAGGAGTGCCAAAGCTTTATAAAAGAGCACCAATGTGCCAAATTTTCAAAGAACTCAGAACCGCTCTCACTTGTTTATTATGGAAGATAGTAAGACCCCATTGCCAGTCGTTGACATGAAATAACCACCTCTCAAAACCCAATTTTTATCTCTGTTTTATAAATGAAAAGCTCTAGCACATGTTTAATCACTGCTTCCCTCCGCGAGGGGCCTTTCTTTTACTTTTATGTTGAGTCTCCACATTCTATCTTTATGCACCATTAAGAGAGCATAGTTGTCATTCTGAGTATAATGTGCATTATCCCAAAGTTCTCATTGATTGATTCATATTGTTGGTTTCACTTGTTCTCAAATTACTTGTATCTAGTCGCCCTCTTAAACTTGAAGGTGTCCTATGCATTTATGTTTTGCTACTCCATGAGGGACAAGCTAAAAACCATTTGTATGTTTTTCCTTATGATTTGAACACATGTTTGACTTTCATTGTTTCATTTTCATGATCTTATGTTTGCGTTCATTTTCATGTTATAACATGGTTGCTAAGTTTCTTCTATCAAGATTATATCTTTCATGCCCATGTTTTAAGTTCTTTTGATCCCAGCGCACAACGCTTACATAGTTGATCAAGATTATGTAGGTGCATGTCACCTCAAAAATTATTTCTTTTGTTATCACTTACATACTCGAGGACGAGCAGGAGTTAAGCTTGGGGATGCTGATACGTCTCCAACATATCCATAATTTTTGATGCTCCATGCTTGTTTTTACACCATTTGTTTAGTATTTAGTTACACTTCGTGGCATTTTTATGCATTTTCCGGAACTAACCTATTAACGAGATGCCACAGTGCCAGTTCCCTGTTTTCTGTTGTTTTTGTGTTTCAGAAAAGTAACACAGGAACTATTCTCAGAATTGGACGAAACCAAAGCCAGTCGTCCAGATATTTCACGGAGCTTCCAGAACACCGAAGAGTATACGGAGCCAGACCAGAGGGTGGCCACACCACCAGGGGGCGCGGCCCACCCCTAGCCCGCGCTGGCCTGTGGCGTGGGCCCCCTGGTCCACTACTGACGATGCCCCTTCGCCTATAAAGACCCCCCAATGAGAAAACCTAAATACCCGATCACTTTTCCAGAACACGTGGCGATCCGATGCCGTCATCGACCCGAAGATCGGGAGGGTTGATACGTCTCCAACATATCTATAATTTTTGATGCTCCATGCTTATTTTTACACCATTTGCCTATTGTTTCATTACACTTCGTGGCACTTTTATGCATTTTCCAGAACTAACCTATTAACGAGTTGCCATAGTGCCAGTTCCCTGTTTTCTACTGTTTTTGTGTTTCAGAAGTGATACACAGGAAATATTCTCGAAATTGGACGAAACAAGTTCCTGAAGTCTTATTTTACCCGGAAGCTTCCAGAGATCCGAAGGAGAGAAGGAGAGGGGCCACCAGGGCCCCACACGTAGGGGTGGCGCGGCCAGGGCCCTGGCCGCAAGAGCCTCGCGTGAGGGCACCTGGCTCCTCCCCTGACATCGCCCCTTCGCCTATAAAGACCCCCCGACGGAAAAAACCTAAGTACCCGATCAGATTTCCAGAACACATCGTGATCCACCGCCGCCGTCGACCCGAAGATCAGGAGGGTCCAGAAGCTCTTCCCGGCACCCTGCCGGAGAGGGAAATCGCCACCGGAGGTCTTCTTCATCGCCATGCTTGCCTCCGGAGCGATGAGTGAGTTGTCTACCTTGGCCTATGGGTCTATAGCAGTAGCTAGATGGTTGTCTTCTCCACCATGTGCTTCATGTTTAGACCTCATGAGCTGCCCTACATGATTGAGATCACCGTTATGTAATTCTACATGTTTGGTTTGTTGGGATCCGATGAATATTGGTGTTTATGATTGAGTTGCTGTACTAAATATTATCTTTTGTTATCTCTATGTTGTTTATGATCTTGCATGCTCTCTGTTGTTAGTAGCTATCTTGGCCGAGTAGTTGCTAGTGACTCCAAGAGGGGGTATTTATGCTTGATAGTGGGTTCATGCCTCTATTTCACCTGGGGCAGTGACAGAAACATCTAAGGTGGTAGATGTGCTGTTGCTACAAGGGAGAAAACAACATTCATATGCTCAAGGGCATATGCTTTGTTTACATTACACACTTTGCTTAATGCAATTATCTGTTGTTCGCAACTTAATACTTTTGGGGTGTTCGGATTGATATCCCCGGGAGTGGATTATTAGTCATAGATGCAGTTGGATGGCGGTCTATGTATTTTGTTGTAATGCCCAGAGTAAATCTCATAGTGATCTTCTTGACATATCACGTTTATCTTTATTCTATCAATTGCCCAACTGTAATTTGTTTACCCAGCATGTGTTATTTATTTATGGAGAGACACCACTAGTGAACTGTGGACCCCGGTCCTATTTCCATCATATTGCTATCACCTGTTTACTTTCTTGCACTGTTTATTTTACTCGCATACTTTTACTATTTTCCACTCGATACACTCATAACCTTTGTTTCAAGCAAACCGGTGAGATTGACAACCTCATCGTAAGTTGGGAGCAAAGTATTTGTTTGTGTGTGGTGCAGGTTCCACGTTGCAGCTAGCAAGCAAAGCTTGGACGAGGCGCCATATATAAATTGTCCGCAGCTGCCGCAAACTAGCAAGCATCACCTTCAGTCGTTTGTCTCTCCTCTCCAAGATCGACATACCTTGGTTTCTTAACTGAGGGAAAACTAGCTGCTATACTCATCACACCTTCCTCTTGGGGTTCCCAACGGGCTGGTCATTCACCACGCACGAGGAAACTTCTGGTGCCATCAACCACGTGCCAGCAGCTAATTTTCTGGCACCGTTGCCGGGGAGGAAGTAGAAGACTTCTGCGAGGGGAGTTTTCGCACACACATTCTTTACTTTGTTTTATTGCTTTGCTTTACTTTATTTATTTTACCTGCATTGCTTTATATCAAAAACCCAAAAAAATTAGAATCCTTGGTAGTTGCTATTTCTTTACCTTAGTTTATTATGTCTAGTTCAGTTGCTACTACTATGTCGCCCGAGGATATGATTTTCACTTTTAAGCAAAAGGATGAGGAAAGTTTTAAAGAAGCTTGGTCTAGAATTTATGATTGGCATGGAAAAACTGAACCTAAAATGGCTTTGAGTTTGCTTCTTAGTAGCTTTTACTTTGGACTTTCTCTTCGTTATAGATATGCTTTGGATGCTACTGCTGAAGGAGATTTCCTTCATTGTGATGGAGATCAAGCCTTCAATATTATAAAAAAGTTGATTACAATTTATAGCATGCCAACCTATTTTGATTCCTCTCTTGTGTGCATTTTTAATAGACTTGATACTCTTGAGACTCGCACTGCTAGTTTAAATTCTTGTTACAATACTTTGCGCTAGCATTTTGATTATGTGCCAATAAATTCTGAACCCTCGAGTTGGTATCCTACGGTAAAAATCACCATTAGTGGTGAAACTTTTCATGCTCGTTGTGATATTATGTCTGAATTTTGTCTCATGCCAAAGGATGTTTATGAATCTTTGAGCCTTTGGAAGCTTTCTGAGGGGGGAGAAGGAATTTCTCTACTAACAATGCCACTATATTTCCCCATGGAATTGCTGAAGGAGTCTTTACAAAAGTCCTAGGAAGAATGATATCTACTGATTATCTTGTTATTGAATGTGTAGGGAAAGGACAAATCACACTTGGAAGATCCCTCTTGAAGCTCCTGGGCGCCGTCATTGATGTGGGAAAAGGCAATATAAGATTTCTCTCTCCACCTTGCAATAGCCATGTCTTTCCTAGAGTCAAGAACAAAGGTAAGAAAGGAAGACGTAAGGCACGCGCTGATCCTAGTACTTCATCGCTTGATATTACTTGATTCGCAATTTTCTACGCCTAGCTCAAAGGCGTTAAAGAAAAGCACTCTTGGGAGATAACCCAATGTTTTCTTTTCAGTAATTTTTCTTTTATTTGAGTCTTGGAAGTCATTACTACTGTAATAACCGCTCCTTATCCTTTTTATTTCGTTTTTGTGCCAAGAGAAGCCTCTAATTTGAGCGAGGTAAAGATTTGGGGATGTTGCTGTCCTGAAACTGTTTTCAGTGCTGCACCGTAAAAATTCGTATAAATCCTCTGTTTATCTTTTGG
Organism: Dactylis glomerata; assembly: GCA_007115705.1. NCBI lineage: Eukaryota > Viridiplantae > Streptophyta > Magnoliopsida > Poales > Poaceae > Dactylis > Dactylis glomerata. The sequence continues at coordinate 1,638,213 of QXEO01000685.1, read as the reverse complement.
ACCTGCGATTACTTATGCATATGCCCCAGGTTATATCCAAACTTTTGTTAGTTGAACACTTTTTGATTTGAGCAACAGAAAACCCCTCAAAAATTCGACCTTTGTCAGCTGTTCAGTTTTAACAGATTTCTGCCAATATTTGTTTTTGCCATTTTATCGCTTTCTTTGCGAGTTCTTTTTATCATGGAACTCTTATGGAAGTTGCTACAGTAGTATTTACTTTATATGTGGTGGTTTTGAGTTGAAGCCTGAAGCAAAAAGAGGTTGATTATATGTTATGCTTACACTAATGTTGCTAATAGAATTGTGTTTAGTTTTGTATGAAGGAAGTTTTCAAGTGTAGGGATTGGAGAATGACGAGATGAGTTGAAGAATGGACAAAAGCTCAAGCTTGGGGATGCCCATGTATCACCCCAAGAAATATCCAAGAAGTACAAACGTCAAAGCTTGGGGACGCCCCCGAGGCACCCCTTCTTCATCGGCAAAAATCAGGTCACCTTTCAAAACACTATATTTTTATTGCTTCATGCACTATGTGTTTCTCTTGGAGCGTCAGTTGTTTTAGTTTTCTTAGTTGGTTTAGTTTGTTTGTTTGCTGCAATAAATGGTTGGACCCCAACAAATTTTCTTTGGAGGAGATGTACTCATTTTCATTTGCAAAAAACGCTCTAGTTTTCACTCTTATTAAAAATCGAGCATTCTTCTTTTTCTGCTACTGCTTTTGGTTTTCGTTTTAGCCCTGATTTGCGTTCAGACCTTGTCATATCTTTTCATCAAGGTGTATTTTTGCCTCTGATCTTTATTGGTTTTTATCAAAAGAGGTGTTTATAAAAATTTCAAATGGTGTTGGAAAAGAGAAAAAGCTTTGTGCAAAATAGTGGTACAAGAAGGAGCTTGTGTAGACTGTGGCTTAGGCTTTTTCATGTCATGCTTGATGTCTTTTTGATAGTATGCTTAGTGGTTTTGCTGTAGCATGACTTGTCTCAAATAACTGAGATTGCTTAATGAGCCTTTGAAAAAATCATGCGTTGTTTTTATTGTATGGAAGCATTATTTTGGTTTTCTCCTTGATGCTTTATTTGGGTTGACTTGGTGCATGCTCACACATGTTAGACTCTCACAAAGTCGCCAATAGCCTCTATGATCATTTAGTTTTTAACTTTTGATGCCATCTTATGCTTCTTTTAATATCGCTTTGTCGCTTTGCATGATTATGGCCATTATTGCTCTCTTAGTTGGTCGCTCCCAGTCTTTTGCTAGCCCTCGCCTTGTACTGAGTATGAGCTCTACTCGTGCATCCAATTCCTAAAAGCCAAAGTTTTCCAAAGTGTCCACCATACATACCTACTAGCAATTTGCTATTCCAAGTAAATTTGACTTGCTTTTATTTTCTCTTCAAATTAAACTCTTACCAGTGTTATGCGAAATTCGTTCAGTAAAGCTCTCACGAACTGGAAGGCACACTTTACTTTTTCCTGTCTTAAAATTTTGACATTGTGGTCTCTTATGTTGAGTTGTTATGCTTGCAAGTTGTAAGTTGGATTCTAGCCCAGCCATGCTGTCATGGGCAAGCTTTCAACATTGCACTTCTATTTGAGTTGATATCGTGATCTTTTGTTTATGGATGCCCGCGGTGTGAAATGAATTAGGAATCTTGTGGGGATCATAGAGTTTGTATATGTGTTAGGGAAATGCCGGGCCACCAATCTAAGCCATGCATAATTCATGGTGGAAATTTGCAGCATACCCATGGTGAACATTCGATGACGCATCTCACAATAAAAAGCTAAATAAAAGGCAAATAAAAGTGATGTCAAGGTGTTCATTGTCTGCTTGTCCTGTCATTTTGGTGTGGGCTTGTTCCATGTCATCGGGCACGGAGGTACCCCATTGGCGGTTCTCAATGATATGCATATACTTACAATGACAAGAGCCTTGCTTTGGACTCTAAGTAAAGTAGCATGAGGTTTGGGTACTCGTATTCACGGGGCACGAGGTTTTCAACTTATGATTTGTCAAGCATATGCATCATAATTGTTCTCGCATTAACTTTAACCATTCAAGATGCTTATGATGGGGGCAATGAGAGCTCAAAGCCGGTAAGTACCATAATTTTTGAAGGTTATAAAACTTGCAATCACTGCTTCCCTCTGCGAAGGGCCTTTCTTCTACTTTTATGTTGAGTCACCACCTTCTATCTTTATGCACCGTCTAAGAGAGCATAGTTGTCATTCTTAGTGTGATATGCATTGTCCCAAAGTTCATTGATTGATTCATGATGATTGGTTTCACTTGTTCTTAAATTATTTGTATCTAGTCGCCCTTTTAAACTTGAAGGTGTCCTATGCATTTATGTTTTGCTCTCTTTGAAGGACAAGCTGAAAATTATTTGTATGTTTTTCCTTATGATTTGAACACAAGTTTGACTTTCATTATTTCATTTTCATGAACTTTTGTTTGTGTTTATTTGCATGTTTACAACATGGTTGCTAAGTTCTTATTGTCAAGATTATATCTTCATGCCCATGTTTTAAGTTCTTATAATCCCAGCTCACAAATGCTTACATATATGATCAAGATTCTGTAGGTGCATGTCACCTCAAAAATTATTCTTTGTTATCACTTACCTACTCGAGGACGAGCAGGAGTTAAGCTTGGGGATGCTTGATATGTCTCCAACGTATCTATAATTTTTGATGCTCCATGCTTGTTTTTACACCATTTTCCTATTGTTTCGTTACACTTCATGGCACTTTTATGCATTTTCCGGAACTAACCTATTAACGAGTTGCCACAGTGCCTGTTCCCTGTTTTCTGCCATTTTTGTGTTTCAGAAGTGATACACAGGAAATATTCTCGGAATTGGATGAAACAATTTCCTAAAGTCTTATTTTACCCGGAAGCTTCCAGAGATCCAAAGGACAGAAGGAGAGGGGCCACCAGCGCCCCACATGCAGGGGTGGCGCGGCCAGGGCCCTAGCCGCGCGAGCCTCGCGTGAGGGCGCCTGGCTCCTCCTCTGACATCGCCCCTTCGCCTATAAAGACCCCCCAACGGAAAAAACCTAAGTACCCGATCAGATTTCTAGAACACATCGCGATCCGCCGCCGCCGTCGACCCGAAGATCAGGAGGGTCTAGAAGCTCTTCCCGGCACCCTGCCAGAGAGGGGAATCGCCACCGGAGGTCTTCTTCATCGCCATGCTTGCCTCCGGAGCGATGAGTGAGTAGTCTACCTTGGACTATGGGTCCATAGCAGTAGCTAGATGGTTGTCTTCTCCACCATGTGCTTCATGTTTAGATCTCATGAGCTGCCCCACATGATTGAGATCACCGTTATGTAATTCTACATGTTTGGTTTGTTGGGATCCGATGAATATTGGTGTTTATGATTGAGTTGCTGTACTGAATATTATCTTTTGTTATCTCTATGTTGTTTATGATCTTGCATGCTCTCCGTTGTTAGTAGCTATCTTGGCCGAGTAGTTGCTAGTGACACCAAGATGGGGTATTTATGCTCGATAGTGGGTTCATGCCTCTATTTCACCTGGGGGAGTGACAGAAACCTCTAAGGTGGTAGATGTGCTGTTGCTACTAGGGAGAAAACAACATTCATATGCTCAAGGGTATAAGCTTTGTTTACATTACACACTTTGCTTAATGCAATTATCTGTTGTTCGCAACTTAATACTTTTGGGGTGTTCGGATTGATATCCCCGGGAGTGGATTGTTAGTCATAGATGCAGTTGGATGGCGGCCTATGTATTTTGTTGTAATGCCCAGAGTAAATCTCATAGTGATCTTCTTGACATATCACGTTTATCTTTATTCTATCAATTGCCCAACTGTAATTTGTTTACCCAGCATGTGTTATTTATTTATGGAGAGACACCACTAGTGAACTGTGGACCCCGGTCCTATTTCCATCATATTGCTATCACCTGTTTACTTTCTCGCACTGTTTATTTTACTCGCATACTTTTACTGTTTTCCACTCGATACACTCATAACCTTTGTTTCAAGCAAACCGGTGAGATTGACAACCTCATCGTAAGTTGGGAGCAAAGTATTTGTATGTGTGTGTGTAGGTTCCACGTTGCAGCTAGCAAGCAAAGCTTGGACGAGGCGCCATATATAAATTGTCCGCAGCTGCCGCAAACTAGCAAGCATCACCTTCAGTCGTTTGTCTCTCCTCTCCAAGATCGACATACCTTGGTTTCTTAACTGAGGGAAAACTAGCTGCTATACTCATCACACCTTCCTCTTGGGGTTCCCAACGGGCCGGTCATTCACCACGCACAAGGAAACTTCTGGTGCCATCAACCACGCGCCAGCAAGGGTCCAGAAGCTCTTCCCGGCACCCTGCCGGAGAGGGGAATCGCCACCGGAGGTCTTCTTCATCGCCATGCTTGCCTCCGGCGCGATGAGTGAGTATTCTACCTTGGACTATGGGTCCATAGCTGTAGCTAGTTGGTTGTCTTCTCCACCATGTGCTTCATGTTTAGATCTCGTGAGCTGCCTTACATGATCGAGATCACCGTTATGTAATTCTACATGTTATGTTTGTTGGGATCCGATGAATATTGGTGTTATGATTGAGTTGATGTGCTGAATATTATCTTATGTTATCTCTATGTTATTTATGATCTTGCATGCTCTCCATTGTTAGTAGCTATCTTAGCCAAGTAGTTGCTAGTGACTCCAAGAGGGGGTATTTATGCTCGATAGTGGGTTCATGCCTCTATTTAATCTGGGGAGTGACAGAAACCTCTAAGGTTGTAGATGTGCTGTTGCCACTAGGGAGAAAACAACATTCATATGCTCAAGGGCATATGCTTTGTTTACATTACACACTTTGCTTAATGCAATTATCTGTTGTTCGTAACTTAATACTTGTTGAGTTCTCGGATTGATTCGCCACAAGTGGATTATTAGTCATAGATGCAGTTGGATGGCGGTCTATGTATCTTGTTGTAATGCCCAGAGTAAATCTCATAGTGATCCTCTCGACATATGCACGTTGTCTTTATTCTATCAATTGCCCAACTGTAATTTGTTTACCCAGCATGTGTTATTTTATCTTATGGAGAGACACCACTAGTGAACTGTGGACCCGGTCCTATTTCCTTTATATTGCTATCACCTGTTTACTTTACTCGCACTGTTTACTTTACTCGCATACTATTATCACTTTCCACTCGATACTCTCATACCCTTTGTTTCAAGCAAACTGGTGAGATTAACAACCTCATCGTAAGTTGGGAACAAAGTATTTAGTTGTGTTGTGTGCAGGTTCCACGTTGCCACTGGTTGAAGACGCGCTAACAAGTTATCATTAACGGCGCCCTTGTTAGAGCATCACACAGCTAGTGGGCATCACCTTCGGTCGTTTGTCTCCCTCCTACTGGATTGACTACCTTGGTTTCATAACTGAGAGAAAACTTGCTGCTATATTCATCAAACCTTCTCTTGGGGTTTCCAACTGGCCGGTCATTTTTACTTCATCAACAAACGCCAACAAGTTTTCTGGCACCATCATCACCGCGCCATCAAGGATAGATAGCCGTACTATCAAGAGGGGCTTTCGGTTGGGTAACTTGATCACATCGTCTTAGGGAGCTCAATCCTTTGCATACTTTGTATCTTCCTACTTTGTTGCTTCTTGGTGTTTCTCCATGTGAGGTTCTTGTGCTTGTTTCTAGCTTTCCAACAAGTCCAAGTTCATCAAAAACAGAATCCGTATGCATCTTTTATCGCGTTTTTGAGTTTGGAGGTTTTACTGGTTCTTTCTTAAAAGAGGTTTTCACCTCTTCTTATTTGGTATTTTATCTCTTACTACTTCTTGGGTTTTATAGTCTCCATTGGATAGATATTTTTCTTAGCTTTTCAAAAATCCCAAGTTTGCTAAAATCCGAGTTCGAATGCAAAAGTTATCGCATTTTTCGTGAGGATGTTTTCTGCCGGTTCCAAGCTCGGTTTGGACCGGAAATTCAACCGAAAATCAACCAAAAAGTTGCAGAACTGTTTTCTTATATATTCGGTTTTGACCGAGTTTAAACCGGGAATTCAATCGGGAATTTCCGGTCCAACCAGGAATTCAATCGGGAATTCTAGTTTCGCCCCAAACGGCTAGTTTTCTTTGAGGACTAAAAAAGGGGTCTTCTTCTCTAAATGTTTTAGGGTTCTTGAGCACGAAATACACCTCCATTGTTGACCCTTTTGAACTTTCTTCCTCCCTCTTCCCTCAAATGATTCTTGCATCTTTTTGAGTGATTTGAGAGAGGAGATCTTGATCTACAATCTCCACCAAATTATTCCTCCTCTAAGTGAGGGGAATTCTTTGAATCAAGATCTTGGAGTCATTGGTTGACCTTCACCCTTGTTCTTCCTCTCTATCTCCTCCATAGCATTTGTTGCCTTGGTGGGATTTGAGAGAGAAGGATTTGAGCACTTCCTCTTGTGTTCTTGCTTTGCATCCTTGCATAGTGTTGAGCTCTCCATTAAGATTTGTTTGAGTGAGAGACCGTGAGCTTGTTACTCTTGGAGGGTGACCTCCTAGTTGGCTCGGCGGTTGGTGCCTCGGTGACCTCTTCGTGGAAGATTGTGAAGAGGCCCGGGCTTTTCCCTTCGTGGGATTTGTGAAGTGGTTGTGGAGCTTGCCATCTCCGGAGTGGACGAAAAGCTAACCATAAGAAGGGGTCCCTAGCTTCGTGGAGGACTCAGAGAAGAAGGTGAGCCTTCGTGGCGTTCGGGGGCCTTCATGGTTACCCGCATCTCTCCAACGGTGATTAGCTTACTTTATGTAAGTGAACATCGGGATACATCTTCGTCTCCACGTGCCTCGGTTATCTCTATACCTGAGTTTATTTCCTAGTGATAGCCATCGTGCTTGAAGTACTTATATCTTGTTTATCACTTATGAATTATATCTTGTGCTATCTTGCTTAGCTCTAGTTGTTGTTGGTGCACTTAGTTGAGCCTAGCTTATTTAGGTTTTGTGCTTATAAAATAAACATTAGTTTAATTTCGCATTCTTACAAGCTAAATCCATAATAGTTTTTAAAAAATGCCTATTCACCCCCCCTCTAGGCGACATCTCATCCTTTCAGCATGTCTGGCTGATTAAGTAGGCCTAGCCTTAGCAAGGGTATGGCTCACGTTGCATGAGTTTTTTCTTGCTACTCGTGGCTGTGACTGTGACTGTGTGTCTATGGGACCCATATTGCATGCAGAATTAGAACTACCACAAAACTATGGCTATTATGGTGATTTTTTACTACAATGCTATTTACATAAGATTTTGACTACAATGCTTATTACATGGCTTCTTTGTTGTATTAAATATAAAAATATTACAAACAAATTTTGTTTTATTTCAACAATTTTGATTTTTTGTTGTATTTATTTATGATTTTTGTGGAAATTGCTGATTATTTTTACTGCAAATCATTAAGTCGCAAAAATTGTTGCTTAACCACTTTATATTTGCCGTAGACACAAGATATCTCTTGAAGTAATAGTTTGTGATTATTGTTGAAATAATATTTTTGTTCCAAATGAATCTAAGCTATAAAATTGTGGTGTAACTATTTTATTTCTTGAAACACCTATTTTGTTGTAGTCATTTCAAATTTTGTTGAAATTATTGGTGATTTTTGTTGCAAATCAATTTGTGGCAAAAAATAGTTTTTAATTATATTTTGTATCATTTACTTTGTTGATAATTGTTGCAATACCTTGTTGTAAAACTATATTTTTTGTAGATGAGAAATTTTGTTACGTGAAAGTAAAAGGAGAAAAGTACTACAATATTTTTTTGATGCGCACACTACACCTAGACTATACCCACATGACGCGATTACTTTCATGCAGTGCACTGTCTCTAGCATGTGAATAGTGGCGCTACAGTGATCAAAAGCGACATGATGCATTGAGTGACGACCTGAAAGCAACATACGCACCAGTGGGCTCCACCCTACATGTGAAAAACGTCAAAACCGTAGCCATATTCTGGACTGTTGGATGCGATTCCAACGGCAGCTGGGACAACCGATGTGCGCCCGGAAATCCGTAGGCCAACGGCTAGCGTGCGCCTTCTTTTTTTGCCTCCCGAGTCTGTGTTATATTCTATTTCTCTCACATCTACCCCTTTGCTTAGTCCTGGCCCATCGTATCTATGGATTGCTATCGTTCGTAGTTTGGATGAGCTGAGGTTTGGCCCGTATGCATGGACACCTGGACGTTTACAAGAACAAAATGAATATCTCTGGTTAATTAAGCCCAGGAAATATAAAGCAGTCTACATGCTATGCAAGAATTTTGTGTGCGACAAAAAAAATTAGAAATGAAAAGCTCATTTTTTTTATGATAAGGATAAAAAGCCCAATTAATCATGTTAGTGATAAAAATTCAATTAGACACAACTTTCATCTAAACTAGCATGGTGGCCCACACATTTTCGCCGCACTGTATGTTTTATCATAGACCAAATTATAGTCAAACTATATATTCTGTGTGAAAACTCATATGGTATTGCCTTTGAGATAGTTATGTCTTATGTGGCCCAATCTAAAATTATATTAAGTTTTAGGACATAAATTTATTGATTATTTTGCACCGATGTCTCATTCATAAAATGTTGTAGCCAATTTCCATCATTAAGAAATATTAGTGGACTTTGGTTAATTTGTTCCATTTGGTGCATTAGGTTCTAAAAAGGGATTTAGTATGTGACGACTTACTTACAGACTAATTATTTTCTAATGTTTTTGTAATGCTGCAGAAAATGTACAACATGTGATTATAAGTTATGAACACATTGATCGCTACCTTCAAATTAGCCATGGAAAATTTGATCGACCAACTAACTTTGTTTTTTTTCTTTTGCAAAATCTGATTTTGAATCGTCACATATGCTGGCCGCTCTCGTGTGCTTGGCCGCATCGCAAGACCCCCTAAAGACTGATCGATGCCTTGCAGTTGTTCTTATCGATGCGTTGTTTCGTGATGTGTAGCCTTTTTCTTCGATGCCCTCTATTTATTTTATATCTCTTTCATCTTGTGCATCCGAGCTTGGTAGCCATGTACTTGGTTCGCTTTCTCTAATTGCAATGAAAGCAAAAGCTCATGGGCATCTACAATCAGTGTTTTATGCTCTCCTATTCTTATGATTGCCTTCAGTTAAATTGGATTTCAAGAAACTCATAAGTTTGGTGTGGCATTCCCAATGGTGTGTTCTTCACAAGGCATGACCGTTATGACATGCTCATCGCTAGCTCGGTAGACGCCAGTTGCTAAATCTTGCCGGTTGTGAATGGGGTCAATAGTGAAAGGCTGACGTAAGAAAGATTCGATCTCCATTAGTCGAAAAGTATTACTCCCTCCAACTCATAATACTCTTCGCTAATATAGATGTATCTAGACACATTTTAGTGATAGATACATCCATATTAACGAAGAGTAATATGGGTCGGAGGGAGTACTATTACTCCTTTTTCACTACGAGGAGTATATGTACGTACGATTATGAAAAAAAATTGTCAGATAAAATATCATGTTTCTTGATTGAGAGAATTACTGAACGGTAGGCTGCTAGCCTTTGCCGCTGCATGCGACTTCCCGATCAGCTTGGCCGCACCAACGCCGCAATATTGTCTTAACCGATGGATCGATCACACCCAGCTGCGAGCTCTGGTAATTGCCGACCCGGGTGTGGGAAGGTCAGTAAAACCTGAGCATGGACAGCCCGGCCTCACAGCCCGACCTGGCCCAGCCTGAAAATGGTCCGGCCCAACCTCTTATTTTGTCCTGATGGGCCGGGTCCCGGCTGAGAAATCTGTCCTGATAGATAAGATGGGTTGGGCTTGGGCTGGAGGTTTAGGAGATTTAGGGTAGGCCCGGCCCGACCATATTTTGGTCCGACGAGCCAGGCCTAGGCTAGGAAAATGCGGCCCAATAGTCAGGCCGAGCCTCAGAATTTTGAGTTGGGCCTTTTGCTGGCCCAACCCGGCTCGACCCGTAAACATGCCCAGGTCTGCTCAGTAGCCAGTACTCAGTCCGGAGCGAGGTTTTTATCTCAATAGGGAAAAAATACCGGTGGGCACCTGTACCAGTTTTCGGAAATACCGAAAATACTAATTGAAATACCGGAAAATACCATCCAAGAAAAGTTAAACGAATTAATAAAGTTGTTCAAAATTTAATAAATTTCAGAAAATTATGTGAATACCCAAATTTTTTGGAAGGTAATAAAATTTACTGGTGACGGTAAACCAGTTTTCAACAAAATTTCGGAAATCTCGCAAAAGAAACCTGTCGGGAGCCCCAAGGTGAAACGTACTGTTTGATCTTTTCTAATTTAAAACGCCACGAGAACCTGCTCCTCCAAGACGCCTACAAGCCCCGCGCCGATGACATCATCCTCGCCACGCAGCCCAAATGCGGCACCACCTGGCTCAAGGCCCTCGCCTTCACCATCACCAACCGTTCCCGCTATAGCTTCATCGACCACCCGCTCCTCACTCGCCACCCTCAGCATATCGTGCCAATGTGCCATTCATCGAGATCCCTAGCCTTGGCACGGATCATACCGACATCGAGATGCTTCCTTCTCTGAGGCTTCTCACGACACACATGCCGATGTTGATGCTCCCACCGGGTGCAAGCTCATGTGTGGTTGTCGATGTACATGTGTCGAGATCCTAAAGATACACTGGTGCCAAGGCTTCACTATGAGAATAGAGTTGTCCAGGGTTTGAACTTGTCGATGGAGAATGCTTTTAGTATGTTCTGTGAGGGGTTCTCGCCTTATGGACCCTTCTGGGATCACTGCCTCGAGTACTGGAAGGAGAGTCTCGCAAGGCCTAACAACGTTCTTTTTATGAAGTATGAAGAGGTCATGTTAGATCCAGTGCAAGCTGTGAGGAAGCTAGCAACTTTCCTTGGCATCCCATTGACTGAAGAGGAGAAGAATTCTGGCGTTGCCCAAGTGAAACGCTTACCGGGCTACAAGTTAACCAGGTAGGTGGAGTTGATCGAGGAAACAAAGTCTACCTTGATAACTCTGTATTTTTTTAGGAAAGGGAAAGTTTTGGAGACTGGAGAAACCACATGAGCCAAGAAATGGGGGAAAAGCTAGACCACATCGTTCAAGAGAAGCTCCACGGATGCGGGCTTGTATTTTGATTTCTGTTGTTTACTTATGTGTTCTACCCTTGGTTGATTATGTATCGTGCTGCACATCAGCATATGTCTGGGAGCATGTGACAACTGGTTTGCTACTTATTTCTTCTCAATCCGAACGAACAAAAAAAGGACCCAAACGTCGCTCTCTCAGGGGTAGCTTGGGGGGGGGGGTGGTGGCTCCCTCCTCTTCCAACTCCCCTCTCCGCCGACGAAGGATGCGGCCGGGCTAAGCCCGTGCCACGGATGGCGGCGGCAGAGCAAGCCCTAGGGCGATGTGGCAGCTGCTCTGAACACTACAGGAATCGTGGGAGACGCCGATGGCCTCCCTCTACGCCGATGACCAAATGTCGGTGCCGTCGGCGTAGGGGGCCTCCAGGAGAGCTCGCCAAAGCAGCCGCCGGCGTAGGGTTGCCATCGGCATAGGAGGCCATACGACGACGGCTGCCCTCGGCATATTCGGGCCGTCGGCGTAGGTTGGAGACATGTGGCCCCGAAGTTTCCCGCCGTCACGGCGTTACTTATACGCCGACGGCCGCCATCGGTGTACTCCAGGCCGTCGGCGTATACCCTGCATACGCCGAGGGTAGCCGTCGGCGTATGACCTACATAGTGTTTTTTATTTTTTGTAGTTAATGTCATGTATTGAATTTATACTTATTTCTTTAATAATATCAATCATTTAAATATGGTTATATTTTTTATCAGTTGGACAAATTCGTACCCCTTCAAATAACCGTCTCCACATGTCCGCATGAAATAACGTTGCGAATCTTGTCTCTCACAGCGACATGTTGACAAATTGTGTTAGTGTTATCGTATGCATGTATTTAAATTTTATGTCTCACACATTTTGAAGAAGTTGTTCAAAGATTCCATGCTTTTCCTACGTCGGAGTGCGGTAGTTCCAAAACCCGGCATCGTCTACCCCACACTAGATATTATCCGGATGGGAGGGGGGTACCCCGGTGGACATTTCTCCCTATTATATTTGTGTTTGGTTAGGTCATAGCCCCATGCAAAAACAATGTGCTAGGGCCACATGCATCTTCCCTAGGGACCCCGAGGCACCGAAATCCCCCTTCCAATGAAACCCTAGCTCGTGTGTCCCGCGTCGTCTACCCCCCTAGACGTGCATCGTAAGGGGGTAGCAAAGTGTAGCCTTCTCTTGGTTTGTATTTGGTTAGATCATAGCAACATGACAAAAGAAGGTTGGACCCAAGATTCATCGGCGAGGCCTCGTACGGAGAAAGCTATAGGCGTAGATCTCCGAACCCCCTCTGTCTAGGGTTTCGCCGGATAAAGACCACCGGAGCATTGTCCACCCTAGAAACTTTGCATGCATGTGTCCCTAACATATATGTATAGGTGTGACCCAAGGTTGGTACATGCAATATAGGTAGGTGCCGGGCATGTCCTTCTTCAGAGACATGGGCTGTTAATACTTGGTGAAATCCAGGATCTGTACGTGGAAACTCCCGCTACGGGTCTACCGGAGCCTATTTCATGGTAAAGTGGGCTTAACCTTTGCTTTCCATGTATATATGTTCTAAACAAACCAAAATAAAGCAGAAGATCCATCGGCGAGGCCTCGTACGGAGAAAGCTATAGGGGTAGATCTCCGAACCCCCTCTTTCTAGGGTTTTGCCAGATAAAGACCACCGGAGCATCATCCACCCTAGAAACTTTGCATGCATGTGTCCCTAACATATGTGTATAGGTGTGACCCAAGGTTGGTACATGCAATATAGGTAGTTCCCGGGCATGGCCTTCTTTAGAGACATGGGATGTTAACACTTGGTGAAATCCAGGATCTGTACGTGGAAACTCCCGCTACGGGTCTACCAGAGCCTATTTCATGGTAAAGTGGGCCCAACCTTTGCTTTCCATGTATATATGTTCTAAACAAACCAAAATAAAGCAAAAGATCCATCGGCGAGGCCTCGTACGGAGAAAGCTATAGGGGTAGATCTCCGAACCCCCTCTGTCTAGGGTTTCGCCGGATAAAGACCACCGGAGGATCGTCCACCCTAGAAACTTTGCATGCATGTGTCCCTAATATATGTGTATAGGTGTGACCCAAGGTTAGTACATGCAATATAGGAAGTTCCCGGGCATGTTCTTCTTCAGAGATATGGGCTGTTAACACTTGGTGAAATCCAGGATCTGTACGTGGAAACTCCCGCTATGGGTCTACCAGAGCCTATTTCATGGTAAAGTGGGCCCAACCTTTGCTTTCCATGTATATATGTTCTAAACAAACCAAAATAAAGCAGAAGATCCATCGGCGAGGCCTCGTATAGAGAGAGCTATAGGGGTAGATCTCCGAACCCCCCTTGGTCTAGGGTTTTGCCGGATAAAGACCACCGGAGCATCGTCCACCCTAGAAACTTTGCATGCATGTGTCCCTAACATATGTGTATAGGTGTGACCCAAGGTTGATACATGCAATATAGGTAGGCCCCGGGCATGGCCTTCTTCGCATACATGGGCTGTTAACACTTGGTGAAATCCAGGATCTGTACATGGAAACTCCCGCTACGGGTCTACCGGAGCCTATTTCATGGTAAAGTGGGCTCAACCTTTGCTTTCTATGTATATATGTTCTAAACAAACCAAAATAAAGTAGAAGATCCATCGGCGAGGCCTCGTACGGAGAAAGCTATAGGGGTAGATATCCGAACCCCCTTTGTCTAGGGTTTCGCCGGATAAAGACCACCGGAGCATCGTCCATCCCAGAAACTTTGCATGCATGTGTCCCTAACATATGTGTATAGGTGTGACCCAATGTTGGTACATGCAATATAGGTAGGTCCCGGGCATGGCCTTCTCCAGAGACATGGGCTGTTAACACTTGGTGAAATCCAGGATCTGTACGTGGAAACTCCCGCTACGGGTCTACCGAAGCCTATTTCATGGTAAAGTGGGCCCAACCTTTGCTTTCCATATATATATCCTAAACAAACCAAAATAAAGCAGAAGATCCATCGGCGAGTCCTCGTACGAAGAGAGCTATAGGGGTAGATCTCAGAACCCCCTCGGTCTAGGGTTTCGCCGGATATAGACCACTGGAGCATCGTCTAACGTAGGAAACATGCATGCATGTGTCCCTAACATATGTGTATAGGTGTGACCCAAGGTTAGTACATGCAATATAGGTAGGCCCCGGGCATGTCCTTCTTCACATACATGAGCTGTTAACACTTGGTGAAATCCAGGATCTGTACGTGGAAACTCCCGCTACGGGTCTACCGGAGCCTATTTCATGGTAAAGTGGGCCCAACCTTTGCTTTCTATATATATATGTTCTAAACAAACCAAAATAAAGCAGAAGATCCATCGGCGAGGCCTCGTACGCAGAAAGCTATAGGGGTAGATCTCCGAACCCCCTCTGTCTAGGGTTTCGCCGGATAAAGACCATAGAAGCATCGTCCATCCTAGAAACTTTGCATGCATGTGTCCCTAACATATGTGTATAGGTGTGACCCAATGTTGGTACATGCAATATAGGTAGGTCCCGGGCATGGCCTTCTCCAGAGACATGGGCTGTTAACACTTGGTGAAATCCAGGATCTGTACGTGGAAACTCCCGCTACGGGTCTACCGAAGCCTATTTCATGGTAAAGTGGGCCCAACCTTTGCTTTCCATATATATATCCTAAACAAACCAAAATAAAGCAGAAGATCCATCGGCGAGTCCTCGTACGAAGAGAGCTATAGGGGTAGATCTCAGAACCCCCTCGGTCTAGGGTTTCACCGGATATAGACCACTGGAGCATCGTCTAACGTAGGAAACATGCATGCATGTGTCCCTAACATATGTGTATAGGTGTGACCCAAGGTTAGTACATGCAATATAGGTAGGCCCCGGGCATGTCCTTCTTCACATACATGAGCTGTTAACACTTGGTGAAATCCAGGATCTGTACGTGGAAACTCCCGCTACGGGTCTACCGGAGCCTATTTCATGGTAAAGTGGGCCCAACCTTTGCTTTCTATATATATATGTTCTAAACAAACCAAAATAAAGCAGAAGATCCATCGGCGAGGCCTCGTACGCAGAAAGCTATAGGGGTAGATCTCCGAACCCCCTCTGTCTAGGGTTTCGCCGGATAAAGACCATAGAAGCATCGTCCATCCTAGAAACTTTGCATGCATGTGTCCCTAACATATGTGTATAGGTGTGACCCAATGTTGGTACATGCAATATTGGTAGGTCCCGGGCATGGCCTTCTCCAGAGACATGGGCTGTTTACACTTGGTGAAATCCAGGATCTGTACGTGGAAACTCCCGCTACGGGTCTACCGGAGCCTATTTCATGGTAAAGTGGGCCCAACCTTTGCTTTCCATGTATATATGTCCTAAACAAACCAAAATAAAGCAGAAGATCCATCGGTGAGGCCTCGTACGGAGAGAGCTATAGGGGTAGATCTCCGAACCCCCTCGGTCTAGGGTTTCGCCGAATATAGACCACCGGAGCATCGTCTAACGTAGGAAACATGCATGCATGTGTCCCTATCATATGTGTATAGGTGTGACCCAAGGTTGGTACATGCAATATATGTAGGCCCCGGGCATGTCCTTCTTCACATACATGAGCTGTTAACACTTGGTGAAATCCAGGATCTGTACGTGGAAACTCCCGCTACGGGTCTACCGGAGCCTATTTCATGGTAAAGTGGGCCCAACCTTTGCTTTCCATGTATATATGTTCTAAACAAACCAAAATAAAGTAGAAGATCCATTGGCGAGGCCTCGTACGGAGAAAGCTATAGGGGTAGATCTCCGAACCCCCTCGGTCTAGGGTTTCGCCGGATAAAGACCACCGGAGCATCGTCTAACGTAGGAAACATGCATGCATGTGTCCCTAACATATATGTATAGGTGTGACCCAAGGTTGGTACATGCAATTTAGGTAGGTCCCGGGCATGGCCTTCTTCACATACATGGGCTGTTAACACTTGGTGAAATCCAGGATCTATACGTGGAAACTCCCGCTACGGGTCTACCGGAGCCTATTTCACGGTAAAGTGGCCCAACCTTTGCTTTCCATGTATATATGTTCTAAACAAACCAAAATATAGCAGAAGATCCATCGGCGAGGCCTTGTACGGAGAAAGCTATAGGGGTAGATCTCCGAACCCCCTCGGTCTAGGATTTCGCCGGATAAAGAACACCGGAGCATCGTCTAACGTAGGAAACATGCATGCATGTGTCCCTAACATATGTGTATAGGTTTGACCCAAGGTTGGTACGTGCAATATAGGTAGGCCCCGGGCATGGCCTTCTTCACATACATGGGCTATTAACACTTGGTGAAATCCTAGGATCTGTACATGGAAACTCCCGCTACGGGTCTACCAGAGCCTATTTCATGGTAAAGTGGGCCCAACCTTTGCTTTCCATGTATATATGTTCTAAACAAACGAAAATAAAGGAGAAGATCCATCGGTGAGGCCTCGTACGGAGAAAGCTATAGGGGTAGATCTCTGAACCCCCTCGATCTAGGGTTTCGCCGGATAAAGACCACCGGAGCATCGTCTAACGTAGAAAAAATGCATGCATGTGTCCCTAACATATGTGTATAGGTGTGACCCAAGGTTGGTACATGCAGTATAGGTAGGCCCCGGGCATGGCCTTCTTCACATACATGGGCTGTTAACACTTGGTGAAATCCAGGATCTGTACGTGGAAACTCCCGCTACGGGTCTACCGGAGCCTATTTCATGGTAAAGTGGGCCCAACCTTTGCTTTCCATGTATATATGTTCTAAACAAACCAAAATAAAGGAGAAGATCCATCGGCGAGCTCGTACGGAGAAAGCTATAGGGGTAGATCTCCGAACCCCCTCGGTCTAGGGTTTCGCCGAATAAAGTCCACCGGAGCATCATCTAACGTAGGAAACATGCATGCATGTGTCCCTAACATATGTGTATAGGTGTGACCCAAGGTTGGTACATGCAATATAGGTAGGTCCCGGGCATGGCCTTCTTCAGAGACATGGGCTGTTAACACTTGGTGAAATCCAGGATCTGTACGTGGAAACTCCCGCTATGGGTCTATCGGAGCCTATTTCATAGTAAAGTGGGCCCAACCTTTGCTTTCAATGTATATATGTCCTAAACAAACCAAAATAAAGCAAAAGATCCATCGGCGAGGCCTCGTACGGAGAAAGCTATAGGGGTAGATCTCTGGACCCCTCGGTCTAGGGTTTCGTCGGATAAAGACCACCGGAGCGTCGTCCACCCTAGGAAACTTGCATGCATGTGTCCCTAACATATGTGCATAGGTGTACGATATAGGGACCTGTACTCAGTCCGCATAACTCTGCATAGCCAGTACTCAGTCCGGAGCGAGGTTTTTATCTCAGTAGGGAAAAAATACCGGTGGGCACCTGTACCAGTTTTCGGAAATACCGAAAATACTAATTGAAATACCGGAAAATACCATCCAATAAAAGTTAAACGAATTAATAAAGTTGTTCAAAATTTAATAAATTTCAGAAAATTATGTGAACACCAAAATTTTTTGGAAGGTAATAAAATTTACTGGTGACGGTAAACCAGTTTTCAACAAAATTTCGGAAATCTCGCAAAAGAAACCTGTCGGGAGCCCCAAGGTGAAACGTACTGTTTGATCTTTTCTAATTTAAAACGCCACGAGAACCTGCTCCTCCAAGACGCCTACAAGCCCCGCGCCGATGACATCATCCTCGCGACGCAGCCCAAATACGGCACCACCTGGCTCAAGGCCCTCGCCTTCACCATCACCAACCGTTCCCGCTATAGCTTCATCGACCACCCGCTCCTCACTCGCCACCCTCAGCATATCGTGCCAATGTGCCATTCATCGAGATACCTAGCCTTGGCACGGATCATACCGACATCGAGATGCTTCCTTCTCTGAGGCTTCTCACGACACACATGCTGATGTTGATGCTCCCACCGGGTGCAAGCTCATGTGTGGTTGTCGATGTACATGTGTCGAGATCCTAAAGATACACTGGTGCCAAGGCTTCACAATGAGAATAGAGTTGTCCAGGGTTTGAACTTGTCGATGGAGAATGCTTTCAGTATGTTCTGTGA
The DNA here is from genome assembly GCA_007115705.1 of Dactylis glomerata. Lineage (NCBI taxonomy): Eukaryota > Viridiplantae > Streptophyta > Magnoliopsida > Poales > Poaceae > Dactylis > Dactylis glomerata. The sequence goes on along the minus strand of QXEO01000685.1, from coordinate 1,619,950 downwards.
GGGGTTCTCGCCTTATGGACCCTTCTGGGATCACTGCCTCGAGTACTGGAAGGAGAGTCTCGCAAGGCCTAACAACGTTCTTTTTATGAAGTATGAAGAGGTCATGTTAGATCCAGTGCAAGCTGTGAGGAAGCTAGCAACTTTCCTTGGCATCCCATTGACTGAAGAGGAGAAGAATTCTGGCGTTGCCCAAGTGAAACGCTTACCGGGCTACAAGTTAACCAGGTAGGTGGAGTTGATCGAGGAAACAAAGTCTACCTTGATAACTCTGTATTTTTTTAGGAAAGGGAAAGTTTTGGAGACTGGAGAAACCACATGAGCCAAGAAATGGGGGAAAAGCTAGACCACATCGTTCAAGAGAAGCTCCACGGATGCGGGCTTGTATTTTGATTTCTGTTGTTTACTTATGTGTTCTACCCTTGGTTGATTATGTATCGTGCTGCACATCAGCATATGTCTGGGAGCATGTGACAACTGGTTTGCTACTTATTTCTTCTCAATCCGAACGAACAAAAAAAGGACCCAAACGTCGCTCTCTCAGGGGTAGCTTGGGGGGGGTGGTGGCTCCCTCCTCTTCCAACTCCCCTCTCCGCCGACGAAGGATGCGGTCGGGCTAAGCCCGTGCCACGGATGGCGGCGGCAGAGCAAGCCCTAGGGCGATGTGGCAGCTGCTCTGAACACTACAGGAATCGTGGGAGACGCCGATGGCCTCCCTCTACGCTGACAACCAAAGGTCGGTGCCGTCGACGTAGGGGGCCTCCAGGAGAGCTCGCCAAAGCAGTCGTCGGCGTAGGGTTGCCGTCGGCATAGGAGGCCATATGCCGACGGCTGCCCTCGGCGTATTCGGGCCGTCGGCGTAGGCTGGAGACACGTGGCCCCGAAGTTTCCCGCCATCACGGCGTTACTTATACGCCGACGGCCGCCATCGGTGTACTCCAGGCCGTCGGCGTATACCCTGCATACGCCGAGGGTAGCCGTCGGCGTATGACCTACATAGTGTTTTTTATTTTTTGTAGTTAATGTCATGTATTGAATTTATACTTATTTCTTTAATAATATCAATCATTTAAATATGGTTATATTTTTTATCAGTTGGACAAACTCGTACCCCTTCAAATAACCGTCTCCACATGTCCACATGAAATAACGTTGCGAATCTTGTCTCTCACAGCGACATGTTGACAAATTGTGTTAGTGTTATCGTATGCATGTATTTAAATTTTATGTCTCACACATTTTGAAGAAGTTGTTCAAAGATTCCATGCTTTTCCTACGTCGGAGTGCGGTAGTTCCGAAACCCGGCATCGTCTACCCCACACTAGATATTATCCGGATGGGAGGGGGTACCCCGGTGGACATTTCTCCCTATTATATTTGTGTTTATTTAGGTCATAGCCCCATGCAAAAACAATGTGCTAGGGCCACATGCATCTTCCCTAGGGACCCCGAGGCACCGAAATCCCCCTTCCAACGAAACCCTAGATCGTGTGTCCCGCGTCGTCTACCCCCCTAGACGTGCATCGTAAGGGGGTAGCAAAGTGTAGCCTTCTCTTGGTTTGTATTTGGTTAGGTCATAGCAACATGACAAAACAAGGTTGGACCTAAGATTCATCGGCGAGGCCTCGTACGGAGAAAGCTATAGGCGTAGATCTCTGAACCCCCTCTATCTAGGGTTTCGCCCGATAAAGACCACCGGAGCATTGTCCACCCTAGAAAATTTGCATGCATGTGTCCCTAACATATATGTATAGGTGTGACCCAAGGTTGGTACATGCAATATAGGTAGGTGCCGGCATGTCCTTCTTCAGAGACATGGGCTGTTAACACTTGGTGAAATCCAGGATCTGTACGTGGAAACTCCCGCTACGGGTCTACCGGAGCCTATTTCATGGTAAAGTGGGCTTAACCTTTGCTTTCCATGTATATATGTTCTAAAAAAACCAAAATAAAGCAGAAGATCCATCGGCGAGGCCTCATACGGAGAAAGCTATAGGGGTAGATCTCCGAACCCCCTCTTTCTAGGGTTTCGCCAGATAAAGACCACCGGAGCATCATCCACCCTAGAAACTTTGCATGCATGTGTCCCTAACATATGTGTATAGGTGTGACCCAAGGTTGGTACATGCAATATAGGTAGTTCCCGGGCATGGCCTTCTTCAGAGACATGGGCTGTTAACACTTGGTGAAATCCAGGATCTGTACGTGGAAACTCCCGCTACGGGTCTACCGGAGCCTATTTCATGGTAAAGTGGGCCCAACCTTTGCTTTCCATGTATATATGTTCTAAACAAACCAAAATAAAGCAAAAGATCCATCGGCGAGGCCTCGTACGGAGAAAGCTATACGGGTAGATCTCCGAACCCCCTCTGTCTAGGGTTTCGCCGGATAAAGACCACCGGAGGACCGTCCACCCTAGAAACTTTGCATGCATGTGTCCCTAACATATGTGTATAGGAGTGACCCAAGGTTGGTACATGCAATATAGGTAGTTCCCGGGCATGGCCTTCTTCAGAGACATGGGCTGTTAACACTTGGTGAAATCCAGGATCTGTACGTGGAAACTCCCGCTACGGGTCTACCGGAGCCTATTTCATGGTAAAGTGGGCCCAACCTTTGCTTTCCATGTATATATGTTCTAAACAAACCAAAATAAAGCAAAAGATCCATCGGCGAGGCCTCGTACGGAGAAAGCTATAGGGGTAGATCTCCGAACCCCCTCTATCTAGGGTTTCGCCGGATAAAGACCACCGGAGGATCGTCCACCCTAGAAACTTTGCATGCATGTGTCCCTAACATATGTGTATAGGTGTGACCCAAGGTTGGTACATGCAATATAGGAAGTTCCCGGGCATGTCCTTCTTCAGAGATATGGGCTGTTAACACTTGGTGAAATCCAGGATCTGTACATGGAAACTCCCGCTATGGGTCTACCGGAGCCTATTTCATGGTAAAGTGGGCCCAACCTTTGCTTTCCATGTATATATGTTCTAAACAAACCAAAATAAAGCAGAAGATCCATCGGCGAGGCCTTGTATAGAGAGAGCTATAGGGGTAGATCTCCAAACCCCCTTGGTCTAGGGTTTTGCCGGATAAAGACCACCGGAGAATCGTCCACCCTAGAAACTTTGCATGCATGTGTCCCTAACATATGTGTATAGGTGTGACCCAAGGTTGATACATGCAATATAGGTAGGCACCGGGCATGGCCTTCTTCGCATACATGGGCTGTTAACACTTGGTGAAATCCAGGATCTGTACATGGAAACTCCCGCTACGGGTCTACCGGAGCCTATTGCATGGTAAAGTGGGCTCAACCTTTGCTTTCTATGTATATATGTTCTAAACAAACCAAAATAAAGTAGAAGATCCATTGGCGAGGCCTCGTACGGAGAAAGCTATAGGGGTAGATCTCCGAACCCCCTTTGTCTAGGGTTTCGCCGGATAAAGACCACCGGAGCATCGTCCATCCCAGAAACTTTGCATGCATGTGTCCCTAACATATGTGTATAGGTGTGACCCAATGTTGGTACATGCAATATAGGTAGGTCCCGAGCATGGCCTTCTCCAGAGACATGGGCTGTTAACACTTGGTGAAATCCAGGATCTGTACGTGGAAACTCCCACTACGGGTCTACCGGAGCCTATTTCATGGTAAAGTGGGCCCAACCTTTGCTTTCCATATATATATGTCCTAAACAAACCAAAATAAAGCAGAAGATCCATCGGCGAGTCCTCGTACGAAGAGAGCTATAGGGGTAGATCTCCGAACCCCCTCGGTCTAGGGTTTCGAGGGATATAGACCACTGGAGCATCGTCTAACGTAGGAAACATGCATGCATGTGTCTCTAACATATGTGTATAGGTGTGACCCAAGGTTAGTACATGCAATATAGGTAGGCCCCGGGCATGTCCTTCTTCACCTACATGAGCTGTTAACACTTGGTGAAATCCAGGATCTGTACGTGGAAACTCCCGCTATGGGTCTACCAGTGCCTATTTCATGGTAAAGTGGGCCCAACCTTTGCTTTCTATATATATATATGTTCTAAACAAACCAAAATAAAGCAGAAGATCCATCGGCGAGGCCTCGTACGGAGAAAGCTATAGGGGTAGATCTCCGAACCCCCTCTGTCTAGGGTTTCGCCGGATAAAGACCATAGGAGCATCGTCCAACCTAGAAACTTTGCATGCATGTGTCCCTAACATATGTGTATAGGTGTGACCCAATGTTGGTACATGCAATATTGGTAGGTCCCGGGCATGGCCTTCTCCAGAGACATGGGCTGTTTACACTTGGTGAAATCCAGGATCTGTACGTGGAAACTCCCGCTACGGGTCTACCGGAGCCTATTTCATGGTAAAGTGGGCCCAACCTTTGCTTTCCATGTATATATGTCCTAAACAAACCAAAATAAAGCAGAAGATCCATCGGTGAGGCCTCGTACGGCGAGAGCTATAGGGGTAGATCTCCGAACCCCCTCGGTCTAGGGTTTCGCCGGATATAGACCACCGGAGCATCGTCTAACGTAGGAAACATGCATGCATGTGTCCCTATCATATGTGCATAGGTGTGACCCAAGGTTGGTACATGCAGTATATGTAGGCCCCGGGCATGTCCTTCTTCACATCCATGAGCTGTTAACACTTGGTGAAATCTAGGATCTGTACGTGGAAACTCCTGCTACGGGTCTACCGGAGCCTATTTCATGGTAAAGTGGGCCCAACCTTTGCTTTCCATGTATATATGTTCTAAACAAACCAAAATAAAGTAGAAGATCCATTGGCGAGGCCTCGTACGGAGAAAGCTATAGGGGTAGATCTCCGAACCCCCTCGGTCTAGGGTTTCGCCGGATAAAGACCGCCGGAGCATCGTCTAACGTAGGAAACATGCATGCATGTGTCCCTAACATATATGTATAGGTGTGACCCAAGGTTGGTACATGCAATTTAGGTAGGTCCCGGGCATGGCCTTCTTCACATACATGGGCTGTTAACACTTGGTGAAATCCAGGATCTATACGTGGAAACTCCCGCTACGGGTCTACCGGAGCCTATTTCATGGTAAAGTGGGCCCAACCTTTGCTTTCCATGTATATATGTTCTAAACAAACCAAAATAAAGAAGAAGATCCATCGGCGAGGCCTTGTACGGAGAAAGCTATAGGGGTAGATCTCCGAACCCCCTCGGTCTAGGATTTCGCCGGATAAAGAACACCGGAGCATCGTCTAACGTAGGAAACATGCATGCATGTGTCCCTAACATATGTGTATAGGTTTGACCCAAGGTTGGTACGTGCAATATAGGTAGGCCCCGGGTATGGCCTTGTTCACATACATGGGCTATTAACACTTGGTGAAATCCTAGGATCTGTACGTGGAAACTCCCGCTACGGGTCTACCAGAGCCTATTTCATGGTAAAGTGGGCCCAACCTTTGCTTTCCATGTATATATGTTCTAAACAAACCAAAATAAAGGAGAAGATCCATCGGTGAGGCCTCGTACAGAGAAAGCTATAGGGGTAGATCTCCGAACACCCTCGATCTAGGGTTTCGCCGGATAAAGACCACCGGAGCATCGTCTAACATAGAAAAAATGCATGCATGTGTCCCTAACATATGTGTATAGGTGTGACCCAAGGTTGGTACATGCAGTATAGGTAGGCCCCGGGCATGGCCTTCTTCACATACATGGGCTGTTAACACTTGGTGAAATCCTGGATCTGTACGTGGAAACTCCCGCTACGGGTCTACCGGAGCCTATTTCATGGTAAAGTGGGCCCAAACTTTGCTTTCCATGTATATATGTTCTAAACAAACCAAAATAAAGGAGAAGATCCATCGGCGAGCTCGTACGGAGAAAGCTATAGGGGTAGATCTCCGAACCCCCTCGGTCTAGGGTTTCGCCGAATAAAGTCCACCGGAGCATCATCTAACGTAGGAAACATGCATGCATGTGTCCCTAACATATGTGTATAGGTGTGACCCAAGGTTGGTACATGCAATATAGGTAGGTCCCGGGCATGGCCTTCTTCAGAGACATGGGTTGTTAACAATTGGTGAAATCCAGGATCTGTACGTGGAAACTCCCGCTATGGGTCTATCGGAGCCTATTTCATAGTAAAGTGGGCCCAACCTTTGCTTTCAATGTATATATGTCCTAAACAAACCAAAATAAAGAAAAATATCCATCGGCGAGGCCTCGTACGGAGAAAACTATAGGGGTAGATCTCTGGACCCCTCGGTCTAGGGTTTTGTCGGATAAAGACCACCGGAGCATCGTCCACCCTAGGAAACTTGCATGCATGTGTCCCTAACATATGTGCATAGGTGTAGGATATAGGGACATGGAAAACCACACTAGAGACCAAGATCTTTCCCTTAGTCCCGTCGATCGCGCGAGTTCCCCCAAGCCTCCGGTGGATCCCGCGGTGCGTGTTGTGCGCGCTATCATTACATGTAAAGAAGTTTACAAAGATATGCTTGATTGTAATTGTACCCCTAATTAATATAGTTTTTTCTCACAAAAAAAAATAAAATAAAAAAATCTATGCCGAGGGTCGGGCAGTCAGCGTATAGGGGGACGTGATATGCCGAGGGCCGGGCCGTCGGCATATAGCCAACCCTAGATCTGGCAAACGGCCCGACCCGGCCCACTCCCCCTCGCCTCACTCTTTCTTCCTCCTGCACCCGCCGCCACCTCCCCTCCCGCTCCTCCACCCCAGCCGACGCCGCCGCCGCCCCTGCACCGAATCCGCCACCGCCGCCACCTCCCCTCCCGCTCCTCCACCCCAGCCGATGCCGCCGCCACCCCTCCCGCTCCTCCCGCGTGCCTCCCTCCCTCACTGGCTGCCACCTCCCTCCTGCCCTCCCTCACCGGCCGCCACCTCCCTCCCACCCGAGCCAAAGGTCACCGTCGCTGCCACCTCCCTCCCGCCCTGCACCCGAGCCGCCACCTCCCTCCCACCCTGCACCCGAACCTGAGCCGCCGCCACCACCGTGCCCTGCCCTACAGCCGCCGCCACCACCGCGCCCTGCCCTGCACCCGAGCCACCATCGTCCCCGCGCCCCTGCAGTCACCACCACCACTGCGGCCCTGTAGCCGCCACCACCGCGCCCCTGCAGCCGCCGCCATCGTCCCCGCGCCCCTGCAGCCGCCCTAGCCGTCGCCACCGTCCCGGCACCGCGTGCCCCTGCAGCCCCTGGCAGCGCTGCGCTGGTGGCCCATGCCCCCAGCACCGCTGCGCCGGCTGAGGTCGGCGGCCCGTGCCCCCGGCACCGCGCTCCCGTGCACCACTTTGCCGGCAGAGGCCGGCCACCTGTGCACCACCGTGCACGTGTCCGTGCTGTCCCCTTGCCACCACCGCTGCGACCCAAAGGTCGGCATCCCAGAGGTCCACGTTCTCGAAGGTCCGCGTTCTCAGAGGTCTGCGTCTACTTCCTCTACCGCCGAGGGTAAGCTAGAACTCTGTCCCCTCTCTCACATTTTTTTATGTTAGTAGATTTCATTTGCACGTCCAGTCATGTAACCTAGGTGTCACTTCCCGTCCGCGAGCATTACGCGGATAAATATGCATTAGAGGTCAGCATATTATGAAGCGTAACGCTTGCGGCATTTACGGGACAGTCGCCGGATCCATAGATTGAGTACGTTTTCCGTGTTCTACCTCGGTCCGAGTCAGGATTTCGGTAGCACCTCCCCGTTGTTCTCTGGATGCACATCCTCTCGGCATTTTGCCGAGACGTGTATTGGGAGAGCAGCGAGGAGGTGCTGCCAAAATTCTGCCTCGGACCGGGGTAGAACATGGAGAACGTACTCAATCTACAGATCCAGGGGCTGCTAGGAGCCCACCTAGTAGAGCTATAGGTTGATGCATGCATTTTGTCTGGTAGCTAGAAAAATAAAAATATGATGCTTTTAATTTCATGCTATTATTTGATATGAAATGGTATGTTTCTGGTTTGGCTCGCAATAAAGCAGAGGATGGCTGACAATGGATGGATATACAGTGGCCGTGTTAGTGCGACAAATAAAACAGATAAGTGGATATGTAAGACTCAAATGTTAGTGAAAGAGTTAGCGCATGCTACAAAGGGGCGGGTTAGGGCACTTTGCCCTTGCAGTCGTTGCTTGAAGCATCACCGTCAAGGAAAAGATGACATGTATAAACACCTTCTGCAATATGGGTATATGTCTCACTACGTCATGTATATCGACTTTGATGAGCATGAGCATGACAGAGGGGACGTCATGCGGCAGCGGCTCAATGGCAATGAGTATGATGGGGTTAGAGACCTTCTAGATGATCTCATCCATGGCGACATGCCGAATTCGCCACCTTCATGGGAGGAAGCGCCAGAACCGGAGGAACCGCCAGAACCGGAGGAACCAGAGCCAACTGCGAAGACCTTCTATGATATGTTGGCCGCGGCTAAGAAGCCTCTGTACAACGGTGCATGGATTTCTCAGCTCGATGCCATCTCTCAGTGTCTAGCCGACAAGACCCAGTACTCCACCACCCGTAACGGCTTCGAAGCTAGTCTGAGAACAACTGGTAACATGTTGCCAAAAGGGCATTGTCTGCCTCAAAGCCTGCATGAGACAAGGAGACTCATGAAAGATCTCAACATGGATTATTAAAAGATAGAGTGTTGTCCAAAAGGTTGCCTTCTATTTTGGAAATAGTTTGCGGAGGACAATTATTGTACTATTTGTAAGGCCTCCAGGTATGTAGAGGTAAAGGGAAAGGATGGTCAGCTGAGACAGTCAAAGATCCCGAAGTCGATTCTTTGGTATCTCCCATTCATAAAAAGAATCCAACGGCTTTACACGAGCGAGGAGACCGCCAAACAGATGACGTGGCACAAGAAGTGGACAAGAATTGATAAGGGAAAGATGGGACATCCATCTGATGGTAAGGCATGGAAGAACTTCGATGAAAAATACCCCGATAAGGCTGTCGATGGATTTCGTGTCGCAAGAACACGGGGTACCACGCGACAGACCCAAGGATTCGAACGCAGGGGGCTGAACGTGTGAGATCTTGGATCGCAACGAAACACGGTGACGGAAGCCTCGATTGTCGAATGCGCTACGCACTGCAGAGAGGGAGACCGAGCTTTACCCAGGTTCAGGGCCCTCGTGGTGAGGTAAAACCCCTACTTCCTGCCTTCTTGTATTGCGACGCGACACCTCGCGAGGAGTATAAGGCCTTGGTTACAAAGCTCTAGCTGGCCAGAGGTTGAAGAACCTGCGTGCCCAGCTAGCAGCTTGAAGAAGATGAAGATCAGATTAGACTGGATCCCTCTAAGGGGTGGCCTCTCCCTCCTTCTATAGCGCCAAGGTCCTCCTTCCCCTTATCTTCTTGGGGAAGGGGTTGCCACACACGGCCAAGGAGGGAGGACAGCTGTAGACTATGCTCTTCTGTAGACTTGGTCTTCGTAGGGTAGCGGTGCCGGTCCACAGGAGTGGGTGGAGGAAGCTAACATCCTCCTCTGGCGCCCTGCACCGTCCATGCTATATTTAGGGGGGTGGCCAACTGCCACTGTGCCGCTTTGGGCAGGCACAGAGAAAGTTGGTCTCCTCCCTGTCGGGGGTAGCGTGGGCGGTACGCGGTCTTCTGCCCGTTGTCTTCTTGCTCCGCACAAAAATGTGCTAGGCTGACGTGGGCGTACCTCCTCTCCTCACCAGCAGGGGCTCGTGAGGAGGTCTTCTGGTCCTTAGCGGTTTCTGTCGTTGTTCTCCTCACGAGGCGCCTCCTCGTGAGGGTCTTCTCTATAGCGAAGATTGTTGATCCTCCCCTGGGCCGAATATGGGCCGATGACGGGGCCCAGGAGCAGGTGGACCGGGATACCCCGGTATCCAGAACACCGACAGTAGCCCCCGGTAGCCCGGCCCACAACGCGCCCTCTTGAGGAAGCGAAGGGTCGGGGGCCCCCGAAGCTGCTGGGCCCTCCAACGGCACATGTCAACCGCGCGGTCAGAGGTCCATGTGAAGATGCCGTGAAGATGCAGAGACTGCGGACACATGTCGTGGCCGCAGCTGGCGAGACGAAACGGCGGCGACGCTACAGTCTCCGAGGCGTCACCCATCATAATGATGCGTCGCTTGACTGCAGAGCGCTGCGCCAACGCTTCGATTCCCGCGCTGGGATTTGACGCATCGACGCCAGACGCTCCCCTTAAATAGGTCCTCCTCGAGACCTCCGGCACTCCACCTCCTTCCTCCAGTGCCACTTCTGCGTCCTCGCCCCCAAGCTCATGGATCCCTCCAACTCCTCCGCCGCCGTGGGATCGAGCTCCGGGGTGAAGCGCCGCAGGCGCCCCATGGGCAGCGGGAAGAAGGCGAAGGTCCCGGCCCAGTGGACGCCCGGCGCCGGCGGCCCCCTCCGCATTGGCGCGCCGCGGCAGGGCGAGGTGAGCCGTGCCGCCGCGGGGACCTCTGGCGCCCTGACCCTCAGGGGTCCTGCGCGTGGAGACGCCCTGAACCTGCCGTCGCCGCTGGCGGCGGCGCCTGCTCCCCGCGCCTCGGGGAGCATTGACCGGGCCCTCCGGGAGGTGGAGGCCGCCCTGGGCCCCCCTCCCCCTGCTGTAGATCCTCCGGCGCCGCCGATGAACGGAGTGGTCGCCACTCCGCGCCCCTTGGCGGCGGCGCTGCTGGGACCCCTCATCGCCCCGGGGTCCCGCTTCTTGGAGCTCCTCGTCGTCGTCGACGCCCCGGGCTTCAACTCCCTCCGGCTGCCCAACGCATCCGGAGGGCGATTCACGCCCATGGCCCAGCCGCCGGGGAGATCGCCCTGGGGGAGCAAAGCAGGCCAGATCTCTTCTGGCCTGTGGACATCCTCTTTGGGGCGAACGGCAACGTCGTCCTCTCTGGCCGCTGGAGGCCCTTCGCCCTCGGCTGTCGCCTCCGTGTCGGTGACCGCCTCGTCTTCCGCTTCAAGCTGGGGACCCTGGAGGCTACGGTGCGGATCTTCACCGCCGACGGCGTCCGCCGCACCTACCCCCAGTTCACGGCGCAGTGAAGAGGAGGCCCTGGCGCGGTAGTCTTCTGGGGAGGGGAGCTAGTCTCCTCCCCTCTTTTGCCTTGTAGTCCTTGCCGGCGGGGAATGCCCCGCCGTGCTTCGCTCCTTCCCCCACTGGGGGCAATTTAATGAAATCCTTTTGTTGATCATCTTGCTGTCCTTCACTGTCCTGGCCATTCGCTTGCTCGAGAGCCCTGGTGAGCTGTAGGCATCGACGGGAAGCCTCCCTCCACCTCAGAGCTCGGGACGGGTTCGGCGTCGATGACACAGTGGACGATTCCTGAGACAAGAAGTTGAAGAAAGAGTTGGAAAAGAAAAAACCCCAAATCCCCGAAAATGGAAAAACAAGTTGGTAAAACAAACGAAAAAAGAAGGCAAATAAGATGCCCCTATGACCGGCACAGGGACCTTCTCCGTCGTGGAGGAGCGCGGCACTATCTGTGCCAGTAGCTAAGAGCAAATTGCCGCGCGTGGCGATTCACGGGGCCTTCCTCGTCGTTGAGGGAAGCTAAACCCTCACGGACGTGAAAACGTCGACGCTTAAGAGAGCCCAGAGACCGTCGACACCCCACAAGGATTGCTCATGAGGTGAAGGGCCTGGCGCGGACCTCCGGATCTGCGTCTCCTTCGCAAGATTGATCGGAGCGGCCTTGGTCTTCAATAATCCTGCCACGTTAGGCCTTCCTCGAGAGAGGGAATCCTCCTGCGGATGGTAGTGCATCGACGCGTCTTTGCTCCCTCGTGAGGATTGCTCACGAGGGGTAGGTCCTTAGCGGGTGCCTTGGGCACACCTTGGACTTTTTCTCGAAGATTTTTTATTTTCTGGCGTACTTCGCGAGGAACTAAGCACCATGGGCATCCAGAGGTGATCGTTAATGGGGCCGTCGCCCCCGACCAGAGCTCGCTCCCTTCGGGTTTTTCGGGCTTGCTGTTTTCCGGGCGAAGGCCCCAGCATAGACACCGTGCCTAGCACCCTTCCGCGAGGAGTACAACAGAAAATAAATGGACTTCATGCCATTTTGATGTCATGCCGAAGCAGAGGCGCTATATTGCGCATTAACTTAATATCAGTGCTTCAGAGCAGATTGAGCTGATACAAGTGCCGTGAAAACGGTCTTTTTCTCCTCGTGAGGAACCTAGGGGTAGAACTTTCGCAGATGAGCTATGTTCCACGGGTTCCCCACTGGCACGCCTTCTGCGGTTTCCAGCCGCCGAGCCTGGCCTGGCGATGTGTGTCACCTTGAAGAGCCCTTCCCACATTGGAGACAGCTTGTGCAGGCCCTCGCGAGAGAGTATTCTCCTCAGCACCAGGTTGCCGACCTCCAGAGTTCTTGCTCGAACATGGCGGCTATGGTAGCGGCGTAGTCCTTGCTGGTACCTCGCGACGCGGAGCGCGGCTTGGCACCGAGCTTCCTCGACCAGGAGGAGGCGATCCTTGATGAGGTCCTCTTGGCGAATTTCGTCGAAGGCGAGCACTCTTGGCGACCCGAACTTGATGTCGGTGGGAAGAACAGCCTCCGCCCCGTAGACCAGGAAGAAAAGGGGTTTCTCTGGTGGGTTTGGTGGCGGTAGTCCTGATGGACCACAAGATGGATTGGAGGTTGTCTAACCATTTTTTGCCGCAGGCCTCGAGCTTGGCGTTGAAGCTTTTCGTCTTGAGTCCTTTGAGTACTTCAGCGTTGGCACGCTCGGCTTGGCCATTGCTCCGGGGGTAGGCGACGGAGGCGAAGCAAATCTTGATGCCGGTCGATGCGCAGTACTCCCGGAACAGTCCGCTGGTGAACTGGCTGCCGTTGTCGGTGATGATGCGGTTAGGCACTCCAAAACGACAGACCAGCCCACGGATGAACTTGACTGCGGACCTCGCCGGGATCGTGCACGCCAGTTCCACCTCCACCCACTTGGTGAACTTGTCGATGGCGACGTAGAGGTAGCGATAGCCCCCTTGCGCTCTGGGGAATGGACCGAGGATGTCCAGCCACCAAACGGCAAAGGGCCAAGTGAGTGGGATGGTTCGCAGCTCTTGCGCCGGCTGATGTATCTGCTTGGCGTGGAATTGGCACGCCTTGCACCTCTTGACCATCTCCGCCGCATCCCCGAGCGCCGAAGGCCAGTAGAAGCCACTTCGATATGCCTTTGCGGCTAGAGTTGCAGCAGAGGCATGATGGCCGCACTCGCCGGCATGGATGTCCCTTAGAAGCTCTTGGCCTTGGTGAGTAGATATGCACTTCAGAGCGACGCCATTTGGGCGACGCCGGTACAAGTCACCGTCCTTGACGCAGTAGCCCGAAGCTTGCCGCACAATCCTCTCGGCCTCCTCTTCATCCTCAGGAAGCCTGCTGCTGGTGAGGTAGGCCTTGAGCTCGATGATCCAATCCACTCCCTCCTGCCGAGCTAATGCCAGAAGGACGCGGTCAGCCGAAGGAGGCCCGCAATCCGGAGCCTCCTGCTCCGGCGGTGGCGGCAAAGCAGAAGGAGGAGGTGATTTGGGTGTTGACGGAGAGGCGGACGGTTTGAAGAGTCGCTCCTCGAAGACGCCGGCAGGCTGCGCCAGGCGATGAGAGGCGCGCTTGGCAATCTCGTCGGCTTCCACATTTTCTCCCCTCGGGATGTGCTTCAGCTCCAAGCCCTAGAAGCGTTTCTCCATCTTTCGATGCTCCTCGAGATAAGCTGCCATGTGCTCATCTCTTGGAGTGTAGCTCTTGTTTGAGAAGTTCACAACCAGCTATGAATCTCCCTTGACGATGAGGCGCTTGATGCCCAAAGCGTTTGCCGCCCTTAGGCCAGCAAGTAGTCCTTCGTACTCCGCGATGTTGTTGGAGACCTTGTCCTCAGGCGTGAACCAGAGCTACACAGCGTAGAAAAGCTTGTCTCCAGAGGGAGAGGTTAGGACAGCACCGGCTCCCGCGCCAGGGAGGTTGAAGGCGCCGTCGAAGTGCATGACCCAGAGGCCAGGGGCCTCCTCTCCAGGGAGAGTTGACTCCACCTCTGGAGGCTCGTTGACGAACGGATCAGTCCATTCTGCAGTAAACTCGGCCAAAGCCTTGCTCTTGATTACCTTTGTAGTTTCGAAGGAGATCTCGAAAGGATGAAGCTCCACAGCCCACTCAGCCACCCCCCGGTGACATTGGGGTTGCGGAGGACAGTTTCCAGGGGCTGATCGGTTACCACCTTAATCGGGTGACCCTGGAAGTAGTGGTGTAGCTTCCGCGAGGCGATGAGCAAGGTGTAGAGCAACTTTTGTTGCATTGTGTAGCGTTCCCGCGCGTCGCGCAGTACCGTGCTGATGAAGTACACAGGCTTTTGCACCTTGACGACACCCTCGGAAGGCTCCTCCTCAGGAGGCTTTTGAGTGTTGCTCTGAGAGAGCGGCTCGGCCGGTGGAGATCCCTCGGGCGGCTCCTCTCGAGGGACTGGAGGTGAAGCGGCCTCTTTCTCGTGAGGAGCCCCCGAGTTTGGAGGGGTGACCTCCTCCTTGGCGATTACCTTGACATCCCACTCCGCGACGAGAACGGTACTTGCAGTCCTTGGAGTTGCCGCGATGTAGAGTAGCAAGGGCTCGCGAGTCGTTTGGGCAACCATGATCGGTGGGCTCGTGAGGTACCTTTTTAACTCGGTGAAGGCCTTGTCGGCTTCCGGAGTCCACTCGAACTTCCCGGTGCACTTCATGAGCTTGAAGAAGGGCAAAGCTTTTTCCCCACTCCTCGCGATGAAGCGCCCCAGGGCTGCCATGCACCCCGCGAGGCGTTGCATTTCCTTGAGATTGCGCGGAGGACGCATTTCTTCGATGGCCTTGACCTTGTTGGGGTTCGCCTCTATCCCGCGATTGGACACGAGGAACCCCAACAGTTTTCCCGACGGTACGCCGAAGGCGCACTTGGCGGGGTTGAGCTTGATGTTTACCTTTCTCAGGTTGACGAATGTTTCCTCCAGATCCTCGATGAAGGTGTGACCCTCGCGAGTCTTGACGACGATGTCGTCGACGTAGGCTTCCGCATTCCTTCCCATCTGAGCCCCCAAGGCCTTACGGATGAGCCTTTGGAAGGTGGCTCCTGCGTTTTTTAGGCCGAAGGGCATGTAGACGTAGCAGTACACCCCACAGGGCGTGATGAAGGCAGTCTTCTCTTCGTCCTCCCTTGCCATCTTGATCTGATGATAGCCGGAGAAAGCATCCAAGAAGCAAAGGAGGTCGCAGCCGGCGGTGGAGTCGACGATTTGATCTATCCTCGGGAGAGGGTAAGGGTCCTTGGGACAGGCCTTGTTGAGACTTATGAAGTCCACGCAGAGGCGCCCACTGCCATTTGCCTTTGGGACGACCACCGGATTAGCAATCCAGGTGGGGTGGGCCACCTCGCGTATTAACTTGGCCTTCTTCAGCTTCTCTATTTCCTTGACGATGAAGTCTTGCTTCTCTTGCGCTTGCTTCCTGGTCTTCTGCTTCACGGGGTGTGCCTGAGGGCACACGGCTAGGTGGTGCTCAATCACCTCCCTGGGAACGCCGGGCATATCTGACGGAGTCCAAGCGAACATGTCAGAATTTGCCCGCAGGAAGGTGACGAGCGCGCTTTCCTATTTGGGGGAAATCCCTGCCCCGATGGTGACGAAGTTGTCGCAGCCCCCAGCCTGAAGCGGGACCTTCTTGGTTGCCGAGCGCTCCTGGGTAAACTGGGGCCTCCTGCCGGAGGGGACTGCGGCTTCCCCAATGCTCATGTCCAGCATTGGATGGTCTAGGTCCTCGCTTGGAGTAAGCGATGCAGAGGCGGCGATCTTCTTCCCTGTCGAACCCAGAGGGTGGGGCTTGAGAGAGGCCTTCTTCGCTGCAGCCCGCTCTTGGGATACGAGCTGCTTCTTCCTCGCGAGGTCGCCGGAGTGTTCCAGTAGATCTTCGTCGGCGAGGAACATGGTGGCGGCCTCGCGGTAGACATGCTCAACTGATCGGAAAGCATCCTTCTCATTGCAGCGCACGGTGATCGTGCCATTGGCGCCCGGAATCTTGAGGACGTTGAAGCCATGGTGCGTTGCTGCCATGAACCTGGCCAAGGCTGGGTAGCCGAGGATGGCATTGTATGGCAGGGCGATGTAGGCGACGTCGAAGTCGAGGCTTTCCGTCCTGTAGTTGTCCCGGGTGCCGAAGGTGATGGGCAGGCTTACCTGCCCAATTGGCGTTGTAGATCACTCGGTTACCCCGAAGAACGGCCGAGTTGGCATGAGCCGGTGGTACAGCACCTGCATCTTTTCGAAGATCTCGATGGAGATGATGTTGAGGCCCGCCCCTCCGTCGATGAGAGTACGGTTGACGGCGACGTTGTTGATGGTTGGCGTGCACAAGAGGGGGATTGTGCCCACGCCCCTTGTGGAAGCCGGATGATCCTCCTCATCGAAGCCAATCTTGCATGTCAACCATTTCATTAGGCGATTGCCGACGCTGGGCTGCGCCGCCGCGATTTCTCGCGACAGCTGCTTGAAGTGTCGATTGGAGAGAGGAGCCTGAGCTCCACCCAGGAGGCAAGCGACGAAGTCTCGCGGCTCTTGATAGCCCCCCTGGTTCTCCTCCCGACGATCGTTTGTTGGTGGGGGCAGCGGCAGCGGCTCGGGATCGTCTCGAGACAGATCCCCACGGCGGCGACGTTCCTCGCGGTCGTCGTCGCGGCGATCGCCCCGGGATCCACTCTTGCCGTTGCTGCGGCCACCCCCGCGACGCTTGGCGACGCCGTTTTCCTCGTGAAACTTCCGAACAATCCAACAATCCTCGGTATTGTGGGTGTCCTTCTTGTGGATAATGCAGTAGCGGCGACGTCGACCTTTATCGCGATCGGAGCGGTCCCCGCGGCGTTGCTTATGATCTGGCTCCGCCGCAAGGGCTGCAGCCTCCTTTCGCTTGGGGTCCTTGGACTTCGGCTTTGGGGGAGGCGCCTCCGGCAGATTGTGCACGAAGAGCCTCCCCTCCTCAGCCTTGGCACAGCGGTCGGCGATCTCGAAGAGCCTGACGACGGAAGTCAGCTCGTCATTCACAGACAGCTTCTCCCGCATCTTGACGTCGGAGACGCCCGTGGAGAATGCGGAGATGACCTCCTTGTTGGAGATCCTGGGGATCTTGTTCCTCATCTGACTGAAGCGCTGGATATACTGACGAAGCGTCTCGCCCTTGTACTGACGCACCGCCTTAAGATCGTTCTTGGTGGCGGGGCGCTCGTACGTGGGCATGAAGTTGGCAACGAACTGACGACATAAATCGTTCCACGAAGTCACGGATTCGTGAGGAAGATTCATGAGCCAAGTTCGCGGAGCGTCCTTGAGGGCCATGGGGAACCAATTGGCCATGGCGCGCTGATCTCCACGCGCAGCCTGGACGGCGACGACGTAGAGTTGGAGGAATTCGACAGGATTTGTGGTCCCGTCGTAATGCGCGCTGATGTCTGGCTTGAACTTGTCAGGCCAGACGACGTAGCGCTGCTGGTGAGTGAGGGCAAGACACCCGGGGTTGTAGATCGGGACGCCGGGGGTCCTGACGTTCTTGCCAGCTTCGCCGATGTCATCGATGGCGCGGTCATGATTTTCGCGGCGGCGCTCGAGGGAGACGCGTGCGTTTTCCGGAGCGCGTTGGACGATTTGGCAGCTGGGCTCCCCGCGCGGCGAAGATGCGGCGCGGGAAACCACCCTCTTGGCCTTGTTGGCCATCCCATCTCTGGCGCCCGGGGCGCGATGCCCCACCGCCGGATCTGGGCTCCCCACGCCCTGGGCTCCTCCCAAGGCCGGTTCTTCGTTGGCGATGGCGACGAGCTCGGCGATTCGAGCGCGCCACCCCTCACGCCCGTCGTCGGTGGGTTGATAGCGCAGCAGCTCCTGCGCCATGGCGAGTGCCTGCGCAGGAGACAGCTGACTCCCAGAACGAGCGCGAGAAGTGGCGGTGGCGGTGAAGGAGAGCGGAGGCTCTGTCCGCCCGGACGGGAGGTAGGAGGACTCCAGATCTTCCTCCTCTTCCTCCCCGGCCGAAGCTTCATGACGATGGAAGATGGGCTCGGTTTACCCCCGAACAGCGTTGCGACGGCGAAGACGCTCGAGCCTTGCGTTGGCGTCGGCCATGTCAAAGCAGATCTAGAAGAAAACACACCACAGCCCCCTACCTGGCGCGCCAGATGTCGATGGATTTCGTGTCGCAAGAACACGGGGTACCACGCGACGGACCCAAGGATTCGAACGCAGGGGGCTGAACGTGTGAGATCTTGGATCGCAACGAAACACGGTGACGGAAGCCTCGATTGTCGAACGCGCTACGCACTGCAGAGAGGGAGACCGAGCTTTACCCAGGTTCAGGGCCCTCGTGGTGAGGTAAAACCCCTACTTCCTGCCTTCTTGTATTGCGATGCGACACCTCGCGAGGAGTACAAGGCCTTGGTTACAAAGCTCTAGCTGGCCAGAGGTTGAAGAACCTGCGTGCCCAGCTAGCAGCTTGAAGAAGATGAAGATCAGATTAGACTGGATCCCTCTAAGGGGTGGCCTCTCCCTCCTTTTATAGCGCCAAGGTCCTCCTTCCCCTTATCTTCTTGGGGAAGGGGTTGCCACACACGGCCAAGGAGGGAGGACAGCTGTAGACTATGCTCTTCTGTAGACTTGGTCTTCGTAGGGTAGCGGCGCCGGTCCACAGGAGTGGGTGGAGGAAGCTGACGTCCTCCTCTGGCGCCCTGCACCGTCCATGCTATATTTAGGGGGGTGGCCAACTGCCACTGTGCTGCTTTGGGCAGGCACAGAGAAAGTTGGTCTCCTCCCTATCGGGGGTAGCGTGGGCGGTACGCGGTCTTCTGCCCGTTGTCTTCTTGCTCCGCACGAAAATGTGCTAGGCTGACGTGGGCATACCTCCTCTCCTCACCAGCAGGGGCTCGTGAGGAGGTCTTCTGGTCCTTAGCGGTTTCTGTCGTCGTTCTCCTCACGAGGCGCCTCCTCGTGAGGGTTTTCTCCGTAGCGAAGATTGTTGATCCTCCCCTGGGCCGAATATGGGCCAATGACGGGGCCCAGGAGCAGGTGGACCGGGATACCCCGGTATCCAGAACACCGACAAAGGCAGCTGATGCTCGGAATGTTAGAATTGCGATAGCAACAGATGGCTTCAATCCATATGGTATGTCGACTGCTAATTACAGCTGCTGGCCCGTGTTTGTTATTCCGCTCAATCTCCCTCCCGGAGTCCTAATGATGAGGAAGACCATGTTTTTGTCGCTGATCATTCCAGGGCCCGACTACCCGGGTAAGAATTTGAATGTCTACATGCAGCCGATTGTGGATGATTTGAACCACTCTTGGCACCACGGGATGTTGACATACGATTGAGCATCAAAGACAAACTTCTACATGAAAGTTTGGTTGCAGTATACCATGCATGACATGCCCGGGTACGCCTTAACATGCAGATGATGTACAACTGGTAAGTGGCCATGCCCAGTGTGCAGGCACCGACTTGAGTTTCTTTGGCTAAACTCAGGTGGCAAGTATGTTGCGTTTGACACGAATCGACAGTTCCTCAAACGGAGGCATCCGTTCAGAGAAGACATAAAGAACTTTAAGAAGGGCAAAGTTGTGCATGAAGTAAAAGAGGTGCCAAAGTTCAACGGTGCAGCTGTTGATGCCGAGCTACATGCTCTCGTGCCTACGGAGCCGGGAAATGGCCATCAATTTTAGGGATATGGTGTAACGCACAACTGGACTCACGTGGCAGCCTTAACGAAGCTCAAGTATTACAAGGACCTCGAACTTCCCCATAACATCGATGTGATGCACACCGAAAAGAATGTCGGGGAGTCCCTCTTTCACACAGTCCTAAACATTCCTAAGAAGTCAAAAGATAATGTCAAGGCTAGAGTCGATGTTGAGAAGCTCTGTGATAGGAAGAGATTATACATGCAGCCTCCTACTGGCCATTGAAAGAATTGGTTCAAGCCGCATGCCAACTTCTGCCTTGATTCCACCCAAAAGAAGGAGGCATTCAAGTGGCTCAAATACGTCGTGATGTTCCCTGATGGTTATTGTTCGAATATAAGTAAGGGAGTCAATCTTTCGACTAGAAAAGTCACCGGGCTCAAGAGTCATGACTATCATATATGGATTGAGAGGCTGATGCCGGTGATGGTTTGAGGGTATCTCCCCGAGAAAGTCTGGCGAGTGCTTGCAGAGTTGAGCCATTTCTTCCGCACGCTCTGTGCTAAGCAGATATGTCCTCTGGTTATTGAGAAGCTGCAGGTTCAAGTGCCGGAGTTGCTATGCAATTTGGAGATGATCTTTCCGCTAGGGTTTTTTACTCCAATGGCACATCTCATTGTTCACCTCACGAACGAGGCACTCTTGGGTGGCCCGGTGCAGTTTTGTTGGCAGTTTTGTATTGAGAGAGAGTTTAAGTATATTCGGAGGATAACTGGAAACAAAGCCAAGATTGAAGCATGCATAGGCGAGGCAACATGCCTTCGGGAGATGGCAAACACCGTGACAATGTATTATCCTGATGAAGTTCCCACTCTGCATAACCCGGTCTCTCGTTACAATGTCGATGTACCCAAGAATGACCCCACGCTCGAACTATTCCAATATCCCGGTGGCAAGGCCGGTAGAGAAAAAATATAAATTGGAGAAGGAAGAGAAGGTAGAGTTTGCAGCCGTGTCGATGCGGAACTCGGATAACCGAGGCGACAGTGGAACACACTGTGCGGGAAACCGCAGCTTTGATCGCTTCAAGGGGAAGATGGTATGTACATACATGGAATCATGCATAACATTTATTTTCCTGTCATGTTCCTACTTTATACGCATAACATTTCTGTTCGTGATGCAGGTGGCCGAGGCACCGCCAGGGGAGGAGATTCACGACATCATGGTATATGACATGATGCAGAGGAAGAAGCCCGTTGCCTCGGCACCTCCAGACGCCGCCCCCCAGTACTACGGCAACGCCGGGAAGCAGATAGAGGACTACTGCCAGATGGTGCAGTCTCGTCACCCGGAGGTGGATGACCCTAGACGCGCGGAGACCGACGAGGAGTCGTTGGTCCTGTCGGGGCACGGGTTGCAGCATGGCCGTCTCAAGGTGCTTAATACAAAGGTCAAGCATTCCCTCACCACGAGCTTCACGTGCCTCAAGGCGGTCCTCACCCGTGATAGCGCCCCTATCCCGCCTCGTGACCAGCCTTGTCGACCCAGATATGATGTAAGTTTTCCTCATTTCCATCCTCTTTGCGACTTTTGGTCCTGCATGGCTAAGTGCTGATGATATTCATTGTTTGTGAAATGGTAGGCTGCTTTCGAGGCGGCCTTCGATGCGGCTCATGGGCAATATCAGGAGGCCTTTCGGCTGCACCAGGAGGCGACTATGGCCTACATGGCGTATCTACATGTAAGTCTGAACCTTTCTTTTTGAAAAAGATGACAAGTCCCACTTCCCCTAGTTTGAAAAAGATGACAAGTCTCACATCTAAACTATCTTGCAGGCGTCGATGATGGCTATGCGATCTGGAGCGAGTTTCGATGTAGGGGAGCAGCCTCCGATACCGGGGCCGGCGCCATTGATGCCATCGAGGGAGAGTTCCGCTAGGACCTACTACGCATCGACGGTGGTAAGTTCTTTTTGCCAAACCAATGGTTGCCGCTTTCCTTTGCCTCGCAAGTTGCTAACATCTAGGGAACATGTAGGGAACGGCATCTTCCTTTGCCGAGCGGGGTGGGCATCAGATGACACCGGTCCATCCCGGTGGTCCTTCTCCTGGCCGTTCTCGCGGTGCCTCTCGCGATACTTCTGCTACTGGTACTTCTCCTGGCGGTTCTTCTGCAGCTTCTACTGGGCATTTCGGAAATCATCCGTCACCTGTTTTTACCAGGGGAGATCTCGGGACCCCGACCCCATCTCCAGAGTTGTAGGGCTTCCGTGTTGGTACTATGTCGATACTTCCGTGTTGGTACTTGTGTGTTGGTACTCTCGAGATACTATGTCGATACTTCCGTGTTGGTACTTGTGTGTTTCACTTGTGTGTCGCGACTTGATCATCTATGAATTTATATATATATATATTTGTGTATGGCACTTGCAATGAATTTATGTGTATGGCATGTATGAATTTATATGTATTTCTGTGTATTTGCTCTAACAAAAACAGCAAAACTGCAAATTAAAAAAAAATCTAGGCAACCCATATGCCGAGGGCAATGCCATCGACGTATAAGGTGCCATATGCCCCATGGTAGAGGCTATGCCGAGGGTGAGGCCATCGGCGTATAGCCCATCCTACGCCGAGAGTGAGGCCGTCGGTGTATGCCCTATCTGGAGGGAGGCCGAGCTGATGCCACGTGCACCTATACGCCGAGGGGGAGGCCGTCGGCGTATGCTGGTGAGGGAAATGACATGTACACCTATACGCCGAGGGCAATGCCGTCGGCATAGGGACAACACCGTCTGCCCTTCTCCGTCCGTCCGAAGTGCTACGCCGATGGTCTATACACCGAGGGCCGCCGTCCAGCCGTCGACACTGCTCCCATACGCCGAGGGCTAGGCCTACGCCGACGGTCATGCGTGTTCAGCCGAGGGAGGTCTACGCCGATGAGCTACGCCGTGGGCTGCCATCGGCGTAGCGTACGCCGAGGGCATTACCCTATACGCCGACGGCTGCAAGCCCTCGGCATATAGCTTGATTCCTGTAGTGGAAGATTCATGGCGGCATAGTTGTGGCATCTTCAACGACGCTGGTGTCCTCTCCTCTGGCATCTTGGCAGCCCAGGCGGCACGGCGATGTGGCTGTGGCTCCTCCTCTCCGGTGGCGCAGATGCATGGTGTCGCGTACGGCGTGGCATATGGTTGCAGCGGCGACCCTTGCGGCTCAAGCTCCGGTCGACGGCGCGACTATTGGGCGCTTGCTGCTACCTCTCGGTGGCGTCCCCGGTTGCCCTGAGCGTCCTCGCAGCAAGGTGCAAGGCTCCAGACATGGTTCCCTAGGCCGACGGGCTTGGGTTGGGCTCCTCATGTTTGGGTGCCCGACAACGGTGGTGGACAGGGGCTGGTCGACCTAGACTTGGGAGCGAGGCAGTAGGCGAAGGCCATGCCCGGATTCATCGGGGCCGATGTTGGTGTCGCATGTGGACGACACCACCTTGCTAGAGGCGGTGTAGCTACGCTCTCGTCTCCGCATCCAAGCTGTTCAGCGGAAACCCTAGATCTGGGTCTCTGGATCGGAGGATGTCGGCTTCATGCCATTCATCCCTCTTGAGGTCTTCGTTTGAAGGGTCGGCCAGTGGGTATGTGGTTGGTGTTGGTGGTCATCGGCAACTTGTGTAGCAGCTTCTATGAGGACGCGCAAATACGGAGTCGCAGAAAGGTTGTGGCAGTCAGTCTACGACGTGTCCGTGGGTTTGTCATTGTTTGTTTGTGCTTTGAAGTTGGAGCTTTGGTGGAAAGCTCCATGCAGGGATGAGGTCTGTGTGTGGCGATGAGGTCACTGTGGAAACGATGACAACTGATGGATAGTCTGGCTCGGTGATCCTTCACGGCTCCAACTTTGCATAGTTTTCCTTTGTAGCTCACCTTGGATTTGAGGATGCAGTGTCGTCGGCATGTGTGGCCGGTTGTTTGGTGGTTCTTATGGCTGCACAATCCTGTTGCGGTGAGCGCCTCCCGTTGAAGTCGATGGCGAAGTCGGGTTCACTAGCTCAAGGAGGAGCGATGACGATGACGCATGTGTGCTTCCCGGTGATATGTTTTCCTTCGATGTTGTGTGTTGCATCATTGTTATGTGCCTTTCGGCTAGCCTTGTTGTATCGGTTTTCGCATGGTTTTCCGATAATTAACTGGAGAAACTCTCTTCTTCTTGATCTATAAAAATGGCAAGTATTTTTCCTTGTTTAAAAAAATTATTTTATACCACAAGCCTTTGAACAACAATCGCCCAATAATACAACTTGTTATATGACATTAAATATGTGCTACTCACTCCGTCCATAAAAGGATGTCTTATATTTGTCTAAGTTTGTATGTATCTAAATTCCATTAAGTGTCTAGATGCATCCAAATTTAGAGAAACCTTTGACATCCTTTTAGGGCCCGAGGGAGTACTTGATACTTTTTCAAAAATAGAATAGTTGCTCAAAGACTTTATAAGGACATCCCAACCATTCAACCCATCACGTATGGTTGGTGAGAATTTTAGTCTCTTAGAGCTAACACATTCTGTATCGTTGGATTTATGGTGTACAGTTGATGGTAACTGCCATCAAACTAATTTAACATAAGTTACCACATGTGAATTATTGGTTGGTCCAAAACCGTTCGCCAGGAAAGGATCACTCCATATTGGTTTCCTTTTATTTTACAACTAATATGTACATTTCCATCAGGTTCACGTACTCCACTTCCACATTTGATATACTCCCTCCATTCTAGCGAATAAGCTTTTTTAAGTCAAACAAAGTAAACTTTGACCAACTTTTAGAAAAGCTATCAACAACTATAATGCTATATGGATATGATAATAAAATATATATTATAATCTATCTGACACTATAGATTTTGTAATATATATGTTAGTGATTTATTCTAATCTTGGCCAAACTTAATGTAGTTTGACTTAAAAAAAATATAAACCTTATTCATTGAAATGGAAGTAGTAGTAGACAAGAGAAGAGTACATGAGCTCTTAATGAAAATGTGCTCCACTTCCATATCCGGCCGATCACCTATTCCCTCAGTCCACGAATAAGTCTACATCTATACCTTTAGGCCTTGTTTACTTCTCCGGTATTTT
The DNA here is from genome assembly GCA_007115705.1 of Dactylis glomerata. Taxonomy (NCBI): domain Eukaryota; kingdom Viridiplantae; phylum Streptophyta; class Magnoliopsida; order Poales; family Poaceae; genus Dactylis; species Dactylis glomerata. The sequence continues at coordinate 1,595,163 of QXEO01000685.1, read as the reverse complement.
TACCCCCAAAAGATGTGGGGATATGTGGGGATTTGGTGTTCACCCAATACCCTCAAATCCCCTCAAATACCCTTCCCCAAAAATACTCTACCATGATGGAGAGTTTTTAATCTAGCCAAAAATACACTAGAGTGGAGGGGATTTGTGGGGATATCTCGGGATTATCCCCTCAAAACCCGGACTAGTAAACAACCTACCGGGGAAATTTCGGGATACAAATTAATACCCTCCCATCCCCTCAAATACCTTAGAAGTAAACAAGGCCTTATCATAAGTTAAACTTTTTAAAATTTGAGTAACTTTGTATGAAAAATATAAATATTTATAACATTTAATTAGTATCACTATATTTATCTTGAAATGTAGTTTCATAATATACCAATTTGAAATCATATATATTGCTAATCTTTTATATAAACACAGTTAAATTTTACAAAGCTTTACTTAGGACAATACCTAGAAGTAAATTTATTGGAAATTTGGAAACTCTCGCTTCCCGACCCCGTGCGGCCGCGCCGGGTCGCACCGGGGAACCCTAGCCTGCGCCTCCCTCGCCCGTCCCCACCTCGCCCCCTCCCGCCACCATCGACAACGTCGTCGGACGAAGTCGTGGTGGCGCGGCGTGGTGGAGTCCCCTCGGCCTTCGGCTCGGCCCGATGGCGAGATCTCACTGCCCAGTGTGATTTCGTGGCGGCGGTGGCGCCCACATCGACCGTGACGACGGTGGTGGCACTGGATAGGCGGCGGCCATCGATCCCTATCGGTGTTCTGGATACCGGGGTATCCCGGTCCACCTGCTCCTGAGCCCCTTCAACGGCCCAACTTCGGCCTAGGAGAGGAACGATGACCGAAGCTCAGCGGAGAAGACCCTCATGAGGAGGCGCCTCATGAGGAGAACGACGGCCAAATGGCTAAGGACCAGAAGTCCTCCTCACGAGCTGTTTCTCGTGAGGGGAAGGACCACATCCACGTCAGCTCGGCATGTTTCCGTGCTGAGTAAGAAGATAAGAGCAGAAGACTGCGTACTGTCCATGCTACCCCCGACAGGGAGGAGACCAACTTTCGCCGTACCTGCATAAAGCTGCACAGTGGTTGTTGGCCACCCCCCTAAAAATAGGGTGGACGGTGCAGGGCGCCAGAGGAGGACGTCAGCTTCCTCCACCCACTCCCATGGACCGGTGCCACCACTCTATGAAGACTACATCCACAGAAGACCCACGTCTATAGCTGTCCTCCCTCCTTGGCCGTGTGTGGCAACCCCTTCCCCAAGATGATAAGGGGAAGGAGGACCAGGACGCTATAAAAGGAGGGGAGGCCACCCCTTAGAGGGGATCTGATCTTCTTCTCTGGGCTCCTAGCTAGGCTAAGTTGGTTCTTCTACCTCTGGCCAGCTAGAGCTCTGTAACCAAGACCTTGTACTCCTCGCGAGGTATCGCATCGTAATACAAGAAGGCATGAAGTAGGGGCTTTAACTCACCACGAGGGCCCTGAACCTGGGTAAAGCTCAGCGTCTCCCTCTCTGCAGTGTGTTGTGCGTTCGATGTCTCGAGGCTTCTATCACCGTGTTTCATTGCGATCCAAGATCTCCCACGTTCAGCCCCCTACGTTCGAATCTTTGGGTCTGTCGCGTGGTACCATGTGTTCTTGCGACATGAAATCCATCGACATTTGGCGCGCCAGGTAGGGGGCTGTGGTGTGATTTCTTCTAGATCTACTTCGACATGGGTGATGATCGTCATCACCGTCTTTGCCTTTGTGCTGTCTATGCGTGCCATCGCCGTGCGCGTCTTCAAGTCCTCGATGGCCTGGAGGCCATTGGAGAGGGTCAGCCAGAGGTCGGCGACCTCGGCTTCGGGGGCTTCGCGGCTCTCGCCGGGCCCCTTCACCGCGTGACATGGCCGCCTCGCTTCAGGCCGGATATCGGTGCGCGTTACGATGGGACCTCCAATCCCGTGGAGTTCCTACAGCAATACGCGGCCAGTATTCGGGCGGCTGGAGGCGATGGGCGTGTCATGGCCAACTGGTTCATGATGGCTACAAAGGGAGAGACTTGCCAGTGGCTCTGCAGGCTGCCCCGAGGTCCATTTTATCCTGGAGGGACCTCTGCGAGCGCTTCCTCGATAGGTACGCATCCCTAGGACCTGAGCCAGAGGGTGCGTAGGCCTACACCGTCCTCGATGGCCCCGTCCCCAGGTGCGCGAAGACTGGGCAGGGGGGCTCAGGGGTCACCGCCCCTTCGCCCTCAGCTGAGGAAAAGGGATCTTCAGCTCCGCAAGGAACAAAAGTGTAACGGCAAATTCCGCTTGTTATCAACCTTTTCTAATCTGCATAAACTACTTGAAATTTTGGAGTCTTGGCTTTGTTCAAGCCAGCGAATTTGGTTGGATCGCGGCCTAACGCGAACATGAGCTTTCGCTCGTCTGCCGTTCGAGAAAGAGCCAAAGCACGGGTGATACGTCTCAAACGTATCTATAATTTTTGATGCTCCATGCTTGTTTTTACACCATTTGCCTAATGTTTCGTTACACTTCGTGGCGTTTTTATGTATTTTCCGGAACTAACCTATTAACGAGATGCCATAGTGCCAGTTCCCTGTTTTCTGCTATTTTTGTGTTTTAGAAAAGCTACATAGGAAATATTCTTGGAATTGGACGAAACAAGTTTCAGAAGTCTTATTTTTCCCGGAAGCTTCCCGAAGACCGAAAGAGAGCCGGAGGGGGGCCAGAGGCCGCCCTCACACATAGGTGGCGCGGCCCAGGCCCTGGCCACGCCACCCTGGTGTGAGGAGCCCCTGGCTGCCCCCTGACGACACCCCTTCGCCTATAAGAAGCCTCGGGACGGAAAACCCTAGGGGAGTCAACCCATTTTTCTAGAACAGTTCCGCAGCTCCGTCGCCGTCGAAGATGAATTTCGGGGGACAGAAGTCTCTGTTCCGGCACCCTGCCGGGACGGGAAAGTGCCCCTGGAGCCATCTCCATCGGTCTCCATCGCTGTCTCCACCGTCTCCATCGACCTCACCGCCATCTCCATCAACCTTGTTGTCTCCTATGATGAGGGAGTAGTTCATCCTCGGGGCTGAGGGCTCTACCGGTAGCTATGTGGTTCACCTCTCTCTCCCATGATGTGATCTTTATGTGATCGTGAGCTTTGTATCATGTTGAACAAGTAGATGTTATTATTCAGATATTATGTGTACTCTAGTGGTATTTGAACGGATCGTATGGGCACCTAGAGGGGGGGGGGTGAATAGGTGCTACTCAAATTTTAGTTCTTTTTCAATTTAGGCTTGACACAAAGGTAAATTCTCTAGATATGCAACTAAGGTGAATTTACCTATATGTCAACTAGCAAGCTAAACAAGATACAATATATAAAGGCAATAAAGGATAGAGGTAACCGAGAGTGGAGCACGCGGAGACACGGATGTAATTCCCGTAGTCCCTTCCTTTTTAGGGGAAGTACGTCTACGTTGGAGGGGTGTGGTTGCCACAAAGGCCTAACCAACGCCACAAAGGCTCACCCTATTCTCCGGTGCAAGCTTCCGCCACAAAGGCCTAGCTCACTTTCCACTAAGGGATTCCTCAAGGCGGAACCGGCCTTTACAATCTTGGGGCACGCATCCACAACCGAATCGGAGGCTCCCAAGCACAACACAATGCTGTCAAACAACAAGTAGCAATATATCAAATACACAAACAAGGTCTTGGGACACAAGGGAACCCAAGACACAAGGGCCCTCAAGCAAATGAGAGGGGAAATCAAATCGCTTCGGTGAGGATGTAGATGATGGTCTTCTCCTTCGATTCTCCAAAGATCAAGAGCTTTGGTGGGTTGAGGGAGGAGATCTAGTTGAATTGGTGAGCTCAACAATGGTGGTCTTCTTCTATTTGTGCTAGCTGCCCGTTGGAGAAGAAGAGGGGGGTATTTATACCCCCCCAAAATATCTGACCGTTGCCAGCCAGAAAGTCCGGCTATAGCCGGAGTTAAGTCCGGCTAAAGCCGGCCACACCGGCTAAAGCCGGCCTCACACCGGCTATAGCCGGCCTGAAATATCCGGCCCAGCCGGAAATAGCCGGACAAAAAGCCGGTTGAGTCCAGAGGCGCAGGACCCCTCTCAAAAACGAGCAGTCCGGCTATAGCCGGTCTGGGATCGGCTAAAGCCGGCCTTCCTGGCCAACATTTATCTGAAACTTCTCCCAGAGCTGATTTTCACCATTTCCTCAATAATTTCCTTTGGGCAATAATAAATATCAAGTATAACATATAAAACCCAATATCTTGTGCAAGAATATTATAAAATCCTGCAAAGCATAATCACACATTAATAGATAATGTATTGTTAACAAACGCCAAAATCAATTAGGCGGGAAATGCTCTTTCAATCTCCCCCTTTTTGGTGTTTGATGACAATACATAATTTTGCATGTTTCAAACGATATAAAATATAGACGGAGCTCCCCCTTGCTATGTGTCTTATTTTAAATTTGTATTTGAATACAAAGACACATCAACAATAAGAACTCCCCCTAGATTTTATAATTTGATCCATATGTGCACAAGATATATAACATAATTCAATAGCACATAATCAACAAACATATAATATGACAAGATATAGCAAGTAGGATTAATAACAAGATAAACATAAGGTCTACTACACATAAGCATATAGTCATATAGTTTAACACATAGTAGTTGATAGATAAGTTCAACCATGGGACACAAGCGAGCAAGCACACGATATAAGAGCTTGTGACCCAACCAAATCCAAATGGAAAACCAAATCCAAATGGAAACACATGCAAATGGGACTTTCTCCCCCTTTGGCATCAAGACGCCAAAAAGGGAGACCACAACATGAGATCACTCATCAACATCGTCAAAGTCCTCATCATCTTCTTGGTCATCGTCTTCTTCCTCTTCATCATCATCAACATCTTCTTCTTCCTCATCTTCATCATCAACGGCTTCCTTGCCCTTGGAGGTGACTTCGGCTAACTCTTTCCAATCAAAAGTGGAGCCCTCATTCCACTTGCCAAATGAAAAAGTGTCCTCGGATACATCTTGCTCTTGGGACTCTGCTACTCCAAGTTGATGTGGGAGCAAACTGTCCTTGTGCGTGGTGATGACCAGCCCGTTGGGAACCCCAAGAGGAAGGTATGATGAGTGTAGCGGCTAGTTTTCCCTCAGTTAAGAAACCAAGGTTTAATGTCGATCTTGAAGAAGAGAGACGGTGACGACTGAAGGTGTTTGTGGAACCTGCACACACACAAACAAGTACTTTGTTCCCAACTTGCGATGAGGTTGTCAATCTCACCGGTTTGCTTGAAACAAAGGTTATGAGTGTATCGAGTGGAAAACAGTAGTAGTATGCTAGTAAAGTAAACAGTGCGGGAAAAGTAAACAGGTGATTGCAATATGATTAAAATAGGACCGGGGTCCACAGTTCACTAGTGGTGTCTCTCCATAGATAAATAACATGCTGGGTAAACAAATTACAGTTGGGCAATTGATAGAATAAAGATAACGTGATATGTCAAGAAGATCACTATGAGATTCACTCTGGGCATTACAACAAAATACATAGACCGCCATCCAACTGCATCTATGACTAATAATCCACCCCCGGGGATATCATCCGAACACCCTAGAAGTATTAAGTTGCGAACAACAGATAATTGCATTAAGCAAAGTGTGTAATGTAAACAAAGCATATGCCCTTGAGCATATGAATGTTGTTTTCTCCCTAGTAGCAACAGCACATCTACCACCTTAGAGGTTTCTGTCACTCCCCCAGGTGAAATAGAGACATGAACCCACTATCGAGCATAAATACCCCCTCTTGGAGTCACTAGCAACTACTCGGCCAAGATAGCCACTAACAACGGAGAGCATGCAAGATCATAAACAACATAGAGATAACAAAAGATATAATTCAGTACAGCAACTTATTCATAAACACCAATATTCATCGGATCCCAACAAACCAACATCATAGTATTACATAACGGTGATCTCAATCATGTAGGGCAGCTCATGAGATCTAAACATGAAGCACATGGTGGAGAAGACAACCATCTAGCTACTGCTATGGACCCATAGTCCAAGGTAGACTACTCACTCATCGCTCCGGAGGCAAGCATGGCGATGAAGAAGACCTCCGGTGGCGATTCCCCTCTCTGGCAGGGTGCCGGGAAGAGCTTCTGGACCCTCCCGATCTTCGGGTCGACGGCGGCGGCGGATCACGATGTATTCTGGAAAACTGATCGGGCCTTAGGTTTTTCTCGTCAGGGGGTATATATAGGCGAAAGGACGATGTCAGAGGGGGTCCCACGCCCCCTCACACGGGGCTGGCGCGGCCAGGGGGGTGGCCGCGCCGCCCCTGTGTCTGGGGCCCACGTGGCCCCTCTCCGTCAGGTCTTCGGATGTTTGGGAGCTCCCCGGTGAAATATGACTTCAGGAACTTGTTTCGTCCAATTCCGAGAATATTTCCTGTGTATCACTTCTGAAACACAAAAACAGCAGAAAACAGGAAACTGGCACTGTGGCACTTCGTTAATAGGTTAGTTCCGGAAAATGCATAAAAATGCCACTAAGTGTAACGAAACAATAGGCAAATGGTGTAAAACAAAGCATGGAGCATCAAAAATTATAGATACGTTTGAGACGTATCAAGCATCCCCAAGCTTAACTCCTGCTCGTCCTCGAGTAGGTAAGTGATAACAAAAGAATAATTTTTGAGGTGACATGCACCTACACAATCTTGATCATATATGTAAGCATTGATGAGCTGGGATCAATAGAACTTAAAACATGGGCATGAAAGATATAATCATGACAATAAGAACTTAGCAACCATGTTGTAAACATGCAAATGAACACAAACAAAAGATCATGATAATGAAACAATGAAAGTTAAACGTGTGTTCTAATCATAAGGAAAAACATACAAATGGTTTTCAGCTTGTCCTTCAAAGAGAGCAAAACATAAATGCATAGGACACCTCAAAGTTTAAGAGGGCGACTAGATACAAATAATTTAAGAACACGTGAAACCAACAATATGAGTCAATCAATGAACCTTGGGACAATGCATATCACACTAAGAATGACAACTATGCTCTCTTAATGGTGCATAAAGAAAGAAGGTGGTGACTCAACATAAAAGTAAAAGAAAGGCCCTTCGCAGAGGGAAGCAGTGATTGCAAGTTTTATAACCTTCAAAAATTATGGTACTTACCGGCTTTGAGCTCTCATTGCCCCCATCATAAGCATCTTGAATGGTTAAAGTTAATGCGAGAACAGTTATGGTGCATATGCTTGACAAATCATAAGTTGAAAACCTCGTGTCCCGTGAATACAAGTACCCAAACCATGCTAGTTTACTTAGAGTCCCAAGCAAGGCTCTTGTCATTGTAAGTATATGCATATCATTGAGAACCGCCAATGGGGTACCTCCGTGCCCGATGACATGGAACAAGCCCACACCAAAATGACAGGACAAGCAGACAATGAACACCTCAGCATCTCTTTTATTTGCTATATTGTTTAGCTTTTTATTGTGAGATGCGTCGTCGAATGTTCACCATGGGTATGCTGCAAATTTTCACCATGAATTATGCATGGCTTAGATTGGCGGCCCGGCATTTCCCTAACACATATAAAAACTCCATGATCCTCACAAGATTCCCAATTCATTTCACACAGCGGGCATCCATAAACAAAAGATCACGATATCAACTCAAATAGGAAGTGCAATGTTGAAAGCTTGCCCCATGACGGCATGGTTGGGCTAGAATCCAACTTACAACTTGCAAGCATAACAACTCAACATAAAAGACCACAATGTCAAATATTTAGAACAGGAAAAAGTAAAGTGTGCCTTCCGGTTCGTGAGAGCTTTACTGACCGAATTTCGCATAACACTGGTAAGAGTTTAATTTGAAGCGAAAATAAAAGCAAGTCAAATTTACTTGGAATAGCAAATTGCTAGTAGGTATGTATGGTGGACACAATGGAAAACTTTGGCTTTTTAGGAGTTGGATGCATGAGTAGAGCTCATACTCAGTACAAGGTGAGGGCTAGCAAAAGACTGGGAGCGACCAACTAAGAGAGCAGTAATGGCCATAATCATGCAAAGCGACAAAGCGACATTAAAAGAAGCATATGATGGCATCAAAAGTCAAAAACTAAATGATCATGAAGGCTAATGGCGACTTTGGAAGAGTCTAACATGTGTGAGCATGCGCCAAGTCAACCCAAATAAAGCATCAAGGAGAAAACCAAAATAATGCTTCCATACAATAAAAACAACGCATGATTTTTTCAAAGGCTCATTAAGCAATCTCAGTTATTTGAGACAAGTCATGCTACAGCAAAACCACTAAGCATACTATCAAAAAGACATCAAGCATGACATGAAAAAGCCTAAGCCGCAGTCTACACAAGCTCCTTCTTGTACCACTATTTTGCACAAAGCTTTTTCTCTTTTCCAACACCATTTGAAATTTTTATAAACAACCTCTTTTGATGAAAACCAATAAAGTTCAGAGGCAAAAATACACCTTGATGAAAAGATATGACAAGATCTGAATGCATATCAAGGCAAAAACAAAAACCAAAAGCAGTAGCAGAAAAACTAGAATGCTCGATTTTTAATAAGAGTGAAAACTAGAGCATTCTTTGCAAATGAAAACAAGTACATCTCCTCCAAAGGAAATTTGTTGGGGTCCAACCATTTATTGCAGCAAACAAACAAACTAAACCAACTAAGAAAACTAAAACAACTGATGCTCCAAGAAAAACACATAGTGCATGAAGCAATAAAAATATAGTGTTTTGAAAGGTGACCTGATTTTTGCCGATGAAGAAGGGGTGCCTCGGGGGCATCCCCAAGCTTTGACGCTTGTACTTCTTGGATATTTCTTAGGGTGATGCATGGGCATCCCCAAGCTTGAGCTTTTGTCCATTCTTCAACTCATCTCATCATTCTCCAATCCCTACACTTGAAAACTTCCTTCATACAAAACTAAACACAATTCTATTAGCAACATTAGTGTAAGCATAAAATATATTCAACCTCTTTTAGCTTCAGGTTTCAACCCAAAACTACCACATATAAAGTATATACTACTGTAGAAACTTCCACAAGAGTTCCATGATCAAAAAGAACTCAAAAGAAAGCGATAAAGTGGCAAAAACAAATATTGGCAGAAATCTGTCAAAACTGGACAGCTGATAATGGACGAATTTTTGAGGGATTTTCCGTTGCTCAAATCAAAAAGAGTTCAACTAAGAAAAGTTTGGATATAACCTGGGGCATAAGCACAAGAAATCGCAGGTCCAAAAGATAAACAGAGAGTTTTCACGAATTTTTACGGTGCAGCACCGAAAACAGTTTCAGGACAGCAATAACCCCAAATCTTTACCTCACTCAAATTAGAGGCTTCTCTTGGCACAAAAACGAAATAAACAAGATAAGGAGCGGTCATTACAGTAGTAATGACTTCCAAGACTCAAATAAAAGAAAAAGTACTGAAAAGTAAACAATGGGTTATCTCCCAAGAGTGCTTTTCTTTAACGCCTTTGAGCTAGGCTCAGTAATTTGAGAAGATGCTCACATGAGAAATATGAATTGAAGCCAACATGAGCATCAAGGAGCAAATATAAAACATATTTAAGTCTAACCCACTTCCTATGCATAGGAATCTTGTAAGAGAATAAATCAAAGAAGCACATAGTAACAAGTATGGGTAGATAAAATACGAGCAACTTTGGAACTTTCAATATAAAGAGAGGTGTTTTAGTAACATGAGAATTCCAACAACCATATTTTCCTCTCTCATAATAATTTTCAGTAGCATCATGAACAAACTCAACAATATAAATATCACACTCATCCTCCTTTGTTAAGCATGGAGGGCGATCAAATAAGGTATTAGTTAAAGAGTTACTCTTATTGGGAGGTAGACATGGGTAGCTCCATTCTTCCTCCTCTTGATCATCACTCTCTTCCTCTTTTTCATCCAATGAGCTTCCAATTTCTTCTTCCATAGGCTCCTTCAATGCATTAGTCTCTTCCATTGGAGAGCATCTATTAAGATATTTAAGAATATAGCCATTTCCTACCTTGTAATTATCAAAGCAAAATGTGAGTATATCATAAACCTCATATTTATAAGGTGCATCATCAGTATTTTCAAGCAAATAAGCAAGTTCGAATGCACCCTTCCAAGCAATAAATTCTTCAATTTGTTCCACATCATAAAAGTCATAATTTCCATTAATATAAGAAGATATGGTAAGATCATCATTATACTCACATTGAAAAGGGAGGTGTTTATACCTCCTACAACAACAAGATCTATCAAAGCAATAAGTAACATTATAAGTAGAGCACACATTTCTAGCAATGATATACAATCTATTAATTTGTTCCCATAAGTGTTTCCCTTTTTGTGACAAGCGGTGTTCCTCATAATAATTTTGCTGCTCTTCCGTGAACCCACCTTGCCAAAAGGATTTAGTTTCTAAGAAACCAACCATTGATAGAAAGCATGATAAAGCAAGACAAGTAAAAACAACTACCAAGGATTCTAATTTTTTGGGTTTTTGATATAAAAGCAATGCAGGTAAAATAAAATAAAGTAAAGCAAAACAAATAACAAAGTAATGGATGTGTGTGCGAAGAACTCCCCTCACAGAAGTCTTCTCTCTTCCCCGGCAACGGCGCCAGAAAATAAGCTGCTACTCCAAGTTGATGTGGGAGCAAACTGTCCTTGTGCGTGGTGATGACCAGCCCGTTGGGAACCCCAAGAGGAAGGTATGATGAGTGTAGCGGCTAGTTTTCCCTCAGTTAAGAAACCAAGGTTTAATGTCGATCTTGAAGAAGAGAGACGGTGACGACTGAAGGTGTTTGTGGAACCTGCACACACACAAACAAGTACTTTGTTCCCAACTTGCGATGAGGTTGTCAATCTCACCGGTTTGCTTGAAACAAAGGTTATGAGTGTATCGAGTGGAAAACAGTAGTAGTATGCTAGTAAAGTAAACAGTGCGGGAAAAGTAAACAGGTGATTGCAATATGATTAAAATAGGACCGGGGTCCACAGTTCACTAGTGGTGTCTCTCCATAGATAAATAACATGCTGGGTAAACAAATTACAGTTGGGCAATTGATAGAATAAAGATAACGTGATATGTCAAGAAGATCACTATGAGATTCACTCTGGGCATTACAACAAAATACATAGACCGCCATCCAACTGCATCTATGACTAATAATCCACCCCCGGGGATATCATCCGAACACCCTAGAAGTATTAAGTTGCGAACAACAGATAATTGCATTAAGCAAAGTGTGTAATGTAAACAAAGCATATGCCCTTGAGCATATGAATGTTGTTTTCTCCCTAGTAGCAACAGCACATCTACCACCTTAGAGGTTTCTGTCACTCCCCCAGGTGAAATAGAGACATGAACCCACTATCGAGCATAAATACCCCCTCTTGGAGTCACTAGCAACTACTCGGCCAAGATAGCCACTAACAACGGAGAGCATGCAAGATCATAAACAACATAGAGATAACAAAAGATATAATTCAGTACAGCAACTTATTCATAAACACCAATATTCATCGGATCCCAACAAACCAACATCATAGTATTACATAACGGTGATCTCAATCATGTAGGGCAGCTCATGAGATCTAAACATGAAGCACATGGTGGAGAAGACAACCATCTAGCTACTGCTATGGACCCATAGTCCAAGGTAGACTACTCACTCATCGCTCCGGAGGCAAGCATGGCGATGAAGAAGACCTCCGGTGGCGATTCCCCTCTCCGGCAGGGTGCCGGGAAGAGCTTCTGGACCCTCCCGATCTTCGGGTCGACGGCGGCGGCGGATCGCGATGTATTCTGGAAAACTGATCGGGCCTTAGGTTTTTCTCATCAGGGGGTATATATAGGCAAAAGGACGATGTCAGAGGGGGTCCCACGCCCCCTCACACGGGGCTGGCGCGGCCAGGGGGTGGCCGCGCCGCCCCTGTGTCTGGGGCCCACGTGGCCCCTCTCCGTCAGGTCTTCGGATGTTTGGGAGCTCCCCGGTGAAATATGACTTCAGGAACGTGTTTCGTCCAATTCCGTGAATATTTCCTGTGTATCACTTCTGAAACACAAAAACAGCAGGAAACTGGCACTGTGGCACTTCGTTAATAGGTTAGTTCCGGAAAATGCATAAAAATGCCACTAAGTGTAACGAAACAATAGGCAAATGGTGTAAAACAAAGCATGGAGCATCAAAAATTATAGATACGTTTGAGACGTATCAGACTCCTCTTCATGGCTAGCTCCTTTGCCCTTCTCCACAGCCCTCAAACGAGCATCCAACTCCCTTTGCTTCTTGGAAATGTGCTTGTGGTCCACATAGTCCTTGTATTGAGTGTGACGCACATCATTGTTCATGCAAAACAAGGCCCTTTGCCACCACTTGAGCTTCTTCATCTCTTGAGCCATTCCACCACTTGGTGGATCCGCATTCTTCCTCCTAGAACCGGTAGCATAGATGTTGCCACCCAACACATCACTCGAAGAGGGATAAGCACTTGAGGTGCTAGACACCAAATGAGCAGTCTTCTTGTAGAGCTTGTTGGGCTTGTGCACTTCCAACTCTTCATCAAGCAAATCTTCTTCAATCTCAAAGTCTCCTTCAATGCCTCTGTCAATGATAAGCCTCATGATGAATGGAGCATAAGGAGGAATCTTCCTATCAAGCATAGCAATCTTCATCTCCATGAAGATGAAGTACATCACATCGAGCTCCATCCCTTCACAATCTCTTCCGGCCTCGAAGACAAGACGAGCATGGTGGAGCAAATGCACAAGACCACCTCTGATGGAATCATTGTTGCCCCCACTTGGAGCAATGTTGGCACAGAACATCCAGAGCAAAATATCATAGAGGGGAAGGAGATTTGCAGTCTCTCCCGCTTTGCCCCCTGGACCATACTTCCTCACTTCACCGATCATCCAAGTGAAACCAACTTCATCCCGAGTATCAAACTCCAATGTGGCAAAGAATTGCTGAATCAGATGAGGGTTGTAGTCTTGCTTGAAGACCATCGACTTGTGCAACCCTAGCTTCTCGGTGACCCAAAGAGCATCGGCAAAGTACTCATCCCTGGACAATGCTGCAATGTTGGTGACCTTCATGGGGCACACCTTTGTGCTCATGGTCGCATAAATCTGCTCAAATATCCTCTGATGCTCTGACCGGTAGAAGGACCCACTATCAATGTCCCTAGGCATGGTGTAGAATTTCTGCCCATGGAACTCCCGGTACTCTTGCTTGGATAGCTTCTTGAGATCACTAACATTGGCAAACAGAGATTTCTTCTTCCGTTCTTCCAACCGTTTCTTCTTCATAGCTGCTGTCATACGAGCATCTTGATGCTCTTGACGGCGAGCAAGAGAGGGATCAACATAGCGTGTCCGCTTGGGTCAAGAACCACCTGCATACAGCACATATGTAGAAAGCATATAGGATGAGCATGCATGCCAGAGGATCAAGGAGCAATAGCATAAAAAGAAAAAACATGACAGTAGTAGGTGATCTACACCGGCTATTTCCGGCCTCAGGCCGGCTTTAGCCGGTCAGGCCGGCAATAGCCGGTCTGACACCGGCTTTAGCTGGACCAGACGAGCAAAATCAAAATCACAGCAGTAGGCCACCAAAACTTGTCAAGCACTTTCAATTTATGCAATGTAGGAAGGAAATCACGACTCCAAGATGAACAAGGTACCCAAAAAATGAACTAACCCTAACCCTAGAGAGAACTAGGGAGAGAGAGAGAGAGGTGAAGGAAGGGGAGGGTACCCTGATCCATAGGGGAGGACGCCGGAGAGGAGGGCCGGCCGAAGAAGGAGCTCCGGCGGCCGGAGTGGAGGCGATTGACGGCGGCGGCGGCGGCTTCCAAGGGAGGGGCTCGAGCGAGGAAGAAAGGCGTGGGGGGTTAACTGAGGAAACCCTCACCCCCACGGCCTAAGGTGATGGGCTCGAAATCCCCAGGCCGGCTATAGCCGGGTGGGCCGGCTAAAGCCGCACCCTGGCTATTTCCGGTGGAAGACCGGCTATAGCTGGTCAAGATGACACAAAACTGATGAATATGATTTCTGGAAGTTCTGGGCATGCACAAGAGGATGATTTGGCTTTAGATAAGTGGGCTTAGGACAGAAAACATTCATGGAGTGGTTCTCGGCACTTGGCATTGCAAAACACAAGAAAACTTTGAAAAACCAATGCAAGTGCCTTCCCATTTCACGGATAGAGACAATGACGAAAAAGCTCAATAAAACTCAAATAAGATTTGCAAGGAATCAACTCTTCGAAAAGAAGAGGTCGGTGGCCGAGGCCACCATGTATGAGTGTTATGGCATTGGACCGCGAAGATATATCTTGGGTCCATAACCAATACTCATCATTGAAACTCATAAATCACAAATGATAGAAAGAGAACAATTTAGTCACTATTGGCATTATGGGGGGAGGGATAGCCCAATTAATTAGGACCGCACTCCCCCTATCTCCATGCCCACACCTAAACCAAACAAGCATTGAAGAATAGGTGTATTTGCAAGATGCTCAAGCCACACTCCTTGAATCAATGATATTTAGCTCATTCCTCAAATATCCAAATCTTGCTTCATCAAGGGGCTTCGTGAATATGTCGGCAAGTTGATCCTTGGTGCTTACATATGCAAGCTCAATATCACCACGGGCAACATGATCTCTAATAAAATGATTCCGGATCTCAATATGCTTGGTTCTTGAATGTTGCACCGGATTATAGGCTATCTTGATAGCACTCTCATTGTCACATAAAAGAGGCACTTTGTCACAATTGACACCATATTCCTTTAAAGTTTGCCTCATCCACAACAATGGAGTGCATCCACTTGCGGCGGCAATATATTCGGCTTCGGCGGTGGAGAGAGATATACAATTTTGCTTCTTAGAAGACCAACACACCAAAGACCTACCAAGAAATTGGCAAGCTCCAGAGGTTGATTTCCTATCATCCTTGTCACCGGCCCAATCCGAATCCGTGAAGCCACAAAGAGAGAAATCCGAGCCTTTGAGATACCAAAGCCCATAAGTTGGGGTATGAACCAAATATCGAAAGATTCTCTTAACCGCCATAAGGTGGCTTTCTTTAGGAGCGGCTTGATACCTTGCACACACACCTACACTCAACACAATATCGGGTCTAGATGCGCAAAGGTAAAGCAAAGAACCGATCATAGAACGGTATACCTTTTGATCCACATCTTTACCATTGGGATCAAGCTCAAGATGACATTTTGTGGCCATTGGTGTGGCGGCCCCATTTAGTTCCTTCATCTTGAACCTCTTGAGCATGTCTTGGACATATTTGGCTTGATAGATGAAAGTCCCTTCTTTCAATTGCTTGATTTCAAAACCAAGAAAGAACTTCATTTCGCCCATCATAGACATCTCGAACCTATCGGTCATAAGCTTTGAAAATTCATCATTAAAAACTTTGTTAGTAGAGCCAAAGATAATATCATCAACATATAGTTGGCATACGAAAAGCTCCCCATTGACCCTCTTAGTAATAAGAGTAGGATCGATTTGCCCAACTTCAAACCCACAGTCTACCAACAACTCCCTAAGGTGCTCATACCACGCACGTGGGGCTTGTTTAAGGCCATAGAGTGCCTTATGGAGCTTGTAGACATGGTTAGGGAAGTTGAGATCCTCAAACCCCGGGGGTTGCTTAACATACACTTCCTCTTTCAATGGACCATTAAGAAATGCACTCTTAACATCCATTTGTTGCAACTTAAAATTATGATGAGTGGCATATGCAAGAAGGATACGGATGGACTCAAGACGAGCCACGGGAGCATAAGTTTCTCCAAAGTCAATGCCTTCAACTTGAGAAAAACCTTGAGCAACCAATCTTGCCTTGTTCCTCACAACAATTCCATGCTCATCTTTCTTGTTCTTGAATATCCACTTTGTGCCAATCACATTGCGGCACTCCTTTGGCTTCTCTACTAACACCCAAACATTATTGCGCTTGAAGTTGTTGAGTTCTTCATGCATAGCATCCAACCAATCTGGATCTTCAAGTGCTTCAAATACTTTCTTGGGTTCAACCATGGAGATATAAGCATGATGAGAGCTAAATTGTGCCAATTGACGCCGGGTTGACACTTTGCTTCTTAAATCTCCAATAACCCTCTCAAGGGTATGACCTTTAAGTTCCAAATCCCTTTCAACTCTTTTCTTGCGACGGGCTTCGATCTCCTCATTAGACCTTGGAGGAGTCACTTGATCATCTTGATCATTTTGGTCCCCGTCTTGACCATCAAATTGACCTTGATCATTATTATCTTCATGAGTAGGTTGATCTTGGTCTTGTGAAGAATTGGGGGCGGTTGAGATAACTGGAGAGGATGGTGGTGCCCCTTCTTCTTCATGAAGGTCCTTGTCTTGTTCTTCGGTTGGTGCATTAGTTGCTTCCTTGGGAGAGGCTTGTTGAGCTTGTGAAGATGAAGGCTCCACTTGAGTAGAGCATAGTCCTTCCCGGTCGGCCACAAGGTGTCCCTCAATGGGGCGGAAAAATCCCACGCCCATTCTTCCTATGGCTTCTCGAGGTATTTCATCATCTACATCACAAGAAACAACATCTCGCCCCCCTTGGGAGCCGTCATTCTCTTCGAATACCACACTACAAGATTCTTCAACACGCCCGGTGGACTTGTTGAAGACTCTATAAGTGTGGGATTCGGCACCATAACCAACAAAAATACCTTCTATTGCTTTCAGATCAAATTTACCTAAACGGACTCCTTTTCTTTGAAAGAAACACTTACACCCGAAAACCCGGTAGTAGGAGATGTTGGGCTTGCTTCCGGTGAGTATTTCATATGGAGTCTTATTTAGGCCTTTGCGGAGGAAGAGCCGGTTTGAAGAGTGACAAGCCGTAGAGATAGCTTCGGCCCAAAAGTTGTATGGAGACTTAAACTCCGCCAACATGGACCTAGCCATATCCATAAGAGTCCGGTTCTTCCTTTCGGCTACACCATTTTGTTGAGGGGTATATGCAGCGGAATATTGATGACGAATCCCCTCATCACTAAGAAATCTATTTAAGGTGTAGTTCTTGAACTCCGAGCCATTGTCACTTCTAATTGCCAAAATAGTTTGCCCATGTTGACGTTCAACTTCCTTGGCAAAGTCGATGATGGTTTGTTGAGTCTCACTCTTATGCTTGAAGAAGTAAACTCAAGTATATCTTGAATAGTCATCAACAATCACCAAACAATATTTCTTCCCACCAAGACTTGCATGAGAGGGAGGACCAAAAAGATCCACATGAAGGAGCTCCAAGATCCTCTTGGAAGAAATGATAGTCTTGCTTGGGTGGGGAGAATCATGCATTTTTCCTAGAATGCAAGCCCTGCAAACACGATCTTTGGCAAAAGAAACATTCTCTTTTAGTCCGAGTATGTGGCCATGATACGTCCAAAACGTATCTACTTTCTCGAACACTTTTGCTATTGTTTCTCCTCTAATTTGTGTGTTTTGAATGCAACTAACACGGACTGACGCTGTTTTCAGCAGAATTGCTCTGGTGTCTCGTTTTGTGCAGAAATTCAACTTCCAGTAAAAATTCGGGAAAAATCATGGAAAATTCTATTTCACCGAAAGACCCACGGAGCCAGAAGACAGGAGGGAGAAGAGGCTCGAGGGGCCGTCACACACAGGTGGCGCGGCCCAGCCCCTGGCCGCGCCACCCCTGTGTGAGGTGGCCTCAGGCCTCCTCTCGACCTCCCCTCTCGCGTACATATACCCCCTGACGAGTTATTATCAGGGAGACGGCGTTTTTCCCAGATAGACTTCCGCTGCGCCGCCGCCATCAGAAACCGCGATTCGGAACCAGGAAACTCCGTTCTGGCACCCTGCCGGGACGGGGATTCGGAGGAGATCTTCATCATCATCACCACCGACGCTCCTCCATCGACCATCCATGATTCCCCCATCCATGTGTGAGTAATTCCCCCGCTGTAGGTGAGGGGATGGCAGGGATTGGATGAGATTGTTCATGTAATTTGATATGAGATTGATAGGGCATAGTGCCTAGTATCTTTATTTAGTGCCTATGACATTGTTGCAACTTGTTTTGCTTAATGCTTGTCACTTTGGGCCCGAGTGCCATGATTTCAGATCTGAACATGTTATTATTTCTATGATGATACTTGTTGTTTATGGTCTTACCTACAAGTTGTTTACACATATTGTTGTCCGGAACCCGAGGCCCCAAAGTGACAGAAATTGGGATAACCGGAGGGGATGGCTATGATGTGAGGATCACATGTGTTCACCGAGTGCTAATGCTTTGCTCCGGTACTTTATTAAAAGGAGTACCTTAATTACCAGTAGTTTCCCTTGAGGCCCTGCTGCAACAGGCTGGTAGGACAAAAGATGTCGTGCAAGTTTCTCCTTGTGAGCACGTACGACTATATACGGAACACATGCCTATGATTGTTTGTACTAGGATGCTTTACCATTATTTATCTGCAATGCCCATATCTCATTGATTTCATGAATTATCTTATCCATGCAACGCCCGTTATCCATCCCTATGCCTACAGTATTTGTTCCTACTGCTTACAACTGCTACTATTACCGCTGCTATTTAACTGTTTTCCTGCTGTCACTGCTATAAAACTGTTGCTACTGATAAACCGCTGCGAGTGAGACTGTTTCCAGGTGCAGGTGAATTGACAACTCATCTGTTAAGGCTTTCATATATTCTTTGGCTCCCCTTGTGTCGAATCAATAAATTTGGGTAATACTTCCCTCGAAGACTGTTGCGATCCCCTATACTTGTGGGTCATCAAGACTATTTTCTGGCGCCGTTGCCGGGGAGCATAGCTTTATTTGTAAGTTCACTTGGTATTCATATTGTTCGCTGAAATCCTTTCATCATGGGTAAGCCTCGTGATGGAAAAGTTCCTATATTGCCATCCACTACAAGAAGAGGTACGACTCTCAACACCTCTGTTGCTCTTGATTCGCCATCTGTTATGAGTAAGTTGCTTACACCACCACACCCACATGTTACTGCTACTACTTCTGCTGAGATTGAAAGTACCACTGATAATTTAGATGATGCTTCTACTGTGCTTGATGAGAGAGGTTCACTAGGTTCCTTTTTAGAAGCTACTATTGCTAGAGCTAAGTTGGGAAACACCACTGTTACACCAGTTAGTTCACCTGAGTCCAGGGAATGTTCTAGTGATGATTATGATGATGATGCTTATATTGAGCTTAATGATGATTTTATTGCAGAAGCACGTGCTGCTCGTGATGCAGGTAATGTTAAAGAATTACTTGCTAGACGTTCTGTTAGATATAATTTGTCTCCTGATCCTAAGTTTGCTGCTTCTCCTATAAATATTAGAGACAAGGATTATGATTTCTCTTTGGATTTATCTTACATATCTATTGTTGAGAAAACTCCTTTTTGTGGTACTAAAGATGAGAGTGCTATGGAGCACATGAATGAGCTTTCTACTTTGAGTAACCTGTTTTCTGATGATATTAAGCTCCGCACTTACTTTGTTGCTAAGATTTTTCCTTTCTCATTGAAAGATGCTGCTAAAACTTGGTTTAATAGTTTGTCTCCTGGATCTCTTACTAGTCCTATTGCTTTGGTTAATACTTTCTTTCAGAAATATTTTCCCGCTAGTGCTCAACATGCTGCTGTGCAGAAAATCTTTGATTTTGAACAGGGAAAAGGAGAGAAATTGCCTGAATCTTGGACAAGGTTTTGTTCTTTAATTAGAGCGTTGCCTAAAGAACCATTGCCTAAAAATGAACTCCTTGATATATTTTATAATGGACTAACGGATGAATCTAAGTCATATTTGGATAGTTGTGCTGGTTGTGTTTTCAGGGAAAGAACTCCGGCTGAAGCAGAGGAGTTAATGGCTAAAATAAGCCGGAATTATGATGATTGGATTTTAGTTGAGCCAGCACCAGCGCCAACTCCTGCGCCATCTACAGAGCCTACGCCAAAGAAGAGAGGGATAATTGAGTTAAATGATGAAATTATGAAGGAGGCTAAGAAATCTCTTAAGGAGAAAGGTATTAAGGCCGAAGATGTGAAGAATTTACCTCCTATTGAAGAATTATGTAAGCCAATCCCTCGCTCATCAACTGTTGAGGTACACTCTCTCCAGCGCTTTGATGAAAGAGATATTCCTTATACTAAACCTCCTGATCAATGCTTAGATGAATTTGATAATTTTATTGTTAAGCAAGAAAATTTTAATAGAATGGTGCATAATCGTCTGTTGGAGAATTCCAGAGTTCTTGACAAGATGCAGGACATTGTGGAAAGAACCTCCAATGATGTGAAGATACTTTCTAAACATTTTCAAATGATTCAAACACAAATTGATCAGCTTACCAAAGTACAGCAAGACCTGCTAGCTAATGCTGCAAGAGAGAAGCAAGCGTGCGAAATACGCACAAGAAGTGGTGCTGCTACTCAAGACCCATTATATCCTGAAGGACATCCTAAGAGGATTGAGCAAGATTCTCAGCGCACTTCAAGTGATGATACTCCTTCCAAGAAGAAGAAGAAGCATAAAACAACTGCAGAATCCTCTGATGCAGGTAAAGACCCTAACAGTGTTTCTATTTCTGATGCTGAAACTGAACCAGGAGATGATAAAGAAGAAGATAAAGAAGAAGCTGAAGAGGAACCGGAAAAGAGTAATAAAAATGTAAAGTACACCAAAGAAGACTTCATTGCCAACAAGCATGGTAAGGAGAGGGAACCGTGGGTACAGAAGCCAATGCCTTTTCCTAGTAAGAAACACAAGTCCAAGGAAGAAGAACACTACAACAGGTTTTGTGAATGGATGAGACCCTTATTTTTGCAAATTCCTTTGACTGATGCTATTAGAATGCCTCCTTATGCAAAATATATGAAAGATATTGTCACTAACAAAAGGAAAATTCCTAGTGAGGAAATTTCCACTTTACTTGCTAACTATTCTTTTGATGGTAAAGTTCCAGAGAAGCTTGGAGATCCAGGTATACCAACTATTCCTTGCTCCATTAAAAACAACTATGTTAGAACTGCTTTATGTGATTTAGGAGCTGGAGTTAGTGTCATGCCCTTTTCTCTTTATAAGAGACTTGATTTAGAAAAATTGGTTTCAACCGATATATCCTTGCAGATGGCTGATAAGTCTACTACTATTCCTATTGGTATATGTGAGAATGTTCCTGTTCAAGCTGCTAACAGCTGTTTAATACTAACTGATTTTGTTGTGTTGGAAATGCCTGAAGATGATAATATGTCCATTATTCTTGGGAGACCTTTTCTGAACACTGCAGGTGCTGTTATCAATTGCAATCAAGGAAAGGTCACTTTTCATGTTAATGATAAAGAATATACTGTTTATTTTCCCAAGAAGATTGATAGGAGGAATGCTCTAAATTCAATCAAGCATGTTGAGACCATCAAAGTTGGTCAAATTATTTGTTCAGAGCAAAAGCCCAAGGAAGAATACCAAATTGTTATGGTTGGGGCTATACCTATCAAAGTTGAGGTAACATAAGCATTAAGTGAAGTGCAAAGTTTTGCCTCATATAAAGTTAGTTTGGTAACAAGACTTGATCAACCTTGTTAACAAAGTGATTTTATATGAACGAAACTTCGTTTTCACCGCTTTCACTCCATCTCACTTGTATATACTTTCATCAAATGTTATTCTTTCAGTTTAGTTACATGATTAAGAGTATTTCAGAGCTGCTGTATGCTTAGTTTTGACTTGCTTGAAATCTTTTCATCCTCGTTTTTCTGAGTTTTATCGATATGCAAATTTCTGAAAAATCCTCGAAAATAAAGTTTCTCGAAAAATTCCAGAAAATTCTTTATAAATTTTTATGTCAAAAATGGGGCAGAGAGACACCTGGGAGGCGCCAGGAGGGGCAGCCACGCCACGTCACACACAGGTGGCGCGGCCCAGCCCCTGGCCGCGCCACCCATGTGTGAGGGGGCCCCACCAGGCCACTCACTCATCCCTTCTTCCCCAGCTCTTTCTCTCTCCCGAAAAACACCGACCCATTTGCCCAAACTCGAGTTCTTGCTGTTCTTTGCCTGGATTTCTCGATCTCCTTGCTCAGCCCAGCATTTCTGCTGAAACTTGGATCATTTGCTCTTCGGTATGTGACTCCTCCGCTTGTCCAAGTAGATTTTCTTTTAGTGAAGTATTTCTTGAGTATTTTAGCATTGTAGGTGACAGTATAAATGAGTATGCATGCTTGTTCTATTGTTTGGAAAGATTATTTTGATGCATGATAACTCTCTAGTAACTCACTATAGTAGTCTCCTACACTTGTTTATCTTTAAATCACTTTTTATGAGTTTGTTGAAAAACTTTCAGAGAAGGGAGATGAACAACTTCAACTATGGAGAAGTGTTTGAAAGTGATGCACCAAGGTCATCGAGGCCCTCAAGATCCATTGCTCAATATAGGATGTCCTATAATGAGGATGTCATGTCACCAAATCCTGAAGGGGACGATGGAGATGCACATCCATCCTCCTTCCCTTGTTTTAACTTTTTGGGCAATGCAGGGATTCTTGATGATTTCTTGCTCCTTGTTAGCAAGGTTGGATTATCTGATTACATGGCTGATGAGAGGGACCAATATGCCTTGCTTACAAAGATTTTTGTTGAAAGTTTCAAATTTATTAACGCTCATTACAATCCTTCCGTTGCATTTAAGATTTATGATCAGTCTATCACCATGTCTTTGGAGAGGTTTTGTTCTATTTTAGGTATTCCCATGTTTGGAACTGCCAGGAAGATACAAAATCACCCAGCTGATTTGTTGGAGCTTTACCGAATGGTAACCAATGATGATGACCGCAACGCACAGCGTGGCAAGATAAGAAATATTCAGCTCCCAGCTATTAGATATTTTACTTACTATCTTGCAACTAGTGTACTTGGTAGAGAAAACACTAGCAATATCTCCAACTATCATTTAGCTTTTCTATCTACTGCTCTTGATGTGGGTAGGAAGTATAATCTTGGTGCTGTTATTGCTCGTCGCCTAGCCGCTAGGGGACCTATTTATGGAGGTATTATTGCCGCGCGCATTGTTGCTGAGCTAGGACTTTCTGTTGCCCCTAATGATGTATTGTTGACTCCACAAAGGCTTGACCTTGCCGCCATGAAATTCCATCATTTTGTTACTGCTGACTCTCATGTTGGAAAATTAGTTTACAGGATGTTATTTACCGATGGAGAGGAAAGGGAAATTCCCTTTCCTCAGCCTAACTTATTCAGCATTCACGTGAGGCCATGGTCGCGCACCAAGGTGGAATTGGACGATCAGCTTAGGCTGCTTGGTTTCAATGTCCAACACGGCGTGGTGGCTCAGGAAGAAGAAGAGGAGCCGGCTTATCACATCACCATGTACCACTCCGGGGGATCCTCAAACTCGCATCAGGACGATGGTGCTTCTTCGTCACACTACGGAGGCGCCACTTCATGGCCAAGTTGGCCAAGTTGGGATTGATCTCCACTTAGGCCAAAAGCCTAAGCTTGGGGGGAGGTACGCCGACAATTCACTCATCTATATATCATATTCTGTCGGTCCTTTGTATATTCATGTTTCGTTTTCTTTATTGTTCTCGTTCTTGTTTTCATTTCTTCCAAAACACAAAAAGACCAAAAATATTTCCGTCGTTTCTCTCTATTTGGTTCTTTAGTTTTCTACCTTTGGTTTGCTTTATTTGCTATTTTGGTTTGCTACTTGAAAAACCCAAAAATATTTTGCTTTGATTGCTATTTCCTTCTGCTTTTGTTTCAAAATCGAAAACCCAAAAAATATTTGTTGTTCTTCTTTGGTTTTGTAAAGTATGTTGCAGAGTTCAGTTCCCCATTACTCCATTGGAGCTTGGTATTCACTTTATATTATTCAAGCCACACAAGTGAAGAGCAATAATGACGACATATGACAATCCGAGAGGTGGTAAGAGGCTGGTATGAACTCTATTTGTTTTCATTTTTGTACATATACTCATCTATGTGGACATGCTTAGTCGGTTCATGTGAGGTATGTGTCATCTAATGGATGCTTTGTAGTTCTTGCTTTCATATGATTAGTTTCAATCTACTATTAGCCTGTAGCATGTCATGTAGACGCTTGCATGCATTGTTTTATTCATAGTATGGTATGATATTGTGGTATCCACCTCTGAAAGCTCCTTTTGAATCGACTTGGCACATGCTCATGCATGCGTATGACTGAATAAAAAGTCAATTAAGCCTCGATGATCTAATTTGCCTCAGAGTTCTTGTATCATTTTTATGCCTATATTAATTTTGTTTTGTCGCAAGCATGATTATGATAGTTATTGCTCTCTCGATTGTCGCTTCCCAGTCTTTTGCTAGCCTTCACTTGTACTGAGTATGAGCTCTACTCGTACATCCAATCACCAAAAACCAAGTCTTCCAAAGAGTCCACTATAAATTCCTATGCATGGTATTTGTAAGCCATTCCAAGTAAATTTTCATGTGCTACCTTTCAAAACTTTCAACTACTTCTCATTTTGTGCCACTGTTTTTAGCTCATGGGGACGTAGTGGTCGGAATTGCTATCTTCCATATTAAATTGAGTACCCCTCGACTAGGCAGCTTCATCTGCTCGTCATTAACTTTGCATGAGAGCTGGTCAGACCATTATAATCTTAATTCTAAAAAAAAGGGGCACTCCTCCAAAGGATTGTGAAAGTTGGTGGGCACCCGATGGAATCGGTTAGCCATGGTTTGAGAAAGGAAAAGGTGGGGAGGAGTGCCAAAGCTTTATAAAAGAGCACTAATGTGCCAAATTTCAAAGAACTCGGAACCGCTCTCACTTGTTTATTATGGAAGATAGTAAGTCCCCATTGCTAGTCGTTGACATGGAACAACCACCTCCCAAAAGAAACTTTTATCTCTGTTTTGCAAATGAAAAGCTCTAGCACATGTTAAATCACTGCTTCCCTCTGCGAAGGGCCATTCGTTTACTTTTATGTTGAGTCACCATCTTCTAACTTTAAGCACTTCTTGAGAGCATAGCTGTTATTCTTAGTGTAATGTGCTTGTCCCAGAATACGGTTAATTGTGGTATAACTATGATGCTTGTATCTTTGATATTTCTATTTCTAGTCTTCCCTTGGACTTCAGAGGTGCCTCAGCATTTATGTTTTGCTCTACAAATAAAGGCAAGTGGGATACCATTCTTTCATATCATTTATGCATATTACAATCTTGTAGTTTCTCATGCACATGTTACTTGTTATTAGTGCATTGGCACTCTTTCATAGCTTGCTTGACTATGAGGTGACATTAGTTGCATATTTCTTATTATGAATTGCCTGAGTACTTGATCACGTAGTTAGTATATATACATCATATGAGCAAATGTGTTCGTGAAAGTTTCTTTTATCGCTCTCAGTTGTTAACTGAATTGCTTGAGGACAAGCAAATAGCTAAGCTTGGGGGGAGTTGATACGTCCAAAACGTATCTACTTTCTCGAACACTTTTGCTATTGTTTCTCCTCTAATTTGTGTGTTTTGAATGCAACTAACACGGACTGACGCTGTTTTCAGCAGAATTGCTCTGGTGTCTCGTTTTGTGCAGAAATTCAACTTCCAGTAAAAATTCGGGAAAAATCATGGAAAGTTCTATTTCACCGAAAGACCCACGGAGCCAGAAGACAGGAGGGAGAAGAGGCTCGAGGGGCCGTCACACACAGGTGGCGCGGCCCAGCCCCTGGCCGCGCCACCCCTGTGTGAGGTGGCCTCAGGCCTCCTCTCGACCTCCCCTCTCGCGTACATATACCCCCTGACGAGTTATTATCAGGGAGACGGCGTTTTTCCCAGATAGACTTCCGCTGCGCCGCCGCCATCAGAAACTGCGATTCGGAACCAGGAAACTCCGTTCTGGCACCCTGCCGGGACGGGGATTCGGAGGAGATCTTCATCATCATCACCACCGACGCTCCTCCATCGACCATCCATGATTCCCCCATCCATGTGTGAGTAATTCCCCCGCTGTAGGTGAGGGGATGGCAGGGATTGGATGAGATTGTTCATGTAATTTGATATGAGATTGATAGGGCATAGTGCCTAGTATCTTTATTTAGTGCCTATGACATTGTTGCAACTTGTTGTGCTTAATGCTTGTCACTTTGGGCCCGAGTGCCATGATTTCAGATCTGAACATGTTATTATTTCTATGATGATACTTGTTGTTTATGGTCTTACCTACAAGTTGTTTACACATATTGTTGTCCGGAACCCGAGGCCCCAAAGTGACAGAAATTGGGATAACCGGAGGGGATGGCTATGATGTGAGGATCACATGTGTTCACCGAGTGCTAATGCTTTGCTCCGGTACTTTATTAAAAGGAGTACCTTAATTACCAGTAGTTTCCCTTGAGGCCCTGCTGCAACAGGCTGGTAGGACAAAAGATGTCGTGCAAGTTTCTCCTTGTGAGCACGTACGACTATATACGGAACACATGCCTATGATTGTTTGTACTAGGATGCTTTACCATTATTTATCTGCAATGCCCATATCTCATTGATTTCATGAATTATCTTATCCATGCAACGCCCGTTATCCATCCCTATGCCTACAGTATTTGTTCCTACTGCTTACAACTGCTACTATTACCGCTGCTATTTAACTGTTTTCCTGCTGTCACTGCTATAAAACTGTTGCTACTGATAAACCGCTGCGAGTGAGACTGTTTCCAGGTGCAGGTGAATTGACAACTCATCTGTTAAGGCTTTCATATATTCTTTGGCTCCCCTTGTGTCGAATCAATAAATTTGGGTAATACTTCCCTCGAAGACTGTTGCGATCCCCTATACTTGTGGGTCATCAGGCCACCCTTGTGAAGGCTTTGCAAAGTTCTCATATTGACATGGGATAAACGGCGATGCCAAAGCCAACCCACATCGGCCTTTCCAAATAAACACATTGCACTTGTAGTGGTTTTCCCCGAAAAGTCCACCACATACAAGTTATTTTCAATGTGTCCAACGAAAGCGACCTTTAGAGACTTGCTCCACAAGAGTACCACAATGTCATTAACAATGAAGACGGCAAAGCCCATCTTACCAAGTGCACGAACTGAAAGTAAATTATAACCAAGGGTCTCAACAAGCATGACGTCCACAAGGGAAATATCCGGTGCGACCACCACCTTGCCAAGACCCAATACCTCGGATTGTGACATGTCTCCATAAGTGACAGTTATGTGGTTGTCATTTGGTCTCATATCCGTCATAATCTCCTTGCTTCCGGTCATATGACTTGTGCATCCACTATCAAGCACCCATTTTGATCCACCGGAAGCATAGTCCTACAAGAGATCATTGCTTGGTTTTAGGTCCCCATTTTTCAATGGGTCCTCTTTTGTTAGCAACAAGGGTCTTTGGAACCCAAATAGACCAAGCAACATAACCATCATTTGGACCAACATATTTTGCATAAACATCACCATAATAATCACGAAATAAAACATAGTGAGGGTTAGCAATTCCCGCATGATCATCATGAGTGGCTTTGCCACCCACAATAGGATCCTTCTTTGCTTGAGCGGGCTTGGCCTTTTTCTTCTTGTTGTTCTTCTTCTTCTTCTTTGAGACATAGCCAATCCCCGTTTTATCACCAAATGCCTTTTTCTTACTCAAAAGGTCATTCAAGTATTTCTCACCTATGGGAATGGAGGACTTGGCAAGCTCATCTTTCAACCTAGCATTTTCTTCAATGACATTTGCATGATCACAAGTAGAAGTAGAAGAACTAGGCACATTATTCTTAGTCAATTGAATTTGAAGTTGTTCATGTGACTTGGTAAGAATAGAGTGTTCACTTTTCAAGGCCTTGTGAGCCTTGTCAAGATCTTCCAAATCCTTAACAAGTATATCATGACCAACACCAAATTCAACCTTTTCCTTTTTAAGCATTTTTACTTTAGCACGAGCATGATCTCGCTCTTTAATGAGTTTGGAAACAACTTCATTATTAGCTTCCTCAATGGAATCGAGCTTCTCTTCAAGAGTTGCTCGTTCCTCTTGCTCTTCTTCAAGAGACTTGGTTAGTGAGGCAATATCTTGAGCATATTCTTTTTCAAGCCTCATTTGTTCCTCTAGTTTTTCAAGAGTTTTACCATATTGGCTCAATAGACGTTCAAAGTGAAGCTTGTGAACACCATCCACACCAGACACATAATCATCAAAAGCAATAATTTCTTCCTTTACTCTAAGACTAGCAAGATCATTCAAGGAAGCATCATTTGTCTTAGAGGAAGAGAAAGATGTGGGTGATACCTCGGAAGACTTGGCCATAAGGCACTTGACGTTCTTGACAAGAGAGTCCTCATTGGGGGATTCAAAGAGTGATGTGGAGGAAGTGGAGGTGGTTGCCATTGCGGCCATCTCACTAGTTGTGGTTTCTTCTTCATCACTCTCACTTGCGGAGTACTCTTCTTGAGTCAAGAACACAAACTTTGGTTGTTTCTTCCTTGGTCCACCCTTCTTCACAAATGGCTTCTTGGATGGTGACTTCGTCTTGCTTTTGAAGATGAGCTTTCCACCATGGTCTTCTCTCTTCTCATAAGGGCACTCGGCAACGAAGTGAAATCTATCATTGCAATTGTAGCAAGTCCTCACCCTTTGACCATTGTTGTCATTCCTTTGATAGCCACTTGACTTGCTTCTTCTTTGATTGTCTTCTTTAGCCTTATGAGGATCAACCCAAAAGGTTTTTCCATAGAAGGCCATGTGCTCATTGTACTCATGTCTTATGTCCTCGGGACACATCTCTAGTCTTGCTTCAATGCTTGCTTGAAGAGGAACCTCTTTCTCAAGCACACTAGCCTTTAATGCAAGATTGGAGCTTCTTTGCATTCCAATGGCACGAGCACGAGCATCTTCCGCATTTTGTGCGGAAACCTTGTAGGCTTGAATCTCTTGCATCACTTGATTGGAGGTCATCTCATTGAAGTTGTGCTTTCCTTGAACACTCTTTATATCCGCGGGCTCATATGGAGTGAGAGCAAGAATGTACTTCATCTTGATCCACTCATCATCAATATGGTGAGCACCGAGGTTCTTGAAGGTGGTAGCAATGGTCTTGAGTCTTCTATACATTTCTTGATGATCCTCACCATCCATCATGAAGAAACCCTCCGCTTGATTTGAGAAGGCAATATATCTTGTTTTCTTCATGCTCTCATTGCCAACAAAGACGTCGGAGAGAGCTTGCCAAGCTTCTTTGGCGGTGAAGAAGTGTTGGATCTGAGGCAAGTCCTTGGATCCCACGGCGACTTGAATCATGTGAAGAGCGGTAGCATTGAGTTGGCTATCGACCGTCTCTCTTCTTGTCATGTTGTGGGGATCCACGGCCTTGAATCCTTCCTCAACGATCCTCCAAAGCTCGATGCAAGAACTGCGCATATGAGAGATCATTTGATATTGCCATTGACCAAAATTTAATGCATCAAGCTTAGGTGGATCTCCTCTATGGTTAATATGAGGATGAGGAACCGGCGGGTCGGGTGAATACCAATGAGGGAATTCACCTTTCCCGTCGCCCTTGGTGGAAGACTTAGCATCGCCATTTTTATCGGTGCCCTCCACATCAATTACCACATTCTCCACTTGTGGAGTAGCGGGTTTTTCCGGAGGTGGAGGATCATTAGTAGATTTAGCTTGCAAGAGTTGCGCTATCATTTCACGCAACTCATTTACTTGAGTTGTCATGGAAGCCATGGATGATTCCAAAGATTTGAACTCACCCATGGAAACTTGACCCGAGCCCTCACTCGGAGAGGTGTCCATACTCTTAGGCGGTTAAGCCCGAATAAAGAGCCGAGGCTCTGATACCAATTGAATGGATCGTATGGGCACCTAGAGGGGGGGGTGAATAGGTGCTACTCAAATTTTAGTTCTTTTTCAATTTAGGCTTGACACAAAGGTAAATTCTCTAGATATGCAACTAAGGTGAATTTACCTATATGTCAACTAGCAAGCTAAACAAGATACAATATATAAAGGCAATAAAGGATAGAGGTAACCGAGAGTGGAGCACGCGGAGACACGGATGTAATTCCCGTAGTTCCTTCCTTTTTAGGGGAAGTACGTCTACGTTGGAGGGGTGTGGTTGCCACAAAGGCCTAACCAACGCCACAAAGGCTCACCATATTCTCCGGTGCAAGCTTCCGCCACAAAGGCCTAGCTCACTTTCCACTAAGGGATTCCTCAAGGCGGAACCGGCCTTTACAATCTTGGGGCACGCATCCACAACCGAATCGGAGGCTCCCAAGCACAACACAATGCTGTCAAACAACAAGTAGCAATATATCAAATACACAAACAAGGTCTTGGGACACAAGGGAACCCAAGACACAAGGGCCCTCAAGCAAATGAGAGGGGAAATCAAATCGCTTCGGTGAGGATGTAGATGATGGTCTTCTCCTTCGATTCTCCAAAGATCAAGAGCTTTGGTGGGTTGAGGAAGGAGATCTAGTTGAATTGGTGAGCTCAACAATGGTGGTCTTCTTCTATTTGTGCTAGCTGCCCGTTGGAGAAGAAGAGGGGGGTATTTATACCCCCCCAAAATATCTGACCGTTGCCAGCCAGAAAGTCTGGCTATAGCCAGAGTTAAGTCCGGCTAAAGCCGGCCACACCAGCTAAAGCCGGCCTCACACCGGCTATAGCCGGCCTGAAATATCCGGCCCAGCCGGAAATAGCCGGACAAAAAGCTGGTTGAGTCCTGAGGCGCAGGACCCCTCTCGAAAACGAGCAGTCCGGCTATAGCCGGTCTGGGACCGGCTAAAGCCGGCCTTCCTGGCCAACATTTATCTGAAACTTCTCCCAGAGCTGATTTTCACCATTTCCTCAATAATTTCCTTTGGGCAATAATAAATATCAAGTATAACATATAAAACCCAATATCTTGTGCAAGAATATTATAAAATCCTGCAAAGCATAATCACACATTAATAGATAATGTATTGTTAACAAACGCCAAAATCAATTAGGCGGGAAATGCTCTTTCAGTATTATTAAAGTAATCTATTCCTCCTACCATGGTGTAACGGTGATAGTGCGTGCATCATGGTGGTACTTGGTCTAGGCTACGATTGTGATCTCTTATGGATTATGAGAATAATTATCGCTATGATAGTGTTGAAGTGATCTTTTCCTCCTTTCATGGTGTAATATTGACAGTGTGTGCACCGTGTTAGTACTTGGTCTAAGTTGCAATAATACTATCTTGAGTTGTACTTTGATTTGGATATCTCTATGAGTGGTGTTTGTCAAGTACTTGATGAACTTTAAGGGGTGCTTCTGTAGCCACTACACAATGATTAGTGTTATTCAATAGGAGAGTAATTCAGAGTACCATAGTGAAGAGAAGTTATTTATTTGTTCAATCATGTTATATTGTTGGGAGTGTGTACACTAGTGAAAGTATGATCCCTAAGCCTTGTTTCCAAGCTTTGCGCACCATTTACTTACTGTTTTGTTACATGTTTGCTTGCAGCGATATTTATTTCAAATCACATTTGCTACTTATAATCATCTATACCACTTGTATTTCACTATCTCTTCACCGAACTAGTGCACCTATACATCTGACAAGTGTATTGGGTGTGTTGGGGACACAAGAGACTTTCTGTATCGTAATTGCAGGGTTGCTTGAGAGGGATAGCTTTGACCTCTTCCTCCCTGAGTTTGATAAACCTTGGGTGATCCACTTAAGAGAAACTTGCTGCTGCTCTACAAACCTCTGCACTTGGAGGCCCAACACTGTCTAGAAGAACAGACGCGTGCGAAGACATCAAGCTCTTTTCTAGCGCCGTTGCCGGGGAGGTAAGGTAAAAGGTACTCGCATCCTCCTGTGTGAGTGCTCGAAGTTATTTCCTTTAGATTTTGCAATTATATCTTTTTGTTTCTTGTTTTTATTTTCACTAGTTAGGCTTAATGGAAAACAACAAAAAAATTAGAGAGCTTTATAGTATTTATCTTGAGTTAGGACATGAAGTGTTTGAAGAGAAAATTAAAAAACCTATGGAACTTTATTTGCATGCTAATGGCAATGTTATTAATATGAACTCTTTGAACACCATTATTGCTAATGCTATGGAAAAGTCTAAGCTTGGGGAAGCTAGTTTTGATGAAAATGATCTTTTTAGTCCCCTAGCTTTGGAGGAGAAAATTTACTTTGATGATACTTTACCTCCAATTTAGGATGATTACAATGATGGTTATATTATTTTCAGTCCACCTACTTTTGAGGAGAAAATTAGTTATGATTACAATATGCCTCCTATTTATGATGATTATGGTGATGAGAATAATTATTCTGTTGAATCTGCTCCTGCTACTATTGTTCCTGTGGTGAGCATTAATTCTTTTATGCGTGTGGCTCATGATAGGGATGCTTTATGTGATAGTTATATTGTTAGTTCTATTCATGATGCTACTGAAAGTTATTATGAGAGAGGGAAACATGGTTTGATGGATCCCAACAATATTGAGTTTCCCCTCTTTATGTTGCAATTCTTGAAGTTGTACTTGTTTTGTCTTCCTATGCTTTTTGCTTTGCGCTTTTATGACTTGTCTCTTTACAAGACTATTTTTCATAGGAAGTGGTTTAGATTTAAATGTGTTCCATACTTGCTTTTTGATGCTCTCTATTGCTTTAAGTTCCTATATGGCACCTTTGCCTCAAGCTTTTATATGGCGCCCACATGAGCATCTTTGCAAATTACTGCGCCTAGCTCAAAGGCGTTAAAGAAAAGCACTCTCGGGAGATAACCCAATATTTTATTTCCAGTACTTTTTCTTTTATTTGAGTCTTGGAAGTCATTACTACTGTAATGACCTCTCCTTATCTTGTTTATTTTGTTTTTGTGCCAAGAGAAGCCTCTAATTCGAGTGAGGTAAAGATTTGGGGATGTTGCTGTCCTGAAACTGTTTTTGGTGCTGCACCGTAAAAATTCATATAAATTCTCTGTATATCTTTTGGACCTGCGATTTCTTGTGCATATGCCCCAGGTTATATCCAAACTTTCATTAGTTGAACACTTTTTGATTTGAGCAACAGAAAACCCCTCAAAAATTCGACCTTTGTCAGCTGTTTTGTTTTGACAGATTTCTGCAAATATTTGTGTTTGCCGCTTTATCGCTTTCTTTTGAGTTCTTTTGATCACGGAACTTTTGGGGAAGTTGTTACAGTAGTATATACCTAATATATGGTGGTTTTAGGTTGAAACCTGAAGCAAAAAGAGATTGATTATATGTTATGCTTACACTAATGTTGCTAATAGATTTGTGTTTAGTTTTGTACGAAGGAAGTTTTCAAGTGTAGGGATTGGAGAATGATGAGATGAGTTGAAGAATGGACAAAAGCTCAAGCTTGGGGATACCCATGCAGCACCCCAAGAAATATCCAAGAAGTACAAGTGTCAAAGCTTGGGGATGCCCTCGAGGCACCCCTTCTTCATCGGCAAAAATCAGGTCACCTTTCAAGATACTATATTTTTATTGCTTCATGCACTATGCGTTTTTCTTGGAGCGTCAGTTGTTTTAGTTTTTAGTTTTCTTTTGCTTTGCTTGCTGGAATAAATGGTTAGATCATATCATGTTTCTTTTGGAGGAGATGAACTCGCTTTTCATTGCCAAGAACACTCTAGTTTTCACTCTTATCAAAAACCGAGTGTTCTTCTTTTTCTACTACTGCTTTTGGTTTTCGTTTTTGCCTTGATTTGCGTTCAGATCTTGTTATATCTTTTCATCAAGGTGTATTTTTTCCTCTGGTCTTGATTGGTTCATCAAAAGAGGTGTTTATAAAAAGTTTGAATGGTGTTGGAAAAGAGAAAAATCTATATGCAAAAAAGTGGTACAAAAAGGAGCTTGTTTAGACTGCGGCTTAGACTTTTGCATGTAATGCTTGATGTCTTTTTGATAGTATGCTTAGTGGTTTTGCTGTAGCATGACTTGTCTCAAATAACTGAGATTGCTTAATGAGCCTTTGAAAAAAATCATGCGTTGTTTTTATTATATGGAAGCACTTATTTGGTTTTCTCCTTTGATGCTTTATTTGGGTTGACTTGGCACATGCTTACACCATGTTGACTACAAAATAAGTCGCCTATAGCCTCTATGATCATTTAGTTTTTGACTTTTGATGTCATCTTATGCTTCTTTTAATGTTGCTTTGTCACTTTGCATGATTATGGCCGTTATTGCTCTCTTAGTTGGTCGCTCCCAGTCTTTTGCTAGCCCTCATTTTGTACTGAGTATGAGCTCTACTCGTGCATCCAACTCCCAAAAACCAAGTTTGCCATTGTGTCCACTATAAATTCCTATGCATGGTATTTGTAAGCCATTCCAAGTAAATTTTCATGTGCTACCTTTCAAAAAACCTTCAAAATACTTCTCATTTTGTGACACTGTTTTCAGCTCATGGGGACGTAGTGGTCGGATTTGCTATCTTCCATATTGCTTATTCTAAAAAGAAAAGAAAAAAGAGAAAAAAGAAAAGAAAAAAAGGCACTCCTCCATGGAATGTGAATGTTGGTGGGCACCCGATGGAATCGGTTAGCCATGGTTTGTGAAAGGAAAAATGGTGGGAAGGAGTGCCAAGTTTTATAAAAAAGAGCACAAAAGTGCCAATCTCTCTCTAAAAAATGTGCTTCATTTTTGTATGGAAGATAGTAAGAACCCCATTGCCAGTCGTTGACAAAGACAACCACCTCTCAAAACCAATTTTTATCTCTCTGTTTTACAAATGAAAAGCTCTAGCACATGTTTAATCACTGCTTCCCTCTGCGAAGGGCCTTTCTTTTACTTTTATGTTGAGTCACCACCTTCTATCTTTATGCACTATCTAAGAGAGCATAGTTGTCATTCTGAGTATAATGTGCATTGTCCCAAAGTTTTCATTGATTGATTCATGATCATGGTTTCACTTGTTCTTAAATTATTTGTATCTAGTCGCCCTCTTAAACTTGAAGGTGTCCTATGCATTTATGTTTTGCTCTCCATGAAGGACAAGCTGAAAACTATTTGTATGTTTTTCCATATGATTTGAACACACGTTTGACTTTCATTGTTTCATTTTCATGATCTCTTGTTTGTGTTCATTTGCATGTTTATAACATGGTTGCTAAGTTCCTTCTATCAAGATTATATCTTCATGCCCATGTTTTAAGTTCTTATGATCCCAGCTCACAATGCTTACATACATGATCAAGATTGTGATGGTGCATGTCACCTCAAAAATTATTTCTTTTGTTATCACTTACCTACTCGAGGACGAGCAGGAGTTAAGCTTAGGGATGCTGATACGTCTCAAACATATCTATAATTTTTGATGCTCCATGCTTGTTTTTACACCATTTGCCTAATGTTTCATTACACTTCGTGGCGTTTTTATGCATTTTCCAGAACTAACCTATTAACAAGATGCCACAGTGCCAGTTCCCTGTTTTCTGCTGTTTTTGTGTTTCAGAAAAGCTACACAGGAAATATTCTCGGAATTGGACGAAACAAGTTTCAAAAGTCTTATTTTTCCCGGAAGCTTCCCGAAGATCGAAAGAGAGCCGGAGGGGGGCCAGAGGCCGCCCTCACATATAGGTGGCGCGCCAGGCTGGTGTGAGGAGCCCCTGGCTGCCCCCTGACGACGCCCCTTCGCCTATAAGAAGCCTCAGGACGGAAAACCCTAGGGGAGTCGACAATTTTTCCAGAACAGTTCCGCAGCTCCGCCGCCGTTGAAGATGAATTTTGGGGGACAGAAGTCTCTGTTCCGGCACCCTGCGGGACGGGTAAGTGCCCCCCGGAGCCATCTCCATCGGTCTCCATCGCTGTCTCCGCTGTCTCCATCGACCTCACCGCCATCTCCATCAACCTTGCTGTCTCCTATGATGAGGAGGGAGTAGTTCATCCTCGGGGCTGAGGGCTCTACCAGTAGCTATGTGGTTCACCTCTCTCTCCCATGATGTGATCTTTATGTGATCGTAAGCTTTGTATCATGTTGAA
Organism: Dactylis glomerata; assembly: GCA_007115705.1. Lineage (NCBI taxonomy): Eukaryota > Viridiplantae > Streptophyta > Magnoliopsida > Poales > Poaceae > Dactylis > Dactylis glomerata. The sequence continues at coordinate 1,558,990 of QXEO01000685.1, read as the reverse complement.
CAAGTAGATGTTATTATTCAGATATTATGTGTACTCTAGTGGTATTATTAAAGTAATCTATTCCTCCTGCCATGGTGTAATGGTGACAGTGCGTGCATCATCGTGGTACTTGGTCTAGGCTACGATTGTGATCTCTTATGGATTATGAGAATAATTATCGCTATGATAGTATTGAAGTGATCTTTTCCTCCTTTCATGGTGTAATGTTGACAGTGTGTGCACCGTGTTAGTACTTGGTCTAAGTTGCAATAATACTATCTTGAGTTGTGCTTTGATTTGGATATCTCTATGAGTGGTGTTTGTCAAGTACTTGATGAACTTTAAGGGGTGCTTCTGTAGCCACTACACAATGATTAGTGTTATTCAATAGGAGAGTAATTCAGAGTACCATAGTGAAGAGAAGTTATTTATTTGTTCAATCATGTTATATTGTTGGGAGTGTGTCCACTAGTGAAAGTATGATCCCTAGGCCTTGTTTCCAAGCTTTGCACACCGTTTACTTACTGTTTTGTTACATGTTTGCTTGCAGCGATATTTATTTCAAATCACATTTGCTACTTATAATCATCTATACCACTTGTATTTCACTATCTCTTCGCCGAACTAGTGCACCTATACATCTGACAAGTGTATTGGGTGTGTTGGGGACACAAGAGACTTTCTGTATCGTAATTGCAGGGTTGCTTGAGAGGGATAGCTTTGACCTCTTCCTCCCTGAGTTTGATAAATCTTTGGTGATCCACTTAAGGGAAACTTGCTGCTGCTCTACAAACCTCTGCACTTGGAGGCCCAACACTGTCTACAAGAACAGACGCGTGCGTAGACATCAACGGGCTCGTCTGCCATTCGAGAAAGAGCCAGAGCACGGTTTCCGTGCTGGGGCTTTCGCCCGGAAAACAGCAGGCCCGCAAAACCCAGAATGGATCAAGCTCTGACTAGGGGAAGGACCCGCTACAGTCACCTCATACGGTCCATGGTGCTCTCTCCTCTCGGGTGACACTCGAATGAAGGCCTGTGAGCACGCAAGAGTCGCACAATTGGTGTAGATTTTGTGAACCTCTGGCTGTCCCTGTCTACAGCCTTGCGTTTCTTCTCCTGGAATTGCCTTTGCTGTGTTTGAACGCCAGGGGGACTGCAGGGAGATAGTCCTGTATGCCATCACAGTCACCTCTCGAGTGCCAGTGCCCACTAGCCTTGCACCACGAGCTGCATACTAAGTGTTAGGCTGCTGTCCCGCTCAGAGGCTGGCCCCCGAACGGCGTAGAATGCTCCCCAGGCAAAGGCGAAGCAAGGAAAAACTCACAAGGGTGCAAATAAGGATAACTTGGCGAACAAATGCCTTAAGTACGATTACAAATTAAAAAGGGCCCAACAGGGCAATGTCTAACGGTCATCAAGTGTGCAGCCGCTACAGATACTTCAGGAGGAAACCAGGAGGAAGAGCTCACTGGGCGTTCTCCTCGGAGCCCTCGTTGACAAGGGTATAGTTAATAGAGCCCGTTAGTTAAGTACCCCTAAGGCCTGTTTAGCTAGGCCCAATTGTAATGATAGTCGAATACGAGTTATTACCATATGTCGATATTTGTAATCTGTATTGAACCCTACCCGATCCTCGAGACCTGGCCACCTATATATAGGGGTCAGGAGGGGACGGTGTAGGGCAGATTGAAAAGCAAGCCAGGTTGAACACCCAAGTTTACTTTCGATACACACCTATTCCGACTAACTTTACCTTCGAGTTCATCCGACGCCGTATCTCCCCGATCCTAAGTCCTTCATCTAGGACATTTGTCGAGTTAACCCTCGTCAATTGGCACCGATCGTGGGGATCTTGGGCGTTGGAATCATGAATTCGACGGCTTTTTCGCTTTTAGCCAACAATAGTTCAGAAGTCGACAGAAGTCAAGAGACGGAACTAACCATTGGAAGTTTGAGCATCTTCATCGGGCCATCGGGTTCGTCTCGCCTTTCGGATCCGACGAAACAAGATCAAGATCCGTTGGCAAAAGAGCCCGAAACAACAGCAATAATGGAATGTTCTGAAGGCTCTTCCAGCGAAGTAAACTTGCCGGTCAGCCCAGAGGAAGTGCAAAAAGAAAAAATCGCAGAAGACAGCGACGAAAAGGAAAATTTTGACGTAGAAGTCCAACTCGAAGATCTCATGATCTCCCTCGACGATACATCAGACAAGTCAACAGATACATGGAAGACAGGATTAGAGCTTTCTGAAGACAGTGACTCGATCTTCTCAAGCTTCAAGGGTAACATCGGCAAACAATGCCAGGTGCTCGCCATTATAGGAGATAATTCGGAAGAATTCGACGAAAACGACAATCCAGTATTAAATCCAGCAAATATCGACAGAGGAGCAAATCACCTAGCAGAAGGGCAAACACCAGAGTCCCTCTTAAGCAGGGAAAAAATTCAACTATCAGTCGATGAATGGAGGATAATAAGAGAAGCCGTAGAACACGGCACGCCAATACCATCAAATTCTAGCAAAGACATGCTTTTGGGGTATCACTACGCCCTAAGACAGCAGGCCAAGCAATTAGCAAAGTAAAAAGCAGAGATACAAAAAAGAAAAAATTCAGCCATTGCAGCTAGCGAGGCTGCTCGAAAAGCACGGAGCGACGCATCACATAGCAACGCAAGGAAAAATCGTCGACACGGTTCAAGGTACGATAACCTCGAGTATTCTGACAGGCAAAGTATTTCCAAAAACCTCGACTCGTCCTTCCTATCGGTCGACGAGCAGGGAAACATCCTACCAAAAACTCCTGAGGCGGCACTAGTGGCAGCACAAGCATACCTACTTACAACTCGACCAAGTCCAGGAGATCCTAGAGAACATATGCATAGAGCAGCACTGAACGGACTCAACATGGTGGGCCACAAGCTATCAGCAAAAGGAGAAGAAGCACATCACCACAAGGAAGTGCACAAAGCAAGGTCACCTCGCCGTCACAATAGTCCTCGGCGCAGAAGCAGCAAACATCGATCTCGATCGCCATCACCAAAGCAGCATGGAGGAACCCGAAGATCACGGTCCCCAAATGAAAAACGCGACTATGAAGACGACGAAAAAGAGATGGGGGCATCATGCTTTACCAGCAGGGTTCGCACAACTCCGGTTCCCAAGGGATTCAAACTACCTCATGATCAGCAAAAATACGACGGATCACAAGAACCACAATCGTGGCTCGCAGATTATTTACAAGCAGTTCAAATATTAGGAGGAACTAAGGAAACAGCTATGCAAAGTTTGCAATTACACCTCACCGGCATAGCAAGGTCATGGTTAAGCAAGCTAGAAAAAGAATCTATTGGAAGCTGGGAAGACCTCACAAGACAATTCACAAGCAACTTCAGGTCGACATACAAACGACCAGCATCAATAGAAGAAGTCAAAGCATGTGTGCAACAACGCGACGAGACATTGCGAGCATACATTCAAAGGTGGAGCATTATCAAAAACTCAGCAGTCGAAGTTTCAGATGAAAGAGCAATAGAGACCTAGTCGAAGAGATGGGCAGAATCAAGCCGAAAACAGTGTCAGACCTCATGGACATAGCAAACAGGTTCGCAGACGGAGAAGATGCGTGCAACAACAAGCGGACGTGATCTCCAGAGGACGACAGAAGAAACAGATATGGAAGTCAAAGGAGGCGATCTCGAAACTATGACACCTACGGTTCGCATAGCCAAGTCGCCGCAGGATATAAAGACAACAGCTATCAAGGAAATGATCGCAGAAGTTCGGGATATAGAAGCTACGGAAAGGAAGACTATAAGAAGTTCCCTATAAGGGAATCCAGAGAGTACAACCCATCACCAGAGGATATGCTCAACGGGCCTTGTCATATACACTCAGCATTCGTCGATGGGAAACGAGTATCAAGGCACGCAATGAAAGACTGCACAACATTCTTAAAACTGCAAGAAGCAGCAATAAATAAGCAAACTGAAGCAAGGCGACAAGGATTCGAAGGAAGTAACAATCCCTCGACAAAGCAGCAAGGAAACAATGGAGCGCCTCAAGGACAAGACCAGCAAAACCAGGGACAGGACGACGATGAAGGGTATGTACCATCAAAAGGACACATCATATCAATGATACAACCTGTACCCAAGTCAAACAAAGAAGAGAAGAGCATAACTTGACAAGTCAACTTAGCAGTCATATCACCTCTAGCAGCAACGGAGTATCTGCATTGGTCAGAGCAGCCAATAGAGTTCAACAGAGAAGACCATCCTATAACAGTACCTCGGCCGGGAAACGCGCCTTTGGTACTCAAAGCTCAAATCGGCACGTATGATGTCGACAGAATATTTATGGATGCAGGGAGTGGAATTAACTTGATATACGCGAAAACACTACGAGCAATGCATATATCACTGGAGTTCCTGAAGCCAACAGATTGTTCCTTCCATGGAATCGTACCAGGAAGTGCTAATTACCCGTTGGGTCGAATAGCACTCAATGTTTGCTTCGGCAACCGACAAAACTACAGAAGAGAAAAACTAGACTTTGAAGTCATGGACTGGCCATCGCAATATCACGCGATCCTCGGACGACCCGCGTTTTCGCGATTCATGGCAGTGCCTCACTACACATATTTGGTACTTAAAATGCCAGGACCAAAAGGAATAATCACAGTGAAAGGAAGCTTTGAAGTTTCAGATCTCTGCGACAGGGAATTCCACAAGATGGCGCAAAATTTTGGCGTAATGGCCAACCATGCAGAAAAGGCAAAGAGCGCGACTACAGAAGGCGTCAAGCTACTCGAAGGATGCGTCGCGGAGCCCGAAACGAAGAAGCCACGAATAGGAACATCAGGAGAAGACACAGGCGCAGAAGAAAAAGGGAAAGCCACGACGACATAAGCATCATAAAGACAATAGAGTGGAACAATAAAGGCTGTAAAAGCCACGAGTTATACCAGGGGCAATGCCCTCTAGATCCAGAACACAGGTCACAGGCCGGATCTCTTGGGTCACCCCATGTATCTTACATTAAAAGTATAAATAAAGACAAAGCGTTCCTCATATTCGAGTTTACGAGTCTTTCAAAGAGAAGATGCGGCAAATGCACGAACCATACAAATACGCCTTGAGAATAAATTTCAGACATATAGTCGTGAAATAAATAAACTCTCGCGTTCCACACACACCTTACAACATCGGGTTGTCAGAATCATCTACGCCTAAAGGATCTAAATAATGATACTCGCGGAAAAACGCAGCATCCGCCTCTAGAAGCCTAGCTACGAGTCTTCGAGCAGGTTGAAGCGTGTTCTCCATATGAACCCGAAGGCTAGCTCCACCTGGAGCTAAACTCAAGGACATTGTGCTATAATTCAATCTGGGGTGCCACTTGCGTATCCACCCGAGAGCAAAATTGGCACCAGCCACTAAGTTCAGTTCTATTAACCTATAAATACGATGGCTGGATCTGAAAGTATCAAGAAGAAGTGGGAAAGTTGCAGGCAAAGGATTACGGGGAAGCATAATGGAGTGCATAGTTGTAAGAGCTCACCGGCAACCATCAACTGACTCGCCAATATGCTGGGCACGGTCTTGAAGCAATACAATGGCGCTCCGGCGTCGAGGATCAGACCACAAAGTCTCATAGCCAGTCGACATCTTCTCCAAAGCAGCATTTCGCTCAGCAACTCGACGTTCTTCAGCAGCAAAATCCAAGCAAGTACCTACAATGGCAAATATATCACAAAAGAAGTGCACAAACAGCCAAAGAAGGAGTCGAAAGAAAACTCACATCGCAATAGCTCGCAAGCAGACTCGACAATTCCAAGAATGAAAGATTCGCACTCTTCATTATGAACAACCTTCGCCGTCAAGCTGGAGACCTTTTCTTCAAGTGAAGAGATTTTCTACATATAGCCACCGGCTAGGCTAGCCTTTTTAATAGCCATCTGTGCTTGGCATTTGGCCAAGGATAGGCGAGTTTCAAGGTCGGATATCCTGGAAGAGTATTCCGAGCATTGGCTGCATTGACTAGGAGTCGACGAAATATGAGGACCGAACCCACGAGCAGAGGAAGGAGCAGAATCATGAGTCAAAGGATCATTGACGCGCGTCGACTGCAGGCCAAAAGGAAAAGAAAGGAGAAACAATTTCAGAGAGGCAGCATAAAACTTCTTGTGAAGAGGATATATTTACATAAGGGCACAACCCTATGGCTAAGGTTCTCGGGTTGCACTTAGTTGAACTCTTTACATTCAAAAGGAGAAAACTAAATACTACAAAGAAGCTGAATCTACGCCACCTCAGCATTGTGCTCCGTGGAAGAAGGGGGCGCGGCCAGTTCCTCGCTAGAAATTGATGGTGGCACTGGAGCCTTCGGCGCTGGAGGTGGTGCAGCAGGCACAGCAGAGGCTGTCGAAGGAGAAATTGTTGTCAGCAATGCAGGCGCCAACTTCTTCGCCTTCTCGAAAAACACCTTCATCTCGTCACGGGTATGGCCGTGGGGGGAGTTAACTTTCTCCCAGTCAAAGTCTGTACCATGCGCAAGAGAAAGGGCAATGGCACCTTCGGCGCCGCGCTTAATGGACAGCCCCTTCAGATGGAGAGTAGGGTCTTCATCGCTGTCAAAAGTCTTGGCGAGTTCAGTCAGGTTGTCCTTTGGGATTGACATCTTTTTCTTCGGCCACAACCCGGCAAATAGCCGTGACAGAACGCGGCCAGCCAACTCAAAAGTTTCCTGGATAGATATCCAGTTTTCTTCGAGTAGGTTAATCGCATCCATAAGAGGATCATCGTCCGTTTGCAGGGACGATGGAGATACCCCTGTGAATTCTAAGCAATAGAAAAGAAAAGAAGAGACAAGTGTCAACAAATACACCAGTGCAACAGGAGACGAAAACAGAAGACAAGTCGAAGAACTTACTTTCGGCAGCAGTAGACATGGTGTGAAGACGCTCTGCCACGGCTTGCTCTCGCTGAGCATTTTCCTTGTTGGCATCAGCTAAAGCCTTTTCCGCTTTCTTCGCCTTGGCAACCGCAGATTTCTGCGACTTCTCAGTACTAGCCTTAGCAGCGGTCGCAACGTCATAAGCTTTTTGCGAAGCTTTGAGTTCTGCTTCCAGCGAAGCAATTCGAGCATTGGCGGCTGCTAAAGCAGCTGCATAGGAAGTCGACAGGGAATCAGATAAATAACAAAGGATAAAGTGCAGAAGACAAGCGGTGATTGGATGACAAAATTATACCTTCGAAAGCTTTTGCAACCTTTAGGTACCCCACACACTCCGTGCCCAGGGCGATAAATCTCTTCACCAAAGCCTGATAAAAGAAGAGTGTAAGAGTAGAAGTGCATGAAAGGAAAGAAGGGAAAGAAGAATTGCTCACATCATCAGAAGAAACTGTAAAAACATGGGCCTCCAGAGAAACCTCGGCTTCTTTGGTCTTCTTCGCGCGTTTGAGGTTTCGGGCTTGAGTTTGGGAAACCTTCTTTACAGAGGCCCTGGTAGCCCTCGGCGCAACATCTGGTTCGACAGGCTCATCAACCGCCACATGAGAAGGTGGTGGAACAGCCATCGTATATGTTGGTGGTTCTTCATCATCACTACATGAAAAGTATAAGTTATAGACAAAAGGCAAGAACAAGGAAATTGAAAAGTTCGACTAAAATACTTACGATGCAAGCATGTCGAAGTACTCCATATCTTCTGCAAGAGCGGGGGTTTTTCCAGCCGCTGCAGAACTCGATGAAGCAATTTCATCGACACATTTTCTTTTCTTGTCGACACCAATATCTTCAGCAAATATAGGAGGAGTCAATGTCGATGAGCTGGTTTCCTCTTTTGAATCTTCGACATCATCTCCGTCCTGGCTTTCGTCAGCCTCGGGGGCTTCAGATGCAGGAGAGGCTAGATCATCCGGAAGGGGCCCTGCCTCCGGAAGAGGAGGACGAGAAACAATGAATTGGTGACCCTGCATATTAATAAATCAGCAGAGTGCAGAAGCAAAGGATAACGCAAGTCGAAACTAAGAAAAGTCTGACAACAAATGAATATAGAGATGTATACCTCAGGAAGAGGGTGCACGGAGTCGAAGAAATTTGCAGTCAAATCAGCAACTGAATGTTCTTTGGTGAGCTTGGTGAGATTCCTGACTCGTTTGTCGATATCTTCTTTCGACATCAGATCTTCAGATATGCGAGTAGGATCTTCTAAGCCAGAGTAAGCCCAAAGCTTGGTGAGGCGGTGCTGCAGGGGTTGAACTCGACGTTGTATGAAAAACGCCATGAGTTGGATACCCGACAAAGCACCTCCTAGGCCTGTTTTTAGAGCTTGAATGCGGGATAGAAGAGGAAGAATTTGTTCTACTTCCGCATCTGAGGGAAGCGAGTCCCATGACCTCAATTTCTTCACCTCCTAAGAAGCGTCAAAAGGAGGCAAGCCGAATTCATCTTCAGGAGAGGATTTGCGATCCTTGATATAGAACCACTTGGTCCTCCACCCTTGGACAGATGCGGCCATGGAAAACTCAAGGTATTGCGCTTCAGGGCGCACAGAAACAACGGCTCCGCCCAGTTCAGGTTTTCTAGCCAAAGCAACGTTCGGGCAGAGCCGAAAGATTGACCTCCAAAGAAGAAAGTGGGGCTCAATGCCCAAGAAGGACTCGCAAAGAGTCACGAAGCAAGCAATGTGAAGAAGGGAATTTGGTGTGAGCTGATAGAGCTGCACACCATAGACAAACAGCAACCCACGGAGAAACTCGTGGGCAGGAAGGGACAAACCGCGGAAGAGGAAAGCAAGGAACATTACCCGGTAACCGCTCGGGGGCTTCGGGATCCGTTCGGTACTGGGAAATTTAATGGAATCTTCGGCAGCGATGAGGCCGTCCGCCGTGGCCTTCTCCACCTCCTTCTTGGTGATGGTGGAGCGAACCCAGTTGGTGGCAGAAGACTTGGCCATAGCGCTCTTGGTGGCCAGATGTTTCACGCGCATCCAGCACAGAAGTGCGCTTGGGGGCTTCGCAAGAGAAGAAGAGGCAAAGGAGATCAGCAATGGAGGCGGCGGAGGCAACAAGCTGGTGAACAGTACGATTCCCCACTATGCCATTTATATATCTTCTGGGAGAAAGATTGTGGGCTGAGACGTGGCGCAAAGATCGGAAACTTCAGCCCACCAACGGTCAAAAATCCTTCAGCCCACTAACCGGTCACAAAATCGTGGAAGTTACAGTGTTACCCATACAACGGTTCGCACTGAGGAAGAATTACGTCTTCGTTGACGTCATAAAATATATATATAAAGGAAACAGGATGGCGCCGACGAATGCTGAATTTATAAAAGGGATCATCCATGAAGGATTTCTGGGAATAGCCTTGGGAGGTCTTCATTGAAGTAGTGAACTCGAACTCGACGACAAGGTGTTCTTGAAAATATCTCGAAATGAAGAACTTTGGAGTTGAAGTATGATGAGCTACGTTATCTCTTGAGCCTATACTCGAAAAACTCTTCTTTCGACTATAGCCTCAGGGGCTACTCCCATCGGGAGCGCTGAGCGCGCACCCGACAATATTTATTGATTAACCATTAGAGATTGGAGAAGTATAGGAGTGTTACTCCCATCGGGAGCGAGTTTTATGGTTGTAGAAACCCGAATATTTTCAGTCAAAATTTGACTGCGACATAAAATTCTCGAGTTGCGTTATCGCAACACGACTCGAATGCCGTGACTTGTCATGAAGGTAACACCCCGGGATCCGTCCTGTGTGGCCTGGTATACGCACATGGATGCGCTCTGCCGGTATGTATCCGTGTCTACGACGCGAAGCAAATCCTGGTGGACGCACTGGGTACCCTGAGAACCACTGGGATTCATTCTTTGTAAGTCCTAAATGCGGCAAAAGGATGGATTTGACCGGTATCCCGAATTCAAGTCCAAGGGGATTGAATTTGAAGTAGGTGACAAGTATCTGTTCCGGCAGTTAACTGACCTCTTGATCCGTCAGAGTTGTCAGGCTTGCTCATCAAAACCCCTTGCGAAAGAATATCATGAAAATAAGTCGAAAAGACTAAGTCGAAGATTTGAAGATGTAAAGAAGTCGAAGAACTGATCAAGTCGAAGATTTGAAGATTAGAGATTCAACCTGAATCTGCAATTCTGGTAGAATCTCAGGGGCTACTGACAAGGGTATAGTTAATAGAGCCCGTTAGTTAAGTACCCCTAAGGCCCATTTAGCTAGGCCCAATTATAATGATAGTCGAATACGAGTTATTACCGTATGTCGATATTTGTAATCTGTATCGAACCCTACCCGATCCTCGAGACCTGGCCACCTATATATAGGGGTCAGGAGGGGACGGTGTAGGGCAGATAGAAAAGCAAGCCAGGTTGAACACCCAAGTTTACTTTCGATACACACCTATTCCGACTAACTTTACCTTCGAGTTCATCCGACGCCCTATCTCCCCGATCCTAAGTCCTTCATCTAGGACATTTGTCGAGTTAACCCTCGTCACTCGTCGTCGCCCGTGCCATGGCTGGAGCCTGAGGAGGTCTCTCCGCTGGACCCCATCGCGCCGTCGCCGTCAGCCTCTCCAGCTTCTTCATCGCCGGACTCCCCGGAGCTCGTGGTGCCATTGCTGGAAGAGCCCTCCTGGCCCGCGGCTGCGGACGTTCCTGGGCAGGCGTAGATGGCCTGCAGTCGTTGCAGGGCTATGTCCAGCCGGGCCGCCCTGGCTACCGCCGCGTGATCAGGAGTCCCGAGTGGCGGTGGCTCCCTCCTCTGCAGGACTTCCTCCAGGTCAAGGTCGGGGCATAGGCGCTGGAGGTTGGAGAAGATCCGCGTCCCCGCAAGCCCCAGGAGCTCCCGGCACTCCGTGTCGATGAGCTCCAAGACCTTGGCCGATGCGTCATCCAGCTGTTCGGCCAGTTGGCTGAAGAAGAGGATGATCGACCCATCGTCCTCAGGGATGGTGGGCAGGTTCAGCCCGTGGATGCCCAGGCGGTGCGCCGCCTCCATGACGCGGGCTGAGAACTCGCGGAACATCTACACGTGCTGCCTGCGCAGCATGCGTGCTTTGGATTTGGAATCCCTGGCCTCCTGGAGCTCTCGGGAGATCTCCATGATCTGCTGGACCATCGCCGAGCTCTCCTCCTCCAGCCGCCCCACATCTCCTTGGAGCGTGCGGATCGTGGTGTCGGCTTCGGCCAGGGCGCGCTCGGCACCTCGGCGTACTTCGTGCGCCTCCTTTAGCTCAGCCTCCAGGTCGCGGACCTTACGCTCCAGGGTCTCACGTCCTTGCTTGTACCTTGCCAGGGCGGTGTCGGTCTTGGAGCGGAAGTCAGCGCGACACGACTCAATGTACTCGGTGCACCTCCGCTCGAACTCCTGCTCCATGGCGACCCACCGCTAGTTCAGCATTCGGTCCATGCGCTCCTGGAGGGAGTCCTCGCGCTGCTGCAGCTCTTCTTGGCATCGGGCCAGGTCGGTGTTGGCCTGGTTGACCAACTCCTCCCTGCTCTCGAGGGCCTCCCGCTCCCTGTTGAGCCAGTCTTTGAGGGCGTGGAGCTGCTCTTCTCGCCCACGCAGCTCCCGTTCGCTGTCGCAAACTTCGGCCTCTCGCACGGCAAGCCTAGCCTCCTACAGGCTCAGGCTCTCCGCACGAGAGTCCGCGCTCTCCTCGCGGGCATGAAGGAGGGCCTCGCGGTCCTCGGCTTCCTCCAGCCTCTGCCTTGCGTTGGCAAGGAGGCCACCGGCGTTGGTCCTGGCCTGGTCCAGGAGGTGCTGAGCCGCCTGCTGTGCCTCTTCTCCAGCCAGGGGTGGGTTGGGAGGCCCAACAGTGGTGGGGAGTCTCTGGCATGCCTCAGAAATGATCCCCATTGCCTCGTGGTGAGCCCTGGCCAAGACCTCCCTCGCCGACTCCCTCGCGCTCGCCAGGACTTCTTCGGCCTCCTCGGCTGCATTGGCGCGGATCTCCACCGCCTCTTTCCTCGCCTGCTCGTGGTGTTCGGCCACGCGCTGGTCCAGGAGACGGCACCTCTCCATGGCCTGGGGCAGGAGGGCCCAGCCCTTGTTGAGGCGCGCTTCGTCGGCAGCGCATGATGCGGTACGGTGTTGATAGTTTTTCACCGTCCAGTTGGGAACCCCAAGAGGAAGGTATGATGAATATAGCAGCAAGGTTTTCCCTCAGTTAAGAAACCAAGGTATGTCGATCAGGAGAGGAAGGAGCCAATACGACTGAAGGTGATGCCCGCTAGTCTAGTGACACTCCAACAAGGGTGCCGTTTACGATAAAACAAGTTAGCGCGTCTTCAACTAGTAGCAACGTGGAACCTGCACACAACACAACCAAATACTTTGCTTCCAACTTACGATGAGGTTGTCAATCTCACCGGTTTGCTGTAAACAAAGGAATGAGCGTATCGAGTGGAAAATAGTAATAGTATGCGAGTAAAGTAAACAGTGCGAGTAAAGTAAACAGATGATAGCAATATGATGGAAATAGGACCGGGGTCCATAGTTCACTAGTGGTGTCTCTCCATAAGATAAAATAATACATGCTGGGTAAACAAATTACAGTTGGGCAATTGATAGAATAAAGACAACATGCATATGATGAGAGGATCACTATAAGATTCACTCTGGGCATTACAACAAGATACATAGACCGCCATCCAACTGCATCTATGACTAATAATTCACTTGTGGCGAATCAATCCAAGAACTCCACAAGTATTAAGTTGCGAACAACAGATAATTGCATTAAGCAAAGTGTGTAATGTAAACAAAGCATATGCCCTCGAGCATATGAATGTTGTTTTCCCCCTAGTAGCAACAGCACATCTACAACCTTAGAGGTTTCTGTCACTCCCCCAGATTAAATAGAGGCATGAACCCACTATCGAGCATAAATACCCCCTCTTGGAGTCACTAGCAACTACTCGGCCAAGATAGCTACTAACAACGGAGAGCATGCAAGATCATAAACAACATAGAGATAACATAAGATAATATTCAGTACTTCAACTCAATCATAACACCAATATTCATCGGATCCCAACAAACACAACATGTAGAATTACATAACGGTGATCTCAATCATGTAAGGCAGCTCATGAGATCTAAACATGAAGCACATGGTGGAGAAGACAACCATCTAGCTACTGCTATGGACCCATAGTCCAAGGTAGACTATTCACTCATCGCGCCGGAGGTAAGCATGGCGATGAAGAAGACCTTCGATGGCGATTCCCCTCTCCGGCAGGGTGCCGGGAAGAGCTTCTGGACCCTCCCGATCTTCGGGTCGACGGCGGCGGTAGATCGCGATGTATTCTAGAAAAGTGATCTGGTCTTTAGATTATTCCCATCGGGGGGTCATTATAGGCGAAGGGGCATCGTCAGGAGTGGACCGAGGCGACCTCACACATAGGGGGCGCGGCCAAGGCCTGGGCCGCACCGCCCTGTTGTGTGGGGCCCTTGTGGCCCCACTCCGTCTCCTCTTCCGAGAATATTTCCTGTGTAACTTTTTTGAAACACAAAAATAGCAGAAAACAGGAACTGGCACTGTGGCGACTTGTTAATAGGTTAGTTCCAGAAAATACATAAAAGTGCCATGAAGTGTAACAAAACACTAAGCAAATGGTGTAAAAACAAGCATGGATCATCAAAAATTATGGATACGTTTGAGACGTATCAGCACCCCCAAGCTTAACTCCTGTTCGTCCTCGAGTAGGTAAGTGATAGCAAAAGAAATAATTTTTTAGGTGACATGCACCTACACAATCTTGATCATGTATGTAAGCGTTATGTGCTGGGATCAAAAGAACTTAAAACATGGGCATGAAAGACATAATCTTGATAGAAGAAACTTAGCAACCATGTTATAACATGAAAATGAACACAAACAAAAGATCAAAAAAATGAAACAATGAAAGTCAAACATGTGTTCAAATCATAAGGAAAAATATACAAATGGTCTTCAGCTTGTCCTTCATAGAGGGCAAAATATAAATGCATAGGACACCTTCAAGTTTAAGAGGGCGACTAGATACAAGTAATTTAAGAACAAGTGAAACCAACAATATGAATCAATCAATGAAAACTTTGGGACAATGCACATTATACTAAGAATGACAACTATGCTCTCTTAATGGTGCATAAAAGTAGAAGGCGGTGACTCAACATAAAAATAAAAGAAAGGCCCTTCACGGAGGGAAGCAGTGATTGCAAGTTTTATAAACCTTCAAAAATTATGGTACTTACCGGCTTTGAGCTCTCATTGCCCCCATCATAAGCATCTTGAAAGGTTAAAGTTAATGCGAGAACACTTATGCTGCATATGCTTGACAAATCATAAGTTGAAAACCTCGTGTCCCGTGAATACGAGTACCCAAACCTCATGCTACTTTACTTAGAGTCCCAAGCAAGCTCTTGTCATTGTAAGTATATACGTATCATCGAGAACCGCCAACGGGGTACCTCTGTGCCCGATGACATAGAACAAGCCCACATCAAAATGACAGGAAAAGCAGACAATGAACACCTCGACATCTCTTTTATTTACCATTTGTATAGCTTTTTATTTTGAGATGCCTCGTCGAATGTCCATTATGGGCATGCTGCAAATTTCCACTATGAATTATGCATGGCTTAGATTGGCGGCCCAGGCATTTCTCTAACACATATACAAACTCCATGATCCCGCAAGATTCCCAATTCATTTCACACCGCGAGTATCCATAAATAAAAGATCACGATATCAACTCAAATAAGAAGTGCAATGTTGAAAGCTTTCCCCATGATGGCATGGCTGGGCTAATTCCCAACTTACAACTTGCAAGCATAACAACTCAACATAAGAGACCACAATGTCAAATTTTTAAGAACAATAAAAATAAAGTGTGCCATCCGGTTTGTGAGAGCTTTACTGACCAATTTTCGCATAACACTGGTAAGAGTTTAATTTGAAGAGTAGATAAAAGCAAGTCAAATGTACTTTGGAATAGCGAATTGCTAATAGGTATGTATGGTGGACACTGCTACTCCAAGTTGATGTGGTAGCAAACTGTCCTTGTGCGTGGTGAACGACCAGCCCGTTGGGAACCCCAAGAGGAAGGTATGATGAGTGTAGCGGCTAGTTTTCCCTCAATTAAGAAACCAAGGTTTATTGAACAGGAGAATAGAGACGATGACGACTGAAGGTGTTGTGGATCCTGCACACACACAACCAAATACTTTGTTCCCAACTTGCGATGAGGTTGTCAATCTCACCGGTTGGCTTAAAACAAAGGTTATGAGTGTATCGAGTGGGAAATAGTAGTAATATGAGTAAAGTAAACAGTGCGGGGAAAGTAAACAGGTGATTGCAATATGATTAAAATAGGACCGGGGTCCACAGTTCACTAGTGGTGTCTCTCCATAGATAAAATAACATGCTGGGTAAACAAATTACAGTTGGGCAATTGATAGAATAAAGATAACGTGATATGTCAAGAAGATCACTATGAGATTTACTCTGGGCATTACAACAAAATACATAGACCGCCATCCAACTGCATCTATGACTAATAATCCACCCCCGGGGATATCATCCGAACACCCTAGAAGTATTAAGTTGCGAACAACAGATAATTGCATTAAGCAAAGTGTGTAATGTAAACAAAGCATATGCCCTTGAGCATATGAATGTTGTTTTCTCCCTAGTAGCAACAGCACATCTACCACCTTAGAGGTTTCTGTCACTCCCCCAGGTGAAATAGAGACATGAACCCACTATCGAGCATAAATACCCCCTCTTGGAGTCACTAGCAACTACTCGGCCAAGATAGCTACTAACAACGGAGAGCATGCAAGATCATAAACAACATAGAGATAACAAAAGATATAATTCAGTACAGCAACTTAATCATAAACACCAATATTCATCGGATCCCAACAAACCAACATCATAGAATTACATAACGGTGATCTCAATCATGTAGGGCAGCTCATGAGATCTAAACATGAAGCACATGGTGGAGAAGACAACCATCTAGCTACTGCTATGGACCCATAGTCCAAGGTAGACTACTCACTCATTGCTCCGGAGGCAAGCATGGCGATGAAGAAGACCTCTGGTGGCGATTCCCCTCTCCGGCAGGGTGCCGGGAAGAGCTTCTGGACCCTCCCGATCTTCGAGTCGACGGCGACGGCGGATCGCGATGTATTCTAGAAAACTGATCGGGCCCTTAGGTTTTTCTCGTCGGGGGGTCTTTATAGGCGAAGGGGCGTCGTCAGAGGTGGAGCCAGGCTCCCTCACACAGGGGTGGCGCGGCCAGGGGCTAGGCCGCGCCGCCCCCTTGTGTGGGGCCCTGGTGGCCCCTCTCCGTCTCTCCTTCGGATGTCTGGAAGCTTCCGGGTAAAATATGACTTCAGGAACTTGTTTCGTCCAATTCCGAGAATATTTCCTGTGTTTCACTTCTGAAACACAAAAACAGCAGAAAACAGGAAACTGGCACTGTGGCACTTCGTTAATAGGTTAGTTCCGGAAAATATATAAAAGTGCCACTAAGTGTAACGAAACAATAGGCAAATGGTGTAAAAACAAGCATGGAGCATCAAAAATTATAGATACGTTTGAGACGTATCAAGCATCCCCAAGCTTAACTCCTGCTCGTCCTCGAGTAGGTAAGTGATAACAAAGAATAATTTTTGAGGTGACATGCACCTACACAATCTTGATCATATATGTAAGCATTGGTGAGCTGGGATCAATAGAACTTAAAACATGGGCATGAAAGATATAATCATGACAATAGGAACTTAGCAACCACATTGTAAACATGTAAATGAACACAAACAAAAGATCATGATAATGAAACAATGAAAGTCAAATGTGTGTTCAAATCATAAGGAAAAACATACAATTGATTTTCAGCTTGTCCTTCAAAGATAGAAAAACATAAATGCATAGGACACCTTCAAGTTTAAGAGGGCGACTAGATACAAATAACTTAAGAACAAGTGAAACCAATCATCATGAGTCAATCAATGAACTTTGGGACAATGCATATCACACTAAGAAGGACAACTATGCTCTCTTAATGGTGCATAAAGAAAGAAGGTGGTGACTCAACATAAAAGTAAAAGAAAGGCCCTTCGCAGAGGGAAGCAGTGATTTAAACATGTGCTAGAGCTTTTCATTTGTAAAACAGAGAGATAAAACTTGATTTTGAGAGGTGGTTGTCTTTGTCAACGACTGGCAATGGGGTTCTTACTATCTTCCATACAAAAATGAAGCAAGTTTTTTTGAGAGAGAGATTGGCACTTCGTGCTCTTTTTATAAAACTTGGCACTCCTCCCCACCTTTTCCTTTCACATACCATGGCTAACCGATTCCATCGGGTGCCCACCAACATTCACATTCTTTGTAGGAGTGCCTTTTTTTCTTTCTTTTTTTTCTCTTTTTTTTTCTTTTTGGAATAAGCAATATGGAAGATAGCAAATCCGACCACTACGTCCCCATGAGCTGAAAACAGTGTCACAAAACGAGAAGTGTTTTGAAGGTTTTTGAAAGGTAGCACACGAAAATTTTACTTTGGAATGGCTTACAAATACCATGCATAGGAATTTATAGTGGACACAATGGCAAACTTGGCTTTTAGGAGTTGGATGCACGAGTAGAGCTCATACTCAGTACAAGGTGAGGGCTAGCAAAAGACTGGGAGCGACCAACTAAGAGAGCAATAATGGCCATAATCATGCAAAGCGACAAAGCGACATTAAAAGAAGCATAAGATGGCATCAAAAGTCAAAAACTAAATGATCATGAAGGCTAATGGCGACTTTGTAAGAGTCTAACATGTGTGAGCATGCGCCAAGTCAACCCAAATAAAGCATCAAGGAGAAAACCAAAATAATGCTTCCATACAATAAAAACAACGCATGATTTTTTCAAAGGCTCATTAAGCAATCTCAGTTATTTGAGACAAGTCATGCTACAGCAAAACCACTAAGCATACTATCAAAAAGACATCAAGCATGACATGAAAAAGCCTAAGCCGCAGTCTACACAAGCTCCTTCTTGTACCACTATTTTGCACAAAGCTTTTTCTCTTTTCCAACACCATTTGAAATTTTTATAAACACCTCTTTTGATGAAAACCAATAAGGATCAGAGGCAAAAATACACCTTGATGAAAAGATATGACAAGATCTGAACGCAAATCAAGGCGAAAACGAAAACCAAAAGCAGTAGCAGAAAAGGTAGAACACTCGATAAACGATAAGAGTGAAAACTAGAGCGTTCTTTGCAAATGAAAACAAGCAACTTCTCCAAAGGAAATTTGTTGGGGTCCAACCATTTATTGCAGCAAACAAATAAACTAAACCAACTAAGAAAACTAAAACAACTGACGCTCCAAGAAAAACACATAGTGCATGAAGCAATAAAAATATAGTGTCTTGAAAGGTGACCTGATTTTTGCCGATGAAGAAGGGGTGCCTCGGGGGCATCCCCAAGCTTTGACGCATTGACTTCTTGGATATTTCTTGGGGTGATGCATGGGCATCCCCAAGCTTGAGCTTTTGTCCATTCTTCAACTCATCTCATCATTCTCCAATCCCTACACTTGAAAACTTCCTTCATACAAAACTAAACACAATTCTATTAGCAACATTAGTGTAAGCATAAAATATATTCAACCTCTTTTAGCTTCATGTTTCAACCCAAAACCACCACATATAAAGTATATACTACTGTAGCAACTTCCACAAGAGTTCCATGATCAAAAAGAACTCAAAAGAAAGCGATAAAGTGGCAAAAACAAATATTGGCAGAAATCTGTCAAAACTGAACAGCTGACAAAGGACGAATTTTTGAGGGATTTTCTGTTGCTCAAATCAAAAAGTGTTCAACTAAGAAAAGTTTGGATATAACCTGGGGCATATGCACAAGAAATCTCAGGTCCAAAAGATAAACAGAGAATTTTCACGAATTTTTACGGTGCAGCACCGAAAACAGTTTCAGGACAGCAACATCCCCAAATCTTTACCTCACTCAAATTAGAGGCTTCTCTTGGCACAAAAACGAAATAAACAAGATAAGGAGCGGTCATTACAGTAGTAATGACTTCCAAGACTCAAATAAAATAAAAAGTACTGAAAAGTAAACGTTGGGTTATCTCCCAAGAGTGCTTTTCTTTAACGCCTTTGAGCTAGGCGCAGAAAATTGTGAATCAAGTAATATCAAGTGATGAAGTGCTAGGATCAGCACGTGCTTTACGTCTCCCTTTCTTACCTTTGCTCTTGACTCTAGGAAAGACATAGTTATTGCAAGGTGGAGTAGTAAATGTTATATTGCATTTTCCCACATCGATAACGACGCCAAGGAGCTTCAGAATGGATCTTCCAAGTGTGATTTGTCCTTTTCCTACACATTCAATAACAAGATAATCAGTAGATATCATTCTTCCTAGGATTTTTGTAAAGACTCCTTCAGCTATTCCAAGGGGAGATATGGTGGCATTGTTAGTAAGAAAAATTTCTTCTCCTCCCACAGAAAGCTTCCAAAGGCTCAAAGATTCATAAACATCCTTTGGCATGAGACAAAATTCAGACATAATATCACAACGAGCATGAAAAGTTTCACCACTAATGGTGATTTTTATTGTAGGATACCAGCTCGAAGGTTCAGTATTTGTTGGCACATAATCAAAATGCTGGCGCAAAGTATTGTAGCAAGAATTCAAACTAGCAGTGTGAGTCTCAAGAGTATTAAGTCTATTAAAAATGCTCACAAGAGAGGAATCAAAATAGGTTGGCATGCTATAAATTGTAATCAACTTTTTAATAATATTGAAGGCTTGATCTCCATCACAATGAAGGAAATCTCCTTCTGCAGTAGCATCCAAAGCATATCTATAATGAAGAGAAAGTCCAAAGTAAAAGCTACTAAGAAGCAAACTCAAAGTCATTTTAGGTTTAGTTTTTCCATGCCAATCATAAATTCTAGACCAAGCTTCTTTAAAGCTTTCCTCATCTTTCTGCTTAAAGGTAAAGACCATGTCCTCGGGGGACATAGTAGTAGCAACTAAACTAGACATGATAAACTAAAAGCAAAGAAATAACAACTACCAAGGATTCTAATTTTTTTGGGTTTTTGATATAAAAAGCAATGCAGGTAAAATAAATAAAGTAAAGCAAAACAAATAACAAAGTAAAGAATGTGTGTGCGAAGAACTCCCCTCGCAGAAGTCTTCTCTCTTCCCCGGCAACGGCGCCAGAAAAATAGCTGCTACTCCAAGTTGATGTGGGAGCAAACTGTCCTTGTGCGTGGTGAACGACCAGCCCGTTGGGAACCCCAAGAGGAAGGTATGATGAGTGTAGCGGCTAGTTTTCCCTCAATTAAGAAACCAAGGTTTATCGAACAGGAGAAGAGAGAAGATGACGACTGAAGGTATTGTGGATCCTGCACACACACAACCAAATACTTTGTTCCCAACTTGCGATGACGTTGTCAATCTCACCGGTTTGCTTGAAACAAAGGTTATGAGTGTATCGAGTGGAAAACAGTAGTAATATGAGTAAAGTAAACAGTGCGGGGAAAGTAAATAGGTGATTGCAATATGATTAAAATAGGACCGGGGTCCACAGTTCACTAGTGGTGTCTCTCCATAGATAAAATAACATGCTGGGTAAACAAATTACAGTTGGGCAATTGATAGAATAAAGATAACGTGATATGTCAAGAAGATCACTATGAGATTTACTCTGGCATTACAACAAAATACATAGACCGCCATCCAACTGCATCTATGACTAATAATCCACCCCCAGGGATATCATCCGAACACCCTAGAAGTATTAAGTTGCGAACAACAGATAATTGCATTAAGCAAAGTGTGTAATGTAAACAAAGCATATGCCCTTGAGCATACGAATGTTGTTTTCTCCCTAGTAGCAACAGCACATCTACCACCTTAGAGGTTTCTGTCACTCCCCCGGGTGAAATAGAGACATGAACCCACTATCGAGCATAAATACCCCCTCTTGGAGTCACTAGCAACTACTCGGCCAAGATAGCTACTAACAACGGAGAGCATGCAAGATCATAAACAACATAGAGATAACAAAAGATATAATTCAGTACAGCAACTTAATCATAAACACCAATATTCATCGGATCCCAACAAACCAACATCATAGAATTACATAACGGTGATCTCAATCATGTAGGGCAGCTCATGAGATCTAAACATGAAGCACATGGTGGAGAAGATAACCATCTAGCTACTGCTATGGACCCATAGTCTAAGGTAGACTACTCACTCATCGCTCCAGAGGCAAGCATGGCGATGAAGAAGACCTCCGGTGGCGATTCCCCTCTCCGGCAGGGTGCCGGGAAGAGCTTTTGGACCCTCCCGATCTTCGGGTCGACGGCGGCGGCGGATCGCGATGTATTCTGGAAAACTGATCGGGCCCTTAGGTTTTTCTCGTCGGGGGGTCTTTATAGGCGAAGGGGCGTCGTCAGAGGTGGAGCCAGGCTCCCTCACACAGGGGTGGCGCAGCCAGGGGCTAGGCCGTGCCGTCCCCTTGTGTGGGGCCCTGGTGGCCCCTCTCCGTCTCTCCTTCGGATGTCTGGAAGCTTCCGGGTAAAATATGACTTCAGAAACTTGTTTCGTCCAATTCCGAGAATATTTCCTGTGTATCACTTCTGAAACACAAAAATAGCAGAAAACAGGAAACTGGCACTGTGGCACTTCGTTAATAGGTTAGTTCCGGAAAATGTATAAAAGTGCCACTAAGTGTAACGAAACAATAGGCAAATGGTGTAAAAACAAGCATGGAGCATCAAAAATTATAGATACGTTTGAGACATATCAGACACTTTGCCAAAACTTGGTTTTTAGGAGTTGGATGCACGAGTAGAGCTCATACTCAGTACAAAACGAAGGCTAGCAAAAGACTGGGAGCGACCAACTAAGAGAGCAATAACGGCCATAATCATGCAGAGCGACAAAGCGACATTAAAAGAAGCATAAGATGGCATCAAAAGTCAAAAACTAAATGATCATAGAGGCTATGGAAACTTTGTATGAGTCTAACATGTGTGAGCATGCGCCAAGTCAACCCAAATAAAACATCAAGGAGAAAACCAAAATAATGCTTCCAAATAATTAAAACAACGCACGATTTTTTCAAATGCTCATTAAGCAATCTCAGTCATTTGAGACAAGTCATGCTACAGTAGAACCACTAAGCATGCTATCAAAAAGATATCAAGCATGACATGCAAAAGCCTAGGCCGCAGTCTACACAAGCTCCTTCTTGTAGCACTTTTTTGCATAAAGCTTTTTCTCTTTTCCAACACCATTCAAACTTTTTATAAACACTCTTTTGATGCAAACCAATATATACTAGAGGCAAAAAATACACCTTGATGAAAAGATATAACAAGATCTAAACACAAATCAAGGCAAAAATCAAAAGCTAAATGAGTTCTAGAAAAAGAGAACACTCATCGAAACGAATGAAAAACGGAGTGTTCTTGGCAAATGAAAAGCAAGGCAACTTCTCCAAAAGAAATTTGTTGGGGTCCAACCATTTATTGCAGCAAACAAAACTAAACTAAACTTAAAACTAAAAACAACTGACGCTCCAAGAAAAATGCATAATGCATGAAGCAATAAAAATATAGTGTCTTGAAAGGTGACCTGATTTTTGCCGATGAAGAAGGGGTGCCTCGGGGGCATCCCCAAGCTTTGACACTTGTACTTCTTGGATATTTCTTGGGGTGATGTATGGGAATCCCCAAGCTTGAGCTTTTGTCCATTCTTCAACTCATCTCATCACTCTCCGATCCCTACACTTGAAAACTTCCTTCATACAAACCGAAACACAAATCTATTAGCAACATTAGTGTAAGCATAACATAGAATCAACCCTTTTTGCTTCAGGTTTCAACTCAAAACCACCACATATAAAGTATATACTACTGTAGTAACTTCCCCAAAAGTTCCGTGATCAAAAGAACTAAAAAAGAAAGCGATAAAGCGGCAAACACAAATATTGGCAGAAATCTGTCAAAATAGAACAGCTGACAAAGGTCGAATTTTTAGAGGGTTTTCTGTTGCTCAAATCAAAAAGTGTTCATCTAATGAAAGTTTGGATATAACCTGGGGCACATGCACAAGAAATAGCAGGTCCAAAAGATATACAGAGAATTTTCACGAATTTTTATGGTGCAGCACCGAAAACTATTTTAGGACAGCAACATCCCCAAATCTTACCTCGCTCAAATTAGAGGCTTCTCTTGGCACAAAAATAAAATAAAGAGGATAAGGAGAGGTCATTACACTAGTAATAACTTTCAAGACTCAAAAAAAGAAAAAGAACTGAATGTAAAAACATTGGGTTATCTCCCAAGAGTGTTTTTCTTTAACGCCTTTGAGCTAGACGCAGAAAATTGCGAATCAAGTAATATCAAGTGATGAAGCATCAAGCTCATAATTTGCTCTAAGAATAGAGTCAAAAACTAATTTATTTCTCTTTCTAGGGAAGTGTTCCATACCTTACTTAAGTGGAAATTGATATTTGATGGTGCCTTCCCTCATATCAATGATGGCACCTACAGTTCGAAGAAAAGGTCTTCCCAAAATAATAGGACATGAAGCATTGCATTCAACATCCATGACAAGAAAATCAACGGGAACAAGGTTATTATTAACCATAATAAGAACATCATTAATTCTTCCCAAAGGTTTCTTCTTAGCAACATCAGCAATAGGAACATCATAATAACACTTTTCAAGCGGTGGTAAATCAAGCATATCATAAATCTTTCTAGGCATAATAGAAATACTAGCACCTAGATCACATAAAGCATGGCAATCAAAACCATTAACATGCATATCAATGATGGGTTCCCAACCATCTTCTAACTTCTTGGGAATAGAAGCTTTTTGCTTCAACTTTTCATCCCTAATTTTCATAAGAGCATTGGTAATATGCTTAGTAAAAGCAATATTTAAAAAACTAGCATTGGGAGTCAAAGCAAGCTTTTGTAGGAACAAAATAAATTCAGATATATTGCAGCCATCAACATCAAAATCATTACAGGAAATAGAGCTATCATCTCCTACACTCCGAAAAATTTTAGCACTCTTTTGAGAAAAAGTTTTGGCAGTTTTAGGCTTTTTAACACAAGGAGTGGGAGTTTTCTCTACACCAATCAAAGTAAGAGGATTGCTAGCATTAGGAGCAACATCATTAGAGGTAGTAATGGTACATACCTTTATCTCTCTAGCCATCTCATCTTCTCTTTCCCACCTGGCATGCAATTCTGCTAGCATCCTAACATTTTCCTCAATTCTGCTAGCATCCTAAAAGGAATATTCTCTTTCACATCATTAGGCAGCACTTTTAATTTCAGAAGTTCAACATCATGAGCAAGGCTATCAACTTTAGAAGCAAGAATATCAATTTTTCCTATCTTTTTCTCAACAAACTTGTTAAAAGCATTTTGCTTGCCGATGAATTCCTTGAGCATTACCTCAAGCTCGGAGGGCGCGGCCCTAGTGTTGTTGGAGGAATTACCATAAGAGTTACCATAACCATTACCATTGGTAGAAGGATACGGCCTATAATTGCTACTAGCAAAATTGTTCCTATAAGCATTGTTGTTGAAATTATTATTTCTAATGAAGTTTACATCAACATGCTCTTCTTGAGCAACCAAAGAGGCCAAAGGGACATTATTAGGATCTACATGAGTCCTATCATTAGAAAGCATAAGCATAATAGTATCAATCTTATCACTCAAGGAAGAGGTTTCCTCAACAGAATTTGCCTTCTTACCTTGTGGAGCTCTCTCGGTGTGCCATTCAGAGTAATTTACCATCATATTGTCAAGAAGCTTTATTGCGGCGCCCAAGGTAAGGGACATGAAGGTGCCTCCAGCAGCTGAATCAAGTAGGTTCCTCGAAGAAAAATTCAGTCCTGCATAATTTTTTTGAACAATCATCCAAGTAGTCAGTCCATGAGTGGGACAATTCTTTATCATAGCTTTCATTCTTTCCCAAGCTTGAGCAACATGTTCATTATCAAACTGACTAAACTTCATAATATTGCTATGCAAAGCTATAATCTTAGCAGGAGGATAGTATCTACCAATAAAAGCATCCTTACACTTAGCCCATGAATCAATACTATTTTTAGGCAAAGACAGTAACCAATCCTTAGCTTTTCCTCTCAAAGAAAAAGGAAACAACTTAAGCTTAATAATATCACTTTCAACATTCTTATATTTTTGCATCTCACATAGCTCAACAAAATTATTGAGATGAGCTGCAGCATCATCAGTACTAGCACCAAAAAATTGCTTTTTCATAACAAGGTTCAACAAAGCAGGCTTAATCTCATAAAAATTTCCAGCAGGAGCAGGTGGCGCAATAGGAGTGCAGATAAAATCACTATTGTTCATGCTAGTAAAGTCACACAACTTGGTGTTTTCAGGAGTAGCCATTCTAGCAAACTAAAAGCAGACAAGTAAAAACAACTACAAAGGATTCTAATTTTTTTTGGGTTTTTGATAAAACAATGGAAGTAAAGCAAAACAATAAACAAAGTAAAGGATGTGTGTGCGAAAACTCCCCTCACAGAAGTCTTCTTCTTCCTCCCCGGTAACGGCGCTAGAAAAGAGCTTGATGTGGTACGGTGTTGATAGTTTTTCACCATCCAGTTGGGAACCCCAAGAGGAAGGTATGATGAATATAGCAGCAAGGTTTTCCCTCAGTTAAGAAACCAAGGTATGTCGATCAGGAGAGGAAGGAGCCAATACGACTGAAGGTGATGCCCGCTAGTCTAGTGACACTCCAACAAGGGCGCCGTTTACGATAAAACGAGTTAGCGCATCTTCAACTAGTAGCAACGTGGAACCTGCACACAACACAACCAAATACTTTGCTTCCAACTTACGATGAGGTTGTCAATCTCACCGGTTTGCTGTAAATAAAGGAATGAGTATATCGAGTGGAAAATAGTAATAGTATGCGAGGAAAGTAAACAGTGCGAGTAAAGTAAACAGATGATAGCAATATGATAAAAATAGGACCGGGGTCCATAGTTTACTAGTGGTGTCTCTCCATAAGATAAAATAATACATGCTGGGTAAACAAATTACAGTTGGGCAATTGATAGAATAAAGACAACGTGCATATGATGAGAGGATCACTATGAGATTTACTCTGCGCATTACAACAAGATACATCGACCACCATCCAACTGCATCTATGACTAATAATCCACTTGTGGCGAATCAGTCCGAGAACTCCACAAGTATTAAGTTGCGAACAATAGATAATTGCATTAAGCAAGGTGTCTAATGTAAACAAAGCATATGCCCTCAAGCATATGGATGTTGTTTTCCCCCTAGTAGCAACAGCACATCTACAACCTTAGAGATTTCTGTCACTCCCCCAGATTAAATAGAGGCATGAACCCACTATCAAGCATAAATACCCCCTCTTGGAGTCACTAGCAACTACTCGGCCAAGATAGCTACTAACAACGGAGAGCATGCAAGATCAGAAACAACATAGAGATAACATAAGATAATATTCAGTACTTCAACTCAATCATAACGCCAATATTCATCGGATCCCAACAAACACAACATATAGAATTACATAACGGTGATCTCAATCATGTAAGGGAGCTCATGAGATCTAAACATGAAGCACATGGTGGAGAAGACAACCATCTAGCTACTGCTATGGACCCATAGTCCAAGGTAGACTACTCACTCATCGCGTCAGAGGCAAGCATGGCGATGAAGAAGACCTCTGGTGGCGATTCCCCTCTCCGGTAGGGTGCCGAGAAGAGCTTCTGGACCCTCCCGATCTTCGAGTCGACGGCGGCGGTGGATCGCAATGTATTCTAGAAAAGTGATCCGGTCTTTAGGTTTTTCCCATCGGGGGGTCTTTATAGGCGAAGGGGCATCGTCAGGAGTGGACCGAGGCGACCTCACACATAGGTGGCACGGCCAGGGCCTGGGCCATGCCGCCCTGTTGTATGGGGCCCTTGTGGCCCCACTTCATCTCCTCTTCGGTTCTCTGGAAGCTTCGGTGAAATTCTGGGTGACTGGCTTTGGTTTCATCCAATTCCGAGAATATTTCCTGTGTAACTTTTCTGAAACAAAAAAATAGCAGAAAACAGGGAACTGGCACTGTGGCGACTTGTTAATAGGTTAGTTCCGGAAAATGCATAAAAGTGCCATGAAGTGTAATGAAACACTAAGCAAATGGTGTTAAAACAAGCATGGAGCATCAAAAATTATGGATACATTTGAGACGTATCAGCGCGCGCATTGGCGACCCCGCTTCGGAGAACGCCATTCATGGCCGCGAGTACCCCCGTCCATGCATCGTCTGCATTGGCATGGGGTTCCGCAGCGATCCTCCCCAAGATCTCTGGCAGGGGCGGCGACGAGGCTCTGGAGGGCCCCGGCTCTGTGGAGGTCGCCCCCCTTTTGCCACGCAGCGAGGGGGTTGTCCTTGCTTCGGTCGGTGCGGCTGGCGCGGTCGGAGGTCCCTCCGGGGTGCAGGTGGTGCTGGCCATCATGGGGGCAACAGGCGCTGCCCCCGTGGTCTCTGGTGTGCCCCCTGCGCTAGAGGGCTCGGTCGTGTCGGGAGCCGGCGTGGCTCCCATGGTGGATGGCGCATCTGCAGACGCGCAATCTTCTTCTTCTCTGGCGGCGCGTGGCGGTGTCGCCGGTGTGGCAGTGGACACCGGGTCAGGGCCCGACGTGGTCTGGCTGGTCTTCCTCTTCTTCTCTTCCTTCTTCTCCTCGGCATCCCTGGGAAGGAGGAAGGGGGAGGGAGTTAGGAAAAAAGGTATGCCAAGAGTAAAGGATTTTTGCAGGAATACTCACGAGGCATCGTGCTCCACCCACCCCCTCTTGGCCGGGAGGGCTGAGGCCAGTGGTGGGGGCGAGGAGGACTCGCCGTTCGGCTTCTTGCCGTGGGAAGTTCCTGCCTCAGGACGCCAGCTGGCGTGCTCGTCGTTGAATTTGGAGCGGTGCTCAGCCTCTAGGCGGGCGTGGCGCTCCTCCTCCTCTAGGCCTCGCGAGGAGGACTCGTCAGCGTCTCCTTCGGTGGGCTGATCTGGCAGGGCGGATTCATCGGAGGAGGAGTCTGAGAGTACCACGGTACCCTCAGGGCGCCTCCAGTGGGCCAGACGCTCGCCAGATTCAACGCCGTCATCGCCAAGATCTCTGGAAGCCGAAGGCCCCGCCCCTCGCGCCATCGAACCCTGTTCTGAGCTGGCCACCGGCGCGCTCGAAAGAGGGTCGGGCACGACGCCATCAGCGAGGAACGGGCCCCAGGCATTGAACTTCAGGATCCCCGCTGTGACGCGGCTGGTCTCCCGAGCGCCCAGATTATACATCGGCAGGGCGGTGCGTAGAATGGCGGGGACGGCGGCAGAAGAGAAGAAAGCTCTGATTACCTCCTCTCGAGCGTCGGCGTTGAGCTCGCTGATGTGAAGCCGGAGGTCGTCTCCAGCCCTGTGCCTCCAAATCTCCCGGCGGTGGTCTTGCAGGGGGGCGATGCATCGGGTGACGAACTCCACCCCGACTATGGTTCCAGTGACGCCGGCCTTCCGGAGATCTTGGATTCGCGGGCGGAGCATCTTCAGGGTCTCCTCAGGAAGGGCCTCGCTGGCCCAGGTGGTGATCTTGGTGGGAGGCACTCCGGTGACGAGGAAAAGCTCGGATTCTTCCAGGATGTCAATGAAGAGCCAGTGGCTTCAAAAGTCTTCAACCTTCTTCATCCACTTCAAGTCGATGAAGTTGCCTTCCGTCCCAGCGGTGGCGATGAAGAAGACGCAGCCGGAACTCTGTTTCAGCCCAGAGGACCGAAGGGAGAAGAGGTGGCGGAAGTACGCCACCGACGGCTTGATGCCAATCCACGCCTCGCAGGCGTAGGCGAAGACCGCCAGCAAGGTGATGGACTTGGGGTGCAGGTGGATGCCCTAGATCTCATAGGTCTCCAGGATCACCAGGAAGAAGGGGGAGAATGGCGGCACCAGGCCGGCGAAGACAGAGAAGAGGAAGAAGGGTTGCGCCGTCGCGGGCAAAGTGTCCCACGGCGCGCGGCCGTGCCAGATGCGGGTTTCGCCCCACTCGCTGTTCTTGCTCCCGACCATCTCTCGGACGGTCTAGAGCTCGCGGCTGCTCTTGATGCGGGAATCGAGCAGGGGCGCCGCCGGCTGCGGCGTCGCCTCAGAAGACCTCGCTGCTCCGGCGGCCCTGCGCGGTGCCATGGCTCTGGGCGGGGGCGACTTGCAATGGGAGGATCGAAGGCTAAGAGGATTGGGATTCGCAAGCTCTTCAGAAAAGGGGAGCGGCGGCGGCGATGTGTTGTGAAGGAGGAGAAGGAGCCTTCTCTGCTAAGCTTTAAAGGAGGCAGCAAGGGCGCGGTTTCCGAAACATCGCCCTTGATGCGATGGTTCGAAAACGCCCGTTACTCCACCCACTACGCACGATCTCCACGCCGCTTCGTCTCGCCAACCGCAGGGGCGCCACATGTCCGCAGCCTCTGCATCTTCACATGATCCTCTGACCGCATGGTTGACGCGTGCCGTTGGAGGGCCTAGCAGCTTCTGGGGGCCCCTGGCCATTCGCTCCCTCAGGAGGGTGCGTTCGCGGGCCAGGCTCCCGGGGGCTACTGTCGGTGTTCTGGATACCGGGGTATCCCGGTCCACCTGCTCCTGAGCCCCTTCAACGGCCCAACTTTGGCCCAGGGGAGGAACGACGACTGAAGCTCAGTGGAGAAGACCCTCATGAGGAGGCGCCTCATGAGGAGAACGACGGCCAAACGGCTAAGGACCAGAAGACCTCCTCACGAGCTGTTTCTCATGAGGGGAAGGACCACATCCACGTCAGCTCGGCACGTTTTCGTGCTGAGCAAGAAGATAAGAGCAGAAGACTGCGTACCGTCCACGCTACTCCCGACAGGGAGGAGACCAACTTTTGCCGTGCCTGCATAAAGCTGCACAGTGGTTGTTGGCCACCCCCCTAAAAATAGTGTGGATGGTGCAGGGCGCCAGAGGAGGACGTCAGCTTCCTCCATCCACTCCCGTGGACCGGCGCCACCACTCTATGAAGACTACGTCTACAGAAGACCCACGTCTACAGCTGTCCTCCCTCCTTGGCCGTGTGTGTCAACCCCTTCCCCAAGATGATAAGGGGAAGGAGGACCAGGGCGCTATAAAAGGAGGGGAGGCCACCCCTTAGAGGGGATCCGATCTTCTTTTCCGGGCTCCTAGCTAGGCTAAGTTGGTTCTTCTACCTCTGACCAGCTAGAGCTCTGTAACCAAGACCTTGTACTCCTCGCGAGGTATCGCGTCGTAATACAAGAAGGCAGGAAGTAGGGGCTTTACCTCACCACGAGGGCCCTGAACCTGGGTGAAGCTCGGCGTCTCCCTCTCTGCAGTGCGTTGTGCGTTCGACGTCTCGAGGCTTCCGTCACCGTGTTTTGTTGCGATCTAAGATCTCCCACGTTCAGCCCCCTG
This sequence comes from Dactylis glomerata, assembly GCA_007115705.1. Lineage (NCBI taxonomy): Eukaryota > Viridiplantae > Streptophyta > Magnoliopsida > Poales > Poaceae > Dactylis > Dactylis glomerata. The sequence continues at coordinate 1,528,464 of QXEO01000685.1, read as the reverse complement.
CGTTCGAATCTTTGGGTCCGTCGCGTGGTACCCCGTGTTCTTGCGACACGAAATCCATCGACAATCCCCATGGTGGAAAGCGATGACACTGGGAGCAACGGTGTTCTCGGGCCGATCTGGGCCATTTGAGCCACCTGCTGCATCACCGACTGGCTTGCGGAGGTTTTTGGTGCTGTCCTGCGGCATGAGGGCATCGGGATCTGTGGTCCCGGTATGGTGGTCGTGGCCTCCTCCTCCATCGGAGTTGGTCGATAGGCTAGTTGCGGATGATTTTGCATCTAGTATCGGCTACGAGTGGGGAGACAAAGTTGTCGATGAAAATCGTGCTCTGACTCCGGTCTTAGCGGGCAATGGCGGCGTCTTGACGTCGTTACCTAGTCAAAGGCATTGCATGTGCAGTCTTCGGTTGCTCACTCATGCTGCTCTGAGGGAAACTCCATATCTAGCTATCCTAGATCGGACGATGACGATGCTTTGACGTCGCTCTACCGCTTGAGGACATCATTTTTGGATCAACACTGGTTGGTTATGGCAAGAGGCGGAGTGGTGCTCTTCAACCGCGTAGCCGGCGATGATTCTTGGCGGCATGGCGCAACGGGATCTCGATGTTGGTCGTGGCTTGATTGGCTCGCGCATGATAGTGGAACCGTCTGGCGCCATGGTGGTGTGGATGATAGGCCTGGTAAGGGCTTTCGCTTCGGTCACTCTGGAGATGGCTGGCAGATAGAGGTGGTGGTGATCTCTGGAACTTGCGCACAAGGCGGGTCTTTTGGATGTTACCTAGGAGTCGGCGATGACGGTGGTCAGAGCACAAGGCTCCTTCTATTCTTCTAGCTTTGTATTAGATTGGTGGTGCTTTGACATCTTTAGTTGGTGGCTTTGGTTTGTAAGATCGATGCAATGCTTTTTGTCGGCTTTCGTTGAATAATTGAAATAAAAGAAAGTCCTATAAATGCAGAGGGTAGGGCTCACCCATATTAAATAAAAAGTATATTTATTTGTGGACACATGGAGTATGTACCTCCGGACACAACAGCATGTGCAAAACTTCAACCGGACAGCCTCGTTGTACTCTATGTTTCGTAGACATGGATATCAGTATAGGTAAGGCATCAATTGCTTAACGATCGACATGTTAACATGTCGCCGTCATCTACTGGGAATGTGAGGTCAGGATCGTATCGCCGTGAAGCTGATCTTCATCCAGCCTCTGCCAGCCTGAGTAACAGTGTAACCTCGCCCTCATGGCACAGCAAGACGAATTTTCCAATGAATTAAGTAGCATCCGAATACTCAGCTAGAAGGTGTGCGCATTGACTTGTTTTACCAGAATACTTTATTAGCAACAAAATTATTACGTATTGACAGAAAAAAAATGCTTATTAACCTAAGCTTTAAGCTTAGTGGTGATCCAGTGTGCTGAGACCATCCCGACAGGTGCTTTAACAGCCGTTGGATCTTCACCTTAGAGGATCTAAGTCGTCGGTTTAGTCTGGTCAGAAAATTAAAGGTACTTTTGCTCCCTGTTTCTTCTCCAGTTGACACTGGGCCCAATTTTACTACAAAGCCATAGTACACAACAAAAGTAAACCTTCGCCAGTGTAAAAAGTACAAAGCTAACGCAGCTCTCGCTCGTGCGGGCGCACCCCCAGACCCGACCCCGAAGGCCCATCATCAGTCATTCTCTCTTTCTCCTCTCTGTTTTCACCCAATCTCTAGGGTTCCTGTTGCCGAGGCGGCCACCCGGCGACGTCCCTCCGGTTCTCCCAGCTGCCCCTTTCCTCTTCATCCGCCCTCGCTAGCCCCATTACGCGTTTTCCTCGCGTCCCCTTCTCCAAATTGCTGCCTCCTCCAGCCAGTGGCCTGCACCCCTCAAATCGGATGGGGAAAATCCGGATTCTGGCTCCGTCTGTGGGATAGCGGCATCGGCGGTTGGGAGAAGCAGGGGGAAGGTGGTCCTGGTGGTGGAGATAGCAGCAGCAGTCGCATACCAGAAAGGGCGACCAGATTCATGTCAAGCGCCCGGTGGGAAGCGCAGAGAACTGGCGACCCGCGACGAGCCGACCAGGCGGGGGTGGGTGTGCGGCAAGCCGGTGACCGATTCAGTCCAGTGCACGCCAGGCGGAGGCGGAGCGGATCGATTGGTTCAATCCACTGCACTCCAGCACACAGTGCAGCTCCGGCTAAGGTACTAAACAGGCACAAATTTTCCTCTTTGTGAAGAAAGTGACTAATGATGATGGTATAAAAAAATTCATGGCAGTGAGAAGACGTACAGTAGTGTAACTAGCCGCAAGCCATATGTTATATATGTGTACCTCCACTCACTAGGATTTTTCAGGTTTCCTGTTTTTTTAAGGTTCATGTTCTTAAATGAGATACATAATAAGATCCTGGGCAGCTACCTCTTGCCTATGCTACTTCTGCCTCTCATGGCCTCGCTGAAATTGCTGATAGGCTTGAGGGAAATTGTTCCTTTTGTTCCTGAAGGAAAATCTCACTCACTTTTGATCCCTATGTCCCTCTCATATCTAGCGTTGATTGACCACGAAACAGTGCGGCTTTGTGAAGTTTGTTCAGAGATATGTGATTAGCCCATACATTAAATAATTTTTCAGATCTTCCCCACATAGATTTTTGTTTGGTAAAACTACCTATCACCATGATGAAATAGGCGATGTCAGTATTTTTCCTTTCTCATGCTTAAACGCTTGTGTTTTGAGATATTTTCATACATGATTATTCATGCCTTTGCTAATTGAATCGTTCCAAAATCCATGACAACGGATTTTGTGGAGTAAACAGTCTGAAGGACATAGGTTTGTGGAGTACTTCATGGTTTTGTGTTCATAGAATGCCAAATATTGACCAACCATTTAGGATAAACTTGGCTTCATTTAGCATGGGTGATAAGCATTCCAATATTACTTCAGATCATTCCATATCTGTAGGCGATCTTGCTTCTCAAATCAATGATTCCGTGGTACTAGGACTTTATTCAGCAGGTACTCCTCTTTAAAGGGTTATGTTTTTGTGATAATAGAGTATTTTTTGTAAAGTCAATGTAGAAGAAGGCGGTAGTACAAATAAAAGAGGGAACGAATGGTGGAGTATTGTTTAAGTAGTATTTTACCAGGTAAAAAACATGACAACGGATCCAATAAATTTTTTTCCAAATGAAATAGGCGACAAATAGCGGAGTATATTGTTTGTCTAAATTACTGTAGAAGAAACCAACCAGAAACTACAGCCGAAGAAGGCAACTACCATCAAGAAGTTGTTATTGAAGATCACTATTCATTAACAGTTGAAAAACTTAAATAGTATAATTTTTCAAAAAAGAGGCGGCGATAATGCAATATTTTTTTTGGCGAAGTCATTGGTATGTTCCATCAACAAATGGTGGAGTATTATTTTCTATGTAGATAGTAGTACTTTTTTCCCATATAAAAGTGGCGATGACATATCCAACAATTATTATTTTCCAAATAAAATAGGCGACGAATAGAGAGATATTTTGTTTCCAAAATTACGAAAGGAGGGCCCGAATCTACTGTGAAAGAAGATAGATACCATCTAGAAATTATTTTACGTCTCTCTTATTTATTTATTTATTATTTTTAACAATGATATCTTAATTTCACAGCCGAGCACAATAAACAAGACATGAGATAAAAAGAAAGGTGAGAAGCTAATGTTGATAAACCTTGAATAACAATGGGTTGGACATGAACACAAGAGTGGTTAGCAATCAGGAAGGTTGCCGCTGCATAACGTAGCCTTGGTCCTATCCTTGATTCTATTGGGTAATGACAACACCAATAACGATGTTGATGATGTAAGCTTGCTAGATAGTTTGCACGAAGTGCCTCAGACAAGAATAAATGTAAAAAACAACTGATGCATTATGACTGAATCATGTACTCTTACTTGCTTAATTCGCAGTCTGTGATTTCACATTACTTGAATCAGTGTGCTTCATCAAGTGTAGAAACATCAAGCCACATATACCCATTAATTTTCCTGAACCATACTGGTATACTGCGGCTCTGTGCCTTTGAGATCGCTCAGATGGCATCATGTTTATTGAGTCTACAGGTACAATCATTATTACTATAGTTTCTTTACCTTGCTGAACCAATTGGACACATAGACATTGGTTATGGAATCATACAACTCGTGGTTCCATCTTCATTGAATATCCAAACTGTTTTTGTTTTTTAATTGAGATAACCAGACTCCTTATTGTCTAAAAAAAATGAACTAGAAAATGTAGTTATGGTTGACATTGACTTTTGGTATGCACATATTTTTTCTCTTGGTGCTTGAGCTGTTGAAATTGCCCTCTATACAACAAAATGTCAACAATGGTAACACCAATAAGGTGGAGTGCATAAATCAGAGGTGGGATCTATGCAGGATTATCTCACCATAGACATGGGAAGTTATCAGTTATATTTCAATAAGGTGGAGTATTGTTGTTTGGTAGCGTTATCATCTCCGTAGGGGGATTTATATTTGTCTTTGCATTTCTTGTGTGGTAAATTTACGCACTGAAAAATTATGCTGGAACAAGCAAATTAATTATTTCTTGAAAGTCCTTTCTTAGAAACACTAAACATATTAATGATGATGAAGGTACTAAAGTTTCAAGTTAGGGTCGCTCATTCATGTGGCATTGAAATAAGATGCTAGAAAAGGTAACCACGTTATCCATGATTGTAAGACAAGTCAAACAACTATGATGGCCACTTTATGCCAAACGCGGGGCAGCCAGGCCGGGCGAAGCCGGCCGGCCCGTCTAGTCTAATTAATGTTGGTTGCCAAGCTCACTAAAAAGTCTCTTCTGTCTCTCAGAAGGTTCTGGTGAAAACATCACACCAGTTTTCTATGAGAACTCTTGTAAAACATCATCTTCTCTCCCCGCATCCCCCCGTGTCGCACCCAGGCGACACCGGGGGCAGTCCACCAACCGCGCCGCCGGCAGGCGCCCACCTCCACGACCTCCGTCGCCGCCGCTGCCGCCGGCCCTTGCCGCGGTGGCGGCGGGCCCGGCTACCAAAGGTGGCTCGGGGTGCTCGCTTTCTCTGGGGGAGGCGCCGGCAGGCTTGTCCGACCGACTGGGACGACGACGACCTGCTCGTCGGCGCGCGGAAGCCGGGGCGGCGGCCCCGGGAGGCTGTGCTGCTCCCCTTGGTCGCTGGGGAGGCTGCAGCGGTCGTCGACGGCCGGCGGGTGCGGGGCTCGGCGGATCGGGGGCTCGCCCAGATCCGCGCACGGTCTTCGCCTGCTTGCCGGCGGCGCCTCCTGCCGCAGCTTGGGCTGTGCTTCGACGGCCGGGGTGGCTCGGCGCCGACGTCTGCAGGGGTGGTGGCGACTGGCGGCGGCGCGGTCTTGATGGCCCGGTTCTGGGCCCGCGATGGGCCGGGCGGGCCGCGTCGGGCGTGCGAGGTCGGCGACGAAGAGGTGCTGCTGTGGCTGCTGTGGTCGTTTCGATCGGCCGAGGTGGCTCGCGAGGGTGGCTTCGCTAGGTGGAGCATCGCGGCGGCCGGAGTTGGAGGAGGTGCTGCTGCTGCCCATGTTTGGGCGGTACTCCTGCCAGCATGGGGCTGGGCGGGTTGTCGTCTCCGAGCTGGTGTGCTCCGCGTGGTGCGGTGCTTCTAGTTTCGGATCGTCAGGCTAGCCTCCTTTTGCTCTGGTGGTCCGGCAGGGATGCCGGGACGGCGGTTCCGGGACGGCGGTGTGGCGGGGTGCACCACGGCATGAGGTGTTGTGGTGGGCAACGCGTGGACGCCGGAGTGGCGGCTCCGGGAGAGAGGTTTCCTGCAGTTATGCCTCTGGCCGCGTGGGCGGCGAGGTATGCTGTCGTGGGTGTCGACGTCGTCCCTCTTGCCGGTCCTCTTATCCGGGCGGCGTTGAAGTAGTGCACGGTGGCCAGTCCGATGTGCTGGCTGAAGGTCTTTCGGAGCTGATCCGGGTGAAAGCCTGTTCTTGGCCGATGGCCAAGCCGGCGATGGTGGTGCTTCGGGCTCCATCCCCTTCTTGAAGGCGTCGTCGAGGTGAAGCTCCATACCTTCTGCCTTCTCCGGGGGAAACCTTTGATCTGTTGATCGGATGATGACGGCGCTCCGGCGTCGTTTCCCTCTTGGGGGCATCATCCTTGGAGATGTGCATCGGCTGGAGGGACCAGTGGTTCGGTTTCGGTGGCGGGTGGAGGTTTCCGTGCGGATGGCTTGCGTGGCAACGTTGGTGGTGATCAGCGATGGTGGTTTGCGGCAGGATCTTGTTAGTCGGCTTCTCTTCCGGCGTGTTTGACTCGTCTTCCTCCTTGACTTCCCTTTGGTTGAAGTCGGAGCTGCAGCCTCGGGGGCGTGTGGCGACGATGACAGGCGATGGGCGGTCTCGGCGTGAGGTCTTTTGTCGACGCTGGTCCTGCGCATCTTCTCCCCGGAGCTCGTCTCCAGTATCGGAGCTGCCAGTCTTCTTCACGATGGGTCTACTGTTTGGCATAGGCCGGCGTGAGCTGGTAGCCAGGTTGGCCGGGTGCGCCTTGGGGGTTTTGTATGGCCTTGGGGGTCTTGTGTGGCCTTGGGCATGGGTTGTGTGTGGTGGGGGGTCTTCTGGCCCGTTTGTATCGGTTTTCGCTCGGTTTCCACCTAAAAAACCGGACACCTTCTTCTTAATGAATTGATTGGGGCAATGCTTATTGCCCCCCGTTTCAAAAAAAAAAGAACTCTTGTAAACATCTTCTCAGCTGAATGGGACGCACCAAACTGGAGTGTGGCTGCTTAGATGCAATGACCAAACAAAATATTTTTAGCCTTGCAGACGGTAAGTCAACTTCACACAATTCCGTAACTCAGACAACATCGAACAAGTCACGCAAACATAACGAGAGAAATCAAAGATGAAATCCAGCGGCTGCTTGCGTTATTGTTTTGATTTATATATTTGATCAAGGAATCATGATGACATCACAACAAATTAAGACGTATAACAAAAAGAGCACCATATGCAAGCGATAGGGTAACTGTTACAGAGTGCGTCGATTTGGCTCCCAGACTCAGCTCTTTATTTTGAACATTTAAAAAATGTATTTTAATTTTTAAATAAGATATAAAATTATATGTATATATAGGCGATAATGTATACTTCAAGTATACAAAGTCTCAATCTAAAAATACATTGTATTCTACTCTACCTAAAAAAAATGAGTAAAATTTCAGATCTAGATATGTAAATAGTGCACCTTCAAATATTATCAGATTTTATCTTCTTTGTGTAACCTGTAATACAATGTATTTTGATTAACATGTTGAACACTTGAATTATATATTATTACCTATATGTACATATACTTTTAGCAAATTTTCTTGAAATTTTAAAATGTCATATTTTGAATTTTTAAAAGAAAGGTCTTTAGTGAGCTTGGGCTCCAAACATATTTTCGAAGCTATTACAGCTAAAACCAAGGAAAATTAGCAAAGTTAGAGACAGAGAATGACCCAAACCAAATAAATAGAGTCTGGAAGTTCTTGCTTAGTGTATTTCCTACCAGACATGAACAACCAGCCGGACAAATGTGTCATGTTCAAATTCCCCTTTTTGTCGATGTATCTGTATCATAGTTGATCGTAAGATAAATAAACTTCTGGCATGTTCCGTTTGTCCATTGCTCAGCAAGAATGTGTTGCTCAAATCTGCCAGATTCATTGTCCTCAGGAGTATGTCTCTGGTCCCAACAAACACGAGACATGTTAAATCCATATAAGCTGAACTGCTCTGAGAAATCAAATCACTATGGAAGGGGATCAACTGAGCAAATCAACCGATGGCCACCAACATCGCATTGACATTGACACTGACACCGCGGCGGTGGAGACGAAATCTGAAACCGTCGATGGCGTTGAAGCCGAGCGGAAGTGGCTGCGAAAGCTCACGTCGGCGACGGTGAACAAGGCCGTGATGAGAGACCTCATCGCGCGGACGCCCATGCTGTGGTACCTCGGCGAGCGCTCGGGCACCATCCTGCGGTCGCGCCCCGGCCGCTCCGGGCGCGTCGAGGCGCTCCACGCGGTGCGCGCCGTGGCCATCGGCCCGTTCCACCGCGGCGACCCCGGCCTAGCTTTCCCCGACGACGCCAAGCTCCCGTTCATGCGGTACCTGCAGGACCAGTGCGCGCTCGACGTCGACCGCTACGTGGTGGCGCTGTCGGCCGAGCGCGACCGCCTCCGCGACGAGTTCGCCGACGACGACGCGGAGGCCGACAGGGCGCTGCTGGATGACGAGGAGAGGTTCCTGCAGATGCTGCTCCTGGACAGCTGCTTCGTCCTCGTCGTCAGCATGATGCTCAGCAAGGCGGGAGTCGGCGAGGACGCCGACAGCGCGGCGCGGGCGGCGTCCATCAACAGGGAGTACTTCATCCTGCACATGGCCGTGGCGCAGCACGCCGAGCAGATCAAGCTCGACATGCTGGTCCTCGAGAACCAGGTCCCCTTCGCCGCCGTCAAGCTGCTCGTGGCCTCCTGCGGCAGGCTCAAGCTCCGGCACTGCGTCGAGCAGGTCGTGCTCGGGTGCTTCGACGACGTCTGCCCGAAGCGGGCGCGCCTGGCCTGCCACGCCGCGGGCGCCGACTTCCACCACGTTCTGCACCTCTTCCACTGGTCCCGCGTGCCGGAGACCAAGTACGCCATCCTCTCCACGCCGCTGAAGCTCCTCAAGATCAAGAAGGAGTCGGAGCGGCTGTTCCCCTGCTCCATGGACCTGCGCCACTCGGCGGTGTGGTTCCGGCAGGCGTCGGACACGGCGTCGTCGTCCAGCTGCCAGAGCCACCTGGACATGTCGTTCTGGAGCCGGACGGCGAGCCCCGTGGCGGTGATGAGCATCCCGTGCTTCCACGTTCACGAGTACAGCGCCGTGGTGCTCTACAACATGCTCGCCTTCGAGATGCACTTCCACTGGGCGCACGGCGCCTGCGTCACCACGCACGTCGCCAGGATGGAGGGCCTCGTGCGCTGCGCGAGCGACGCCTCGTTCCTCCGCCGCCGGGGCGTCCTCGCCTCCACCCGCTTCACGGACGCGGAGCTCGTCTACTTCTTCCGGGAGCTCGGCGCGCACACCGTCGGCGCCAGGCTGCCGGACGAGTTCGGCGACATGCTCGACGTCGTGGCGTGCCACCGAAGTCGCCGGGTCAGCTGGTGGTGCGGCGGCTTCGTGCTGCACTTCTTCCCGTCGCCGTGGGTCGCCGTCTCCCTCTTCGCGGCCGCCGCAATATTCGTTGTGCCGTCCCTCCTGCAGACAGTGTACACCATGCTCGGCTACATCAAAAGTACTCCGAGTGGTTGAGAAACCAATCCAGAAATAGTGTTTTCACTTGTCCATTATCCCCCAAAAAGAGATTTCCAATGTGCATTTCTGTTTTTTCTTGGAAAAAGATACATGGCAGCGCCGCACGCTATCTGTCTCTAAGCGGCGCTTTCGCGTGCGTCCGATCCTATAGGAAGCGCTCGATGTACTTCTTCTTTTCCACCTTATCCTCTCAACACCGAGTTCTGACCCAGCCTGCCACAACCACACAATACCTTCTCTCTCTTCGCTATCGCCACACCGTGCAGGAGGTTGAGCTCCGCCGCCGTCGGCCGGGTGAGGACACCGCATGAGCAGCACCACGACTGCTGGCCGCATGCGTGGGAGCACTGCAAGGATGCGTGCAGTGCGACCTCGCGGGAGCCTTGAGCGCGGTTGCGGCCGCCGCCGATCTGTGGCTAGTGCAACCTGGGGGCGGATTGGGAGGTGATTAGAGCCGCTGGGAGGGCTCGTGGCCATGTGCGCCACCGCACCGCAAGAGGTGACGCGGCGAGCGGCCTTCGAGGACCTCTGATGGGAGCAGCGACATCAGGGCAGATACGCGATGGGCGCTCCGCTCAGCTGGCTTGTCGAGCGGTAGCTCAGATATGCAACAACGACGGGGGCGAGGGGCGGCGGGCAGTGGTGGTGGTGGTGGTGGCATGGCAGCCGGGCGGGAATGATGACGGCGGTGAAGCGGCTGAGCTTCGGGGCGTCGCAGACGAGAAGGAGGAGGTGCCGGTGGAGGTTGGGAGGCCGGCATGGTCCAACGAGCGGACGAAGCGAGCGCTTTCGATGGTCGGCGTCGTGCTGCCGCTCCTGTCCATGTTGGCCGACACAGGGGAGGCACCGTTTGCAGATGGCCGCAGCCCGCAGCCCAGGCGTTACTCGATCTCACCAGAGGAACACATAGGCCAGTAGCGACTGATTCCCTACTAGTTATTGTTGTACCTGAGTTCTTCTTTGTTGTTTCTGGTCACATGTATTCGGTACATAGTTTGATTCTGCCATGATTTGTAGTGCTTGAGAATAGTAGAGACTACGCTAGCTACTGAATTTTTTTGGTTGACTAACAGTATCACACTAGCTGAATTTCAGTAGATTGGTTCACTAACAGTGCCAGACTAGGTGAACTACTGCTGCTCCCTTTCCTATGGGTAGACGTGAAAGTCAGTGTCGTCTACTACTCACCCTCCAGCTATGTGGTGTTAGTTGTGTCCAAGTGAAAGCATGCGAGCTGGGTGTGTGCTAGATAGTTAGTGTTGATAGATTAACCATGCCACACTAGCTCAATTTCTGCAGTATATTGGCAACACAGTCATGTGAGCATTTTGTTGTTTCTGAGGGAGTTGAAGCATAAGGTGAGACTTGACCTCCGATGCTCCCGGCCCAAAGTTGTTCGACTAAATCGAGCGAGGTCTTGGGAGCCGGCTATGGCATCGCCCGAACCGAGCATTTCGGATGGAGAAGCTGCAGAGTATATACAAGAGGAGACAGTTTTGACAAAAATAATTACCGGGTTAATTAGTCACAATTGCCAAATTAATTATATGTGTAAACTCTTATCATGTCTTTATAAAAACCAATTACTAGGTTAATTACTCACAGTTACCCGATTGATTAGCCACAATTGCCAAATTAATTATCTATGTAAACTATTACCATTTCCTTTGAAAAAACCAATTACCTGATTAATTACTCAACATTACCAGATAAATTAGCCACACTTGCCCGATTGATTACCCACAATTGCTAGATTTATTATCTATGTATGATATTATCATGTTCTTTTAAAAATTAATTACCAGATTAATCACCCACCATCACCAGATAAATTAGCCTCACTTGCCAGATTAATTGGCCACAATTAGTTACAATTGCTTGATTAATTAGCCACCGTTATCACCAGATTACCTGCTAAATTAATTAGCCACATTCTCTGGGTCCCTAACCTAAATTGGAGCCTAGTTTGTATGTTCTACTTAGTTCTGGGAGAAGACTCAATCATTGAAGTATGATACTCCCTCCGATCGGAAATAACTGTCGGTGATTTAGTACAAATTTTGTACTAAGTTAGTATAAAATCTCCGACACTTATTTCCGATCGGAGGGAGTATTTGTTTTTCCTAGATGTTCCGCTAGTTTGCTGTTCATATCTTATATTTTTGTTCTTTGATGCTACGAGGAAAGGAATCTATTTCTTGTTCTTTGCCTGTTTTTTCTTGGGCAATGGTGATCTTCTTATGGTTTTTCTCCCTGTAATGATCTACATGTTTATAACTAGAAAAGCTGATGGAGGTAACGAAGGGTAGAATATACCTTTTCCCTAGCTATTCTCCCTTTTTGCAATGATGAAGTAGAAGGTCAGAAGCTCAGATTATCACATGTGCAATTGCCCTTTTCTAATCGCCTAGGCCAAAAGGTGCAGCGCCGATCCATACGCTGTCGCGAGGAAAGAATATTGTCAGATCGTCAGGCAGCAGGTGGGGTTTTTGAATTGAGTTGTTGGCCCGTATCAGAACATTAAATGGGTCTGATTTGGCCCAAAGAGCAAGTGCGTACCTGCGCGTGCGCTCGGTTGAATAAAGCTCGCGGGAATTAACTGTGATGGAGAACCGCCGCACGGGGGTGCAGTCTCGTGCGGCGCCGCCAGGTAGGCTGGTCCTTTTTTTTTAGTTTTCTCTGGAGTTTAAAAGGTAAAATGTATTTTCTTAAGGATACCCTCTGGAATCCAGCCGTGTATAGTTCATAGAAACACACCTGCTATGACAACCTAGCAACACTAACTCGCCTTGCCCAAACTCCTACATAGAAAGGTGAGCAGACAAGGCATCGAGCTTCAAGACCACGTCAATATCAAAGTGAGACTGACTGCACCACCACTACTTGAAGGCTTCTCGGATCAACGTGCCTCCCCTCGTACGCTTAGAGAGAGTTGGCGAGGAGAAGGCAGAATCCAACAGACTTTCAGGAAGGCGGCCACTTTGGTGCATCCGCCATGATGTACATGCACCCTCGGAGGCCCTCGCTCTAGGTAGCAGCCAACACCGGGCAGCACATTGACCCTCATCCTCGCTGAAGAGAGCACACCACTAGTAGCCATGGCAATGTATTAAAGAAGAGAGCGACCCCGTGTTGACGCCATCGCCTGGAGCAGCGTGATGGACCTAGGGAGTCCCCTGGCCTCAGAGAGAGAGAGAGAGAGAACGAAACAGTCTGGGCCATGGCCATGCCTCCAGGGAGGGTACGACGCCCGCGAGCATCACCGTGGTCAGCATCGGCAGTCGCCGAGTAGGGTTTTTTACCCTAGCTATGGACTGTGACCTCCTCCAATGTAGCTCGACCGGACAGGAAGGGTGACGATGCAAGCCCTAGCACGAGCTACCACCACAGAGAGGAGAGGAATCTGTCACCATCGAAGAAGTAGGGCATTGGTCACCACCAGCCTCAACATCTGTTAGCATGGGCTCGGGAGAGGAGGCCGCCCATACTGGCCGACCACCATAGCTGTCGTGAAAATCAAACCAGAGTCGGAGCTCCATGCGCCACCGTCGTGTCCCAAAGCCATGGCCCGCATAGACCCGCATACGCCTAGATTGGGGCCTGCTGCCATGCGCGACCACGACCACGGGAGCTCTCCACATGCTGCAGCCTCCACCGCGTTCCCTATACACCATTGCCACATGCCATCCCTGCGCTTCGACATGCCGCTGCACCCTCCAGAACCGTCGCCGCCTCCTAGGCCGACGAGGTGCCGCGGGAGAAGAGCCCCCTCCCCCCCCCCCCATCATCTGCATCTGCTATGATTATGGTGGTTCTATTCGGCAGGAGATTCTATAGTGCACCTGAACTACATGTTCAGATTCAACATCAAGTGTGCTTGCTGCTTCATCAAAAAGTAATATGTTAGGGTCTTTCAGAATTGCACTTGAAATTGCAATCTTTTGTTTCTGTCCCCTATACAATTGTCAATAGCAAATACTGGAAAAGAAGTAGACCATAGAATCTTAATTCTACGACTAAAATAGTTTAACATATATTTGGTAGCATGTCTGTGAAATTCGGAGCATTAATTTGCGCGTACAATGGCACTTCTAATTTCTTTGTGTAAGTCACCTTTCTTTCCATATTCTAAATTCTCTTTGATAGTAGTTGTGAAGAGGATCGGTTCTTGGCTAACAAGTTTATGCTCTCTCTTAGGCAACTAAGATTGAACCACTTAGGAATAATTCCTAGAAACTTTTCCAATTCAAGGCCATCACTATAAATAAATTTAATCATAGGTTTTTAAGTGGGTCGGATGTTGAAATCATGATTTATCTTCTATAACTAAAACCATTAATCTGGCTCACACCTACATTTCTTTCCCGTTACCACCCTTGGTATGGTTCTAGAAATTTCGTAAGGCAAAATAAAAACATTTTTCCTCTTTATATCAAACTTTTTTACACGATCATACTTATCTCTCATAAAAGGTTTGCTATTTTTACTGACATACTACATTCAAAATATTATCATATGCATTTATGTGGACATATAATAAACTAGCATAGTTAACAATGTAGATACACTCATATATATTTAACTAGGTACATATTTGTCATGTCATTCCATTATTTTGCATTACACGCATGTTTTTAGTTGTAATCTGAAACTATATTTTGTCCCTACTTTGCTTCATTTAGTTTTAGATGTTCAAGGATGTCCCTTGTTAAAACATATTTTAATGATATATTTAATCAAACCAATATTATCGGATTATAATTACTATTTTTGTATGGATATTTTTCCATAATATCCTTACATATTTATAAACTTTGTAGAGTCTGAAAGAATTTAGCAATTAATTTGCCTGAGCTTTCTAGAGTACATGATCATTAAACTTGGTAAAATATTCTAGATTGTACGAAGTATCAAAATATCGGTATCCAGGGTACTATAAAACTGCTTAAAAATTAGGATTAACTAGTAGCGTAAAAAGTAGGATTAACTAGTGGATATTGCAAGGCCATCAAATATTATTTATCTTTTTCAGAAAGCAAACTACAATAGCCAGCATTGAGAAGAAACCTAAATCAAGCCTCCTGCTACTATAAAACCTAAAAATCAGGTCATCAACGTGAGTCACCAACGACCAAAAAGAGATGCATATTTTTTTCTCACGCCATAGTTCGGGATTTGCCAAAGTCAGAAGTAAATATGATGCAAATAGATGCGAAATGGTCTACACTTAGCATAGCTTTCTTTTCTCGTCTCATTTTTTTTTTGACGACTCTACGGCAGGCGAAGCGCCAGCCTGAACCATTTTCCATAAATGAGTAACCTATCTATGTACAAACATACTTACAGAGAAAGGAGCAAAAAAAGGAGAGGAAGAAAGAGAAAGAAGAAGAAGATTACAAGGTTTGAGCTAGATGGGTAAGCATCACCCCCCAGTCTTTTAATACAAGTTGATCATGCTCCTTGGTGCACCTATAAGTCCAAAGAACAATTTTCTCATCTCATTCAACTGGTTCATAAGAGCTACCTGATGAGTATGCAATTCCAGAGGTCATGGTGTTCAGTACAACTATCGCATGTTGCCGTGATGTCGTCGGCCAGTAACTTGCAGACAGTAGAGAAAAAAGTATCTATCTACCATAGTCACAAATCATAGTAAAATGGTCGTTTTTTGTGGTTAGTGGGTCTTCAACCATGATTTGCCTATCGTTATAAATTATAACATTTTTCTTTACAAGTGACATCACTTGTAAGAAATATTCTCTGCGTTAAGAACTTTTTTAGGAGGAGAAAAATACTCGCTGAATTTGACCACTATGTTATGCGCCAAGGTCACCCTACGTGCTAGGAGATTTACTATCATCCCATGCGCGGGACTGTATTATTGACGGTCAATGACAGCATAAAACGATGTATTCGCTTATGTGGCATGTTGCGGAACCATATGACAAGTCCCCACTATGTTTTTGAAAAGCTTCTTCCTCAATTTCTAAGAAAATGGAAAGAAAAATCCCCAACGCTTGCGCCTCGTCTTCTTCCTCCTGAGCTCTCTTCAAAGCCGAATACCCACTCGGCGCTTCATCGAGGAGCAGCATGAACAGGTGACCGTCAGAGCCGGCCTCCTCCATGAGTGACCGCAACGGCGCCCCATCCTCTTCTCCCTGAGTTCATCAGCCACGACGATGTTCCAGCGCGTGGCCGGAGGGCGATGACCATGTGGCCTAAGGATGGAGAGCTTCGTGCGCTGCGCGAGCAACACATCGTTCCTGCGCCCATGGGGCATCCTCTCCTCCATGTCCTTCACGCGCGCGAAGCTGGTCTACTTCTTCCGGGAGCTCGGGGCCTATGCCGTCGGCGCTAGGCTGCCGGACGAGTTCGGTGACATGCTCGACATCGTGGCGTGCCACCGAAGGTGGCGGATAAGCTGGTGGTGCGGCGGCTTCGTGCTGCACTTCTTCCCGTCACCGTGGGTGGCCATCTCCCTCTTCGCGGCGGCCAGCATATTCGTTGTGCCGTCCCTGCTGCAGAGGGTGTACACCATATGCTGGGCTACAAAAAAAAATACTATCTGGGAAAATCCAGAAATACTAGTTTCCTTACTTATCCATTATAGACCCAATATTAGTACTCACCTTGTCGATTCAGAATATTATCAATGTGAATATCTGGTTTTCTCTAGAGTTGAAATTGTAAATTTTAATTATGATTATGTTTATATTGGCGTCAGTAGTGGTAACAAATATTTTGTGACTTGAACTTTTTCGGTGCTAACATGTTACTTCATAATTGATATTGTGTTTAGCGACATTGATGTTTTCATGTGAAACCTCTCTTTTCCATTGTGGTAGTCATTCATGTGTGAGTTTCTGAGTATTTGCAGTACGGTATTTACGTGTTGTAAATTTTACAATATCATACCGAAATCATTTTTACACGGTCACTTCACCATTCAGACAAAGCTCTTAGACAACCGCAAAGCTACTACCCAATCTTATATCGATCCCATTGAAAGAACAAATCGTGATGTGGTAAAATATACGTGTTGAATAAGGCCAAGGACAATGAAGAAGACAAGAAAATATTCAAGAAAAAGGTATGATGATTACTTCAAAATTTATAAACAAAATGCAATTAGACTAGCACTTTATATATAAACTTGGGGTTTGCGAGCTGCCAGTAGTCGCGAATATCTCCTTCCCTAATCCAAGATTAGAGAAAGAAGATCTAAAAAGACCTATATAGAGTGTGGTACTAAATCCATAATAGAGTCTGATCTTGAAATACTAAGGTGTAGGTAGGGACTAGATTTAATCTTCTTTTAAAAATTGATATTTTTAGATTCGCATGATTTCTCCCTGGCTCCATTTTAAGAAACAAAGTAAGAGAGTTTCTGAATGATAAGTAAAACTACAAATTAGAAGTTCTTTTATAACATGATTTAGAAAACATGTCGGAAGAAACAACATGTCTCTCTCTCAATAACATGGTCACAGTGGTGTCTCACTTTTGAGAAAACAACCTTAGCGATATCACAATAGCGTTCAACATTTACAAACTATGTTGGACATTTAATTTAGAGTAGCTCTTATGTTTAATGTGCCTTCTCTCATTTTCTTTCTACACCAGCCAGGGGCGGAGCCAGGATTTTGACATAGGGGGGGCGAGACCGAAAACTTAAACTTTTCCATAGCATTTCACACATAGTAAATAGGCCTGGTCAAGCACTTTTAAGTGATTTTCATGTGACACATGTTCATTTTTATATATATGGAGGCTTAGTGAAGACAGAATGTAACTTGCATTTTACTATAAGTGCAACGTCGTAAAAAGTAAGTACAAGAGTACAAATTACCCCATCTTTTAGACCATCGATTACAATTATAATTTGTTTGGTAAGTTGAAATGCTGAAGTATATTATGAATACTTAAACTGAATCAACCACAAAGAAATATAGGAAGTAGAGGGTTAGCAGCTCATTTGACTTCCTTATAAACAACTCATTAGTAAATTGATCCAACAAAAAAGAACTAGATTGGTAGAACATAGTCCAGCAAAAAGAACTGAATTACAAGTAGTAGTCTGCCTAGGCGTACCTTTAAAAAGCTGAGCGCATGAGTTTATCGGGGCTTAGCAGCCCAAGGACTCCGCGGCGGGATCAACAACTTAAGCGGCTAGCTCGGTGGCAGCGGCATGCGTCTGTGTACTGGTCGGAGTGCCTTCCTAGTTCCTACCGCACGGCCGGCGGCGGCGCCCTAGCCAGTCGGAAGCGAGATCGATCTGATTGAGGGAGGGTTACGGAAAGACCAGTTTTCAGGCGTCTGTTTCACACGATTGGTCGGAAACATGGCCAGGTGGGCTGGTTGTTGTGTTGGGCTTCACTCGGTATAGAAAAGGGATCAAATATAAGTCTGGGCTTAAATACCAATTCAGCAATAAGTACTTGTATACAGTCAGTAATACACATTTACAGTATAAATACTACTACTATGTGCGCTGCTACAGGTTGAGGGGGGCGACGGGTTGGGGGGGGTCTAGCCCCTGCTCGCCCCCCCTTGGATCCGCCCCTGACACCAGCGCTGCTGCCAGGAACCGGCGGCCGGTGCGCTGCGCTACTGCTGCTGCATCGACCTAGCTGTTAGCACTAAGCACGTTCAGCGCCGGCACCGTATACAAGTGATACTAGACGGGCCGGCGCGCTTCGCCGCGCCCGCCTGCATGAAGTTGTCGCACGGCGTAGTGCATTGTTATTTAAAAGCAACCGACATAGCACCCGTATTTTCATCGCTGGGTCTTAATGACACGAGTGATTGCAAACATTTTGCTACTGCGTTAGCATGTGCGGGACTCAACGTGGGTCGACCAATTGTTGTGGGCTTTGAATGGAGGAGTCACAATTTGATCTCGTGTTATCTGCTAGGGCCTTGGGGTATAGGTGTGCCATCCCGGTAGCGATGTGTATGCGTTTTAGTAATATGCTCTGTTCTCCATTGTCTCTGTAAAACATGCCATTATAAAATTAGAAAGCAACATGATACATAGGCCGCTGATCACAATCAGAGGTATTCTTGGCCGTGATGATTCTCCTGATGCTGAAGGTTAATTAAAATTCAGTAAAATATTACTAATTTGCTTTGTTTTATGGCTTACTAAAAAATATTGTATCCCATTCTTATATATGACTGCTTATATGCAGTGCTAGTCAAAGGGAGAGAGGACATCAGCAATGAAATGGTAAATATGCAACATGAGATTTCAAGGATATTAGCTGAGACAGAATCTGAAAAAATAAATGTTGTCAGAATCTGAGCGAGCAAAGAAAGCTGGAAGTGAGATCGTATACCACAAGGATACCGTCTTCCATTTGAATTCTGAGAAAGGTACAACTCTTCTGCAATATTATCAGTGCACTGAGCGATTGTCTACTTTGGAGTCTGAGGCCCTAAGCTCTCTAACTGATGAAATGGCTTCAGAAGTTCAAAAGGTGAGCAGTGCTGAATCACGCAATACTATGATACAGTCTGAGCTCGAGGCTTTGGATCAAAATGCAAGGATACAACAGCAAGAGCCTAAACAAAAGCTGAAGGAATTGGAAAATCTCCAATTTAGCTTCCAGGATGAACACTTCTGTGTTAAGAAGGCATCGTCTGCACCTCTGGTTAAAGGACTCAGCCAACTACATCTCTTTAGTTGTTGTCGCTATCCGATCTTCATTCTTCACATGCACTTACTGCTTCGCACAAAGTTGCAAGCAAATGAGAATCTTCCGCCTGCAATGCCTCATCACAACAGTCATTTTTTGTTGAAGATGTTGCCTTGTCACAAATAGGTATTAATTTTATATTACATTGAAAAGAAAAATAGGTGCAGCTCATTACAGTATTTGAACCAATGATTTGCTACATAGAATGAGTCCACAGGGTATTGATAATGCACTACCTGACTCAAGGAAACAAGGCCTACATCTTCTTCATTGGGAGAAATGTGTCTTCAGCTGCATTCTGTAGTTGAGCATCCCGGAATTTGATATGTCTGGCTTTACCAAGACTCATAGCCCATTTAAACAGTTTCACGGACCTCACCCTTGGCTTGGCAGTTTTGCTCTTCACATTCTGCATGCTTCGTTTGATATCCACAGCAAAATGAGCATAGTCCTTGCCTTCTGCCTGCACTTCATAATCTCCATATGGGAATGGCTTCTTTGTATAGTTACACTACATGGTAGCTTCAAGAGCCAAAAAAATCGATTCATTAGCTTGCAAGTTTGCATAAAAATATCACATGGCATATAAGTGCATATTTAGTTGTGGGGCTTTACTAATTTAAAACCGGGCTCTTTGAGCCTTCTGTCTAATAAATGTGCATATTTAGTTGGCTTTTGATATTGCATAGTTTTGACCTATTTTAAGCTTTTAACAAAAATATCCCAATTACTTTCAATATTCGTAGTCTGTCTACACATATTTTGCATTTTTTGAGAGAATTGACAGAAGGCCACAATTCAGAAATCTCTCAGAATAGAAAAATGTTTAGATTTATGTACCAATTATATGGAAATAAACTATGAAGTTCACTGTTGACACACATACATAAGAGGTACAACCATATAGTACAACCTATCTTTTTTTTAAATTGAGTACAACCTCTATCTGAAAAGTGAAAACGTACCATGCACAAGAGATACATTTCTACCTACTAAGTGAACATGCAGAGAAAGAATCAATAGACCAATCAATGGCTACAACAGTAAATAGCAGAGAATGAACGATGCATAAAACCCAAAATCAGAGCCAGCCAACGAAACTTTTGGTAGAGGAAACCATAAGCATTTGCTATGAAGGTATAAGTTGCTGTTACACAAGAGTAGATTGCTAAATGATGCAGTGAAATACAACTTCTGGCAATGAACACCATATTAGGCACAAAACTGGTCCTGAACTTGAGGAAGAGAAAGAAAATAATACCATATATTTTAACCCAGCTAAAGCATGAAGAAGCTGGACCTGATCTTGTGCTGCTACTTCCTACGTTTCAGCCTGCTTGAGCACTAAAAAGGAAGAAAATTCAGGTGATATAGATATAATAACATTACTGCTCCTACTACATGAATTTGAGGAAGAGGTTGCAAGGCACTATAAATTGTGTATATCATCAGAGCACATTCTGACCATCTCAAAGTTTTGATATTTCTACGAAGTTGCTAAGGCAATCTAAAATAAAATTCTTCTACAACCTTGATGTTAAAGAAAAATAATACCATTGCTACTGGAATTTGTATTGCGCAAACACACGTCACACTTGAGCAGTCTATATAGTAAATTAACACAGCAAGCAATCATACCATAGTTATATTTATCCACAGTTGAGGGTGGGAATCAAAAGTAGTAAATTAATAATTATGAGAACCTTAAAAGTAAAATTGAATGTAGAACTAACCGCATTGCAGTGAAATAAGAATCTAGATTATCATGTCTGTTTATCGAAAATACGGCTAGCAACCTAGAGCAGTGCTAAACAAAACAGTAGATGATGTATGTCTGAACAATTATTTCCACTTAATTTCTGAGCTCTAGTTGTTTCTTGACGATGGCAAAAATCAAGTGTGGAAGGGACATAGAGTAATCGTATTAAGACTACATGTAGTTTCAGGAATGTACATTTAGAATGGATACTTCTAACTGAAAATAATTAAAGAACATGAAATAAACGTATCGCTAACTTTCCTATAGACATATAAAGAATATCTGGCCAGCAACTGCACTTGCATTTGTGCATTCAATTTCCATGTACTTTTTAAGTATGTGGATAGTCTGTAAGCAAACAGACATGTGCTCAAATGCATATAAGAATCTATAGATATAGGAGAGTATGGCAATCCCGTTGCATTCCCCTAGAAAGCATCTAGCATAAGAAAATTATTTTATCATCCCATTATTTATACTGCACCGGATTATGCACTGTTGACACCAAAGCATCCAGTTTGTAAATAATCTAACTATTTCAATCCATATTAGCACTTTTTTGTTCCATCAAGATATATGTAAACCATATGTACTCCTGCAACATAGATGCGATATGCATAAGAAATTAAGCTCACCTTTGAGCATTAAATTGTACCAATTGAATAGATGCAAGGGATTTCAACGAATGTTTGTATGCACATTTGACCATTAAACTGTACAAATTGAACAGATGCAAGGGATTTTCTCAAATATTTGTGCGTTCAGTTTTTCAGAGAGATGGATGCTGAAACCGATTCGATTCCTTGTGTTACTCATGGTGAGTGAAAATCAAAAATTCAGAATCGAGTTTCAGAAATCGTCCCTTACTTCGTAGCCAGTATCCTTCATATCGCAGTAAAGTCGCCGGGTCTCGTCATCATCGAGCTATCGCCCATCCGATTCAGGTCGCCCCGCTTGATTAGGGGAGCTGCCTGCAGTCATGCCTAGCACTCCTGTATTATTTTGGAAAGGTTAGAGAAATGAGGATTATTCACCATATTTGACGTATTTATAGCAAATGGAAAACCCTGAGCAATTCATAGATAATAGGTAATATGCATATTCTAGTTTCCAAGGCATGAAGGAGTCAGCCTCCTGGGTTAAAAACAAAGGTTCTTACGGTGTTTCCTATGTGTTGTAGTTAGTCTGACTGGCCTGGTATTGCCCAAAAGGGCTCACAGCGACGACACTGTAAACTAAACATGATTGATACAAATATCCTATAGAAAGTTCCCTCTGCAATCTCCACTAATCAACGCATGCTCACAGGTACAGGACCCAAAACTAATTAAAATGACTATTAATGTGGCATCTCCGCTCAGCAATGCATACTCACAACAACGACACTTAAAAGTTAATTAAGAGCGCAATTCATATAAAAATCCTATGCCTACATCCCTCTGCCATCTCCACTCAGCAATTGATACTCACAGCGACAGCACTGATAACTAAAAGCACGATTAAAGAAAATAAAATGCGCTAGCCGCAAGTAATTTTGACCACACAACCCAAGAAGAAGGAAAGATTAGCAAACCTTCAACGCGCGGAACGGCCAGACCGCAGCAATCACCGGCTGCCAGCGAGAGGAACCTCGGCCCGGCCAGCCAACAGCGGCAGAAGAAACATGAACCAAATCCCGGCCAGAACAGCGACTTCACACAGCAGCGAAGAAAACCCCGCTAGCGACTGGGGAGAGGGAGTAGCGGGGTCATACCTTGGTTGATATCGAACTCCTCAAACTCGTCGTCGTCCTCGAGGAGGCCCATCCTGGCGGATTCCGCCTTCGGGTCTGCCAGTGTCGCCGCCGCCATGAACGCTAGTGCTAGTTATCTAGTTGCGACGCAGAAAACCAGATCAAAGAATCAGCAGGGAGATCCAGATTGGTTCGCTCGTCCATGCTTGCAGGGGAGGTTGAGGAAGAAAAGGGGTCAAGAAACGGCACTTGCCTGCTTCGCGAGGCGTGTTGCTCATCGCCACCCACATAACCTCTTGCCGCGAGACGGCCATAGCCCCGTGCCGCCCTTTTCCTCCATCGACCTGCGCCACTGCCTCTAATCTAAGAACGAAAATGGAGAGCCTCTCGCCGGCCAATAGTGGCGCATCAGGAGCAAACGTGCAACCCGGAAGAAGGACGCCAAGACCTCACGACGACACGCCAGATCTGATCCAAGCCTAAGAGCGAAGACCACAGGAGGCGGGTTAATGGAGGGCGGCGACAGAGGCCGGGTCGGGGTCGGGGTCGGTGGTCGGTGCTGGGTGGTCGGTGCTGGGTGGAGAAAGACCAGGCGAAGAAACCGCCACCGCCCACGGAGGAGGTGTTTTGACTCATAGGACTAGATGCACCTATTATGGAAAATACATTTTAAATACATTTCAAAATGTCAAAAAAAATAGACAAAAAATTCATAGTGTACATCTGAACAATGTATGTTCATCTACAAGTTTTGTGGTGAAAAGATATTTTTTTTGTGACATGTGTAAAAAAGATAAAAAAATGGTTACATAAATAACAATGTTGGAGCACTGAAATTTGTCATTTTATAGAGGCCACAAAAAATGTCTTTTTCTCATAAAACTTCGTGAATGAACATAAAATGTCTAGATGTACAACAAAATATATTTTTTCAAAATTTTGAACATTTCAAAATATGTTTTTTGATAATGGGTGCATCTACACCCGTGAGCCAAAGTGGATTTCTCCACCGGCCACCCAATATTACCAGTACATACTACCTTGCGGACTACACACAGGCGATGACAGGCGGTACCCACATAAAAATGGTCCTACCAAAAGCCAGCGAAGGCTTCGACATCGGGCGAGCCACAGCGGCACACGGAATTACTTCCATCACGGACCCACACACAGCGACACCCAATCACTAACTGCTCTCATAACGCAGACTCACGACCAAGCTTAAAGCTTAGGTTAATATGTATGATGTACGTGTCTCCAATGTATACGAGAGTTCTAGTCTGGGTAGGATTAGAGTTGTTCCTCTAGTCGGTTTGCTAGGTCTAAGTTTTGCATATATATACGTGTGCACTTGGGCTGTAATCGATTGTGAGAAAAAGTAAGAAATAAAGAAAGAGAGAGGGGGTGCGATATGCACCTCTAGCAATACCAAAAACAGTCTTTGCGTTGTGTGTTCGTCTCGCCGGAATAGTGTCTCGCTGATTAGTTCGGAAGCAATCGAGTTATCTTATACGTCAAAATATTTAGAAAATATCATTTAGAAAATATTTCAGTGGAGTAGACACTACTCCAAGGTTTTCGCAACCATTTTTGAAACTCGATCAAGAGTTTTCCCATCCTAGAGTTTTTGACTTCACTACAAGTTTTCCAAAGACTTCGATGCTATTCATTGAGTCTCTACTTTCAGGGGTGTTAAGTAGGTGTCAAAGGTGTCATCCTTAATAGATGATAACAAATCGACTTGTGGAGCTAAGTCACCAACTATTGCTATATAGGGGGTAATAGCAATATAAGAAGAACAATGCATAGTAATAAAAACTAGAGTAGAACAATGCATAGTGACTTAATAGGATTCAGATATGCAACAAGTAGATGGCTTGCCTTGGTTGGCTTATCCCTGATCACCTTCCTCTTGATACTCAAACACCTCCCCTTCCTCCGCACAATCGTCGTTCGATTCTATCGCTGGAAAATAGACAACACCATACACACAATAAGCATTCATGCAAACATGGATCACTCTCAAGGCAAACATCACCCAACTCAAGCATTGAGTACCAGAAACAAACATGTTTCCAATATCTGAACTAATATTCATTTTACAAAAAGAATACTCTAATAAAACAATATCAAGCAATATCTACTTGTACGGAATCCCTAACCACACACAAACAACTTGCAGGTATCAAAGTCAATCAAAACATGGCATCCAGCCCATTTTCAGATAGCTAGCAACATTACAGAATAAACACAATTGGAAACAAGTCAAAATAATGAATGGTTGATTTATAATGAATTTCCTAATATCTCTTAGCACTAGCAAGGCAATTTAATTCCCTAAAACTTTCTGTAGACCCTAAAATTCTACCAGAGACCATGTTAGAAAGCTAATGCAATGCATAACACACCAGAGGTGAAATCACCCAAAATAACAATCCTGCTGTGCACAATAATTAAAACAAGGCAATACCTATTATCAACCAATTTAATTACTGTAGGCAATAAAATACTCCTAAAATAGAAATTCCAGTTCCTACAGCTTCTAATAACAGAAAGGCACCTCTGATAATTGGAATCACACAATTATAGTGCACAAAACAACAGATTTGAATTTATGATTGAAAAACACTAGATCTACACTATTTAATTATTAGATAGTATCTATGATCCTAAAAATCATACATGCAGCAGGAATGGTTAGCATGCAACATAAGAACTCCTCAGAAATTTGAATCAACATTTTTGGATGCACAGAATAATTTCTAGGGAATTTCAAACATTCCAGGGATTTACAAAACATCAAAATGATTCTCTAAAAAAAAGTAAACTGGGCCGAGGCTGCGGGGCTGACCAGGCCGGCCCAGTCCGGCGGCCTGCCCGGGCTCGGTGTTACCAAAACGGTACGCCACCGTCGGATTTAGATCTGACGGCGCGGCCGTCTTCTTCCTCGCGAAAGCATGCACGCGAGCGTGCGCCGGCGTGCCGGCTAGGGTTTGGGTCGGCGATGCTTACCGAGGGGCTCTGGCGGCTAGCTGGCGGTAGATCAGCGGCGGGGAAGATCAGAAGGAGGTTCAGTGCGCGCTGCTCTACATGCAGTGGCGATGGGGCTCTCGATGGCGTCGACGTCGCCGCGATGTGCTTCGACAAGGTTGGCAATGGCGTCGGCTACGGCGAGTCCTGGTCCAAAAGCATAGGGAGGTGAGATCTAGGCGATGGAAGCAAACTCGTGAGCCAGAGAGAGAGCAAGGGAGAAACTAGGTGACTGCAACCTCTACCACGACCGGCGACGATCTAACCGATGAACCCATGTTCTCCGGTGAGGTTTTCATCTTGGCTGCATGGCGGTGAGCTCCTGCAGGTGAGAGGGAGTGGAGTGGAGCAAATGAGAGGGAGGGGTGGCTTCCAGAGAGGGCCTCGGCTTTTAACTGCCGGCATGGGCTCGTTCTATGGTGCGCCTGTGTCGGTCACCATTGGGCGTCGTGGACGGCTGAGAGGGGCGACATCGTGCGTGGAGTCCAGGGACTAGGTGGGCTGCGTTGGTGGGTGGTCGGTTCGGTCGGATTACGGATAGGTTTAGAGAGCGAGCGAGGGAAGAGGCACGTGATGGTGCTACTGCGGTGTACCATTGGGATGGGCAGGGGTAGCGTTGTGTCGGCATCACCATGCCGTGCAGGTGCGTGTGAAGAACGGGCTCAGTCGTGGTCGTGGTGCACGGGAACGGCACACGCGCTCTAGGCACGCTGGGCGGCCAGTTTGGTTCACGTCGACGTGGACGGTGCAGCGTGCACGGTCACGCTCGAGTGGTTTGGCTTCAGGGAATCGATCCGTTGGATCTAGGTAGGTCGGGCGGTGAGGTGACAGCGCTGGTGGCGTGTCATCTCTGCGAGATGGGGCCGGGCTAGGGTTCCTGCAGGTGCGGCGCGTGCTCGTTGTGGGTTCACGACGGTGGGTGATCGAAGAGAGGGGAGTACTGGCAGGGTGGCCTCGGGCTCCTCCTTCTTCCCTCGATGCCAAGCGAAAAAGACAACCAGAAATGGGTTCTCTAGATCCTTTGGGCTTCAGAGAGAAAGATCTCTAGCAGATCCTCTCCCTCCCCTTTGCTCAGCTTGTAAGAGAAGGAAACAGAAGAAGGGGAGAGAAAGATGCGCAAGGCTAGGGTACTCCTAGCCGAATTTGAATTCAAATTTGAATTCACTTGAAAAAGATTTGGAAATCTACCAAAATAGCCTCCAGGGGTTTCAAACATAATCTAGAGGTCCTGGCCAAAGTTTGATGAATTTTGGAATAGCTAAGCTAGGGTTTTGGGAGATGTCCCAATTTTGGATTTAAAGATCAAAAATAAAAGAAAAAGAAAAGAAAAGAGAGGGTGATCACACAAGGGTTCATGCTAGGGTTTTTGGTGCACACAAGCATAGGCTAAGGTCAAAAGTTGATGCATGAAATCATAGCACTAAACCTAGGTCAATAGCACAAGTGTTTAAAAGAAACAGGCAGAACTTATACAAACACACTCACATGGAATCATAGACCTACACACACATGAAATCATGAGTAATAGCACTCAAACTCAAAGCTTAGCAAAAGTTTTTGTTTCTAACAAGATAAAGTATTTGAACAAAAGGGTCTAAACTTGGTCTACAAAAAGTGAGGTGTTACAGACCTTCCCCCCTTAAAAAGAATCTTGTCCCGAGATTCGGTAGCTAAGCGTGAAGTAGTTCAGGAAACTCTCGTCGGAGATAATCCTCATGTTCCCAAGTGGCTTCGTCTTCGGTGTGGTTACTCCACTGGACCTTATACATCTTGATCTTGCATCTACGGGTAAGACGGACATCTTCTTCAAGAATACGGATTGGTCTCTCCCGATAGGTGAGGTCAGAGTTTAGGTCGATGGAGTTGTGGTCGATCTCCTTGAAGGTCTCAGGCTTGTCGAGGACTTGGAGACATTTGCGGAGTTGCGACACATGAAAGACATCATGGAACTCGGATAGCTTCAGGGGCAACTCTAGCTTGTAGGACATGGCGCCTTTACGGTCCAAAATCTTGAACGGTCCGATGTACCGGGGTGCAAGCTTACCCTTAACATGGAAGTGCTGCATACCCTTGAGTGGTGAG
Organism: Dactylis glomerata; assembly: GCA_007115705.1. Lineage (NCBI taxonomy): Eukaryota > Viridiplantae > Streptophyta > Magnoliopsida > Poales > Poaceae > Dactylis > Dactylis glomerata. Next base: position 1,500,815 of record QXEO01000685.1, on the reverse strand, counting down.
ACTCGAAGATAGACATAGTATCCCACGTTGAAGGTGATAGGTCTTCTTTTTGGGTCGGCATAACTTTTCTGTCTTGACTGAGCGGCTTTCAAACTGTCGCGGATGAGCTGGACTTGCTCTTCGGCTTCCTTAATGACATCGGGCCCAAACACCTGGCTTTCTCTAGTTTTGGACCAGTTAAGAGGGGTACGGCACTTGCGGCCGTATAGGGCTTCGAAGGGGGCCATCTGCAGACTAGCCTGATAGCTATTGTTGTAGGAAAATTTAGCAAATGGCAGGCAGTCTTCGCACTTGGTTCCATAAGACAGAACACAAGCTCGCAATATATCTTTAAGGATTTGGTTTACTCGCTCTGTTTGACCTCTAGTCTATGGATGATACAACTGCATAGCTAATTGGCTCACGCTGTTTGCATAGCTAAAACATGTCCTTAAATTATTTGTAATTTTTATACTCAAAAGTACAACCTCCAAACAAAAAATGGAACCAGTGTGCTCAGGTGTTGCAAACCCGTGTTCGTATATATGCTTCACATTCAAGGACATGATTTATCTACTGCTCCTGCTTCACTAATTAACGATATTCTGAGGCCTGCGGTACCGGTCTGAGATCTGCAGATTGCTCGTAACAAACTATACGCAGAACATGAGCTAATACAAACGATCAAAAGCAGTAGTCAGGCTAAGCTGCAAGGTCGTACTGCCCGTATCGCATTGCCAAGGTCTCGCTGCGGTCTTGAGAGTATCACTCAGTGGAGCATACATAAACACCAAACCGGTAGCAACTTTTTTTTTTCAATAAACAGATGCAAATTACATTCGGCCTATGCAACACCATTACATTCGGTCAGACAGAGACAAGAAAATCATGTTGAGGTAGAGAAAGATCATGAAGCTTAATTATGAGGTTATCCTTGAAGATTTCATTTCAAAAAAACCCTAAAAGAATGACGTTGGTCAAATAAACATTGTGCATTCGGAAGTTGACTAGTATGATTTTTAATATATCCAATTGCAATGTAAGATACTAGCTAAGTGCCCGCGCGTTGCCGCCAAAATTAAAAAATATATTGTCATATCTGAAGTAATCTTACACAATTATTATTAAACATAAAGATGTGCTAATTTTTTATTGCATGGTGACAAATTTCCTCTTACACTTGTCTACACCTTGTATTGCATTTATAAAACTAATTTACATATTATCTGTTTCTCCAATTAAAACGAAATTAATATTTCGTGATGGGTTGACATCTAAGGACGCCAGCAAACTTATGTCATTCCTCAAGGTTTGACATGCATAGCCAAACTATTCAGAGAGGGCCGTACTTCTGCACCTAATCACACATGAGAGGTTAACGCTACAAAGAATTTGAAGTTAACGTAATTTAATTGTTTGTCATAGGAGATCTCCGTGACCCACTCACGAAACAGACTTTCGCCCCGCTTTATAAATAAAGCCAAATTACTGAACCGATACAAAGTAATAAAGAAAACCTCTTAAAAACTTACAAACAGATTGAAGATAAAACAAGAAAAATGACGCGAGGAGACCATTGGCCGATGATTTGGCTGCCAATACACTCATTTTGAGGGCCTCATGGTGGTTGCTTAAGGTGTTCCCACTGGTGGAGCTATTACTATTGTGAAGCTCGGTTTTCTTCGACAAAGTCTTTGTATTTTTTTGCTCTTTTGCCTTCGTGCATCCTTCATGTATAGACTTGCTTGAGTAATTTTATTGTTGCAATGACTAAGTATAATTAATATCTTTTTGGTATTAATATATTCCTTCTATCAAAAAAATTAGTGTTTCACACCCGTCGGAGCTCGTCTTTGTGGAACTGGTGAAATTTTTAAATCTTACTAACTTCTTTGTGGGCCATTGGATGTCATCGAATAGTTCGTAGATCGTTGTCCCCCTCCTAATCGTATTTTTCCTCCAACTCATGCAACCCTGATGTAACTGCTTCCAACGCACCCAGACCTCATGCTACCGCCACTTGGGGATGGCGGCGTTGCATAGCACTCTTCGCTACGCGCCATGCTGCCATCGTTGTCCCTGGCCATCACTCTATAACCCGTAGCCCCGCACCCAAGCCATTAACCTCTGACTCCCCTCCACCGGCAGCGCTGCTGCCCTGTGTCTTCTCGGCTTCATGTCAGTGTCCCCATTCGACTCGCCGACGCTCAGCATGGCACCCCCTTCTTCGGCCTTGGGCTTCATTTCTCCTTCCTCCTTGTCTCTACACATGAAGGAAATGAACTAGAATTTGTCACATGCGATATAGCAATCTGTTTTTCTAACACAACATGAAACATTCAGTACGTAACAACTATTTTAATCAGCTAAGCCTCTATAACCCAGCGGGTAGTCATTGCATATCAAGTTGAACTATGGATTCTCATTATTTCTTATCACCTGTCTTGGAACATTGCAGAATCTTTTGCTTTATTTGTCCCAAATAAGTGACTCAACTTTCTCTAGATACGGATGTATCTATATATTGAACATGCATTTAGATACATCCGTATCTAGAGAACACTAAGTCACTTAGCTTATTTTGGGGACAAAGGTTAAAAATATTTTCCATACCTTTTGTACATATATTAGTCTATGGACATAACTCTAGGACATACGAGCCCCGGTACCAAAGGATAATTTTGTTAGAAACTCTCAAAACCTTTTTTTGGATTATTGCTAACTTTAGTCTTCAGATAGTTAGATAGTCTTCTTTCTCTTCAGATAGTCTTCTGTCTCTATACACTAAAAATATTTTTATTTATGTTGTTTTCGTCCTCTTTGTACATGTAGGATAACAATTGCTGTTTTCTTAAAAAACACTTTTCAAAAGAATGACATGTGAAAAGTTCATTTAGTGAAGAAGAAAATTAACATGGCGTTCATGCTTCCATCCTACTTGCTATGCATCCCACATTTCTATTGAAGTATTTTGAAGCAAAGAATCAAATTAATAAAAAATCCACTGTATAGTACAAAAACAAATAGTAGAAAATGATCCTCTAAAAACATCAATTTTTCATGCATACCTGAAAATCATGAATCCAAAGGCACGCTCACGTAGCAAACTTTGAACGCATGACTGTTAGGTTTTCTATCTATACCCGTACACCAAACCCAAATTATCAATAAACCAATCAAACTTGCAGAGTTCAACAATGATGTTAAGAAGTGATAAAATTTGTCATTTTTATGAACCGACCAATGAGCTTAAGGAGAAACAACAAACAGTAAGATGGCGTTCCCAGTTTGCTATCATCGTCATCTTGTACTGCAGCCTAACCATCTTGTCTTCATTGGCTGGTGGCCTGGTGCGCTTCTATCTAATTAAGACGGAAACGTAGCCTTGACCCTGAATCACTAAGCCACAACCAGCTTCTATCTGCCTCGGTGCTTTTCCCTTCCGCCATTGTACACACAGACGAGCAGGCTGGTCGATCACTCCGGAAAGGGATGGGATGGAGCTAGTCAAATCCGCGTCGTGGAGATGAGTCCGCCTAACTGTCAAAGCCACGTTTTTAGAAAACATTGGATAAGTTTGTTAGGATTTTTTGGGATAAGGACATACCTAAGGTGATTGCTGGTGATGGCACAATGTCTGTAAATAGCTAGATTAGTGGCATTGGTGGGTAATTTGGTGTCTAGTCTGAGGGCAAAATCAGAAAACAATAGTGTGATACCGGACACCACTTCCGCTTTAATAGTAAAGAAGATTACCAGCAGATTAGATGTTGGTGTGCAGCGGTGTATTTTGTCGATCTTGAACGGATCGTATGGGCACCTAGAGGGGGGGGGGTGAATAGGTGCTACTCAAATTTTAGTTCTTTTTCAATTTAGGCTTGACACAAAGGTAAATTCTCTAGATATGCAACTAAGGTGAATTTACCTATATGTCAACTAGCAAGCTAAACAAGATACAATATATAAAGGCAATAAAGGATAGAGGTAACCGAGAGTGGAGCACGCGGAGACACGGATGTAATTCCCGTAGTTCCTTCCTTTTTAGGGGAAGTACGTCTACGTTGGAGGGGTGTGGATGCCACAAAGGCCTAACCAACGCCACAAAGGCTCACCCTATTCTCCGGTGCAAGCTTCCGCCACAAAGGCCTAGCTCACTTTCCACTAAGGGATTCCTCAAGACGGAACCGGCCTTTACAATCTTGGGGCACGCATCCACAACCGAATTGGAGGCTCCCAAGCACAACACAATGCTGTCAAACAACAAGTAGCAATATATCAAATACACAAACAAGGTCTTGGGACACAAGGGAACCCAAGACACAAGGGCCCTCAAGCAAATGAGAGGGGAAATCAAATCGCTTCGGTGAGGATGTAGATGATGGTCTTCTCCTTCGATTCTCCAAAGATCAAGAGCTTTGGTGGGTTGAGGGAGGAGATTGATGTCTACGCACTTCTATTCTTGTAGACACTTGTTGGGCCTCCAAGTGCAGAGGTTTGTAGAACAGCAGCAAGTTTCCCTTAAGTGGATCACCCAAGGTTTATCGAACTCAGGGAGGTTAGAGGTCAAAGCTATCCCTCTCAAACAACCCTGCAATTACGATACAGAAAGTCTCTTGTGTCCCCAACACACCCAATACACTTGTCAGATGTATAGGTGCACTAGTTCGGCGAAGAGATAGTGAAATACAAGTGGTATAGATGATTATAAGTAGCAAAACGTGATGTGAAATAAATATCGCTGCGAGCAAACAAGTAACAAAATAGCAAGTAAACGGTATGCAAAGCTTAGAAACAAGGCCTAGGGATCATACTTTCACTAGTGGACACACTCCCAACAATATAACATGACTGAACAAATAACTTCTCTTTGCTAAGGCACTCTGAATTACTCTCCTATTGAATAACACTAATAATTGCGTAGTGGCTACAAAAGCACCCCTTAAAGTTCATCAAGTACTTGACAAACACCACTCATAGCGATACCCAAATCAGATCACAACTCAAGATAGAAATCATTGCAACTTAAACCAAGTACTAACACGCTGCACACACTGTCAACATTACACCATGAAAGGAGGAATAGATCACTCAAACTATCATAGCAATAATTATTCTCATAATCCACAAGAGATCACAATCATAGCCTAAACCAAGTACCACCATGATGCACGCACTGTCACCGTTACACCATAGCAGGAGGAATAGATTACTTTAATAATATCACTAGAGTACACAAAATATCTGAATAATAACATGTACTTGTTCAACATGATACAAAGCTCACGATCACATAAAGATCACATCATGGGAGAGAGAGGTGAACCACATAGCTACCGGTAGAGCCCTCAGCCCCGGGGATGAACTACTCCCTCCTCATCATAGGAGACAGCAAGGTTGATGGAGATGGCGGTGAGGTCGATAGAGATGGCAAAGACGGCGATGGAGATCGATGGAGATGGCTCCGGGGGCACTTCCCCGTCCTGGCAGGGTGCCGGAACAGAGACTTCTGTCCCCCGAAATTCGTCGGCGACGGCGGCGGAGCTGCAGAACTGTTTCTGGAAAATTGCCGACTCCTTTAGGGTTTTCCATCCCGAGGCTTTATATAGGCGAAGGGGCGTCGTGAGGGGTGGAGCCAGGCGTCCTCACACGGGGCTCGCGCGGCCCAGGCCTGGTCTGCAAAGGAGCGGGCTTATCTCGGCCGTCCGGACTCGGAATCAGGTGAATTTTATGTCCAGAACGTTCGCCGTGAAATTCCCTACAACTTTGTATTTGAAGAGTTTTCCGTTTGACGCCGTCTTTGACCCGTAACGTGACCATCTTCGAAAACAGTTCTGGTAGAGATTTCTGGAAAGTCCCAATTTGACTCCAATAAGGTTTCCACTTGTATTCTTAGTAATTCCTACACATCAAAGTGTAAAACAAGAACATTGTGCACTTTTGCAACTATTAGTAGGTTAGTCCAAATAAATCATAAAAGTATCACAAAGTGTAGACAAAACATATAGCAATAGGTGTAAAACAAGCATGGAGCATCAAAAATTATAGATACGTTTGCAACGTATCAACATCCCCAAGCTTAACTCCTGCTCGTCCTCGAGTAGGTAAGTGATAACAAAAGAATAATTTTTGAGGTGACATACACCTACACAATCTTGATCATTTATGTAAGCATTGTGAGCTGGGATTATAAGAACTTAAAACATGGGCATGAAAGATATAATCTTGACAATAAGAACTTAGCAACCATGTTGTAAACATGCAAATGAACACAAACAAAAGATTATGAAAATGAAACAATGAAAGTCAAACGTGTGTTCCAATCATAAGGAAAAACATACAAAAGGTTTTCAGCTTGTCCTTCAAAGAGAGCAAAACATAAATGCATAGGACACCTTCAAGTTTAAGAGGGCGACTAGATACAAATAATTTAAGAACAAGTGAAACCAACAATATGAATCAATCAATGAACTTTGGGACAATGCATATCACACTAAGAATGACAACTATGCTCTCTTAATGGTGCATAAAGAAGGAAGGTGGTGACTCAACATAAAAGTAAAAGAAAGGCCCTTCGTAGAGGGAAGCAGTGATTTAAACATTGCTAGAGCTTTTCATTTGTAAAACAAAGAGATAAAACTTGATTTTGAGAGGTGGTTGTCTTTGTCAATGACTGGCAATGGGGTTCTTACTATCTTCCATACAAAAATAAAGCAAGTTTTTGAGAGAGAGATTGGCACTCTTGTGCTCTTTTTATAAAACTTGGCACTCCTCCCCACCTTTTCCTTTCACATACCATGGCTAACCGATTCCATCGGGTGCCCACCAACATTCACATTCTTTGGAGGAGTGCCTTTTTTTCTTTCTTTTTCTTTTTTTTCTTTTTGGAATAAGCAATGTGGAAGATAGCAAATCCGACCACTACGTCCCCATGAGCTGAAAACAGTGTCACAAAACGAGAAGTATTTTGAAGGTTTTTGAAAGGTAGCACACGAAAATTTTACTTTGGAATGGCTTACAAATACCATGCATAGGAATTTATAGTGGACACAATGGCAAACTTGGCTTTTAGGAGTTGGATGCACGAGTAGAGCTCATACTCAGTACAAGGCGAGGGCTAGCAAAAGACTGGGAGCGACCAACTAAGAGAGCAATAATGGCCATAATCATGCAAAGCGACAAAGCGACATTAAAAAAAAGCATACGATGGCATCAAAAGTCAAAAACTAAATGATCATGAAGGCTAATGGCGACTTTGTAAGAGTCTAACATGTGTAAGCATGCGCCAAGTCAACCCAAATAAAGCATCAAGGAGAAAACCAAAATAATGCTTCCATACAATAAAAACAACGCATGATTTTTTCAAAGGCTCATTAAGCAATCTCAGTTATTTGAGACAAGTCATGCTACAGCAAAACCACTAAGCATACTATCAAAAAGACATCAAGCACGACATGCAAAATCCTAAGCCGCAGTCTACACAAGCTCCTTCTTGTACCACTTTTTTTGCATAAAGCTTTTACTCTTTTCCAACACCATTCAAACTTTTTATAAACACCTCTTTTGATGAAAACCAATAAAGATCAGAGGCAAAAATACACCTTGATGTAAAGATAAAACAAGATCTGAACAAAAATCAAGGCGAAAAATGCAAGCCAGTAGCAGAAAAAGAGAACACTCGTTGAACGATAAGAGTGAAAACTAGAGTGTTCTTGGCAAATCAAAAGCGAGTTCATCTCCTCCAAAAGAAACATGATGTGATCTAACCATTTATTGCAGCAAACAAAACTAACCTAACTAAGCAAACTAAAACAACTGACGCTCCAAGACAAACACATAATGCATGAAGCAATAAAAATATAGTGTTTTGAAAGGTGACCTGATTTTTGCCGATGAAGAAGGGGTGCCTCGGGGGCATCCCCAAGCTTTGACGCTTGTACTTCTTGGATATTTCTTGGGGTGATGCATGGGCATCCCCAAGCTTGAGCTTTTGTCCATTCTTTATCTCATCTCATCATTCTCCAATCCCTACACTTGAAAACTTCCTTCATACAAAACTAAACACAATTCTATTAGCAACATTAGTGTAAGCATAAAATATATTCAACCTCTTTTAGCTTCAGGTTTCAACTCAAAACCACCACATATATAGCAAATACTACTGTAGCAACTCCCCAAAAAGTTCCATGATCAAAAGAACTCAAAAGAAAGCGATAAAGTGGCAAACACAAATATTGGCAGAAATCTGTCAAAACTGAACAGCTGACAAAGGTCGAATTTTTGAGAGATTTTATGTTGCTCAAATCAAAAAGTGTTCAACTAAGAAAAGTTTGGATATAACCTGGGGCATATGCACAAGAAATCGCAGGTCCAAAAGATATACAGAGAATTTATACGAATTTTTACGGTGCAGCACCGAAAACAGTTTCAGGACAGCAACATCTCCAAATCTTTACCTCACTCAAATTAGAGGCTTCTCTTGGCACAAAAACAAAATAAAAAGGATGGTTATTACAGTAGTAATGACTTCCAAGACTCAAATAAAAGAAAAAGTACTGAAAATAAAACAATGGGTTATCTCCCGAGAGTGCTTTTCTTTAACGCCTTTGAGCTAGGCGCAGTAATTTGCAAAGATGCTCATGTGGGCGCCATATAAAAGCTTGAGGCAAAGGCGCCATATAAGAACTTGAAGCAATAGAGAGCATCAAAAAGCAAGTGTGAAAGACATTTATATCTAAACCACTTCCTATGCATAGGAATCTTATAAGAAAATAAATCAACGAGGCACATAGTAGCAAGCATGGATAGATAAAACAAGTACCACTTCAAGATTTGCAACATAAAGAGGGGAAACTTAATATTGTTTAGATCCATCAAACCATGTTTCCCTCTCTCATAATAACTTTCAGTAGCATCATGAATAGAACTAACAATATAACTATCACATAAAGCATCTCTATCATGAGCCACATGCATAAAAGAATTAATACTCACCACAGGAACAATAGTAGTAGGAGCAAATTCAATAAAATAATTATTCTCATCACCATAATCATCATAAATAGGAGGCATATTGTAATCATAACTAATTTTATCCTCAATAGTAGGTGAACTGAAAATATTATACTCATCATCACAAGCTAGAGAACTACTATGTCGTAAAGCATACTCATCAAACATATCATCATAAGAAGGAACATCACATAGGGGAGATAAAATATCATTAGAGCAAACTTTCTCCACTAAAGCCGAGGAACTAAAAATATCATGCTTAACAAAACCAGCTTCCCCAAGCTTAGACTTTTCTATAGCATTAGCAATAACGGTATTCAAAGCATTCATACTAACAATACTATTAGCATGCAAATTAAGCTCCAAAGGTTTTTCAATTTTCTCTTCAAACACTTCATATCTAAACTCAGGAAAAAGACTACAGAACTCTTTGTTTTCCATTAATCCTAACTAGTGAAAATAAAAACAAGAAACAAAAAGATGTAATTGCAGAATCTAAAGGAAATAACTTCGAGCACTCACACAGGAGGATGCGAGTACCTTTTACCTTCCCTCCCCGGCAACGGCGCCAGAAAAGAGCTTGATGTCTACGCACTTCTATTCTTGTAGACACTTGTTGGGCCTCCAAGTGCAGAGGTTTGTAGAACAGCAGCAAGTTTCCCTTAAGTGGATCACCCAAGGTTTATCGAACTCAGGGAGGTTAGAGGTCAAAGCTATCCCTCTCAAACAACCCTGCAATTACGATACAGAAAGTCTCTTGTGTCCCCAACACACCCAATACACTTGTCAGATGTATAGGTGCACTAGTTCGGCGAAGAGATAGTGAAATACAAGTGGTATAGATGATTATAAGTAGCAAAACGTGATGTGAAATAAATATCGCTGCGAGCAAACAAGTAACAAAATAGCAAGTAAACGGTGTGCAAAGCTTAGAAACAAGGCCTAGGGATCATACTTTCACTAGTGGACACACTCCCAACAATATAACATAACTGAACAAATAACTTCTCTTTGCTAAGGCACTCTGAATTACTCTCCTATTGAATAACACTAATAATTGCGTAGTGGCTACAAAAGCACCCCTTAAAGTTCATCAAGTACTTGACAAACACCACTCATAGCGATACCCAAATCAGATCACAACTCAAGATAGAAATCATTGCAACTTAAACCAAGTACTAACACGGTGCACACACTGTCAACATTACACCATGAAAGGAGGAATAGATCACTCAAACTATCATAGCAATAATTATTCTCATAATCCACAAGAGATCACAATCATAGCCTAAACCAAGTACCACCATGATGCACGCACTGTCACCGTTACACCATAGCAGGAGGAATAGATTACTTTAATAATATCACTAGAGTACACAAAATATCTGAATAATAACATGTACTTGTTCAACATGATACAAAGCTCACGATCACATAAAGATCACATCATGGGAGAGAGAGGTGAACCACATAGCTACCGGTAGAGCCCTCAGCCCCGGGGATGAACTACTCCCTCCTCATCATAGGAGACAGCAAGGTTGATGGAGATGGCGGTGAGGTCGATAGAGACGGCGAAGACGGCGATGGAGATCGATGGAGATGGCTCCGGGGGCACTTCCCCGTCCCGGCAGGGTGCCGGAACAGAGACTTCTGTCCCCCGAAATTCGTCGGCGATGGCGGCGGAGCTGCGGAACTGTTTCTGGAAAATTGCCGACTCCTTTAGGGTTTTCCATCCCGAGGCTTTATATAGGCGAAGGGGCGTCGTGAGGGGTGGAGCCAGGCGTCCTCACACGGGGCTCGCGCGGCCCAGGCCTGGTCTACAAAGGAGCGAGCTTATCTCAGCCGTCCGGACTCGGAATCAGGTGAATTTTATGTCCAGAACGTTCGCCGTGAAATTCCCTACAACTTTGTATTTGAAGAGTTTTCCGTTTGACGCCGTCTTTGACCCGTAACGTGACCATCTTCGAAAAAAGTTCTGGTAGAGATTTCTGGAAAGTCCCAATTTGACTCCAATAAGGTTTCCACTTGTATTCTTAGTAATTCCTACACATCAAAGTGTAAAACAAGAACATTGTGCACTTTTGCAACTATTAGTAGGTTAGTCCAAATAAATCATAAAAGTATCACAAAGTGTAGACAAAACATATAGCAATAGGTGTAAAACAAGCATGGAGCATCAAAAATTATAGATACGTTTGCAACATATCAGAGATCTAGTTGATTTGGTGAGCTCAACAATGGTGGTCTTCTTCTATTTTTGCTAGCTGCCCGATGGAGAAGAAGACGGGGGTATTTATACCCCCCCCAAAATATCTGACCGTTGCCAGCCAGAAAGTCCGGCTATAGCCGGAGTTAAGTCCGGCTAAAGCCGGCCACACTGGCTAAAGCCGGCCTCACACCGGCTATAGCCGGCCTGAAATATCCGGCCCAGGCGGAAATAGCCGGACAAATAGCCGGTTGAGTCCAGAGGCGCAGGACCCCTCTCGAAAACGAGCAGTCCGGCTATAGCCGGTCTGGGACCGGCTAAAGCCGGCCTTCCTGGCCAACTTTTATCTGAAACTTCTCCCAGAGCTGATTTTCACCATTTCCTCGATAATTTCCTTTGGGAAATATTAATTATCAAGTATAACATATAACACCCAATATCTTGTGCAAGAATATTATAAAATCCTGCAAAGCATAATCACACATTAATAGATAATGTATTGTTAACAAACGCCAAAATCAATTAGGCGGGAAATGCTCTTTCAATCTCCACCTTTTTGGTGTTTGATGACAATACATAATTTTGCATGTTTCAAACGATATAAAATATAGACGGAGCTCCCCCTTGCTATGTGTCTTATTTTAAATTTGTATTCGAATACAAAGACACATCAACAATAAGAACTCCCCCTAGATTTTATAATGTGATCCATATGTGCACAAGATATATATATCATAATTCAATAGCACATAATCAAACATATAATATGACAAGATATAGCAAGTAGTAGATAACAAGATAATCATAAGGTCTACTACACATATGCATATAGTCATATAGTTCAACACATAATAGAGACGATAAGTTCAACCATGGGACACAAGCGAGCAAGCCCTCGATATAAGAGCTTGTGACCCAACCAAATCCAAATGGAAAACATCAAATCCAAATGGAAACACATGCAAATGGGACTTTCTCCCCCTTTGGCATCAAGACGCCAAAAAGAGAGACCACAACACGAGATCACCCATCAACATCATCAAAGTCCTCATCATTCTCATCATCTTCTTGGTCATCGTCTTCTTCCTCTTCATCATCATCAACGTCTTCCTTGCCCTTGGAGGTGACTTCGGCTAACTCCTTCCAATCAAAGGTGGAGCCCTCATTCCATTTGCCAAATGAAAAAGTGTCCTCGGATGCATCTTGCTCTTGGGACTCCTCTTCATGGCTAGCTCCTTTGCCCTTCTCCACAGCCCTCAAACGAGCATCCAACTCTCTTTGCTTCTTGGAAATGTGCTTGCGGTCCACATAGTCCTTGTACTGAGTGTGACGCACATCATTGTTCATGCAAAATAAAGCCCTTTGCCACCACTTGAGCTTCTTCATCTCTTGAGCCATTCCACCACTTGGTGGATCCGCATTCTTCCTCCTAGAACCGGTAGCATAGATGTTGCCACCCAACACATCACTCGAAGAGGGATAAGCACTTGAGGTGCTAGACACCAAATGAGCAGTCTTCTTGTAGAGCTTGTTGGGCTTGTGCACTTCCAACTCTTCATCAAGCAAATCTTCTTCAATCTCAAAGTCTCCTTCAATGCCTCTGTCAATGATAAGCCTCATGATGAATGGAGCATAAGGAGGGATCTTCCTATCAAGCATAGCAATCTTCATCTCCATGAAGATGAAGTACATCACATCGAGCTCCATCCCTTCACAATCTCTTCCGGCCTCGAAGACAAGACAGGCATGGTGGAGCAAATGCACAAGACCACCTCTGATAGAATCATTGTTGCCCCCACTTGGAGCAATGTTGGCACGAAACATCCGGAGTAAAATATCATAGAGGGGAAGGAGATTTGCAGTCTCTCCCGCTTTGCCCCCTGGACCATACAAGCACTGGATCTTCCCTTTGTTGTACTCTGTGGTATCAAGATGCAAGCGGGCACCTCTAGGTCGATGAATGCCATCGAACCTATAGCCCAAAAGCTTCCCAAAACGAGACATGGTCGAGTACTTCCTCACTTCACCTGTCATCCAAGTGAAACCAACCTCATCCTGAGTATCAAACTCTAAAGTGGCAAAGAATTGCTGAATCAGATGAGGGTTGTAGTCTTGCTTGAAGACTATCAACTTGTGCAACCCTAGCTTCTCGGTGACCCAAAGAGCATCGGCAAAGTACTCATCCCTGGACAAAGCTACAATGTTGGTGACCTTCATGGGACAAACCTTTGTGCTCATGGTCGCATAAATCTGCTCAAATATCCGCTGATGCTCAGACCGGTAGAAGGACGCACTGTCAATGTCCCTAGGCATGGTGTAGAATTTTTGCCCACGGAACTCCCGGTACTCTTGCTTGGACAGCTTCTTGAGATCACTAACGTTGGCAAACAGAGATTTCTTCTTCCGTTCTTCCAACCGCTTCTTTTTCATAGCAGCTGTCAAACGGGCATCTTGATGCTCTTGACGGCGAGCAAGTGAGGGATCAACATATCTTGACCTCTTGGGTTGAGAGCCACCTGCAAACAGCACATATGAAGAGAGCATATAGGATAAGCATGCATGCCAGAGGATCAAGGAGCAATAGCATAAAAGGAAAAAAGCATGACAGTAGTAGGTGATCTACACCGGCTATTTCCGGCCTCAGGCCGGCTTTAGCCGGTCTGACACCTGCTTTAGCCGGACCAGATGGTCAATTTCGAGATCTTAGCCGTAGGCCACCAAAACTTGTCAAACATTTTCAATCTATGCAATGTTGAAGGAAACCACAAATCCACACAATCCCAGATGAACAACAAGGTACCAAAGAATCAACTAACCCTAACCCTAGAGAAACCTAGGGAGAGAGAGAAGGGGGTACCCTAGTCCATGGGGAGGGCGCCGAAGAGGATCACCGGCCGAGGAGGGGGCTCCGGCAGCCGGAGGAGAGGCAAGAGACGGCGGCGGCGGCGGCTTCAAGGGAGGGGCTCGAGCGAGGAAGAAGGCGTGGGGGGTTAACTGAGGAAACCCTCACCCCCACGGCCTAAAGTGATGGGCTCGAAATCTCCAGGCCGGCTATAGCCGGGTGGGCCGGCTAAAGCCGCACCCCGGCTATTTCCGGTGGAGGACCGGCTATAGCCGGTCAAGATGACCCAAAACTGATGATTTTGATTTCTGGCAATTCTGGGCATGCAAGAGAGGATGATTTGGCTTTAGATAAGTGGGCTTAGGACAGAAAACATTCATGGAGTGGTTCTCGGCACTTGGCATTGCAAAACACAAGAAAACTTTGAAAATCCAATGCAAGTGCCTTCCCATTTCACGGATAGAGACAATGACGAAAAAGCTCAATAAAACTCAAATAAGATTTGCAAGGAATCAACTCTTCGAAAAGAAGAGGTCGGTGGCCGAGGCCACCATGTATGAGTGTCATGGCATTGGACCGCGAAGATATATCTTGGGTCCATAACCAATACTCGTCATTGAAGCTCATATATCACAAAAATGATAGAAAGAGAACAATTTTGTCACTATTGGCATTATGGGGGGAGGGATAGCCCAATTAATTAGGACCGCACTCCCCCTATCTCCATGCCCACACCTGAACCAAACAAGTATTGAAGAATAGGTGTATTTGCAAGATGCTCAAGCCACACTCCTTGAATCAATGATATTTAGCTCATTCCTCAAATATCCAAATCTTGCTTCATCAAGGGGCTTCGTGAATATGTCGGCAAGTTGATCCTTGGTGCTTACATATGCAAGCTCAATATCACCACGGGCAACATGATCTCTAATAAAATGATTCCGGATCTCAATATGCTTGGTTCTTGAATGTTGCACCGGATTATAGGCTATCTTGATAGCACTCTCATTGTCACATAAAAGAGGCACTTTGTCACAATTGACACCATATTCCTTTAAAGTTTGCCTCATCCATAATAATTGAGTGCATCCACTTGCGGCGGCAATATATTCGGCTTCGGCGGTGGAGAGAGATATACAATTTTGCTTCTTAGAAGACCAACACACCAAAGACCTACCAAGAAATTGGCAAGCTCTGGAGGTTGATTTCCTATCATCCTTGTCACCGGCCCAATCCGAGTCCGTGAAGCCACAAAGAGAGAAATCCGAGCCTTTGGGATACCAAAGCCCATAAGTTGGGGTATGAACCAAATATCGAAAGATTCTCTTAACCGCCATAAGGTGGCTTTCTTTAGGAGCGGCTTGATACCTTGCACACACACCTACACTCAACACAATATCGGGTCTAGATGCGCAAAGGTAAAGCAAAGAACCGATCATAGAACGGTATACCTTTTGATCCACATCTTTACCATTGGGATCAAGCTCAAGATGACATTTTGTGGCCATTGGTGTGGCGGCCCCATTTAGTTCCTTCATCTTGAACCTCTTGAGCATGTCTTGGACATATTTGGCTTGATAAATAAAAGTCCCTTCTTTCAATTGCTTGATTTCAAAACCAAGAAAGAACTTCATTTCGCCCATCATAGACATCTCGAACCTATCGGTCATAAGCTTTGAAAATTCATCATTAAAAGCTTTGTTAGTAGAGCCAAAGATAATATCATCAACATATAGTTGGCATACGAAAAGCTCCCCATTGACCCTCTTAGTAAAAAGAATAGGATCGATTTGCCCAACTTCAAACCCACGGTCTACCAACAACTCCCTAAGGTGCTCATACCACGCACGTGGGGCTTGTTTAAGGCCATAGAGTGCCTTATGGAGCTTGTAGACATGGTTAGGGAAGTTGAGATCCTCAAACCCCGGGGGTTGCTTAACATACACTTCCTCTTTGTTGCAACTTAAAATTATGATGAGTGGCATATGCAAGAAGGATACGGATGGACTCAAGACGAGCCACGGGAGCATAAGTTTCTCCAAAGTCAATGCCTTCAACTTGAGAGAAACCTTGAGCAACCAATCTTGCCTTGTTCCTCACAACAATTCCATGCTCATCTTGCTTGTTCTTGAATATCCACTTTGTGCCAATCACATTGCGGCACTCCTTTGGCTTCTCTACTAACACCCATACATTATTGCGCTTGAAGTTGTTGAGTTCTTCATGCATAGCATCCAACCAATCCGGATCTTCAAGTGCTTCAAATACTTTCTTGGGTTCAACCATGGAGATATAAGCATGATGAGAGCTAAATTGTGCCAATTGACGCCGAGTTGACACTTTGCTTCTTAAATCTCCAATAACCCTCTCAAGGGTATGACCTTTAAGTTCCAAATCCCTTTCAACTCTTCTCTTGCGACGGGCTTCGATCTCCTCATTTGACCTTGGAGGAGTCACTTGATCATCTTGATCATTTTGGTCCCCGTCTTGACCATCAAATTGACCTTGATCATTATTATCTTCATGAGTAGGTTGATCTTGGTCTTGTGAAGAATTGGGGGCGGTTGAGATAACCGGAGAGGATGGTGGTGCCCCTTCTTCTTCATGAAGGTCCTTGTCTTGTTCTTCGGTTGGTGCATTAGTTGCTTCCTTGGGAGAGGCTTGTTGAGCTTGTGAAGATGAAGGCTCCACTTGAGTAGAGCATAGTCCTTCCCGGTCGGCCACAAGGTGTCCCTCAATGGGGCGGAAAAATCCCACGCCCATTCTTCCTATGGCTTCTCGAGGTATTTCATCATCTACATCACAATAAACAACATCTCGCCTCCCTTGGGAGCCGTCATTCTCTTCGAATACCACACTACAAGATTCTTCAACACGCCCGGTGGACTTGTTGAAGACTCTATAAGTGTGGGATTCGGCACCATAACCAACAAAAATACCTTCTATTGCTTTCTGATCAAATTTACCTAAACGGACTCCTTTTCTTTGAAAGAAACACTTACACCCGAAAACCCGGTAGTAGGAGATGTTGGGCTTGCTTCCGGTGAGTATTTCATATGGAGTCTTGTTTAGGCCTTTGCGGAGGAAGAGCCGGTTTGAAGAGTGACAAGCCGTAGAGATAGCTTCGGCCCAAAAGTTGTATGGAGACTTAAACTCCGCCAACATGGACCTAGCCATATCCATAAGAGTCCGGTTCTTCCTTTCGGCTACACCATTTTGTTGAGGGGTATATGCAGCGGAATATTGATGACGAATTCCCTCATCACTAAGAAATCCATTTAAGGTGTAGTTCTTGAACTCCGAGCCATTGTCACTTCTAATTGCCAAAATAGTTTGCCCATGTTGACGTTCAACTTCCTTGGCAAAGTCGATGACGGTTTGTTGAGTCTCACTCTTATGCTTGAAGAAGTAAACCCAAGTATATCTTGAATAGTCATCAACAATCACCAAACAATATTTCTTCCCACCAAGACTTGCATGAGAGGGAGGACCAAAAAGATCCACATGAAGGAGCTCCAAGATCCTCTTGGAAGAAATGATAGTCTTGCTTGGGTGGGGAGAATCATGCATTTTTCCTAGAACGCAAGCCCTGCAAACACGATCTTTGGCAAAAGAAACATTCTCTTTTAGTCCGAGTATGTGGCCACCCTTGTGAAGGCTTTGCAAAGTTCTCATATTGACATGGGATAAACGGCGATGCCAAAGCCAACCCACATCGGCCTTTCCAAATAAACACATTGCACTTGTAGTGGTTTTCCCCGAAAAGTCCACCACATACAAGTTATTTTCAATGTGTCCAACGAAAGCGACCTTTAGAGACTTGCTCCACAAGAGTACCACAATGTCATTATCAATGAAGACGGCAAAGCCCATCTTACCAAGTGCACGAACTGAAAGCAAATTGTAACCAAGGGTCTCAACAAGCATGACGTCCACAAGGGAAATATTCGGTGCGACCACCACCTTGCCAAGACCCAATACCTCGGATTGTGACATGTCTCCATAAGTGACGGTTATGTGATTATCATTTGGTCTCATCTCCGTCATAATCTCCTGGCTTCCGGTCATATGACTTGTGCATCCACTATCAAGCACCCATTTTGATCCACCGGAAGCATAGTCCTACAAGAGATCATTGCTTGGTTTTAGGTCCCCATTTTTCAATGGGTCCTCTTTTGTTAGCAACAAGGGTCTTTGGAACCCAAATAGACCAAGCAACATAACCATCATTTGGACCAACATATTTTGCATAAACATCACCATAATAATCATGAAATAAAACATAGTGAGGGTTAGCAATTCCCGCATGATCATCATGAGTGGCTTTGCCACCCACAATAGGATCCTTCTTTGCTTGAGCGGGCTTGGCCTTCTTTTTCTTGTTGTTCTTCTTCTTCTTCTTTGAGACATAGCCAATCCCCGTTTTATCACCAAATGCCTTTTGCTTACTCAAAAGGTCATTCAAGTTTTTCTCACCTATGGGAATGGAGGACTTGACAAGCTCATCTTTCAACCTAGCATTTTCTTCAATAACATTTGCATGATCACAAGTAGAAGTAGAAGAACTAGGCACATTATTCTTAGTCAATTGAATTTGAAGTTGTTCATGTGACTTGGTAAGAATAGAGTGTTCACTTTTCAAGGCCTTGTGAGCCTTGTCAAGATCTTCTAAATCCTTAACAAGTATATCATGACCAACACCAAATTCAACCTTTTCCTTCTTAAGCATTTTTACTTTAGCACGAGCATGATCTCGCTCTTTAATGAGTTTGGAAACAACTTCATTATTAGCTTCCTCAATGGAATCGAGCTTCTCTTCAAGAGTTGCTCGTTCCTCTTGCTCTTCTTCAAGAGACTCGGTTAGTGAGGCAATATCTTGAGCATATTCTTTTTCAAGCCTCATTTGTTCCTCTAGTTTTTCAAGAGTTTTACCATATTGGCTCAATAGACGTTCAAAGTGAAGCTTGTGAACACCATCCACACTAGACACATAATCATCAAAAGCAATAATTTCTTCCTTTACTCTAAGACTAGCAAGATCATTCAAGGAAGCATCATTTGTCTTAGAGGAAGAGAAAGATGTGGGTGATTGCTACTCGTGTGATGGCGCCAGAAAAGACTGTGGCGTTTAGTTGACGTGGGAGCAGTATGTCCTTGTGCGTGGTGATGACCAGCCCGTTGGGAACCCCAAGAGGAAGGTATGATGAGTGTAGCGGCTAGTTTTCCCTCAGTTAAGAAACCAAGGTTTAATGTCGATCTTGAAGAAGAGAGATGGTGACGACTGAAGGTGATGCGGACTGGCTTAGTAACACTTCAACAAGGGCGCCGTTAACGATACTTGTTGACTCGTCTTCGGCCAGCAGCAACGTGGAACCTGCACACACACAAACAAATACTTTGTTCCCAACTTGCGATGAGGTTGTCAATCTCACCGGTTTGCTTGAAACAAAGGTTATGAGTGTATCGAGTGGAAAACAGTAGTAATATGCTAATAAAGTAAACAGTGCAGGAAAAGTAAACAGGTGATTGCAATATGATTAAAATAGGACCGGGGTCCACAGTTCACTAGTGGTGTCTCTCCATAGATAAATAACATGCTGGGTAAACAAATTACAGTTGGGCAATTGATAGAATAAAGATAACGTGATATGTCAAGAAGATCACTATGAGATTCACTCTGGGCATTACAACAAAATACATAGACCGCCATCCAACTGCATCTATGACTAATAATCCACCCCCGGGGATATCATCCGAACACCCTAGAAGTATTAAGTTGCGAACAACAGATAATTGCATTAAGCAAAGTGTGTAATGTAAACAAAGCATATGCCCTTGAGCATATGAATGTTGTTTTCTCCCTAGTAGCAACAACACATCTACCACCTTAGAGGTTTCTGTCACTCCCCCAGGTGAAATAGAGACATGAACCCACTATCGAGCATAAATACCCCCTCTTGGAGTCACTAGCAACTACTCGGCCAAGATAGCTACTAACAACGGAGAGCATGCAAGATCATAAACAACATAGAGATAACAAAAGATATAATTCAGTACAGCAACTTAATCATAAACACCAATATTCATCGGATCCCAACAAACCAACATCATAGTATTACATAACGGTGATCTCAATCATGTAGGGCAGCTCATGAGATCTAAACATGAAGCACATGGTGGAGAAGACAACCATCTAGCTACTGCTATGGACCCATAGTCCAAGGTAGACTACTCACTCATCGCTCCGGAGGCAAGCATGGCGATGAAGAAGACCTCCGGTGGCGATTCCCCTCTCCGGCAGGGTGCCGGGAAGAGCTTCTGGACCCTCCCGATCTTCGGGTCGACGTCGGCGGCGGATCGCGATGTATTCTGGAAAACTGATCGGGCCCTTAGGTTTTTCTCGTCAGGGGGTATATGTAGGCGAAAGGAGGCTGTCAGAGGGGGTCCCACGCCCCCTCACACGGGGCTGGCGCGGCCAGGGGGATGGCCGCGCCGCCCCTGTGTCTAGGGCCCACGTGGCCCCTCTCCATCAGGTCTTCGGATGTTTGGGAGCTCCCCGGTGAAATATGACTTCAGGAACTTGTTTCGTCCAATTCCGAGAATATTTCCTGTGTATCACTTCTGAAACACAAAAACAGCAGAAAACAGGAAACTGGCACTGTGGCACTTCGTTAATAGGTTAGTTCCGGAAAATGTATAAAAATGCCACTAAGTGTAACGAAACAATAGGCAAATGGTGTAAAACAAAGCATGGAGCATCAAAAATTATAGATACGTTTGGGACGTATCAAGCATCCCCAAGCTTAACTCCTGCTCGTCCTCGAGTAGGTAAGTGATAACAAAAGAATAATTTTTGAGGTGACATGCACCTACACAATCTTGATCATATATGTAAGCATTGGTGAGCTGGGATCAATAGAACTTAAAACATGGGCATGAAAGATATAATCATGACAATAAGAACTTAGCAACCATGTTGTAAACATGCAAATGAACACAAACAAAAGATCATGATAATGAAACAATGAAAGTCAAACGTGTGTTCTAATCATAAGGAAAAACATACAAGTGGTTTTCAGCTTGTCCTTCAAAGAGAGCAAAACATAAATGCATAGGACACCTCAAAGTTTAAGAGGGCGACTAGATACAAATAATTTAGGAACAAGTGAAACCAACAATATGAGTCAATCAATGAACCTTGGGACAATGCATATCACACTAAGAATGACAACTATGCTCTCTTGATGGTGCATAAAGAAAGAAGGTGGTGACTCAACATAAAAGTAAAAGAAAGGCCCTTCGCAGAGGGAAGCAGTAATTGCAAGTTTTATAACCTTCAAAAATTATGGTACTTACCGGCATTGAGCTCTCATTGCCCCCATCATAAGCATCTTGAATGGTTAGAGTTAATGCGAGAACAATTATGATGCATATGCTTAACAAATCATAAGTTGAAAACCTCGTATCCCGTGAATATAAGTACCCAAACCATGCTAGTTTACTTAGAGTCCCAAGCAAGGCTCTTGTCATTGTAAGTATATGCATATCATTGAGAACCGCCAATGGGGTACCTCCGTGCCCGATGACATGGAACAAGCCCACACCAAAATGACAGTACAAGCAGACAATGAACACCTCGACATCTCTTTTATTTGCTATATTGTTTAGCTTTTTATTGTGAGATGCGTCGTCGAATGTTCACCATGGGTATGCTGCAAATTTCCACCATGAATTATGCATGGCTTAGATTGGCGGCCCGGCGTTTCCCTAACACATATAAAAACTCCATGATCCTCACAAGATTCCCAATTCATTTCACACAGCGGGCATCCATAAACAAAAGATCACGATATCAACTCAATGTTGAAAGCTTGCCCCATGACAGCATGGCTGGGCTAGAATCCAACTTACAACTTGCAAGCATAACAACTCAGCATAAAAGACCACAATGTCAAATTTTTAGAACAGGAAAAAGTAAAGTGTGCCTTCCGGTTCGTGAGAGCTTTACTAACCGAGTTTCGCATAACACTGGTAAGAGTTTAATTTGAAGAGAAAATAAAAGCAAGTCAAATTTACTTGGAATAGCAAATTGCTAGTAGGTATATATGGTGGACACAATGGAAAACTTTGGCTTTTAGGAGTTGGATGCACGAGTAGAGCTCATACTCAGTACAAGGCGAGGGCTAGCAAAAGACTGGGAGCGACCAACTAAGAGAGCAATAATGGCCATAATCATGCAAAGCGACAAAGCGACATTAAAAGAAGCATACGATGGCATCAAAAGTCAAAAACTAAATGATCATGAAGGCTAATGGCGACTTTGGAAGAGTCTAACATGTGTGAACATGCGCCAAGTCAACCCAAATAAAGCATCAAGGAGAAAACCAAAATAATGCTTCCATACAATAAAAACAACGCATGATTTTTTCGAAGGCTCATTAAGCAATCTCAGTTATTTGAGACAAGTCATGCTACAGCAAAACCACTAAGCATACTATCAAAAAGACATCAAGCATGACATGAAAAAGCCTAAGCCGCAGTCTACACAAGCTCCTTCTTGTACCACTATTTTGCACAAAGCTTTTTCTCTTTTCCAACACCATTTGAAATTTTTATAAACACCTCTTTTGATGAAAACCAATAAAGTTCAGAGGCAAAAATGCACCTTGATGAAAAGATATGACAAGATCTGAACGCATATCAAGGCGAAAACGAAAACCAAAAGCAGTAGCAGAAAAACTAGAATGCTCGATTTATAAGAGTGAAAACTAGAGCATTCTTTGCAAATGAAAACGAGTACATCTCCTCCAAAGGAAATTTGTTGGGGTCCAACAATTTATTGCAGCAAATAAACAAACTAAGACAACTAAAACAACTGACGCTCCAAGAAAAACACATAGTGCATGAAGCAATAAAAATATAGTGTTTTGAAAGGTGACCTGATTTTTGCCGATGAAGAAGGGGTGCCTCGGGGGCATCCCCAAGCTTTGACGCTTGTACTTCTTGGATATTTCTTCGGGTGATGCATGGGCATCCCCAAGCTTGAGCTTTTGTCCATTCTTCAACTCATCTCATCATTCTCCAATCCCTACACTTGAAAACTTCCTTCATACAAAACTAAACACAATTCTATTAGCAACATTAGTGCAAGCATAAAATATATTCAACCTATTTTAGCTTCAGGTTTCAACCCAAAACCACCACATATAAAGTATATACTACTGTAGCAACTTCCACAAGAGTTCCATGATCAAAAAGAACTCGAAAGAAAGCGATAAAGTGGCAAAAACAAATATTGGCAGAAATCTGTCAAATCTGGACAGCTGATAATGGACGAATTTTTGAGGGATTTTCCGTTGCTCAAATCAAAAAGTGTTCAACTAAGAAAAGTTTGGATATAACCTGGGGCATATGCACAAGAAATCGCAGGTCCAAAAGATAAACAGAGAATTTTCACGAATTTTTACGGTGCAGCACCAAAAACAGTTTCAGGACAGCAACATCCCCAAATCTTTACCTCACTCAAATTAGAGGCTTCTCTTGGCACAAAAACGAAATAAACAAGATAAGGAGCGGTCATTACAGTAGTAATGACTTCAAAGACTCAATAAAAAGAAAAAGTACTGAAAAGTAAACAATGGGTTATCTCCCAAGAGTGCTTTTCTTTAACGCCTTTGAGCTAGGCACAGAAAATTGCGAATCAAGTACCTTCAGAAGAGGCATTAAGATCAACAGAAGAGGTCTTCCAGAACGAACTCAGGGAACAACATGATAACTAAAGTAAAGTAAAAACAACTACCAAGGATTCCAATTTTTTTGGGTTTTTGATAAAAAGCAATGCAGGTAAAATAAAATAAAGTAAAGCAAAACAAATAACAAAGTAAAGTATGTGTGTGCGAAGAACTCCCCTCGCAGAAGTCTTCTCTCTTCCCCGGCAACGGCGCCAGAAAAGAAGCTGCTACTCATGTGATGGCGCCAGAAAAGACTGTGGCATTTAGTTGACGTGGGAGCAGTATGTCCTTGTGCGTGGTGATGACCAGCATGTTGGGAACCCCAAGAGGAAGGTATGATGAGTGTAGCGGCTAGTTTTTCCTCAGTTAAGAAACCAAGGTTTAATGTCGATCTTGAAGAAGAGATACGGTGACGATTGAAGGTGATGCGGACTGGCTTAGTAACACTTCAACAAGGGCGCCGTTAACGATACTTGTTGACTCGTCTTCGGCCAGCAGCAACGCGGAACCTGCACACACACAAACAAATACTTTGTTCCCAACTTGCGATGAGGTTGTCAATCTCACCGGTTTGCTTGAAACAAAGGTTATGAGTGTATCGAGTGGAAAACAGTAGTAATATGCTAATAAAGTAAACAGTGCGGGAAAAGTAAATAGGTGATTGCAATATGATTAAAATCGGACCGGGGTCCACAGTTCACTAGTGGTGTCTCTCCATAGATAAATAACATGCTGGGTAAACAAATTACAGTTGGGCAATTGATAGAATAAAGATAATGTGATATGTCAAGAAGATCACTATGAGATTCACTCTGGGCATTACAACAAAATACATAGACCGCCATCCAACTGCATCTATGACTAATAATCCACCCCCGGGGATATCATCCGAACACCCTAGAAGTATTAAGTTGCGAACAACAGATAATTGCATTAAGCAAAGTGTGTAATGTAAACAAAGCATATGCCCTTGAGCATATGAATGTTGTTTTCTCCCTAGTAGCAACAGCACATCTACCACCTTAGAGGTTTCTGTCACTCCCCCAGGTGAAATAGAGACATGAACCCACTATCGAGCATAAATACCCCCTCTTGGAGTCACTAGCAACTACTCGGCCAAGATAGCTACTAACAACGGAGAGCATGCAAGATCATAAACAACATAGAGATAACAAAAGATATAATTCAGTACAGCAACTTAATCATAAACACTAATATTCATCGGATCCCAACAAACCAACATCATAGTATTACATAACGGTGATCTCAATCATGTAGGGCAGCTCATGAGATCTAAACATGAAGCACATGGTGGAGAAGACAACCATCTAGCTACTGCTATGGACCCATAGTCCAAGGTAGACTACTCACTCATCGCTCCGGAGGCAAGCATGGCGATGAAGAAGACCTCCGGTGGCGATTCCCCTCTCCGGCAGGGTGCCGGGAAGAGCTTCTGGACCCTCCCGATCTTCGGGTCGACGGCGGCGGCGGATCGCGATGTATTCTGGAAAACTGATCGGGCCCTTAGGTTTTTCTCGTCAGGGGGTATATGTAGGCGAAAGGAGGCTGTCAGAGGGGGTCCCACGCCCCCTCACACGGGGCTGGCACGGCCAGGGGGGTGGCCGCGCCGCCCCTGTGTCTGGGGCCCACGTGGCCCCTCTCCGTCAGGTCTTCGGATGTTTGGGAGCTCCCCGGTGAAATATGACTTTAGGAACTTGTTTCGTCCAATTCCGAGAATATTTCCTGTGTATCACTTCTGAAACACAAAAACAGCAGAAAACAGGAAACTGGCACTGTGGCACTTCGTTAATAGGTTAGTTCCGGAAAATGTATAAAAATGCCACTAAGTGTAACGAAACAATAGGCAAATGGTGTAAAACAAAGCATGGAGCATCAAAAATTATAGATACGTTTGGGACGTATCAGTGATACCTCGGAAGACTTGGCCATAAGGCACTTGACGTTCTTGACAAGAGAGTCCTCATTGGGGGATTCAAAGAGTGATGTGGAGGAAGTGGAGGTGGTTGCCATTGCGGCCATCTCACTAGTTGTGGTTTCTTCTTCATCACTCTCACTTGCGGAGTACTCTTCTTGAGTCAAGAACACAAACTTTGGTTGTTTCTTCCTTGGTCCACCCTTCTTCACAAATGGCTTCTTGGATGGTGACTTGGTCTTGCTTTTGAAGATGAGCTTTCCACCATGGTCTTCTCTCTTCTCATAAGGGCACTCGGCAACGAAGTGAAATCTATCATTGCAATTGTAGCAAGTCCTCACCCTTTGACCATTGTTGTCATTCCTTTGATAGCCACTTGACTTGCTTCTTCTTTGATTGTCTTCTTTAGCCTTATGAGGATCAACCCAAAAGGTTTTTCCATAGAAGGCCATGTGCTCATTGTACTCATGTCTTATGTCCTCGGGACACATCTCTAGTCTTGCTTCAATTCTTGCTTGAAGAGGAACCTCTTTCTCAAGCACACTAGCCTTTAATGCAAGATTGGAGCTTCTTTGCATTCCAATGGAACGAGCACGAGCATCTTCCGCATTTTGTGCAGAAACCTTGTAGGCTTGAATCTCTTGCATCACTTGATTGGAGGTCATCTCATTGAAGTTGTGCTTTCCTTGAACACTCTTTATATCCGCGGGCTCATATGGAGTGAGAGCAAGAATGTACTTCATCTTGATCCACTCATCATCAATATGGTGAGCACCGAGGTTCTTGAAGGTGGTAGCAATGGTCTTGAGTCTTCTATACATTTCTTGATGATCCTCACCATCCATCATGAAGAAACCCTCCGCTTGATTTGAGAAGGCAATATATCTTGTTTTCTTCATGCTCTCATTGCCAACAAAGACGTCGGAGAGAGCTTGCCAAGCTTCTTTGGCGGTGAAGAAGTGTTGGATGTGAGGCAAGTCCTTGGATCCCACGGCGACTTGAATCATGTGAAGAGCGGTAGCATTGAGTTGGCTATCGACCGTCTCTCTTCTTGTCATGTTGTGGGGATCCACGGCCTTGAATCCTTCCTCAACGATCCTCCAAAGCTCGATGCAAGAACTGCGCATATGAGAGATCATTTGATATTGCCATTGACCAAAATTTAATGCATCAAGCTTAGGTGGATCTCCTCTATGGTTAATATGAGGATGAGGGACCGGCGGGTCAGGTGAATACCAATGAGGGAATTCACCTTTCCCGTCGCCCTTGGTGGAAGACTTAGCATCGCCATTTTTATCGGTGCCCTCCACATCAATTACCACATTCTCCACTTGTGGAGTAGCGGGTTTTTCCGGAGGTGGAGGATCATTAGTAGATTTAGCTTGCAAGAGTTGCGCTATCATTTCATGCAACTCATTTACTTGAGTTGTCATGGAAGCCATGGATGATTCCAAAGATTTGAACTCACCCATGGAAACTTGACCCGAGCCCTCACTCGGAGAGGTGTCCATACTCTTAGGCGGTTAAGCCCGAATAAAGAGCCGAGGCTCTGATACCAATTGAACGGATCGTATGGGCACCTAGAGGGGGGGGGTGAATAGGTGCTACTCAAATTTTAGTTCTTTTTCAATTTAGGCTTGACACAAAGGTAAATTCTCTAGATATGCAACTAAGGTGAATTTACCTATATGTCAACTAGCAAGCTAAACAAGATACAATATATAAAGGCAATAAAGGATAGAGGTAACCGAGAGTGGAGCACGCGGAGACACGGATGTAATTCCCGATGTTCCTTCCTTTTTAGGGGAAGTACGTCTACGTTGGAGGGGTGTGGTTGCCACAAAGGCCTAACCAACGCCACAAAGGCTCACCCTATTCTCCGGTGCAAGCTTCCGCCACAAAGGCCTAGCTCACTTTCCACTAAGGGATTCCTCAAGGCGGAACCGGCCTTTACAATCTTGGGGCACACATCCACAACCAAATTGGAGGCTCCCAAGCACAACACAATGCTGTCAAACAACAAGTAGCAATATATCAAATACACAAACAAGGTCTTGGGACACAAGGGAACCCAAGACACAAGGGCCCTCAAGCAAATGAGAGGGGAAATCAAATCGCTTCGGTGAGGATGTAGATGATGGTCTTCACCTTCGATTCTCCAAAGATCAAGAGCTTTGGTGGGTTGAGGGAGGAGATCTAGTTGATTTGGTGAGCTCAACAATGGTGGTCTTCTTCTATTTTTGCTAGCTGCCCGATGGAGAAGAAGAGGGGGGTATTTATACCCCCCCAAAATATCTGACCGTTGCCAGCCAGAAAGTCCGGCTATAGCCAGAGTTATGTCCGGCTAAAGCCGGCCACACCGGCTAAAGCCGGCCTCACACCGGCTATAGCCGGTCTGAAATATCCGGCCCAGCCGGAAATAGCCGGACAAATAGCCGATTGAGTCCAGAGGCGCAGGACCCCTCTCGAAAACGAGTAGTCCGGCTATAGCCGGTCTGGGACCGGCTAAAGCCGGCCTTCCTGGCCAACTTTTATCTGAAACTTCTCCCAGAGCTGATTTTCACCATTTCCTCGATAATTTCCTTTGGGCAATATTAATTATCAAGTATAACATATAACACCCAATATCTTGTGCAAGAATATTATAAAATCCTGCAAAGCATAATCACACATTAATAGATAATGTATTGTTAACAAACGCCAAAATCAATTAGGCGGGAAATGCTCTTTCAGATCTGTTCCCGCACGATTGTGATTATTTCCCTCTAGATTTGTTTTAGTTTTAACGCTGTGAAAATTTTACAAAAAGGAATTGGCATAGGAGCTGTGTTTCTATGTTTTTTTAGAAAAGACACGAGCGAATGTTTCAGAAATGATTACATATGGAGGCATGGAGCTATGTTTCAGGAGCTGTAAGTATTTATATCAACGAAGAAGCCGGCCTGGGCGTGCACGAGGCACAACCAAGCCGCGCCCGCTAGGCATGTTTGTTAAATTACTTATTGAGATAAGGTATGTTTGTTAGCCATTTGTTACACGGTTTAGCTAAAAAGTAGGGCGGTATGTTAATTTCTTTTTGGGACATGCGCAGGATGAGGATTAGATCGTATGATTTGGGATAAAAGCATGTGATGAATAGTTTTTTAACTTATTAGTGGCATTGGTGGGTAATTTGGTGTTTTGTCTGAGGACAAAATCAAAAACTAAAAGTGTGACACCGGACACCGTTTTTCGCTTTAATAGTAAAAAAGAAGATTAGCAGCAGATTAGATGTTGGCGTGCAACGATGTATTTTGTCGATCTATTCCCGCATGATTGCGATTATTTTCCTCTAGATTTGTTTTAGTTTTAACACCATGAAAATTTTACGAAAAGGAATTGGCATAGGAGCTGTGTTTCTATGTTTTTTTTAGAAGAAAAGACACGAGCAAATGTTCTAGGAAAATGATTACATACGGAGGCATGGAGTTGTGTTTCAGGAGCTGTAAGTATTTTTATCAACGAAGAAGCCGGCCTAGGCGTACACGAGGCACAGCCAAGCCGCGCCCGCTGGGCATGTTTATTAAATTACTTGTTGAGATAAGGCATGTTTGTTAGTCATTTGTTACACGGTTTAGCTAAAAAGTAGGGCAGTATGTTAATTACTTTTTGGGACATGCGCAGGATGAGGATTAGATCGTATGGTTTGGGATAAAAGCGTGTGATAAATAGTTTTTTAACTTATTAGTGGCATTGGTGGATAATTTGGTATTTTGTCTGAGGAAAAAATCGGAAACTAAAAGTGTGATACCGAACACCTTTTTTGCTTTAATAGTAAAGATAAAGTTATACTACCTCCATGCCGGATTATTAGGCAATTGTGTATTTTAAGACAAACTTTAACCATTAATTTTAGTCGAGGAAATATGAGATATTTCACATAAAAAATATACCATTGGAAAGTTCTTTTGAATATGAATCCAATGGTATAATTTTTATATAATATATCTTATATTTTCTTGACTAAAATTAAAGGTCAAAGTTTGCCTTAAAATGCGCAATTGCCCTATAATCCGGTATGGAGGGAGTAATGGTTAACCATTGGTTATTAAGGTTTAAACCACTTTTAACATTATGACAATGATGACAAGTACTCACAAAGCACGGCTAGTCAATGTCATTTAAGGCAAAAATAATTTCAGGTATGGTGTAGAGGATTAGGAAACAGTGACTCTATGAGTTACTTTACACAATAGAATTTGACAAATTTAATTTCGTCAAATCGGTCATGAAATAGGACGAAGAATTTGAATAGTATTTTCATCAAATCGAACTTGACAAACTTAATTTCAGAGAAGACTTATTTCAGAAAATATAATTTTTGATTTTTCTCTTTAGAGAATAGAGAGAATGCTTCTGTTCTTCAGAGAATAGAGATCCTACTTCGCCTGGAAATAACCATAGGCTATCTTCAATTTCTTTTGGATAAAAAGGGATCATAATTACCTGATTTCATAAGCGATGTGTACCACAATTATTCATCCTTCTTCTGTTCATACTACCATAACAAAAAATAGATCTCTAAAGACTATATACGCATTTGCTGGTGGTTATCCCAGCTCGTGGCCGTCCATTGGATAAATGGTAACCATGTCCCAATTTTATCTCCGCCATCTTGCTGGTGGCTATCCGCTCGTGGGCGTCTTTCTCGCGGTTGTCCTCATATCACGGCCCCGAAGTGGGTTCGTCCCAGATCGCGTTCATCCCCAGCTCGCTGCCCCGCAATGCTCTTGTGTGGCAGGCCATCCCGAACGTCGCAGAGTGAGCTGGTTGCAGCATCCCCTATTCCCCGATGTAGAGCAGGGATGAGCCCGGGGTGGAATTGCGTCGGCCAGCATCCCCAAAGGCGGCTCCGGCCGCGCTGTGCACAAGGATGGGGCAGCGTCGGCCGGTCGAGATCAAGGGCAGGGGACGGCCAGTCGCTTGCCCTGCATCTGCCTCCTGTGTGCACCGCTCCGACCGCCCTGCTCCGGCCCGCGCCTCTGCCCCGCACGCAGCCGAGCTGCCGCGCCTCGCCGGCCAGGGGCCCGCCTAGCTCTCCCGAGCGCCAGGGGCTCGGCGCCTCCTCCGCGAGCTGGTGCTCCTTCCTGCAGCTCCGGCGCGTCGCGCCCTTCTCCGGCGGCCCATGTCTCGCCGCGCCATTCGGCTGCGCTCCCTGCGCGCCCACGGCACACGGGCCAGGATGCGCATGTTCCAGGGGCTCCAAGATGCACAGACGCATCTTCCAGGGGCTCCGCGCGCTTCTGCGCCCGCGTTCCCCTCGGCGGGTCTTTCGAGCGAGCGGACGAAACAAAGGATAAAAGGAATCGTTTTTTTTACTTATTAATGGTATTGGTGGGTAATTCGGTGTTTTGTGTAAGGGTAAAATTGAAAACTGAAAGTGTGACACCGGAAATCGCTTTTCGCTTTAATAGTAAAGATTATGATATATATATATATATACATATACATTATAGTTGTTAAATAGTTCAATTTTTCTAATAAGATAGTGCCCCATTTTAGAGCTTCACACAGGGCCTAGATTTTGCTGGCTCGGCCGTGGACCCCTTCCTGCGCCTACACTACTACCACGACTCGCCAATGCTGAGGCTACCTTTAGGCAACTACGGTGTGACAAATATCTCTGTCGACAACCGGAGTGTGTCCGACGTCAACCTCGTCGTCACCAAGACCACCTGCCCGCGGGTTGCTGGTCACAACGTCACCCTCCCGTAGGGCTCGCCGCCGCCGACGTCGCTCATGGACCGGAACATGAACCTCACCTTTCTCCTCGACTGCTCCTTCATGAAGATCTCCGCCGACCACCTAATTCAGTGACTGCACACCGGACAGTTCGACTCCTACGTCTTTTGCGCTAGCCATGTTCCGTACGACAAAGTTGGGCAGTGCAAGGAGGTAGTCATCATGCCGGTGCAGAGCCCGCTCAAGGACGTTGTCCAGGCATTGAAGGATGGTTTCAAGTTTCAACCTCAGCTGGACACCGATTGTGGGAGGGCAGTGCGGTGCCTGCGAGAAGACCGGAGGGTTGTGCGGCCACTATTTGTTTCACTCCAATATTTCAGAAGAAGTGTTGATTACTAGAACAGCTACTAGCCTAGGACTACATGCTTCCATCTATAGCTACAGCTAGCTAACTTACTACTAACTCTACAGGAGGAAGGAGACACTTTATATGTATGGACTATATTATCAAGCAACGCGTCTAGATCATCTGATAGCCATGTATGCAATCATCACAAACCAAGAGGCCAAGCATTCTCTAAACGTGAAGGAGGAACGGACAACATGCATTTGGGACACACCAAAAAATTAGGGCGCTTATGTGACACAAATCACACAATCTATATTAAAACAGGCCAAATACGTACAAGTCTGCTTGCTAGCATGAAACCGGTCGATCATGTGGTTGTTCTGCATGGGCGCGTGACCGAATGCGAGAGGACCACCAAACGGAGCTGCTCAACAATGGCGACGACATGGTTAGACACTCAAGAAAATAATGTTGAGGTAGCGAAAGTTCATGAAGATTAATTATGAGGTTATCCTTGACGATTTCATTTCGAAAACCCTAAAAAAATGATGTTAAAATAAACATTATGCATTCGGGAGTTGACTAGTATGATTTTTAATATACCCAATTGCAATGTAAGATAGTATGATATATACACTATAGTTGATAAATAGTTTAATTTTTTTGTAAGATATGGCCCCATTTTAGAGTTTTGCGCACGACTCACCGGTGCTGGGGTTACCGTCGTGCGACTACGGCGTGACGAATATCTCCATCGACAACCGGAGTGTATCCGTCGTCGACCTCGTCATCACCAAGACCACCTACCCGCTGGTTGCTGGTCGCAACGTCACACTCCCGTCGGGCTCGCCGCCGCTGATGTCGCTCACGGCCCGGAACATGAACCTACCTTCCTCCTGGACTGCACCTTCATGGAGATCTCCGCCGACCACCTAGTACAGTGCCTGCACACCGGACAGTTCGACTCCTATGTATTTTGCGCTAGTCATGTTCCTTACGACAAGGTTGGGCAGTGCAAGGAGGTCGTCATCATGCCGGTGCAGAGCCCGCTCAAGGACGTTTTCCTGGCGTTGAAGGCTAGTTTCACTTCATCTAGAAAACGGCGGTGGGAGGGCAGTGCAGTGCCTGCGAGAAGGCCGGAGGGTTGTGCGGCCATCACCGGGAGCATGATCGCTGGATATTCACCTGCTTTCGCAGGAGTGGCGCCACGTCTTCTCCTCCTACATCCAAATCTTCAGGTGCATCAATGCTTCTCCATGTAAATAGTTTATCAATTTCTATTTCGACGCGGACTGCTACCCAAGATGCTAGCTATGCACGTCTTGCATATCGTCAGATCATACGCAATGATTCGTGTGTAACGTCCCTTGCCATTAGCTAGCCGTCCTATATACTAGATGAACAGGCGAGCTTCGCCTCGCCGCCTATATTTCGTTTTGGCAGTCGCTTATATTTCATTTTGGCACAGCGTGGGCAGTCGGCAGCGTGGAAGAACTGTAGATATTTTCGTTGTATCACTGTCTGTGTAACACATTTATCTTCTTAACGCTGTCTTAAAGTCTCATGTAGATCTAGAGTGGTAGCTTGTGTATTTAATTGAAAAATGTGTTTTTCTTAGGAGGAAAAAGAAAACAACCGGTAAGTGTAGCCATGAGTAGTACAATTAATGTCAGGTGATCCTTAAAAAGAATAAAAGTAACATAAGAAAGAAAGAACAGATGGTCCAAAACCTTTTTAACAGATATATTGTATCTTTGAAAAATAGTAATGTGATAACAGGAAATATCGTTGGCTAGTTATCATCACAATTGATTGCATAATCCCAATGAATCTCCATTAAGGTTCAAGCAAACATGTAAGTCCGCATCATGAACTTCTGTCGCCTCCAAAGAACGATCTGTAAGAACATAAAATAGTTAACTCGTTTGTCGTCCATATACTTGCAGTAATTTGAAAAGAGCCACACAGCCAACCTCTTTATATAGTGCCGTATAAAACAAGAGGTCTAAGAAGTATAACATTTTAACAATGATTGAGAATATTGTGAGACGAAACTGTTACATAGATTGACTTGAAATATAATCAGTAGTCCTTGATTAACATAGTTACTTATAGCGAGGTAAGCACCAGCGCCAAGAACGATTCAAATTAATATGATATCAACTCGAAGTTCCCGGTACAGAGAAACTGCACAACACCCATATTTGGTAGCAGAACAAAAGAGTGAATTGTTCATCATTTGTAATTTAGTCTAACAGAGCTAAATCCTCACCTGGTTAACTGCTTCCTTGCCTAACATTAGTCTTTCTTACTTCTAAGTTAGTTGTGTCCACATGTAGAATTGTTATGCATGTCCTTCAGCTTCAGATATATTATGACGGGAAGACAAAACACAATATGCAAAAGAAAAATAGGATCAGTTCTTTGAACTTCAACCATCAACTTAGAAAGTCAGTTGGTAATCTGTGTTATCTTCCAAGTCACTGCCCAAACGCTCTTGGAGTCTATCCTTCAGGCAACAGCTCCAATAATTCCTCGCCAAACAATTCTCATGCAGGCCTTCTATGAGCAAACAAAACCCAATAATCCTAGACTTACGGGGGATTCCTACGGACTGCTACTTATGGATTGACGTGTTGATGCATGGGTGGTTCAACCGTTCAAGATTCTGAAATCAAGAGTGGACCTTGTATATGTAATGCTTCAGATAAATAACTGTCCAACTTGGTGTGGATCAGCTCTTAGATTTATTACATATACTGTTAGATCATTTATTCAGATAAATAACTGCCCAACTTGTTGTGGATAAGAACGTGAGAAAATTCTATGAGAAAACTATTTTACAGGCCTTCTATGAGCAAACAAAACCTATCAAGATTAGCTGTGAAACATAGCCATACCGTGAATTAGCGGCAGCATAACACAACAGAGTGATTTTAATATTTTTTTGCGGTGACAATAGAGTAATTCAGAACATGAAGTCCCTGAACTACAATTAGTTCTAGTGCATGGCGAAGGTAGGCGGAGGCGAACTGAATTCTGATTCTTACAAATCAAAAATAAAAACCTACACATGGCTGACTATAGTTTTCTGCAGTTTTGATTATGGTAAGATTGAGTGCACGGTGCAGCTAGGCAGGCGCGCACTCCATTCAGTTCACTGCGACTGAAAACCAAAACCCAACACACCTGAATTTAGTTTCCTGTAGATCTGATTATGGCCGGAAAAAATATGACCACTGAATTTATTCTTATTTCTAAAAAGCAAAACTCCGATAGGACAGTACATACAACGGATTTATACCAAGGCACCAAGCCAACAATCTACAGAAACAGCAGGCCTGACACCTAAACCAGAGAGCGCAAAAACACACTGAGCAAATGCGCTGATCAAAAGAGAGAAACCGAAGGCCAGATAAAAGATAGTGATAGATACAATCAAAGAAGGACCCAGAGTGGCACTAAGAAACCGAAAACGATAAGAAAAAAAGGAAGAACAATGCGGCAGAAACTCAAGAAGCAAAGAAAACAAAAACAAAGTAAATTTTCTATCCTCAAGACCAAACACCAGCACCACCTTCGGCCAACATCAGCTACGTCCGCAGCACACCTAGACGGCCTGTCCGGCACACTCCAGTCGCACGCCGCCAATGAGAGAGACGGCGTCCTGGAAAGACAGAGCGAGGACCTCACTCAAGATCGAATCTAATCTCAGAAAGCGGAGACCAAGTGGAAGACCAAAGAAACTGCCCCCACATCAGATACCAACGATCCACCACTCAGGAGCCAGATCCCAACCACTGACTATCAGGACCCACATAACTGAGGCCCACGGAATAGAGGCTCAGAAAACAAAAAGTTACACCCTTGGACTAGTTAGCACCCGCTCCATCTTCTTTACAAAAAGTTACACCCGCTTCATGGTCTGCTGCATGTTTTGTTTTGAGTTTTTAGAAAAAATAATAAAGAAAGCGACTATATCCAGATCAGCCTAGATTTAGCCAAAAATCAGATCGCTCCGATCAGGTGAAAACTTTCCTTTTCGGATTGTTGGCCGTGTTGTTGTGGACACAAAAGACGCCTAGATTTGGAGCGCTCGGGCAGGAATTTGTGCGCGCCCCGTGCGAGATGGTTTACCTGCCCACACCTACGCATATGCTACATTCCCCTACTTTATAGTTTTTTTCTTAAGCAACCACATATTTTATTAATTAAATGTCATGTTACAAGAAGCAGTCATAATGGAAAAATTACAGAAACATGTAGAAAAAGTAGAGTACATCCCCCTGCATATACTTAGAGTACATCCCAGGGAACCAGCTGATCACTGTGATCAGTGGTATCAAAACACCACATGGGAGCTTGATCTGCTACGTTCCGGGTTATCTTCCTTCTACCTTCAGCAACATGGAAGTTTTGTATCTAAATCTTTATTCCATGTGACGAGAGTTAACTCGACAAATATCCTAGATGAAGGACTTAGGATCGGGGAAGTAGGGCGTCGGATGAACTTGAAGGTAAGATCAGTCAAACAAGGTGTGTATCGAAAGTAAACGCAAGGTGAATTTTGGCTTGCTTTCAATCTGTCCCTCACCGTCCTCTCCTGGTCCCTATATATAGGTGGCCAGGTCTCAAGGATCGGGAGGGGTCCGACACAGATTACAATATCGGCATACGACATGAACTCGTATTTCGACTAGAATTACAATTGGGCCTAGCTTAATGGGCCTTAGGGGTATTCAACTGACGGGCTCTATTATCTATACCCTTGTCAGTAGCCCCCGAGATTCTACCAGAATTGCAGATTCGGGTTGAATCTCAAATCTTCAAATCTTCGACTTGTTCAATCTTTGACTTCTTCAGATCTTCAAATTTTCGACTTGATCTTCAAATATCTTTCATTATATTGTCTCGCAAGGGGTTTTGATGAACAAGCCTGACAACTCTGACGGATCAAGAGGCCAGTTAACTGCCGGAACAGATACTTGTTACCTACGTCGAACTCAATCCTCTTGGACTTGAATTGGGAAACCGGTCAAACACATTCTTTTGCCGCATTTAGGACTTACAAAGAATGAATCCCAGTGGTTCTCAGGGTACCCAGTGTGTCCACCAGGATTTTTTTTTGCATCGCAGACACGGATAAGTGCTAGCAGAGCGCATTAATGTACGTATACCAGGCCACACAGGATGGATCCTGGGGTCTTACCTTCATGATATATTTCAATCATGGCATTCGAATTTTGTCGCGATGACACAACTCGAGAATCATATGTTGCAGCCTTGTTTGACTATTTAGAATATGCAAACTATTTGAGTTTGCTATTTTTCTTAGATTCTCATAAATACCTCGCGATGGGAGTAATCGATCTTTATTTTGTTGACAATGAAGTCAAAGTTCGTTGTCGACTAAAGGTAGTCGATTGCGCCTGTATCAATTGTTAACCGGTTGGTTCTCTATTATTGGTTGCACCACCAGTGCATTGGAATGTAAGTAGCCCCTGAGGCTATGGGTGGGTACTTGTAATCGATCATAGGTTCCAGTTTCTTCTCCTTCCTTTTGTCGACTTCTTCTTATCGGGTGCGCAACCAGCGCTCCCGATGGGAGTAGCCCTTGAGGCTATAGCCGAAAGTTTTTTGGGTATAGGCTCAAAAAATATAATATTGTCGCCTAGTAGCTTGTCTCCTGCAATAATTTTGGCACATTTTGTGCTTCCAATATTCATTCTATTCTTTCTGAGATATGAGCCCCCAAGTCTACGACGAGGTGCGATTTGCTCCTTGACATATCTCCGTCCTTTATTCATTCATACCGTACCTTTCTCCTTCTTGTCGTTGCCTTTACTGCTGTTTTACCTTCTGCTCGGGGCTGAATATAAAAGTCCATAGATATAATTGGACCTTTAATTTGCAAAGGCCCATTAAGGTTTGTTTATAAATAAAGCATGTTGGCTTAGGGAAAAACCCTAAATCTTTCACTACTATCTTCCTCCGCCGCATCATGTTCCTTTTCCTCATCTCATCTAGGGTTTTTCCTCCCAGCATTTGTCTCCATGGCCGATGCAGGTGGATCGCGTCTGAACATCGGTTCTCTGGTGGAAAAGCGAGGTCGCAGCCGCCCTCGCGGCAGTAAGAACAAGCCCCCGAGCCTGGCTATGGTAGCCTCGTCGTCCGCTCCCGTGAAGTGGTGCCCTGGTCGCCCTGCGGGAAGTAAAAATAAGCCCAAGGTTTCATCTGCTGCACCAGGTCTGAGCGCCCCGCCTCATAATGCTTCTCCTCCTCCTCCGCCCAAAATGTACTCCTTTTTCTGCATCACCGGCGCTCAATGCCGGGAGATTCAGCGGGTGCCGCTGAAGTTTACCAAGTTCATGGATGGGTGAGAGCTGCGGGAAGCAATTCTTCGTGAACACTCTAGGGGAGGAACTCCCTGTGAAGTAGAGGTCTGGTATGATGGGGACGGAGAGATGTACTTCAAAGGCGGCTGGTCTCAGTTTGCAGAAGACCATGACCTCCACCAAGGTTTCTTCATGATCTTTGACTACCATGTCGGTACGTCGAAGTTTGATATGAAGATCTACGACTGTACTTAGTGCCAGAAGGAGTACGAAGCTGAAGTGCACTTTCAGTACATACTCCTTTTATGTAATCTCCTTTTCTGGTTATCCTTTTGCGTGTTATCTGTAATAAGTAGTCATGATGAATTTTATCTTTGTGCCAGCTTTATTAATAGACCATGGGAATGAATCGTCGTTCCGAGGTGTGCTTTTGATGTATTATCGGGTTACTTTGAACTGTGCGTATTTTTGTCGAATATCGGGTTGCGAATAACCTAGTAATATGTCTCAAATAATCGCGGATCTCAATAACTTGTTTATTTTATTTCATACGACTCGAGGGTCTGAGCCCCCGAGTGGAAAGAAAAATATTTATACATATTATCGAGTTGTCCCCAAAGAACCCGACCTGTGGCCTCATGTTCTGGGTTCAGAGGGTCATAACTCAAAATTTTCTTGTCACCATATTCCTTCTATGCATAGAACCGCCGTAGTTGCTCTGCATTCCACGGGTTGCTCTTGTCTTTCCCCATTTTCTTGTCTTGTAGTCGATAAGCTCCTCCTGGTATTACTTCTGTCATGATGTAAGGTCCCACCCATGGGGACTCTAATTTGCCATGACCATCCTGCTTGAGTCGTAAGACTAGGTCTCCCACCACGAAAGATCATGGATGAACTCGACTACTGTGGTAGTTTTGTAGATTTTGCTGATATTGCATGGCTCTGGCGAGTGCTACGTCTCTTGCCTCATCGAGTGCATCGACATCATCCTGAAGCGCTTCTGTGGAAGTTGTCTCATCATAGGCTGCGATTCTTGGGGCTTCATGAGTGATCTCGACTGGAAGCATGGCTTCTGCGCCGTGGACCAGAAAGAAGGGGGTTTCTTGAGTAGCCACATTGGGTGTGGTTTTGAGACTCCACAGCACGGAGGGCAGTTCGTCTACCCAAGCGTGTTTGGCTTTCTCGAGAGGTGCCAACAGCCTCTTTTTTATCCCATTGCATATTAAGCCATTAGCTTTTTCGACTTGTCTATTTGTCTTTGGATGCGCTACGGATGCAAATTTCAGTTTGATTCCCATACTCTCATGATACGTCTCCAACGTATCTATAATTTTTGATGCTCTATGCTTGTTTTTACACCATTTGCCTAATGTTTCGTTACACTTCGTGGCACTTTTATGCATTTTGTGGAACTAACCTATTAACAAGTTGCCACAGTGCCAGTTCCCTGTTTTTTTGCTGTTTTTGTGTTTCAGAAGTGATACACCGGAAATATTCTAGGAATTGGACGAAACAAGTTCCTGAAGTCTTATTTTACCCGGAAACTTCCAGAGATCCAAAGGAGAGTAGGAGGGGGGCCACCAGGGGCCCACACGCCAGGCCGGCATGGCCAGCCCCTGGCCCGCGCCAGCCAGGAGTGAGGCCACCTAGCCCCACCTCTGACATCGCCCCTTCGCCTATAAAGACCCCCCGACGGGAAAAACCTAAGTACCCGATCAATTTTCCA
Source organism: Dactylis glomerata (assembly GCA_007115705.1). Classification (NCBI taxonomy): domain Eukaryota; kingdom Viridiplantae; phylum Streptophyta; class Magnoliopsida; order Poales; family Poaceae; genus Dactylis; species Dactylis glomerata. The sequence goes on along the minus strand of QXEO01000685.1, from coordinate 1,460,984 downwards.
GAAACACATCGCGATCCGCCGCCGTCGTCGACCCGAGATCGGGAGGGTCCAGAAGCTCTTCCCGACACCCTGCCGGAGAGGAGAATCGCCACCGGAGGTCTTCTTCATCGCCATGCTTGCCTCCGGAGCGATGAGTGAGTAGTCTACCTTAGACTATGGGTCCATAGCAGTAGCTAGATGGTTGTCTTCTCCACCATGTGCTTCATGTTTAGATCTCATGAGCTGCCCTACATGATTGAGATCACCGTTATGTAATTCTACATGTTTGGTTTGTTGGGATCCGATGAATATTGGTGTTTATAATTGAGTTGCTGTACTGAAATATATCTTTTGTTATCTCTATGTTGTTTATGATCTTGCATGCTCTCCGTTGTTAGTAGCTGTCCGAGTAGTTGCTAGTGACTCCAAGAGGGGATATTTATGCTCGATAGTGGGTTCATGCCTCTATTTAACCTGGGGGAGTGACAGAAACCTCTAAAGTTGTAGATGTGCTGTTGCTACTAGGGAGAAAACAACATTCATATGCTCAAGGGCATATGCTTTGTTTACATTAAACACTTTGCTTAATGCAATTATTTGTTGTTCGCAACTTAATACTTGTGGAGTTCTCGGATTGATTCGCCACAAGTGGATTATTAGTCATAGATGCAGTTGGATAGCGGTCTATGTATTTTGTTGTAATGCCCAGAGTAAATCTCATAGTGATCTTCTTGACATATCAGGTTTATCATTATTCTATCAATTGCCCAACTGTAATTTGTTTACCCAGCATGTGTTATTTATCTTATGGAGAAACACCACTAGTGAACTGTGGACCCCGGTCCTATTTTCATCATATTGCTATCACCTGTTTACTTTACTCGCACTGTTTACTTCACTTGCATACTTCTACTGTTTTCCACTCTATACGCTCATAACCTTTGTTTTAAGCAAACCGGTGAGATTGACAACCTCATCGCAAGTTGGGAGCAAAGTATTTGGTTGTGTGTGTGCAGGTTCCGCGTTGTAGCTAGCAAGCAAAGCTTGGACGAGGCGCCATATATAAATTGTCCGAAGCTGTCGCAAACTAGCAAGCATCACCTTCAGTCATCACTGTCTGCTTTTCTCCTGGACGATAAACCTTGGTTTCTTAACTGAGGGAAAACTTGCTGCTATATTCATCAAAACCTTCTCTTGGGGTTTACCAACTGGCCGGTTATTTTACTTCATCAACTCGGCCCCATCAAGTTTTCTGGTGCCGTTGCCGGGGATTGAAGAAGAAGAAGCTCCCACATCAACTACACATTCCCACGTCAACTTGGCACCATCAAAGTAGTTTTCTGGCGCCGTTGCCGGGGAAGAGTGAAAGACTTCTGCAAGGGAAGTTTTCGCACACACATCCTTTACTTTGTTATTGTTTTGCTTTACTTTATTTATTTTACCTGCATCATTTTATATCAAAAACCCAAAAAAATTAGAATCCTTGGTAGTTGTTTTTACTTGTTTACTTTAGTTTTGCTGAAACGGCCAATCCTGAAAACACCAAGTTGTGTGACTTTACTAGCACAAACAATAGTGATTTTATCTGCACTCCTATTAAGCCACCTGCTCCTGCTGCAAACTTTTATGAGATTAAGTCTGCTTTATTGAACCTTGTTATGAAAGAGCAATTTTCTGGTGCTAGTACTGAAGATGCTGCAGCTCATCTCAACAATTTTGTTGAGCTATGTGAGATATAGAAATATAAAGATGTTGATAGTGATATTATTAAGCTCAAGTTGTTTCCTTTTTCTTTGAGAGGAAAAGCTAAAGATTGGTTGCTGTCTTTGACTAAGAATAGTATTAATTCATGGGCTAAGTGTAAGGATGCTTTTATTGGTAGATACTATCCTCCTGCTAAGATTATATCCTTGCGTAGCAATATTATGAAGTTTACTCAGTTTGATAATGAACATGTTGCTCAGGTTTGGGAAAGAATGAAATATATGATAAAGAATTGTCCCACTCATGGACTGACTACTTGGATGATTGTCCAAACTTTTTATGTAGGACTGAATTTTTCTTCGAGGAACCTACTTGATTCAGCTGCTGGAGGCACTTTTATGTCCCTTACCTTGGGCGCCGCAACAAAGCTACTCGACAACATGATGGTAAATTATTCCGAATGGCACACCGAGAGAGCTCCACAAGGTAAGAAGGTATATTCTGTTGAGGAAACCTCTTCCTTGAATGATAAGATTGATACCATTATGGCTATGCTTGCTAATGATAGGACTCATGTTGATCCTAATAATGTTCCTTTAGCCTCTCTGGTTGCTCAAGAAGAGCATGTTGATGTGAATTTCATTAGAAACAATAATTTTAACAACAATGCTTATAGGAACAATTTTGCTAGTAACAATTATAGGCCGTATCCTTCTACCAATGGTAATGGTTATGGTAATTCTTATGGTAATTCCTACAACAACACTAGGGCCGCGCCCTCCGAGCTTGAGGTAATGATTAAGGACTTCATCGGTAAGCAAACTGCTTTTAATAAGTCTGTTGAGAAAAAGTTAGGCAAAATTGATATTCTTGCTTCTAAAGTTGATAGCCTTGCTCATGATGTTGAACTTCTAAAATTAAAAGTGTTGCCAAATGATGTGAAAGAGAACAATGTTTTTGCTACTGCTAATGCTATTCAAGTTGGAATTGATGAAAATATTAGATTGTTAACGGAATTGCATGCCAGATGGGAAAGAGAAGATGAGATGGCTAGAGAGATGAAGGTATGTACCATTACTACCTCTAATGATGTTGCTCCTAATGCTAGCAACCCTCTTACTTTGATTGGTGTAGAGAAAACTCCCACTCCTTGTGTTAAAAAGCCTAAAACTGCCAAAACTTTTTCTCAAAAGAGTGCTGAAATTTTTCGGAGTGTAGGAGATGATAGCTCTACTTCTTTTAATGATTTTGATGTTGATGGCTGCAATATATCTGAAGTTATTTTATTCTTGCAAAATCTTGCTTTGACTCCCAATGCTAGTTCTTTAAATGTTGCTTTTACTAAGCATATTACGAATGCTCTCATAAAAATTAGGGATGAAAAGTTGAAGCAAAAAGCCTCTGTTCCCAAGAACTTAGAAGATGGTTGGGAACCCATCATTGATATGCATGTTAGTGGTTTCGATTGCCATGATTTATGTGATCTAGGTGCTAGTATTTCTATCATGCCTAGAAAGATTTATGACATGCTTGATTTACCGCCGCTTGAAAAATGTTATTTTGATGTTCCTATTGCTGATGTTGCTAAGAAGAAACCTTTGAGAAGGATTAATGATATTCTTATTGTGGTTAACAATAACCTTGTTCCCGTTGATTTTCTTGTTATGGACGTTGAATGCCATGCTTCATGTCCTATTATTTTGGGAAGACCCTTTCTTCGAACTGTAGGTGCCATCATTGATATAAGGGAAGGCACCATCAAATATCAATTCCCACTCAAGAAAGGTATGAAACACTTCCCTAGGAAAATAAAGAAATTACTTTTTGACTCTATTCTTAGAGCAAATTATGAGCTTGATGCTTTATCTCTTGATATTACTTGATTCGCAATTTTCTGCGCCTAGCTCAAAGGCGTTAAAGAAAAGCACACTTGGGAGATAACCCAATGTTTTTATTTTCAGTACATTTTCTTTTATTTGAGTCTTGGAAGTCATTACTACTGTAATGACCACTCCTTATCTTGTTTATTTCGTTTTTGTGCCAAGAGAAGCCTCTAATTCGAGTGAGGTAAAGATTTGGGGATGTTGCTGTCCTGAAACTGTTTTCGGTGCTGCACCGTAAAAATTCGTATAAATTCTCTGTATATCTTTTGGACCTACGATTTCTTGTGCATATGCCCCAGGTTATATCCAAACTTTCGTTAGTTGAATACTTTTTGATTTGAGCAACAGAAAACCCCTAAAAAATTCGGCCTTTGTCAGCTGTTCAGTTTTGACAGATTTCTGCCAATATTTGTGTTTGCCGCTTTATCGCTTTCTTTTGAGTTCTTTTGATCATGGAACTTTTGGGGAAGTTGCTACAGTAGTATTTGCTATATATGTGGTGGTTTTGGGTTGAAACCTAGAGCAAAAAGAGGTTGATTATATGTTATGCTTGCACTAATGTTGCTAATAGAATTGTGTTTAGTTTTGTATGAAGGAAGTTTTCAAGTGTAGGGATTGGAGAATGATGAGATGAGTTGAAGAATGGACAAAAGCTCAAGCTTGGGGATGCCCATACATCACCCCAAGAAATATCCAAGAAGTACAAGCGTCAAAGCTTGGGGATGCCCTCGAGGCACCCCTTCTTCATCGGCAAAAATCAGGTCACCTTTCAAGACACTATATTTTTATTGCTTCATGCACTATATGTTTTTCTTGGAGCGTTAGTTGTTTTAGTTTTCTTAGTTGGTTTGTTTTGTTTGCTGCAATAAATGGTTGGACCCCAACAAATTTCTTTTGGAGGAGATGTACTCGTTTTCATTTGCCAAGAACACTAGGTTTTCACTCTTATCGTTCATCGAGTGTTCTTCTTTCTCTGCTACTGCTTTTGGTTTTCGTTTTCGCCTTGATTTGCATTCAGACCTTGTCATATCTTTTCATCAAGGTGTATTTTTTCCTCTGATCTTTATTGGTTTTTATCAAAAGAGGTGTCTATAAAAATTTCAAATGGTGTTGGAAAAGAGAAAAAGCTTTATGCAAAATAGTAGTACAAGAAGGAGCTTGTGTAGACTGCAGCTTAGGCTCTTTCATGTCATGCTTGATGTCTTTTTGATAGTATGCGGTTTTACTGTAGCATGACTTGTCTCAAATAACTGAGATTGCTTAATGAGCCTTTGAAAAAATCATGCGTTGTTTTAATTGTATGGAAGCATTATTTTGGTTTTCTCCTTGATGCTTTATTTGGGTTCACTTGGCACGTGCTCACACATGTTAGACTCTTACAAAGTCGCCAATAGCCTCTATAATCATTTAGTTTTTGACTTTTGATGCCATCTTATGCTTCTTTTAATGTCGCTTTGTTGCTTTGCATGATTATGGCCATTATTGCTCTCTTAGTTGGTCGCTCCCAGTCTTTTGCTAGCCCTCGCCTTGTACTGAGTATGAGCTCTACTCGTGCATCCAACTCCTAAAAGCCAAAGTTTTCCAAAGTGTCCACCATACATACCTACTAGCAATTTGCTATTCCAAGTAAATTTGACTTGCTTTTATTTTCTCTTCAAATTAAACTCTTACCAGTGTTATGCGAAATTCGGTCAGTAAAGCTCTCACAAACCGGAAGGCACACTTTACTTTTTCCTGTTCTTAAAAATTTGACATTGTGGTCTCTTATGTTGAGTTGTTATGTTTGCAAGTTGTAAGTTGGAGACTAGCCCAGCCATGCAGTCAAGGGCAAGCTTTCAACATTGCACTTCTTATTTGAGTTGATATCGTGATCTTTTGTTTATGGATGTCCGCGGTGTGAAATGAATTGGGAATCTTGTGGGGATTATGGAGTTTGTATATGTGTTAGGGAAACGCCGGGCCGCTAATCTAAGCCATGCATAATTCATGGTGGAAATTTGCAGCATACCCATGGTGAACATTCGACGACGCATCTCACAATAAAAAGCTAAACAAATGGCAAATAAAAGAGATGTCGAGGTGTTCATTGTCTGCTTGTCCTGTCATTTTGGTGTGGGCTTGTTCCATGTCATCGGGTACGGAGGTACCCCATTGGCGGTTCTCAATGATATGCATATACTTACAATGACAAGAGCCTTGCTTAGGACTCTAAGTAAAGTAGCATGAGATTTGGGTACTCGTATTCATGGGGCACGAGGTTTTCAACTTATGATTTGTCAAGTATATGCATCATAATTGTTCTCACATTAACTCTAACCATTCAAGATTCTTATGATGGGGGCAATGAGAGCTCAAAGCCGGTAAGTAACATAATTTTTGAAGGTTATAAAACTTGCAATCACTGCTTCCCTCTGCGAAGGGCCTTTCTTCTACTTATATGTTGAGTCACCACCTTCTATCTTTATGCACCATTAAGAGAGCATAGTTGTCATTCTTAGTATAATGTGCATTGTCCCAAAGTTTTCATTGATTGATTCATATTGTTGGTTTCACTTGTTCTCAAATTATTTGTATCTAGTCACCCTCTTAAACTTGAAGGTGTCCTATGTATTTATTTTTTGCTCTCTTTGAAGGACAAGCTGAAAACCATTTGTTTGTTTTTCCTTATGATTTGAACACACGTTTAACTTTCATTGTTTCATTTTCATGATCTTTTATTTGTGTTCATTTGCATGTTTACAGCATGGTTGCTAAGTTTCTTATTATCAAGATTATATCTCCATGCCCATGTTTTAAGTTCTTATGATCCCAGCTCACAAATGCTTACATATATGATCAAGATTGTGTAGGTGCATGTCACCTCAAAAATTATTATTTTGTTATCATTTACCTACTCGAGGACGAGTAGGAGTTAAGCTTGGGGATGCTTGATACGTCTCCAACGTATCTATAATTTTTGATGCTCCATGCTTGTTTTTACACCATTTGCCTAATGTTTCGTTACACTTCGTGGCACTTTTATGCATTTTCTGGAACTAACCTATTAACAAGTTGCCACAGTGCCAGTTCCCTGTTTTGTACTATTTTTGTGTTTCAGAAGTGATACATAGGAAATATTCTCGGAATTGGACAAAACAAGTTCCTGAAGTCTTATTTTACCCGGAAGCTTCCAGAGATCCGAAGGAGAGTAGGAGGGGGGCCACGAGGGGCCCAAACGCCAGGCCAGCACGGCCAGCCCCTGGCCCGCGCCAGCCAGGCGTGAGGCCACCTGGCCCCACCTCTGACATCGCCCCTTCGCCTATAAAGACCCCCCGACGGGAAAAACCTAAGTACCCGATCAATTTTCCAGAAACACATCGTGATCCGCCACCGTCGTCGACCCGAGATCGGGAGGGTCCAGAAGCTCTTCTCGGCACCCTGCCGGAGAGGGGAATCGCCACCGGAGGTCTTCGTCATCGCCATGCTTGCCTCCGAAGCGATGAGTGAGTAGTCTACCTTGGACTATGGGTCCATAGCAGTAGCTAGATGGTTGTCTTCTCCACCATGTGCTTCATGTTTAGATCTCATGAGCTGCCCTACATGGTTGAGATCACCGTTATGTAATTCTATGATGTTGGTTTGTTGGGATCCGATGAATATTGGTGTTTATGATTGAGTTGCTGTACTGAAATATATCTTTTGTTATCTCTATGTTGTTTATGATCTTGCATGCTCTCCGTTGTTAGTAGCTATCTTGGCCGAGTAGTTGCTAGTGACTGCAAGAGGGGGTATTTATGCTAGATAGTGGGTTCATGCCTCTATTTAACCTGGGGGAGTGACAGAAACCTCTAAGGTTGTAGATGTGCTGTTGCTACTAGGGAGAAAACAACATTCATATGCTCAAGGGCATATGCTTTGTTTACATTACAGACTTTGCTTAATGCAATTATCTATTGTTCGCAACTTAATACTTGTCGAGTTCTCGAATTGATTTGCCACAAGTGGATTATTAGTCATAGATGCAGTTGGATGGCAGTCTATGTATTTTGTTGTAATGTCCAGAGTAAATCTCATAGTGATCTTCTTGACATATCACGTTTATCTTTATTCTATCAATTGCCCAACTATAATTTGTTTCCCCAGCATGTGTTATTTATCTTATGGAGAGACACCACTAGTGAACTGTGGACCCCGGTCCTATTTCCATCATATTGCTATCACCTGTTTACTTTACTCGCACTATTTACTTTACTCGCATACTTCTACTGTTTTCCACTTGATATGCTCATAACCTTTGTTTCAAGCAAACCGGTGAGATTGATAACCTCATTGCAAGTTGGGAGCAAAGTATTTGGTTGTGGGTGTGCAGGTTCCGCGTTGCAGCTAGCAAGCAAAGCTTGGACGAGGCGCCATATATAAATTGTCCGAAGTTGTCGCAAACTAGCAAGCATCACCTTCAGTCGTCACTATCTACTTTTCTCCTGGACGATAAACCTTGGTTTCTTAACTGAGGGAAAACTTGCTGCTATATTCATCAAAACCTTCTCTTGGGGTTTACCAACTGGCAGGTTATTTTACTTCATCAACTCGGCCCCATCATCTCACAGTAACTCTTGAACTCTTTTGATGTGAAGTTTGTCCCATTGTCCGTGATGATGCTGTGTGGTACTCCGAAGCGAAAGACTATAGACTTCATGAAGTTGATTGCGGCTGTGGAATCTTGGGTTATGACGGGTGCTGCCTCTACCCATTTGGTAAATTTGTCGACTGCCACCAGCATGTAGACGTGTCCTCCTAGCCAAGATTTGTACAACTTTCCTACCATATCGAGAACCCATTGCGCGAAGGGCCAAGATAATGGTATTGGTTGCAATTCTGCTGCTGGTGCGTGCGGTCGAGATGCAAAACATTGACAAGCCTTGCACTTCCTTACTATATCTTTCGCGTCTTCAATGGCTGTTAGCCAGTAGAAACCTGCATGAAAAGCTTTAGCTGCAATAGCTCTACTGCTAGCGTGATGTCCGCACACTCCTGCCTGGATGTCTTTTAATATTTCCTATCCTTCTTGAGGGGTGACGCATCGTTGCAGGATGCCCGTTATACTTTTCTTGTATAGTTTCCCTTGTAATACGACAAAAGCCTTGGATCGTCATATTATCCTCCTTGCTTCTACTGTATCTTCGGGTAGTGTCTTATTTACCATGTATGCCACGTATGGCTGTATCCAGGTTTCTTCGATCATCATAACTTCTTCTGGTTCTGCTGTGCTCCTTTGGCCAGGCTTGCCAGCCCCCGAGCCTGTTGCTTGGTGCTGGGTTTGTTCTTCTGTAGTCGAAGTTTTGTGATTCTTTATTGATCTTTCTATGATTTCTTCCCAAAAGACTCCTTGTGGTATGGGTAAGCATTGGTACCCAATATTTGCTAGATTGTCGGCTTCCTCATTGCTGGCCCTGCTGACGTGCGAAACTTCGCATCCATTGAACATTCCCTCTAGGTAGTAGTATAAGTTTCTGTATGCAGTCATATTGTTGCTGATGGCATCACATTTATTCATCACTTGTTGGACGACGAGATTTGAGTCCCCGAATATTTTCAGTCGGGTCGCTCCGCATTCTTTGGCCATTTTCATTACATGGAGCAGATCCTCGTATTCGGCTTCATTATTAGAAGCTTGAGGAAAACTCATCCTTAAAACATATTTTAGTTTGTCACCTTGCAGTGATATCAGGACTACTCCTGCTCCTGCACTTTGTACTCTTTTTGATCCGTCAAAGTACATTGTCCATACGCTTGATAGATCCCGTGGTCCTGTGCTTTGTAATTCTAGCTACTCAGCTGTGAAATCCGGTAGAACTTGTGACTTGATCGTCTTTTGCTTTTCATACGTGATGTCCAGGGGTGACAATTCGATTCCCCATAAGGAGACACCTCCTGTTGCTGAGGGATTATTCAATATGTTGGATAGTGGTGCTTTGTTAACCACTATAATTGGATGCACCGCAAAATATTGCCATAGCTTTCGTGCTGTTGTGAATACACTGTATGCAAGTTTTTGGTAGTGCGGGTATCTCTGTTTTGTTGGAGTTAGTACTTCACTGACGAAATACACTGGCCTCTGGACTCCATGAGCTTTCCCTTCTTTGCTTCTTTCGACAAATAATACTGTGCTCACTACTTGATGCGTTGCTGCAATGTATAATAGTAACGGCTCCTTCTCGTTTGGTGCGACCAACACTGGTGGTGTGGAAAGCACTTTTTTCAATTGTCCGAATGCTGTATCCGCTTCTTCTGTCCACTCAAATTTTTCATCGGACTTTTTCATCAGTGCATAGAAAGGAAGTGCTTTTTCTCCTAATCGTGCGACAAATCGACTTAGTGCCGCGACGCGCCCGGCAAGTTTCTGGACGTCGTGCAACTTTGTTGGTTTCCCCATTGTTAATATTGCTTGGATCTTCTCTGGGTTGGCTTCTATTCCTCTTGCTCACACCAGGAAGCCTAGAAGTTGTCCTGCGGATACCCCAAAAGAACATTTTATTGGGTTAAGCTTGAGCTTGTACCTGTTTAAGTTGTCGAAGGTTTCTCCTAGATCACTGATTAGTGACTCCTCTTTTCTTGTGGTGATGACCACATCATCGATGTAGACTTGAATGTTGCACCCTAATTGACTTCCGAGGCAGTTTTGCATCATCCGTTGATAAGTTGCTCCTGCGTTTTTTAAGCCAAATAGCATGACTTGATAGCAGAATACGCCGTATGGTGTGATAAAAGCTGTTTTTTTCCTTGTCTTCTTTCTTCAATTTGATCTGGTTGTAGCCTGAATATGCGTCCAGGAAGGAAAGCCTTGCACACCCCGCCGTTGAGTCTATTATTTGATCAATTCGAGGTAGGAGGAAGGGATCCTTCGGACAGTGCTTGTTGAGAGACGTGTAGTCAACACATACCCTGTGTACATCTGTGTTTTTCTTAGGGACAATAACTAGATTGGATACCCAAGTCGACGTTTTGATTTCTCGGGTGAATCCTGTGTTTTCTAGCCTGTGTAGTTTGGATGCTATTGCTTTCCTTTTGGGTTCGTCAAATCGTCTCAGTGGCTGCTTGACTGGCTTTGCTTTGGGATCCACATTTAGTGTGTGCTCGACGAGTTCCCTGGGAACTCCTGGCATGTCTGAAGGACACCAGGCGAAGATTTCCCAGCGCTCACAGAGGAACTCGATGAGTGCGCTTTCCTATGCAGGATCCAGATTTACCACTATGGAGGTGGTCTTGTTCGGGTCCATGGGGTGGACCTAGATTTTTTTCGAGTCTTGGGTTGCATTGAAGGCCTGATCTGGCAGGGATCGTCCAACGTCGGGTAGCACATTATGGCCAGTTTCACCTTTCAACCTTGCATACTCTGTTGTCATGCCGAAAGTTTGCGCCAACCTATTGAATTCTTTGTCACAAATGTTAGATACTTCGAAGCTACCTTGAACTGTAATTGTTCCTTTAGGTCCTGGGATTTTGAGTGTGAGATATGCATAGTGAGGTACTGCCATGAACTTTGCAAATGCCGGGCGCCCCAGGATTGCATGATACAGTGAAGGCCAGCCCATGACTTCAAATTCCAGCTTCTCTCTACGATAATTGTTGCTATTGCCGAAGCAAACATCGAGTTCTATTTTCCCGAGAGTGTACTATTCCGTGGAAAGAACAATCTGTTGGTTTTAGACTTTCCAGTGATATGCTCATTGCCTTCAGAGTTCTTGCGTATATTAAGTTTATGCCACTTCCTGCATCCATGAATACTCGCCCGACATTGTATCCCCCTATTTGCGCCTTTAACACCATCGGCGAGTGCCCCAGCCTGGGCACTTTCCTCGGGTGGTCTACTCTGCTGAACCTGACTGGTTGATCGGACCACCGCAGGTACTCTGTAGTAGCTGGTGGTGATGATATTGCTAGATTTACTTGTCTGGATATGCTCTTTCGCTCCTTTTTGGATTTTGGCACCGGTTGGATCATTGCAGATATATATACTTTTGACTCCAGATGTTTTGCTAGGCGCTGTACTTGGTATCCCTGACTTATACTTTTTCCTCCCTGTCGTGCTCCTTGGTTTGAGTCCATGGCATTTTGCAATCTCAGGAAGGTTCTGCAATCCTTCATCTGGTGGTTAAAAACTCTCTTCCGATCTAGGTACGCATAATGGATGCGACAAGGTCCATATAGCATGTCCTCCGCTGACGGGCCAGAATACTTTGTTTTTTCTACTCCATGATTATCTCTTGCTTGAAACTCCCTATTTTCATAGCCTTCCTCGTCCCTTCTGTCATATCCCGCAGCTATCTGATTTTGCCTTGTATGGCTGTCTCCATTGCGGTATCTTCGCCTTTTCCTGCTTGATCTGTCGACTTCTGGTGAACGCCTCCTTTTATTGTTATATGCGTCCTCTCCATCGGCAAATCTGTTGGCTACTTCCATTAACTCCAAAACTGTCATCGGCCTTGTTCTCCCTACCTCTTCTACGAGGTTTGAATGACACAGGCAAGCCGAAAAGGTATCTATTGCTCTCTCGTCGGAGACATCTTCTGTCGAATTTTTGATTATGCTCCAGCGTTGTATATAAGAGCGTAGGGTTTCGCCTTTCCTCTGCATGCAGACTTGACTTCTTCCAGAGATGCTGGACGTTTGTATGTTGAGCAAAAATTCCTTGCGAATTGGCTTTCCAGTTCTCCCCAACTCCCAATGGAATCGTTGGGTATAGTGTTCAACTAGGACCGTGTTGCGCCGGTGAGGTGTAACTGTAAACTTTGCATGGCCATTGCTCTTGTTCCTCTAAGTATTTGTACTGCTTACAGGTAGTCTGATAACCATAGCGTGGGCTCTTGTGACCCATCATATTTTTGCTGATCGTGTGGCAACTTGAACCCTTTGAGTACCCGCGTTCTGCGAACCCTGCGGGTAAAGCATAACATGCCCATCTCTTTTTCATCATCTTCGTAATTTTCTTCTTTCCATGCATAGCGCGCATTGTTTACTCTTGCTTGTGCTATTATATTCCTCGCGTCCTCCTTTCGTTTTTGACGCTTCTCGTCGCCTGACGACTGACTGGTTTCGTTTTGCGAGGATTGGCGCTTGCATTCTTCCTTTCGACTCTCCTTATGATGTGTTGCCTTTTTCTCTGGAAGGTTTTTCCTTAGCTTATCTTCTACGAACCTAAGGCTTCGTATTGCGGCTTGATGCATATGCTTCCGTGGATCTCCAGGCTTTGGTTGCGTGGTTAGTAGGTACGCTTGTGCTGCTACCAATGCTGCTTCTGGTGTTTCTTGCACAAATTCCTCTTCCTGATCTGATGGGTGTGCGCCTATACTTTTCGTATGGCTTTCTTCTCTTGTCCGTGCTGTTGTCCTCCTGCTGTGCTTCGGGTCTCTGTGCCTTTCTATGCTGGACTCTGATGCATCGCTGTACTCATCCCAATATCCTCCACTTGATGTGCTGATGTTGTCTTGGCTTCTCATAAATATGTCTCTTTCCTCCCTCAACTTCTTCCTGCGCTGGTGCAGTGCATATTGATATCCCATCAGAACTTCTCTTCTTGAATCTGTGGGTACTTCAGTGTCGTGATTGATGGCTGACATAATGATTCTCCACTCTCCGATGGAGACATAAATTTTCTTCTTTTCTTTCTTGCTGTTACTCCTTAGTTTGTCGACTTGCATGTCGACTTCTTCATTGCCTGCATGATTATTCTCTTCTGCTGCTTCAGTGATAATGACACATAACTGGTGTACACTTCTGGAGACGCCGCTGCTTCCGGTGGTGAAATCCTTTGGACTATCGTCTGGTTTAATCACTGTTGCTTCCATGTCGGACTTTCCCTGAGTTTTGTTGAATTCCTCGAGTTTCTTTTGTACATTTTCTGCTGCTGCAAGACTGACCGACGAGTTTACCTTACTGGAAGAGCCTATAGATGATCCAGCCATTGTGATTGCCTTGGTTTTGCTTGCCGATGGACCCGATTTTGCCGGATCCGAAAGACGAGTCAAACCCAAAGGTCCAATGTAGAAGCTTAAACTTCCGATCGTCAGCTCCATCTCTTGACTTTCGTCGACTTCTGGATTGCTATTGGCTAAAAGCGAAAAAGCCATCGAATTCATGATTCCAACGCCCATGCCCCCCACGGTCGGCGCCAATTGACGAGGGTTAACTCGACAAATGTCCTAGATGAAGGACTTAGGATCGGGGAAGTAGGGCGTCGGATGAACTCGGAGGTAAGATCAGTCAAACAAGGTGTGTATCGAAAGTAAACGCAAGGTGAATTTTGGGTTACTTTCAATCTGTCCCTCACAGTTCTCTCCTGGTCCCTATATATAGGTGGCCAGGTCTCAAGGATCGAGAGGGGTCCAACACAGATTACAATATCGGCATGCGACATGAACTCGTATTTCGACTAGAATTACAATTGGGCCTAGCTTAATGGGCCTCAGGGGTATTCAACTGACGGGCTCTATTATCTATACCCTTGTGACCCTGAATCTATCGATTCCATCCAAGTTTGTTAGCGTCATTGTCGCCGTCCTGTGATGGGGAATACCAATGTCTCCCTTGCTTCACCGTGCACCGCGCGCCCTCGCCGGTGTCTCCTGTGCGCCAGTGCCTCCGCCCGGTCATCCCTATAGCCCTCCTTCTCCATGAAACTGGAGAGGACTTGTTCACTGGGAGAGCTCTGTGGCCGCTAGCTCTTTCTCGGCGGACACTCAGCGAACTCGATGTGAGGACAGGGTCCCCGATGCCGACTCCTCAGCTAGGGGCACGACCCCGTCCGTCGCGGAGCCTGCCACGCTTAGGGCATCTCCAGCAGGTCGACGCATCTCGTCTGCATCCGTTAGAATCAGTCTGACCGGACCGGCGCGTTGGTTGCGCACGCCCCAGTAGTGCAACACATTCAGACCGATGAGTTCGGCCCGACTCATCGGTCCACCAAATTTGGGTCATCGATGCGTTGGCGCGGACATGCGCGCTGTCTGCCCGTGTCCTCCTGCGTGGGTCTAGGCCCCGCAAGGCAGCAGCTCAATGGGCAGGAGCGATGCTGGTCAAAGGCTGGTCGCGCCGCCTGACCTTCTGCTACGCCGCCCATCGCTTCGCTCTATGCCACGGCATTGGTAGCGTGCTGCGCCGCCCGACGTATGGCGAGGCCACTTCAATGCTGGGGTTTTGGCCTCTGCGCCAGCATCCAATGCCTTGAGGTCTTTTTAAACCAGCCACACCCGGCCAGTTCTTGCACACCGACGCTACCTTCTCCCTTTTTCCCCACCATTCTTCTCCACACGATAGTAGGGCGGTGGTAGCTAGGCCATGGCTGGCGGCATTGGATTGAGGGGAGGGCGGCTAGGGTGCCCGCCAGACTATGGCCGTGGAGGTAGGCATCGAGGAAGTCGAGGAGGGAGCTACGGTGGTGGCGTCCAGAGCTCATCGCCGCCACCCACCCGTGGTCGCCAAGGACATCATGGAAAGAACAACGAGAGCAGCACAGGGCCTCCATCTCCTCCGCCTTCTTCCTATCCACCCTTCATTGCCTAGTTGACAGTCAGTCCTTGTGCGTGGTGAATGACCAGCCCGTTGGGAACCCCAAGAGGAAGGTGTGATGAGTATAGTAGCTGGTTTTCCCTTAGTTAAGAAACCAAGGTTTATCGTTCTTGGAGAGGAGAGACAAACGATTGAAGGTGATGTAGACTGGCTTAATAGCACTCTAACAAGGGCGCCATTTAATGATACTTGTTGACTCGTCTTCGGCCAGTAGCAACGCGGAACCTGCACACAACACAACCAAGTACTTTGTTTCCAACTTGCGATGAGGTTGTCAATCTCACCGGTTTGCTTGAAACAAAGGTTATGAGTGTATCGAGTGGAAAACAATAGAGTATGCAATTAAAGTAAACAGTGCGAGTAAAGTAAACAAGTGATATCAATATGATGGAAATAGGACCGGGGTCCACAGTTCACTAGTGGTGTCTCTCCATGACAAGGGTATAGTTACTAGAGCCCGTTAGTTGTGTACCCCTGAGGCCCGATAAGCTAAGCCCAATTGTAATGATAGTCGAATACGAGTTATTACCGTATGTCGATATTTGTAATCTGTATCGAACCCGAACCGATCCTCGAGACCTGGCCACCTATATATAGGGGCCAGGAGGGGACGGTGGAGGGCAGATTGAAAGCAAGCCAGGTTGAATACCCAAGTTTACTTTCGATATACAACTATTTCGATTAAACTTTACCTTCGAGTTCATCCGACGCCCTATCTCCCCGATCCTAAGTCCTTCATCTAGGACATTTGTCGAGTTAACCCTCGTCAATTGGCGCCGACCGTGGGGACTCTGGGCGTTGGAATCATGAATTTGACGGCTTTTTCGCTTTTAGCCAACAGCAGTCCAGAAGTCGACGGAAGTCAAGAGGTGGAACTAACAATTGGAAGTTTAAGCATCTTCATCGGGCCGTCAGGTTCCTCTCGCCTTTCGGATTCGACGAAACAAGATCAAGATCCGTCGGCACAAGAGCCCGAAACAACAGTAGTGATGGAGTATTCTGAAAGCTCTTCCAGTGAGGTAAACTCGCCGGTCAGCCTAGAAGAAGCGCAAAAAGGAAAGATCACAGAAGGCGACGAAGAAAAAGAAAATCTCGACGTGGAAATCCAACTTGACAACATCTCAAACAATTCAACGGACACATGGAAAACAGGGTTAGAGCTTTCCGAGGACAGCAACTCGATCTTTTCAAGCTTTAATAGCAACATCAGAAAGCAGTGCCAAGTACTCGCCATTGTGGGCGACAACTCAGAAGAATTTGACGAAAACAACAACCCAGTGATAAACCCAGCAGATATCAACAGAGGAGCAAATCATCTAGCGGAAGGGCAAACAGCGGAAACCCTCGCAGCTAGAGAGAAAATTCGACTATCAGTCGACGAGTGGAAAACAATAAGAGAAGCCGTAGAACACGGCAAACCAATACCATCAAGCTCCAGCAAACACATGCTTTTTGGGTATCATTATGCCCTCAGGCAGCAAGCAAAGCAATTAGCAAAAGAAAAGGTAGAGATACAAAGAAGAAAAGATTCAGCCATTGCAGCCAGCGAAGCTGCTCGTAGAGCACGAAGCGACGCATCATACAGCAACACAAGGAAAAATCGTCGACATGGTTCAAGGTATGACAACCTCGAGTACTCCGACAAGCAAAGTATCTCCAAAAACCTCGACTCGTCCTTCCTGTCAGTCGACGAGCAGGGCAACATCTTGCCAAAAACTCCTGAAGCAGCATTAGTGGCAGCACAAGCATATCTACTTACAACCCAACCAAGTCCAGGAGATCCTAGGGAGCACATGCATAGAGCAGCATTGAACGGACTAAACATGGTAGGCCACAAACTATCAGCAAAGGGAGAAGAAGCGCATCATCACAAAGAAGTACACAAAGTAAGATCTCCCCGTCGCCACAACAGTCCTCGACATAGAAGCAGTAAGCACCGATCTCGATCGCCGTCACCAAAACAGCATGGTGGAACTAGAAGATCGCGATCTCCAAACGAAAGGCGCTACTACGAGGACAGCGAAAAAGAGATGGGGGCATCGTGCTTTACCCGTAGGGTTCGCACCACTCCAGTGCCTAAGGGATTCAAGCTACCTCATGACCAGCAAAATTCGACAGATCACAGGAACCACAGTCATGGCTCGCAGATTACTTACAAGCAGTTCAAATACTGGGAGGAACCAAAGAAACAGCAATGCAAAGTTTGCAACTACACCTCACCGGCGCAGCAAGGTCATGGTTGAGCAAACTAGAAAAGGAGTCCATTGGAAGCTGGGAAGACCTTACAAAACAATTTACAAGTAACTTCAGGTCGACATACAAACGGCCAGCATCAATAGAAGAAGTCAAGGCGTGCGTACAGCAACGCGAAGAAACACTACGGGCATACATCCAAAGGTGGAGCCTCATCAAAAACTCAGCAGTTGAAGTTTCGGACGAAAGAGCAATAGATGCGTTCATCATTGGATTAAGGCGAAGAGACCTAGTCGAAGAGATGGGTAGAATCAAACCAAAAACAGTGTCAGATCTCATGGACACAGCAAACAGATTTGCAGACGGAGAAGATGCGTGCAACAACAAAAGGACGCGATCTCCAGAGGATGACAGAAGAAACAGATACGGAAGCCAAAGGAGATGATCCCGAAACTACGACACCTACGGCTCTCATAACCAAGTCTCCGTAGGATATAAAGAAAACAGCTATCAGGGAAACGACCACAGAAGCTCGGGATATCGCAGCTACAGAAGAGAGGACTATAAGAAGTTTCCACCAAGAGAATCTAGAGAGTACAACCCATCGCCAGAAGATATGCTCAATGGGCCTTGTCATATACACTCAGCGTTCGTCGACGGAAAGCGAGTATCAAGGCACGCAATGAAAGACTGCACAACATTCTTAAAACTCAAAGAAGCAGCAGTAAACAAGCAAACCGAAGCAAGGCGACAAGGATTTGAAGGAAGTAACAATCCCTCAACAAGCAAGCAAGGAAACAACGGAGGCCCCCAAGGGCAAGACCAGCAAAACAAAGAGCACGACGATGACGATGAAGGGTACGTCCCATCAAAAGGACACATCACAGCAATGATACAACCAGTACCCAAGTCGAACAAAGAAGGAAAGAGTATAACTCGACAAGTAAATCTAGCAGTCATGTCGCCGCCGGCTGCAACAGAATATCTGCATTGGTCAGAACAACCAATCGAGTTCAGCAGAGAGGACCACCCCATAACAGTACCTCGGCCAGGAAACGCGCCTCTGGTACTCAAAGCTCAAATCGGCGCATATGATGTCGACAGAATATTCATGGATGCAGGAAGTGGAATTAACTTGATATACGCGAAAACACTCCGAGCAATGCATATATCACTAGAGTTTCTGAAGCCAACAGACTGTTCCTTTCATGGAATCGTGCCAGGAAGTGCCAATTACCCGCTGGGTCGAATAGCACTCAATGTTTGCTTCGGCAACCGACAAAACTACAGAATAGAGAAACTAGACTTCGAAGTCATGGACTGGCCATCACAATATCACGCGATCCTCGGACGACCCGCGTTTTCGCGATTCATGGCAGTACCTCACTACACGTACCTGGTACTTAAAATGCCAGGACCAAAAGGAATAATCACAGTGAAGGGAAGCTTTGAAGTTTCAGATCTCTGCGACAGGGAATTCCACAAGATGGCGCAAAATTTTGGCATAATAGCCAACCACGCAGAAAAGGCAAAGAGCACGACTACAGAAGGCGTCAAGCTACTCGAAGGATGCACCGCGGAGCCCGAAACGAAGAAGCCACGAACAGGAACATCAGGAGAAGACACAGGCGCAGAAGAGAAAGGGAAAGCCACGACGGCATAAGCATCAAAAAGGCGATAGAGTAGAACAATAAAGGCTGTAAAAGCCACGAGTTATTCCAGGGGCAATGCCCTCTAGATCCAGAACACAGGTTATAGGCCGGATCTCTTGGGTCACCCCATGTATCTTACATTACAAGTATAAATAAAGATAAATCATTCCTCATATTTGAGTTTACGAGTCTTTCAAAGAGAAGATGCGGCAAACGCACAAATACGCCTTGAGAATAAATTTCAGACATATAGTCGCGAAATAAAGAATCTCTCGCGTTCCACGCACACCTTACAACATTGGGTTGTCAGAATTATCCACGCCTAAAGGATCTAAATAATGATACTCGCGGAAAAACGCAGCATCCGCCTCTAGAAGCCTAGCTACAAGTCTTCGAGCAGGTTGAAGCGTGCTCTCCATATGAACCCGAAGGCTAGCTCCACCTGGAGCCAAACTTAGGGACATAGTGCTGTAATTCAACCTCGGTTGCCACTTCCGTATCCACCCAAGAGCAAAATTGGCACCAGCCACTAAGTTCAGTTCTATCAGCCTATGAATACGATGACTTGATCTGAAAGCATCAAGAAGAAGAGGGAAAGTTGCAGGTAAAGGATTGCGAGGAAGCATGACGGAGTGCATAGTTGTAAGAGCTCGCTGGCAACCATCGACAGCCTCGCCAATGTGCTGGGCACGATCCTGAAGTAATACAATGGCACTACGGCGTCGAGGATCAGACCACAGAGTCTCATAGTCAGTCGACATCTTTTCCAAAGCAGCGTTTCGTTCAGCAACTCGACGTTCTTCAGCGGCAAAATCCAAGCAAGTACCTACAATGACAAATATATCACAAAGGAGGTGCACAAGCAGCCAAAAGAAGGAGTCGAAAGATAACTCACATCGCAACAGCTCGCCAGCAGACTCGACAATTCCAAGAATGAAAGACTCGCACTCCTCATTGTGAACAACCTTCGCCATCAAATGGGAGACCTTTTCTTCAAGTGAAGAGATTTTCTTCATATAGCCACTGGCCTGGCTAGCCTTTTTTATAGCCATCTGCGCTTGGCGTTTAGCCAAGGATAGGCGAGTCTCAAGGTCGGAAATCCTGGAAGAATATTCTTCGCAGTGACTACATCGACTACGAGTCGACGAAATCTGAGGATTGAATCCACGAGCAGAGGAAGGAGCAGGAGGATGAGAAGAAGGATCACTGCCACGCATCGACTACAAACAGAAAGAAAGGAGAAGCTATTTTAGAAAGACAGCATAAAAACTTCTTACGAAGCGGATATATTTACATAAGAGTACAACCCTATGACTAAGGTTCTCGGGTTGTACCCAATGGAAGTCTTTACATTCAAAAGGAGAAAACTAAAAACTACAAGAAAGCTGAGTCTACGCCACCTCAGCATTGTGCTCCGTGGAAGAAGGGGGCGCGGCAGCTTCCTCGCCAGAAGTCGACGGCACGGGAGCCTTCGGCGCTGCAGGTGGCGCAGCAGGCACAGCAGAAGCCGCCGAGGGAGAAATTGTGTTCAGCAAGGCAGGCACCAATTTCTTTGCCTTCTCGAAAAACACCTTCATCTCGTCGCGAGTATAGCCAAGAGGGGCGTTAACTTTCTCCCAATCAAAGTTCGTCCCATGAGCGAGAGACAGTGCAATGGGACCTTCAGCGCCACGCTTAATGGAAAGAGCTTTGAACTGGAGAAGAGGGTCTTCAGTTGTGTCGAAAGACTTGGCAAGTTCAGTCAAGTTATCCTTCGGAACTGTCGACTTTCTCTTTGGCCACAAGCCGACAAACAGTCGTGATAAAACGCGATTAACCAATTCAAAGTTCTCCTAGATAGATATCCAGTTTGCCTCGAGTTGATTAACCGCATCCATGAGAGGATCGTCATCTGTTTGAAGGGACGACGGAGATACCCCCGTGAATTCTACAACAATAAGAAAGACAAGAAAAGGCAAGTGTCAACAAGCACACTAGCGCAACAGAAGATGAAAATAGTAGATAAGTCGAAGAACTCACGTTCGGCAGCAGAAGACATAGTGTGAAGGCGTTCTGCTACGGCCTGCTCCCGTTGAGTATTTTCTTTCTGAGCATCAGCCAAAGCCCTTTCCGCTTTCTTCGCCTTCGTAAGCGCAGATTTCTGCGACTTCTCAGCAATGGCTTTAGCAGCGGTCGCAGCATCATAAGCTTTTTGCGAGGCTTTCAGCTCTGCCTCCAGTGAAGCAATTCGAGCATTGGCGGCTGCTAAAGTAGCTGCACAAGAAGTCGACAAGGAATCAGGTATGTAATGAAGGATACAGTGCAGAAGGCAAATAGTGATTGGAAGTCAAAAATTGTACCTTCGGAAGCTTTCGCAACCTTTAGGTACCCTGCACACTCCGTGCCCAGGGCGATAAATCTCTGGATCAAAGCCTGATAAAATAAGGGTGTAAGAGAAGAATTGCATGAAAGGAAAGAAGGAACGAAAGAATCGCTCACATCATCAGAAGAAACTGCAGAAGCATGGGCCTCCAGAGAAACTTCGGCCTCTTTGGTCTTCTTCGCGCGTTTCAGGGCTCGAGTTTGAGGAACCTTCCTTACAGCAGCCCTGGTAGTCCTCGGAGCAG
Source organism: Dactylis glomerata (assembly GCA_007115705.1). Classification (NCBI taxonomy): domain Eukaryota; kingdom Viridiplantae; phylum Streptophyta; class Magnoliopsida; order Poales; family Poaceae; genus Dactylis; species Dactylis glomerata. Next base: position 1,439,423 of record QXEO01000685.1, on the reverse strand, counting down.
CAGAAGGTTCGACAGGTTCATCAGTCGCCACAGGAGAAGGGGGTGAAATAGCTGTTGCACATGTTGGTGGTTCTTCATCATCACTGCATGAAAAGTATAAGTTATAAAGCAAGAAGCAAAGAACAAGGCGATTGAAAAAGTTCGACTACAATACTTACGATGCAAGCATGTCGAAGTATTCCATGTCTTCTGCGACAGCGGGGGTTTTCCCAGCCGCAGCAGAACTCGACGAGGCAATATCATCGACATGTTTTCTTTTCTTGTCGACACCAACATCTTCAGCAGCAATAGGAGGAATCGATGTCGAGGAACTGGTTTCTTCTTCTGAATCTTCGACATCATCTCCATCCTGACTTTCGTCAGCCTCGGCGGCTTCAGATGCGGGAGATGCTAAATCAGCAGGAAGGGGCCCTCCCTCCAGAAGAGGAGGGCGAGAAACAATAAATTCGTGACCCTGCATATTAATAAATCAGCAGAGTTCGGGTACCAAAGAATAATGCAATTCAAAATGAAGAAAAATTGGATAAAAGTGGATGCAGCGGTGCATACCTCAGGAATAGGGTGCACAGGAGTCGAAGAAATCTGACTTCAGGTCAGCAACTGAATGCTCCTTGGTGAGCTTGGTGAGATTCCTGACTCGCTTGTCGACATCTTCTTTCGACATAAGATCTTCAGATATGCGAGTAGGGTCCTCCAAGCCAGAATAAGTCCAGAGATTGGTAAGGCGGTGCTGTAGGGGTTGAACTCGACGTTGTATAAAAACGCCATGAGCTGGATACCCGACAAAGCACCCCCTAGGCCTGTTTTAAGATTTTGAATGCGGGATAGAAGAGGAAGAATTTGTGCAACTTCCTCATCTGAGGGAAGCGAATCCCACGACTTCAATTTCTTCACTTCTTGAGAAGCGTCAAAAGGAGGAAGGCCGAACTCATCTTCAGGAGAGGATTTGCGGTCCTTGATATAGAACCACTTTGTCCTCCACCCTTGGACAGATGCGGCCATGGAAAATTCAAGATATTGCGCTTCAGGGCGCACAGAAACAACGGCTCCGCCCAGTTCGGGTTTCCTTGCCAAAGAAACATTGGGACTGGAGTCGAAAGAGCGATCTCCAGAGAGTAAAGTGAGGCTCAATGCCCAAGAAGGACTCGCAAAGAGTCACGAAACAGGCAATGTGTAGAAGAGAATTCGGTGTAAGCTGATGGAGCTGTACGCCGTAAACAAACAAAAGCCCACGGAGAAATTCGTGGGCAGGAAGAGAGAAACCTCGGAGGAGAAAAGCAAGGAATATTACCCGGTAACCGCTCGGGGGCTTCGGGATCCGTTCGGTGCTGGGGAAGATGATGGAGTCTTCGGCGGCGACGAAGCCGTCCGCCTTGGCCTTCTGCACCTCCTTCTTGGAGATGGTGGAGCGAACCCAGCTGGTGGCGGAGGATTTGGCCATGATGTTCTTAGTAGCCAGGTGCTTCACGCGCATCCAGTACGAAGTGCGCTTGGGGGCTCTGAGCGAGAGGAGGACGCAGAGGAGATCGGCAATGGGGGCGGCGGAAGTAACGAGCTGGTGAACAGTACGATTCCCCACTATGCCAGTTATATATCTTCTGAGAGAAGGATCGGCGTGGGCTGAGTCGTGGCGCAAAGATAGGAAACGTTAGCCCACCAACGGTCAAAAATCGTGCAGCCCACCAAACGGTCAAAAATCGGAGAAATTACAGTGCTACCCATAAAAACGGTTTGCATTGATGAAGAGTTACGTCTTTATTGACGTCATCAAGTATATATATAAAGAAAAAAGGATGGCGCCGACGCATGCTGAAACTTATCAAGGAAGTTAGAGATGAAGGATTTCTTGGTTAAAAGCCTTAGGGGCTGTTAATTGCATAAATATCGAGTGGAACTATTCATTGAAGTTGTGGACTTGAACTAGAAGACAAGATGTTCTTGAAAGTATCTCGAGTTGAAGAATTTTGCAGGTATGATGTTTAGAGTTGAAGTATGATGAGCTATATTATTTCTTGAGCCTATACTCGAAAAACATAATTTTTCGACTATAGCCTCGGGGCTACTCTCATCGGGAGCGCTGAGCGCGCACCCGACGATATTCATTGACAAAGCATTGAAGATTGGAAGTGTTACTCCCATCGGGAGCGAGTTTTATGGTTGTAGAACCCGAATATTTTCAATCAAACTTTGACTGCGACATAAGATTCTCGAGTTGTGTTATCGCAACAAAACTCGAATGCCGTGACTTGTCATGAAGGTAAGACCCCAGGATCCGTCCTGTGTGGCCCGGTATACGCACATGGATGCGCTCTGCTGGTATGTATCCGTGTCTACGACGCGAAGAAAATCCTGGTGGACGCACTGGGTACCCTGAGAACCACTGGGACTCGTTTTTTGTAAGTCCTAAATGAGGCAAAAGAATGAGTTTGACCGGTATCCCGAATTCAAGTCCAAGGGGATTGAATTTGAAGTAGGTGACAAGTATCTGTTCCGGCAGTTAACTGACCTCTTGATCCGTCAGAGTTGTCAGGCTTGTTCATCGAGACCCCTTGCGAGCAAATTATCATCAATACAAGTCGAAATACCAAGTCGAAGATCTGAAGATGAAGTCGGTGAATTGATCAAGTCAAAGATTAGAGATTCCACCTGAATCTACAATTCTGGTAGAATCTCAGGGGCTACTGACAAGGGTATAGTTACTAGAGCCCGTTAGTTGTGTACCCCTGAGGCCCGATAAGCTAAGCCCAATTGTAATGATAGTCGAATACGAGTTATTACCGTATGTCGATATTTGTAATCTGTATCGAACCCGAACCGATCCTCGAGACCTGGCCACCTATATATAGGGGCCAGGAGGGGACGGTGGAGGGCAGATTGAAAGCAAGCTAGGTTGAATACCCAAGTTTACTTTCGATATACAACTATTTCGATTAAACTTTACCTTCGAGTTCATCCGACGCCCTATCTCCCCGATCCTAAGTCCTTCATCTAGGACATTTGTTGAGTTAACCCTCGTCACTCCATAAGATAAATAACACATGCTGGGTAAACAAATTACAGTTGGGAAATTGATAGAATAAAGATAAACGTGATATGTCAAGAAGATCACTATGAGATTTACTCTGGGCATTACAACAAAATACATAGACCGCCATCCAACTGCATCTATGACTAATAATCCACTTGTGGCGAATCAATCTGAGAACTCCACAAGTATTAAGTTGCGAACAACAGATAATTGCATTAAGCAAAGTGTGTAATGTAAACAAAGCATATGCCCTTGAGCATATGAATGTTGTTTTCTCCCTAGTAGCAATAGCACATCTACAACCTTAGAGGTTTCTGTCACTCTCCCAGGTTAAATAGAGGCATGAACCCACTGCTGGTGCCAAGTTGACGTGTAGCAGACGGTCCTTGTGCGTGGTGAATGACCAGCCCGTTGGGAACCCCAAGAGGAAGGTGTGATGAGTATAGCAGCTAGTTTTCCCTCAGTTAAGAAACCAAGGTTTATCGTTCTTGGAGAGGAGAGACAAACGACTAAAGGTGATGCTTGCTAGTTTGTGACAGCTTCAGACAATTTATATATGGCGCCTCGTCCAAGCTTTGCTTGCTAGCTGCAACGCGGAACCTGCACACAACACAACCAAGTACTTCGTTCCCAACTTGCGATGAGGTTGTCAATCTCACCGGTTTGCTTGAAACAAAGGTTATGAGCGTATCGAGTGGAAAACAATAGAGTATGCGAGTAAAGTAAACAGTGCGAGTAAAGTAAACAGGTGATAGCAATATGATGGAAATAGGACCGGGGTCCACAGTTCACTAGTGGTGTCTCTCCATAAGATAAATAACACATGCTGGGTAAACAAATTACAGTTGGGAAATTGATAGAATAATGATAAACATGATATGTCAAGAAGATCACTATGAGATTTACTCTGGGCATTACAACAAAATACATAGACCGCCATCCAACTGCATCTATGACTAATAATCCACTTGTGGCGAATCAATCTGAGAACTCCACAAGTATTAAGTTGCGAACAACAGATAATTGCATTAAGCAAAGTGTGTAATGTAAACAAAGCATATGCCCTTGAGCATATGAATGTTGTTTTCTCCCTAGTAGCAATAGCACATCTACAACCTTAGAGGTTTCTGTCACTCCCCCAGGTTAAATAGAGGCATGAACCCACTATCGAGCATAAATACCCCCTCTTGGAGTCACTAGCAACTACTCGGCCAAGATAGCTACTAACAACGGAGAGCATGCAAGATCATAAACAATATAGAGATAACAAAAGATATAATTCAGTATAGCAACTCAATCATAACACCAATATTCATCGGATCCTAACAAACCAAACATGTAGAATTACATAACGGTGATCTCAATCATGTAGGGCAGCTCATGAGATCTAAACATGAAGCACATGGTGGATAAGACAACCATCTAGCTACTGCTATGGACCCATAGTCCAAGGTAGACTACTCACTCATCGCTCCGGAGGCAAGCATGGCGACGAAGAAGACCGCCGGTGGCGATTCCCCTGTCCAGCAGGTTGCCGGGAAGAGCTTCTGGACCCTCCCGATCTTCGGGTCAACGGCGGCGGTGGATCGCGATGTGTTCTGGAAAAGTGATCGGGTACTTAGGTTTTTTCCGTTGGGGGGTCTTTATAGGCGAAGGGGCGATGTCAGAGGAGGGGCCAGGTGGCCTCATGCCAGGGTGGCACGGCCCAGGCCCTGGCCATGCCAGCCCTGTGTGTGGGGCCCCTATGGCCCCCCTCCTACTCTCCTTCGGATCTCTGGAAGCTTCCGGGTAAAATAGGACTTCATGAACTTGTTTCGTCCAATTTCGAGAATATTTCCTATGTATCACTTCTGAAACACAAAAACAGCAGAAAATAGGGAACTGGCACTGTGGCAACTCGTTAGTAGGTTAGTTCCAGAAAATGCATAAAAGTGCCATGAAGTGTAACGAAACATTAGGCAAATGGTGTAAAAACAACCATGGAGCATCAAAAATTATAGATACGTTGGAGACGTATCACCCACTATCGAGCATAAATACCCCCTCTTGGAGTCCCTAGCAACTACTCGGCCAAGATAGCTACTAACAATGGAGAGCATGCAAGATCATAAACAACATATAGATAACATAAGATATATTTCAGTATAGCAACTCAATCATAACACCAATATTCATCGGATCCCAACAAACCAAACATGTAGAATTACATAACGGTGATCTCAATCATGTAGGGCAGCTCATGAGATCTAAACATGAAGCACATGGTGGAGAAGACAACCATCTAGCTACTGCTATGGACCCATAGTCTAAGGTAGACTACTCACTCATTTCTCCGGAGGCAAGCATGGCGATGAAGAAAACCTCCGGTGGCGATTCCCCTCTCCGGCAGGGTGCTGGGAAGAGCTTCTGGACCCTCCCGATCTTTGGGTTGACGACGGCGGCGGATCGCGATGTGTTCTGGAAAAGTGATCGGATACTTAGGTTTTTTTCGTTGGGGGGTCTTGATAGGCGAAGGGGCGATGTCAGAGGTGGGGCCAGGTGGCCTCACGCCAGGGTGGCGCGACCCAGGCCCTGGCCGCACCAGCCCTATGTGTGGGGCCCCTGTGGCCCTCCTCCTACTCTCCTTTGGATCTCGTGAAGCTTCCGGGTAAAATAAGACTTCAGGAACTTATTTCGTCCAATTCCAAGAATATTTCCTATGTATCACTTCTGAAATATAAAAACAGCAGAAAACAGGGAACTGGCACTGTGGCGACTTGTTAATAGGTTAGTTCCGGAAAATGCATAAAAGTGCCACGAAGTGTAACGAAACATTAGGCAAATGGTGTAAAAACAAGCATGGAGCATCAAAAATTATAGATACGTTGGAGACGTATCAAGCATCCCCAAGCTTAACTCCTACTCGTCCCCGAGTAGGTAAGTGGTAACAAAAGAATAATTTTTGAGGTGACATGCACCTACACAATCTTGATCATGTATGTAAGCATTTGTGAGCTGGGATCATAAGAACTTAAAACATGGGCATAAAAGAAATAATCTTGACAATAAGAACTTAGCAACCATGTTGTAAACATGCAAATGAACACAAACAAAAGATCATGAAAATGAAATAATGAAAGTCAAACGTGTGTTCAAATCATAAGGAAAAACATACAAATGATTTTCATCTTGTCCTTCAAAGAGAGCAAAACATAAATGCATAGGACACCTTCAAGTTTAAGAGGGCGACTAGATACAAATAACTTGAGAACAAGTGAAACCAACAATATGAATCAATCAATGAAAACTTTGGGACAATGCACATTATACTAAGAATGACAACTATGCTCTCTTATGTGGCATAAAGATAGAAGGTGGTGACTCAACATAAAAGTAGAAGAAAGGCCCTTCGCAGAGGGAAGCAGTGATTGCAAGTTTTATAACCTTCAAAAATTATGGTACTTACCGGCTTTGAGCTCTCATTGCCCCCATCATAAGCATCTTGAATGGTTAAAGTTAATACGAGAACAATTATGATGCATATGCTTGACAAATCATAAGTTGGAAACCTCATGCCCCGTGAATACGAGTACCCAAACCTCATGCTACTTTACTTAGAGTCCCAAGCAAGGCTCTTGTCATTATAAATATATGCATATCATTGAGAACCGCCAATGGGTACCTCCGTGCCCGATGACATGGAACAAGCCCACATCAAAATGATAGGACAAGCAGACAATGAACACCTCGTTATCTCTTTTATTTGCCATTTGTTTAGCTTTTTATTGTGAGATGCGTCGTCGAATGTTCACCATGGGTATGCTACAAATTTCCACCATGAATTATGCATGGCTTAGATTAGCGGCCTGGCGTTTCCCTAACACATATACAAACTCCATGATCCCCACAAGATTCCCAATTCATTTCACACCGCGGGCATCCATAAACAAAAGATCACGATATCAACTCAAATAAGAAGTGCAATGTTGAAAGCTTGCCCATGACTGCATGGCTGGGCTAGTCTCCAACTTACAACTTGCAAGCATAACAACTCAACATAAGAGACCACAATGTCAAATTTTTAAGAACAGGAAAAAGTAAAGTGTGCCTTCTGGTTCGTGAGAGCTTTACTGACCGAATTTCGCATAACACTGGTAAGAGTTTAATTTGAAGGGAAAATAAAAACAAGTCAAATTTACTTGGAATAGCAAATTGCTAGTAGGTATGTATGGTGGACACTTTGGAAAACTTTGGCTGTTAGGAGTTGGATGCACGAGTAGAGCTCATACTCAGTACATGGCGAGGGCTAGCAAAAGACTGGGAGCGACCAACTAAGAGAGCAATAATGGCCATAATCATGCAAAGCGACAAAGCGACGTTAAAAGAAACATAAGATGGCATCAAAAGTCAAAAACTAAATGATCATAGAGGCTATTTGTGACTTTGTAAGAGTCTAACATGTGTGAGCATGCGCCAAGTCAACCCAAATAAAGCATCAAGGAGAAAACCAAAATAATGCTTCCATACAATAAAAACAACGCATGATTTTTTTCAAAGGCTCATTAAGCAATCTCAGTTATTTGAGACAAGTCATGCTACAGCAAAACCACTAAGCATACTATCAAAAAGACATCAAGCATGACATGAAAAAGCCTAAGCCGCAGTCTACACAAGCTCCTTCTCGTACCACTATTTTGCACAAAGCTTTTTCTCTTTTCTAACACCATTTGAAATTTTTATAGACACCTCTTTTGATGAAAACCAATTAAGATCAGAGGCAAAAATATACCTTGATGAAAAGATATGACAAGGTCTAAACGCAAATCAAGGCGAAAACGAAAACCAAAAGCAGTAGCAGAAAAAGAAGAACAGTCGGTGAAATTGTAAGAATGAAAAACGGAGTGTTCTTTGCAAATGAAAACGAGTACATCTCCTCCAAAGGAAATTTTTTGGGGTCCAACCATTTATTGCAGCAAACAAAACAAACTAACAAAGAAAACTAAAACAACTGATGCTCTAAGAAAAACACATAGTGCATGAAGCAATAAAAATATAGTGTCTTGAAAAGTGACCTAATTTTTGCCGATGAAGAAGGGGTGCCTCGGGGGCATCCCCAAGCTTTGACGCTTGTACTTCTTGGATATTTCTTGGGGTGATGCAGTGGCATCCCCAAGCTTGAGCTTTTGTCCATTCTTCAACTCATCTCATCATTCTCCAATCCCTACACTTGAAAACTTGCTTCATACAAAACTAAACACAAATCTATTAGCAACATTAGTGCAAGCATAACATATAATCAACCTCTTTTTGCTTCAGGTTTCAACTCAAAACCACCACATATATAGCAAATACTACTGTCAAAGTACTTTGTTCCCAACTTGCGATGAGGTTGTCAATCTCACCGGTTTGCTTGAAACAAAGGTTATGAGTGTATCGAGTGGAAAACAATAGAGTATGCGAGTAAAGTAAATAGTGCGAGTAAAGTAAATAGGTGATAGCAATATGATGGAAATAGGACCAGGGTCCACAGTTCACTAGTGGTGTCTCTCCATAAGATAAATAACACATGCTGGGTAAACAAATTACAGTTGGGCAATTGATAGAATAATGATAAACCTGATATGTCAAGAAGATCACTATGAGATTTACTCTGGGCATTACAACAAAATACATAGACCGCCATCCAACTGCATCTATGACTAATAATCCACTTGTGGTGAATCAATCCGAGAACTCCACAAGTATTAAGTTGCGAACAACAGATAATTGCATTAAGCAAAGTGTGTAATGTAAACAAAGCATATGCCCTTGAGCATATGAATGTTGTTTTCTCCCTAGTAGCAACAGCACATCTACAACCTTAGAGGTTTCTAGTCACTCCCCCAGGTTAAATAGAGGCATGAATCCACTATCGAGCATAAATACCCCCTCTTGGAGTCACTAGCAACTACTCGGCTAAGATAGCTACTAACAACGGAGAGCATGCAAGATCATAAACAACATAGAGATAACATAAGATATATTTCAGTATAGCAACTCAATCATAACACCAATATTCATCGGATCCCAACAAACCAAACATGTAGAATTACATAACGGTGATCTCAATCATGTAGGGCAGCTCATGAGATCTAAACATGAAGCACATGGTGGAGAAGACAACCATCTAGCTACTGCTATGGACCCATAGTCCAAGGTAGACTACTCACTCATCGCTCCGGAGGCAAGCATGGCGATGAAGAAGACCTCCGGTGGTGATTCCCCTCTCTGGCAGGGTGCCGGGAAGAGCTTCTGGACCCTCCCGATCTTTGGGTCGACGGCGGCGGCGGATCGCGATGTGTTCTGGAAAAGTGATTGGGTACTTAGGTTTTTTCCGTCGGGGGTTCTTTATAGGCGAAGGGGCGATGTCAGAGGTGGGGCCAGGTGGCCTCACGCCTGGGTGGCGCAGCCCAGGCCCTGGCTGCGCCAGCCCTGTGTGTGGGGCCCCTGTGGCCCCCCTCCTACTCTCCTTCGGATCTCTGGAAGCTTCCGGGTAAAATAAGACTTCAGGAGCTTGTTTCGTCCAATTCTGAGAATATTTCCTGTGTATCACTTCTGAAACACAAAAACAGCAGAAAACAGGGAACTAGCACTGTGGCGACTTGTTAATAGGTTAGTTCCAGAAAATACATAAAAGTGCCACGAAGTATAACGAAACATTAGGCAAATGGTGTAAAAACAAGCATGGAGCATAAAAAATTATAGATACGTTGGAGACGTATCAACCCTCGACGCATGAGCCTGAGCCTGTTGATGGGTTCGAGTTCGGCGTCACTGTCAACTATGGCGGTGATCTGGACTCCGTCAGGCTGCCCTGCAAGTTCGGTGACTTGGTCACCGTGAGGACAAACCAGGTCCTGCTATGGGTGCGCGGCAATGTCACCGACTTATGGACCGCGGAGGTCCTCTTCGACCGTACCGGCATGCTGTACCTGGCCAGCGGGTGGAGGAGGTTCTGCCAGAGGCACGAGATCGTGCTCGGGCACCGAGATCGTGCTCGGGCACTTCCTCGTCTTCAACTACAACGGCGGCCATCAGATTATGGTCACGGTCTTTGATGAGACCATGTGCCATCGGCACTACATCGCACCCGCCCGCGGCAAGGCCTCTGTTTTCTCCTCCTCTGAGGACGACGAGTAGCCATGGGCTACTATTTCTACTAGTTCGAGGGCATGTATGCGATCGTCAACTATGTTTGTAATGTATCTAAACGTGCAATGCAATGCTTAATTTAGTTTTATTACAACCGATTGCACAATCGAAACACACTAGTTTTGTTGCATACCTTAAATCCTAAAAATCTACTCCTAGCTGACTACGGCGCTTCCGGCGAAAGCCCCACTGCGCTTCTAGACCCCGCAGTTTGGCCGCCACCACAACCACTTCTTGCACCGCTTGATCAAACTGAGCTTGCTAACCCGCATCGTCGGGGTTGGCACGCACAGCCTCGAAGAGCTCCATGCGGCGCTCTTGGCATGCATGCATTCGGAGCACCACCGGTAGCATGACATCGCCAGCGACTGCCTAGGAGAAAGGCTCCCCGGTGGTCTAGTTGTGGTAGCTGCCAGCGCCGGGTGAAGCAGAGGTGCGTTGCTGGCGCCGCCGCCCTCGCGCCGCCCCATTGTTGGTCGGCTGTTCGCCTGCCTATCCCCCATCTTGGCGACTGGCGCCGCTGCTAGGAAGAGGGCGGCCTGACATGGTGCTTGTTGTTCTGATGGGAGATGCCTCCTCCAGTGGCATCGCCTTTTTATAGCGGCGGGAGGAGGGAAACATGTCCCTGAGCGGGAAACAGAGATGGGGCGCCGGGAAAGAGCCACCGGCACGGCAGGAACGTGCTTGAATGAGCGATGGGAACACGCTGGCCAAATAAAAAGAAAAACTGTCGGACATGATGTGTCGGGGGCTCCTTTACACCGCCTTCAGCGGCGCTTATCGGCGCGCCGCGTATCCCGCGCTGAAGGTCATCCTAGTTTGGGCTCGGCCCATTTATATTCCGCGCTTTGAGTCTGTTTCAGCTTTTGACTGTTTCAAAATCATGTCAGTACGGAAACTGTTGCAGCCATGCTACCTTCTAAAAATTGGAAGGGCTACAAAAAAGAATGGGAGAACGAAATTGAAGCAAACAAAAAAGGACTTTTTTCAAAATCCAAAAAAACTTTTAAAATACTAAACAATTTTAATAATCTAGATTTTTTTGAAATTTTAAACAAATTTTGAAACATAGTTTTTTTTCAAAATCCAAAACATTTTTTGAAATCCAAAAACAATTTTTAAAAAGTGAACAATTTTAATAATCTAGATTTTTTGAAATTTTGAACAAATTTCGAAAACATTTTTTTTCAAAATCCAAAACATTTTTTGAAATCCAAAAACACTTTTTTAAAAGTGAACAATTTCAATAATCTAGATTTTTTTAAATTTTCAACAATTTCAAAATCTGAACAAATTTCAAAATATGAACATTTTCCAAAATCCAAAACAATTTTCAAAATGTGAATAATTATTGTAATCTAAATATTTTTTGAAATCTGGAAAAATTCGAAATTTAAACATTTTTTAAAATCTAAACCTTTTTAAAAATCTAAACAAATTATAAAATCTCAAACAAATTCAAAATCTGGAAATTTCTTAGTCTAAAGTTAAAACTAAATTAAATATAAAAATGGAAAATCTTGGCGACGCAGCTGCGAGAAAAGACGATTCTCGTCGGCCGCTCGCTGGCCGTAGGATCGAACGCGAGCTGCGCGATGAAGTCTCCTGCCCGACAGTACGCGCCTGCTCGGGACGGGCGGCTTCCGCTGCAGGGACGAGGCCGGGCTCGCGGTCCGATGCTGTTCTGGCGACGGCCGCTTCGCCGCCGGCGACGGAGACCTCCTCACGGAGCGGTCCCGCGGCGGCTCCCGCCGCGGAGGAGGGGACGGCGAGGCGCGGCAGCTGCGGGACCGGACGCCGTAGGCCGCGGCGACGGCGCGGTCACGCCGGGCGAGCCCCAGCTCACCGGAGACCGGGCGCCTCCTGGCCGGCTTCCCCGGCGACCGCTCCGGCCCCGCCACGGAGCTGGTCACGACCGACGACTCGGACGCCGTCTCGGACCTCTCGTCGGTGGCCAGCGAGAAGCAGCTGCCGAGATCGCTCGCCGCGGCATCCGCGCTAGGCTTCACCTTGAACACCTCCGACAGGAAAAGGAGAGCCGATGGGCTTCTTTTGGTCTGAAATTTTACGTCAACGCATACTCCGTATGTTTTTGTCAGATTGTTGTTCGTCTAAAAAAAAGTCAGATTGTTGCCTAATGACGAATGGCGGTTGCTCAATACTGTCTATTCGTTGCCTATTATCCTATGGTACTTGCTTAAATACATTACACAATTTAACCATAGTAGCTTTTGCCTAGAAGTATATAGTAGCTGTATTTGCCCTGCATCAAACATAGTTATCAAACTGAGAAATTGGCTAATGTTGATGTGGATTTTCTTTTTTCGCAAAGTTGACTGCAGTTCTCGTGAAGTTTCCTAGTGCGGTATCAGAGTTGCCTAATGCATTTATGAAGTTGCCTATCTCTCTATAAAACTAAAAAACATTACTAATAAGCAACTTAGCAAAGGTGAAAATCAGCTAGTATACAAAAGTAAACAACTTAGCAATCGCTACCGCAGCCCCGCCACACATCCCTCAACTCTCTTCGACGACAGACTACCCAGCACGCCGGTGGAACATCGCAATACGCCATGCGCCAGCAAAATATACCACCGCGCTAGCCAGGTTCCCTTGACATGCAACTTTGGTGCCCATAGGCGCAACTTTGGTGCCCATAGGCGCAACTTTGATGGAGCAATTGTAGTGCTCGGCGGAGCAATTTTGATGCCTGACAGAGTAATTTAGGTGTGTGACAGATCATAAAGCAATTTTGGTGCCAACATAGCAACTCCGACGTGCGACAGAGAAACTCCGATACGCGACGGAGCAACTTTGGTGCCCATCGGTGCAATTATGGTGCACAAAATCGTAGATGATAGATCATGGGCATGACCCGACAAAATGTTTTTCTCTTTTCCTATATCTTTGTTTTTCTCCTATCCCTTTCTCCCCAACGAGCAATCCATCTCAGAAAAAAGAGAGGAATAAATCTGACCAATCCCTCTACCCTGTGCCTTACGTGCCTTGTGCCAGAGCAACTTTTGTACCTGACACCGCAATTTTGGTACCTACAGAGCCATTTTGGTGCCCGATTAAGAAACTTTACAACAATGGTGTGCAATTTTACAACATTAGTATGCAACTTCACAACAGCGTTGTGCAACTATATTGCATCAATAGGCAATTTTATAACATCAATACTGATACCATGTGGGCCTAATCGATAGCAATGGGTTGTGATGCCATGCTCGACAACTTTGGCGTGGGTGGGAGCGCAGGTGACCATCGACCGACATGTCAATTTCACTATAGTTGTAGGCAACTTCGGTTCATCAATAAACAACTTTACTATATATTAGCAACTTCGGTCATATATTAGCAACTTCATAACACTAGTAGGCAGCTTTAATATTACAGTAGGTAACTTTAGTGAAGCGGTAGACAACTTCAGCAACTTCACCTCCACTCTATGCAACTTCAGAACGACATTAAACAACTTCCTATAAAAAATAGGCAATTTAGCAACAAATAAAGTGACTTCAGAAATGACGGTAAAACATTCATCATAGTCGGTATGGATGGCGATGTCCAGTTTCGGACATCCTTAGGCAATTTCGTTGCACAACGCTATTCTAAAGTTGCCTACTCCTGTTGTATAGTTTCACAGCTGTTGTAAAGTTTGCCCTATGTGCTAGGCGAACGGCCGAACGGGGTTAGCAACTCTATGTGTGTAGTGTGCGACATATTACAACTACTATGTGTTGCTAGGCAACAAACTAATCTAATTGAGCAACTATTACCAACTGATTGTAATTGAGAAAGTATTATACAGATATTAGGCAACAAATTGGCAGAATGGAGCAAACTATGCTGTTAGGCAACAATCTGACACATCGTTTTCTTACATGTGGGACCCGCCGATCAGTGCCTCTACTCTCTCACCCTTATCTTTCTTCCGCATCTCTATTTTCTTCCCAATTTCTCGCTCTGTTGTTCTGTGCCACGCCGCCGGCCTCCTCTCCTGCCGCGATCACTGGCGAGGATCCTCCGTCCTCCTCTGCCCCAATCCCCCACTGCCTAGATGCCTTCCGTCCTCATGCTGCTTCTGCACCTGCTTTCCCCAGTCCGCTGTTCCACATGTTGCCGCTGGCCGAGACGGCAGCCGGCGAGGCGCGGTCGCCGCGTAGGAGGAAAAGAAGGGGTGGAGTCCTGGCAAGCGAGAGGGGTTCGCGGGAGCATGAGGCCGGAATCTAGGCTGCGCCTGGAGCCAATGAGACCTTGCAGTGGAGGATGGCGGGTAGCGGGCGGCGAGCAGGGGAAGGGACGGCGGAGGCGGGTGGCTCTGGGCAGCGCTGCTGCTAGGGATGGCGGCGGACGGGCTCTGGGGCGGCGGCGGGGCGCGGAGCCTTCCGGGCGGCGACGAGCAATGGGATTCCGGGTGCGCATGCGGGGTAGACGGGTGGTCAACGGTTGTGAGGGTGCGCCTTCTTTTTTTTTGTGCGATGAAAGCTACCAGATATCGCGCGTGTGATGGCTAGACGTGTCCATATAAAAAAGAAAAGTAGAGCAAAAACCTAAAAAGAAATTTGAAGAAAAAACAGAAAATAAAAATACAACATCGAGAAAAGAAAATAAAAAACGAAACAAATAAGCCACAGAGAAAACCAGTCGGAGCTGCCTGATGCCTCACGAACGAACGAAGAAAATAACCGGTCAACAAAAGTAGCAGCGACAAACTATAGAAGAAAACGGGCCTGGCCCATTTACCGGCACGTAGGCACACAAGGGGTACGCGGCGCCAGTCTTCTACACCGCAACGGGCGGTGTATAGGATTCCGCTGATGTGTCGGCCCGCTGCATGAGCTCTGGCCAGTCGGGCCGGACCACGATGCAGTTTCTGTCCAGGCCCCGACGCAAATAGACCAGGTAGGACCCATTTGCATCGCCGGTGGGCAACATGGACTTTGCCTCTGCCAGCCAGCAGGCTTCGCTGCGCCTCCGTGCGTGGAGGCTGCAGTGGAGGTTCTCCATGGCCGACACGATGCGGGGGCCAGGCTGTGGCGGTCGAGGAGGTGAACGATACGTGGATCCGACCGAGGGCCACATCAGCACCCGGGTCCGGTCGTCTTTGAGCACTGCGCGCCCATGCCTTTCCCCTCGGCCGGGAAGATAAGAATCGGAGCCTCCAGCAAACAAGCTTGCGCAGCTCTGCGGCGGCCCCTTCTCCTCCATCCATCCAGCCTCCTCGTCGCCGTCGGATATGCCGCCGCGTCCGGCCTCGCCTGGCCTAGCGACAGGGAATGGTGAGCCCATCCATGACCGTAGATAGGACGCGCCGCCGCGCCTCCGCCGCGCCATGCCTACTCGGAAGTTTTCTTGGTAGGAGGATTTCTTGGGACAGAAAACTGGGGCCGGCGAGGTATGGGCAGCCCTCGAAGTTTTCTTGGTCGTCGTCTGGACTGGGAGTGGGCGGCGGGGTAACAGAGGAGGATGACCAGCGTTGCTATTTTGCCACATCCGATTTGGGGTCCTTCTCGGTGGCGCTCGCGCGCTATCGCAGCGTGCCGAGGAAGGACGCGACACTAGTTAATGCAGAATAGGAAACATAGAGCTATTTAAACTGGTTCGAACCTTTCTAGCTTACCGAGGTGGGACTAAAATACGGGATAGTACCTGCGCGCTGCGCGCTGCACACGGAAGAACGCCTGCATGTTGCTGTGCTGAATACGGACGTAGGGATGCACACACACACCATTTGTATCCATGCTGCGGGTCTCATGATTGGATTTTATTGTTTGACTATGCTACTAGCAGGTCGTGGAATCAAGCAGGAATAAAAAAGTATTTACAAAGGATGCTGCTTTGGCTTTTTTTTTCATCAAATTTGGGTGTTGTTTTCACATATATAGATAATAAATACAAGCAACGCATGACACCAAAATATTGAGTTGAATAAAAAAATATATTTTGGAACAATTAACGCGTGTAAGTAAAAAAATATTCAAATCACATGGAACAATAAATTAGGCTATAGAACAAATCAGGACTATGAAAAGGGAACAAAAAAACCAGCATCCCTGGAACAAATCATGACTATAGAGGGAACAAAAAGAAGGCCGCGGAACAAATCAAGATCGACGGAACAAAACTATGAATAGAGAGGAAAAAATAAATTAGTTCGTGGAACAAAAAAATTAGCGTCCCCAGAACAAACCATGACTATAGAGGGAACGAAAAGAAGGTCGCGGAACAAGTCAAGATCAGCGGAACAAAACTATGACTAGAGAGGGAACAATAAATTAGGCCATGGAACAAATCAAGACTATGAAAAAGGAACAAAAAACTTAGCATCCCCGGAACAAACCATGACTATAGAGGGAACAAAAAGAAGGACGTGGAACAAATCAATATTAGCGGAACAAAATTACAACTAAAGAGGGAACAATAAATTAGGCCATGGAACAAATCAGAATTATGAAAAAGGGAAAAAAATAGCATAACAAACCATGACTATAGAGGAAACAAAAAGAAGGCCGCGGAACACATCAAGATCAACGGAACAAAACTACGACTAGAGAGGGAACAATAAATTAGGCCATGGAACAAATCAGGACTATGAAGAAGGAACAAAAAAATAGCATCCCTGAAACAAACCATGACTATAGAGGGAACAAAAAGAAGGCCATGGAACAAATCAAGATCGGCAGAACAAAACTACGAATAGAGAGGAAAAAATAAATTAGGCCGTGGAACAAAAAAATTAGCGTCCCCAGAACAAACCATGTCTATAGAGGGAACAAAAAGAAGGTCGCGGAACAAGTCAAGATCAGCAGAACAAAACTAAGACTAGAGAGGGAACAACAAATTAGGCCATAGAACAAATCAGGACTATGATAAAGAAGGCCGCAGAACAAATCAAGATCAACGGAACAAAACAATGACTAGAGAGGGAACAATAAATTAGGCCATGGAAAAATCCAGACTATGAAGAAGGAACAAAAAATTCAGCATCCCTGGAACAAACCATGACTATAGAGGGAACAAAAAGAAGGTCGCGAAACAAATCAAGATCGGTGGAACAAAACTACAAATAGAGAGGAAAAAATAAATTAGGCCGTGGAACAAAAACATTAGCATCCCGGAACAAACCATGACAGAGGGAACAAAAAGAAGGTCACGGAACAAGTCAAGATCAGCGGAACAAAACTACGTCTAGAGAGGGAACAATAAATAAGGCCATGGAACAAATTAGGACTATGAAAAAGGAACAAAAAAATTAGCATGCTCGGAACAAACCATGACTATAGACGGAACAAAAAGAAGGTCGTGGAACAAATCAATATCAGCAGAACAAACCTACAACTAAAGAGGGAACAATAAATTAGGCCAAGGAACAAATTAGGACTATGAAAAAGGAAAAAATAGCATATCAAACCATGACTATAGAGGGAACAAAAAGAAGGCCACGGAACAAATCAAGATCAACGGAACAAAACTACGACTAGAGAGGGAACAATAAATTAGGCCATGGAACAAATCAGAACTATGAAGAAGGAACAAAAAAATTAGCATCCCCAAAACAAACCATGACTATGGAGGGAACAAAAGAAGGCCATGGAACTAATCAACATCAGCGAAGCAAAACTGAGACTAGAGAGGGAAAAATAAATTAGGCAGTGGAACATATTAGGACTACGAAGAAGGAAGGAAAATTTAGCATCCATGGAATAAATCATGACTATAGAGGAAACAAAGTTTAGGTTGCGAACCAATAAAGACTGCTTGGGGAAACACAATTTTGGTCCGTGAAGTAAATCACCACTTCAAAGTAGAAACAAAATTTAGTGTCGCTGAACTAATAACGACTGCGAAGAGAATAAAAATTTTGGCCCCAAAACTATTCAAGACAACAAAAGGGAACCACGAACAAATCACACTACAAGGGAAACATAAAATTAGTCTCTAGAACAAACAACAATCGGAAGGGAAAATAATTTTTAAAAACTAAATAAAAAAATCATGAAAAAGGAAAAATTCTTAGAAAGCAAAAAATTATAATACAAATATTGGAAACAAAAAATGAATAATAAAATAATGCTCAAAAGAAGGAAAAAATAAAAAATAAAAGGAAGGAAGCATATCCAGACGTCACATGCCTGAAAGGAAAACAAAGCAATAACGAAAGGAAACTAGAGAAAATCCAAAACTAAAATAAAGGAATAAATAAATAAATATATAATAATAAAAAGAGTGAACGGACTGATTCCTGTATACCGATCGAAACCGAATAGACGGAAACACCATGCGGATGTAAAAACTGAAACAACGAGCGCATGTAAAAAAAACACGGTCAGCGCACACACGCGCGCTTCAGCGAAATGAATGACGCGCTACCGAGTCATTCCCGAACAAACACATGATACGTAAAAAGAGTGCTATTATAAAAGAAAAAAAAAGAAAATGAGAAAGTTGATGAGAAAAAGAACAATTATTAGAAGCTAAATTAGAACTAATGAAAAAGAAAAAGAAATAGAAAAACAAGAGAGAAAAAAGTCATAGCAGATCGTTGAAGGAAAACAGAAAATCTAAATACTGCGTTGTATTGGTGGAGAATCCAATCATGTGGAACTACGATATGGAACCACTATTCAAACCAACCACCACCGAATAAGATCTACACCTGTTTTGTTTTTGAGCGGAGCTAGCGAGCAGTGCCAGCTATTGCAGAGCGCGTGATCAACGGGATTAAATGGGCCGAGCGCAAACAGATAATCCTTCAGCGAAACGGACGAACCATAGCGCGCGCGCTACCGATCCATTCCCCCGATTTGTGTACGACGCTGCGCCGCTGCGCCGCTGCCTCTGCACCCTGTGATGGGCCTGCAAACTGAATATGTGCGACCAGATTTTAACGTCGGACAGGTATAGGAGTACAAAATTCATCAGATGCATAGCAGCGTTCTTTTTCCGGTTGATAGGGATAGGTGGGTCCGTGGGTGAGTGGTCGGACGGGCCAGTGATGTCGTCAAGTCAATCCACCGTTAAAAAATATCCGACCATCCAGCGGTTGGATTAGGGCGCATAGCTAGCAGGGAGGATATCCACTATTTTCCATAAACTGATATATGTATATGCAACTTTGCAAGTGACTTTATATAATATATATTTCTTTTCTTTTCTTTTGCAGGTGGTAAGAAGTTTACACCGAGATTGATTATTGCATTTGCACTTATGGGAGCCATAGTTTTTTTAGCTACATTGCACACTATATGATATTCTGGGAATCTGGGGAACAAGACGGCAAGCCAAAGCTACGAAAGCTTATGGTATTTTTGGAGTAGAAATGGCAAGCCGTAAAGAGACGTCAAGCCAAGTTAGCAAAGAGACTTCAAGCCGAGTTGATGAAGCGACGTCAAGCTGTGTTAGTGAAGAAACATCAAGCGGGCTTAGTGAAGAAATCACCACTGTGCTTTCCTGAACTGAAAGAGGCTCTTGGACTATGCTTATGTCTATGTATCACCTCGACTACACCCACTTGGATGGAGCCCCCATAGAGAATTAATACTAAAGTGTTTGTGATCACTATATTTTGTGGTGAGAGTGGATTTTATAGCACGCATCGGCGTGGCCATGTGGGTGCTATCTTAACTATCCATGTACACTTCATGATCCGCGCTTCTTTTTGCTCCCCCTTTTGATGACACAACTGAACTCTACAGCCAGATTGGCGCTGACTCGTTGCTCGTATAGACAAACACAAAGCTTAGACAAACACAAAGCTTATTTATTTTACTCCAATATCTCACAAGAAGTGTTAATTACTGGAATAGATACTAGCCCAGGACTACATGCTTCCATCTATAGCTACAGCTAGTTAACTCACTACTAACACTACAGGAATCCAGCTCTATGCCGAGGGCTTCCAGCCGTCGGCGTATAGGGTTATGCCCTCGGCGTACGCTACGCCGATGGCAGCCCTCGGCGTAGCTCGTCGGCGTAGAGCTCCCTCGGCAGAGCACGTGTGACCGTCGGCGTAGAGCTAACCCTCGGCGTATAGATGCAATACCGACGGCTGAACGGTGGCCCTCGGCGTAGAGACCGTCGGCGTAGCACTGTGGACGGACGGCGAAGGGCAAACAACGTCGTCGCTACGCCGACGGCAAAGCCCTCGGCGTATAGGGACATGTGTAGGCTTCCTAGGGCGTTCCTCGCCAGCAGTACGCCGACGGCAATGCCCTCGGCGTAGAGGGCACATACGCCGATGGCAATGCCCTCGGCAAAGCACTTACACGGGCCATATGGCAACCTCTACGCCGACGGCATTGCCCTCGGCGTATGGTGGCCCAGATTTTTGTTTTGTTTGCAATTTTGCTGTTTTGACAGCTGCAAATACACAGAAATACATATAAATTCATACATGCCATACACATAAATTCATTGCAAGTGCCATACACAAATATATATAAATTCATAGATGCCATACATAGATGATCAAGTCGCGACACACAAGTGAAACACACAAGTAGCAACACGCAAGTATCGACATGCAAGTAGCAACACACATAGTATCTCGAGGCGAAAAGCCCTACAACTCTGGAGATGGGGTCGGGGTCGGGGTCCCGAGATCTCCCCTGGTAAAAACAGGCGATGGATGATTTCCGAAATACCCAGTAGAAGCTGCAGAAGAACCGCCAGGGGAAGTTCCAGAAGTATCGCGAGAGGCACCGCGAGAACGGCCAGGAGAAGGACCACCGGGATGGACCGGTGTCATCTGACGCCCACCCCGCTCGGCAAAGGAAGATGCCGTTCCCTACATGTTCCCTAGATGTTAGCAAGTTGCGAGGCAAAGGAAAGCGACAACCATTGGTTTGGCAAAAGAACTTACCGCCGTCGATGCGTAGTAGGTCCTAGCGAAACTCTCCCTCGATGGCATCAATGGCGCCGGCCCCGGTATGGGAGGCTGCTCCCCTACATCGAAACTCGCTCCAAATCGCATAGCCATCATCGACACCTGCAAGATAGTTTAGATGTGGGACTTGTCATCTTTTTCAAACTAGGGGAAGTGGGACTTGTCATCTTTTTCAAAAATAAAGGTTCAGACTTACATGTAGATACGCCATGTAGGCCGTAGTCGCCTCCTGGTGCAGCCGGAAGGCCTCCTGATATTGCTCATGAGCCGCATCGTAGGCCGCCTCAGAAGCAGGCTACCATTTCATAAACAATGAATATCATCAGCACTTAGCCATGCCGGAACGAAAGTCGCAAAGAGGATGAAAATGAGGAAAACTTACATCATATTTGGGTCGACGAGGCTGGTCACGAGGCGGGATAGGGGCGCTGTCAGGGGTGAGGACCGCCTTGAGACACGTGAAGCTCGTGGTGAGGGAATGCTTGACCTTTGTATTAAGCACCTTGAGACGACCATGCTGCAACCCGTGCCCCGACAGGACCAACGACTCCTCGTCGGTCTCCACGCGTCTAGGGTCATCCACCTCCGGGTGACGAGACTGCACCATCTGGCAGTAGTCCTCTATGTGCTCCCCGGTGTTGCCGTAGTACTGGGGGGCGGCGTCCGGAGGCGCCAAGGCAACGGGCTTCTTCCTCCGCATCATGTCATATACCATGACGTCGTGAATCTCCTCCCCGGGCGGTGCCTCGGCCACCTGCATCGCGAACAGAAATGTTATGCGTATAAAGTAGGAACCTGACGGGAAAATAAATGTTATGCATTCCATGTATGTACATACCATCTTCCCCTTGAAGCGATCAAAGCTGCGGTTTCCCATGTAGTGTGTTCCACCGTCGCCTCGGTTATCCGAGTTCCGCATCGACACAGCTGTAAACTCCTCGTCTGCCCTGAGTCACCTCGTACTAACCAGCTCTGCCCATGCCTCTCAATGCGACTCAGCCCATTCAGGGACAACCTAAAAATGCAATACTCAACTCAAGATAATGCAATGGCAACTTAACAGCAATATAGGATCTCATTAACATTTCACTCACCGACATGAAGTCATCCAGCGACATCTCGAAGTCGGGATTAGGATTCCTACCAACAATGTCCTCCTTCTTGACCCTCTTTCCCCTTTCAGCCAAGAACTGACTAGCGGCCGTTACCTTATGGTTGTACCACACCTGCGGTGTCAACTTCTCACAAGCTCCAAGCAAAGTCTGGTCCGCCCTCTGTGCATCCTCCTCATCCATGCGATAAAAGCACTTCAATCATGCATAAAACAATTGTGAGAGTCCTGAGTTAGCACATTGGTTCATCACTATGAATGAAACTCGAGAAATATGTCTTACCCAAAACTTGGTGACCACAGCCTCAGCAGCTGTCCGGAAGCCTATGCCCGGAGCAGCCTGGTAGTCTGCCCAAGTAGTGGATAGCTTCGGCGAGCCACCGGGGACCATGTCGAGGGGAGTGTATTTCCCTGGCCAGAACTTCCTAATCAGAGCCCCAACCATGCTGTTAGGTAGGCGGCCCTTGCTCCCCAGTGCAAATGTCCAATTGCTGCACATAAATCAAACATTAGTACACATGCCAAATTGTTTATGACCAAAATGAAATTACATGTTCAAAATTGCCAAATTAGTACACTTACCTAACGCCATCAGGAATGATGAGGGTCTTCGCCTCCTGGGTCTTAGGCTCCTTCCTCTCATCAGGGACGCACGATTCCCCACGAGTCACTTCTTCGGCCTCGTGTCCCCCTCCTCCTCCTCCTCCTCCTCCTCTGTAACCTCCACCTCGTGTCTAGACTCCGACTCGTGTCTAGAGTCCGAGTCGTCCCCTCTAGACGGCCCCTCCAGGAACAACTCAGGAGCAACGTCGCTAGAAGCGGAGGGTGGTGGGTCGAAGTTCACTCCTCCCCCACCACCTCATCCTCATCCTCGCCCTTGTCATCGTCCTCATCCTCCTCTCGCACCGGCAAGATCGGGGTAACACGGATTGGGAGTCGGCTCTCTCCCACTCCGTCTAACATTCTTCTTGCGCTGGTGCATCTCCTTAAGCAAGGTCGCCGAGTTTGCCTTGCCGCTGCTCATATTGTTCAATCACCTGTATTGAGAAAGAGAAAACAATTAAGTACAAAGACATAATAAAATGTTGACAAATAAATACTAAGTATAAAGGCATAATGCAATTAAGAAGTATGTTGACAAATAAATACTAAGTATAAAGACATAATGCAATTAAGAAGTATGTTGACAAATAAATACTAACCATAAAGGCATAATGCAATTAAGAAGTATGTTGATAAATAAATACTAAGCATAAAGATATAAAAGACCCTCACCAGTCATCATCACTCTGATTCTCAATTTCCATTTTATTCTCTTTCTCACTATCACTATCACTATCTTTTGAGTAGTAAGTTTGAAGCTCGTTGACGGGTGGAGGCTCATCGATGGGGTCATTCTCCGCATGTAACTTCTTGAGCATATTTATATCCTTTAGATCCACCACTGACTCACCACGAGTTTCTGCATCGTCTCCGAGGTCCTCAAGCACTACCGGTTCTAACTCAAAGTGACCAAAGTCCTCTTGCTCTTGATAGAAAATTCCCTCGTATATTACAGGGTTAATGTTGTTGTAATCGTCCTCGGAGGGAATTGGTAGGTTACCATGTGGCGATACCTGGAACATAACTTCCCAACCCTTGTGCTCCACTTTCTGGCATGGTTAGGGCAAATAATAAACTTGCTTAGCTTGGTGATCCACAACAAAGACATCGGCTCCGCTATAGGTGGTTGAAGGCCTAACTTCAACTAACCCAATAGACTTGGTACTTCTCTATCCACCCCTTGGGTCGAACCAATGACACTTGAACACAACGAGATTGAGTTGTATGTTCATACGATTGAATGTCAGCTCGTATACATTCTCTAACCTTCCGTAGTAATCAAAGCCATCGGCTCCTCCGGTGAACACCCCAGTATTTACAGTTTTTGGATTCGCCCGGCCCTTCTGGTGTGCCTCTGTATGGAAGCAAAATCCATTCACATCATACTTCTTATACTTCATGACGTCACGGTTACAACATTGGGAAACACATCTCAACTCATCTGTCATCTCAACATTGCCATCAGCTCCCTACAAGTATAGTTCAAATTTATTGTGTGCATTAATTACATGAAATAAGAGGGACAAGTCACGTTTTGCAATGTAAGAGAGACAGGTTAGAAATTACTTTTTTCATGAACCAGGATGCAAAGTTTATTTTATTTCCGGAGCACCCTCTTCAGTAGAGTGTCCAACTCCGCGGGAGAGGGATCCGTCATTCCCGACCACTGTTCGTCCGTGAATTCGCTAAAAAGAGAAAATAAGCATTAGACCGAGACCAGGTTAGTAGATGCAAAGTAATTTGTACACCATTTTACCTAATGAACTCGAGCACTTCCTTCATGTTCATAAGCACATAGAGCATAATGCAATCCTTCTCTTCCTTCTCCAATTTATATTTTTGTCCTCTACCGGCCTTGCCACTGGGATATTGGAATAGTTCGAGCTTGGGGTCATTCTTGGGTACGTCGACATTGTAACGAGAGACCGGGTTATGCAGAGTGGGAACTTCATTAGGATAGTACGTTGTTGCGGTGTCTGCTATCTCCCGAAGGCATGTTGCCTCGCCTATGCATGCTTCAATCTTGGCTTTATTTCCAGTTATCCTTCGAATATACTTAAACTCTCTCTCAATACAAAACTGCCAACGAAACTGCACCAGGCCACTCAAGAGTGCCTCGTTCGCGAGGTGAACAATGAGATGTGCCATTGGAGTAAAAAACCCTGGTGGAAAGATCATCTCCAAATTATATAGCAACTCCGGCACTTGAACCTGCAGCTTCTCAATAACCAGAGGATATATCTGCTTAGAACAAAGCGTGCGAAAGAAATGGCTCAACTCTGCAAGCACTCGCCAGACTTTCTCGGGGAGATACCCTCGAACCATCACCGGCATCAGCCTCTCAATCCATATATGATAGTCATGACTCTTGAGCCCGGTGACTTTTCCAGTCAAAAGATTGACTCCCTTACGTATATTTGAACAATAACCATCAGGGAACATCATGATGTATTTGAGCCACTTGAATGCCTCCTTCTTTTGGGTGGAATCAAGGCAAAAGTTGGCATGCAGCTTGAACCAATTCTTTCGACGGCTAGTAGGAGGTTGCATGTATAATCTCTTCCTATCACAAAGCTTCTCAACATCGACTCTAGCCTTGACATTATCCTTTGACTTCCCAGGAATGTTCAGGACTGTGTGAAAGAGGGACTGCCTGACATTCTTTTCGGTGTGCATCACATCGATGTTATGGGGAAGTTCGAGGTCCTTGTAATACTCGAGCTTCGTTAAGGCTGCCACGTGAGTCCAGTTATGCGTTACACCATATCCCTCAAATTGATGGACATTTCCCGGCTCTGTAGGCACGTAGCTCGGCATCAACAGCTGCACCATCGAACTTTGGCACCTCTTTTACTTCATGCACAACTTTGCCCTTCTTAAAGTTCTTTACGTCTTCTCTGAACGGATGCCTCCTTTTGTGGAACTGTCGATTCATGTCAAACGCAACATACTTGCCACCTGAGTTTAGCCAAAGGAACTCAAGTCGGTGCCTGCACACTGGGCATGGCCACTTACCAGCTGTACACCATCCGCATGTTAAGGCGTACCCGGGCATGTCATGCATGGTATACTGCAACCAAACTTTCATGTAGAAGTTTGTCTTCGATGCTCGGTCGTATGTCAACGTCCCATGGTGCCAAGAGTGGTTCAAATCATCCACAATCGGCTGCATGTAGACATTCAAATTCTTACCCGGGTAGTCAGGCCTTCCTCGTCATTAGGACTCCGGGAGGGAGATTGAGCGGAATAACAAACACGGGCCAGCAGCTATAATTAGTAGGTGACATACCATATGGATTGAAGCTATCTGTTGCTATCGCAATTCTGACATTCCGAGCATCAGCTGCCTTATCGGGGTATTTTTCATCGAAGTTCTTCCATGCCTTACCATCAGATGGATGTCCCATCTTCCCCTTATCGATTCTCGTCCCCTTCTTGTGCCACGTCATCTGTTTGGCAGTCTCCTCGCTCATGTAAAGCCGCTGGATTCTCTTTATGAATGGGAGATACCAAAGAATCGACTTTGGGATCTTTGACTATCTCACCTGACCATCCTTTCCCTTTACCTCTTCATATCTGGAGGCCTTACAAATAGTACAATAATTGTCCTCCGCAAAATATTTCCAAAATAGAAGGCAACCTTTTGGACAACACTCTATCTTTTGATAACCCATATTGAGCTCTTTCATGAGTCTCCTTGTCTCGTGCAGGCTTTGAGGCAGACAATGCCCTTTGGGCAACATATTACTAGTTGTTCTCAGACTAGCTTTGAAGCCGTTACGGGTGGTAGAGTACTGGGTCTTGTCGGCTAGACATTGAGAGATGGCATCGAGCTAAGAAATCGACGCACCCTCGTACAGAGGCTTCTTAGCCGTGGCCAACATATCATAGAAGGCCTTTGCAGTTGGCTCTGGTTCCTCTGGTTCTGGCGCTTCCTCCCATGGAGGTGGCAAATTCGGTATGTCGCCATGGATGAGATCATCTAGAAGGTCTCTGACCCCATCGTACTCATTGCCATTGAGCCGCTGCTGCAAGACGTCCCCTCTGTCACGCTCATGCTCATCAAAGTCGATATGCGTGACGTACTGAGACATATACCCATATTGCAGAAGGTGTTTATACATGTCATCTTTTCCTCGACGATGATGCTTCAAGCAACGACTACAAGGGCAAAGTGTCCGAACCCGCCCCTTTGTAGCACGCGCTAACTCTTTCACTAACATTTGAGTCTTACATATCCACTCATCTGTTTTATTAGTCACACTAACACGACCACTGTACATCCATCTATTATCAGCCATCCTCTGCTTTATTGGGAGCCAAACCAGAAACATAGCATTTCATATCAAATAATAGCATGAAATTAAAAGCATCATATTTTTATTTTTCTAGCTACCGGACAAAACGCATGCATCAACCTACAGCTCTACTAGGTGGGCTCCTAGCAGCCCTCAGATCCGTAGATTGAGTACGTTCTCCATTTTCTACCCTGGTCCGAGGCAGAATTTAGGCAGCACCTCCCCGCTGTTCTCCCGATACATGTCTCAGCAAAATGTCGAAAGGATGTGCATCCGAAGAACAACGGGGAGGCGCTACCGAAATCCTGACTTGGACCGAGGTAGAACACGGAAAACGTACTCAATCTACGGATCCGGCGACTGTCCCGTAAATGCCGCAAGCGTTACGCTTCATAATATGCCGACCTCTAATGCATATTTATCCGCGTAACGCTCATGGACGGGAAGTGACACCTAGGTTACGCGACTGGACGTGCAAATGAAATCTTGTGACATAAAATATGCGAGGGGAAGACGAGGTTCTAGCTCACCCTCGGCACGTAGAGGAAGTAGTCGGACGACGAGGCCTCTGAGACGATGGCAGGGGCTCCGAAATGACACTGCCTCCAACCAGTGGCCCTCAACGGACCTCAATAGTCCTCGGCGTCCCTCAATGGCCCTGCATCCCTCAATGGCCCTGCATACAAAAGGATTGCTATCCATTAAAATCGATACAAATTCCATACAGGTAGCTTCACGCCACCATCGGAATCTCGTCGGCTTGCTACATCACACGGTCACCTACGACATCACACCATGCGCATATACGAGCTATATTACCTAACTACATGCAGAGGGGCAGTAGCTCACCATGGCGCAGCTGAGGAAGAGCCTCGGGGTAGCAGCTCGGGACACCGGAGCACCCCCTCGGGGCACCGAGGCCACAGCGGTGGCGGTTGAGGGCGGTGTGCGGCTGCGAGGGGGCAGCGGTGTGCTGCGAGGGGCGGTGTCGAGGGGGTGGTGGTGGTGTGCTGCGAGGGGCGGGTCGAGGCGGCCGAAGGTGGGTCAGGGCGAGGCGTGGTGGGGGTGGCCGAGGCGGGGGCGGCGAGGTGTGGTGGGGAGGCCGAGGCAGATCGGGGCCGGGGTGTGGCGGGGGCGGCCGAGGCGGGTCGAGGCTGGGGCAGGGCAGGGACGGCTCGGGGCAGGTCGGGGCAGGGCGGGGGGCGGCTCGGGGCGGCGGCGGGCGAGCTCGGCGGGGCGGGGGCAGCTCGGGGTGGCAGCGTGCGAGCTCGGGCGGGGGCGGCCCGAGGCCAGGGCGGGGCGGGGGCGGGTCGGGGCGAGGGTGGGAGGTGGCGGCCGGCGGCGGGAGGTGGCGTCATGGGGGCGGCGGCGGCGGCGGGAGAGGGCGGTGGCTAGGAGGGGGTCGGGGTGGGGAAGATGCGCGGGTGGGTGGGGGTGGGGTGGGCCGGGCTAGATAAAAATTAGGGTTGACCCTACGCCGACGGCCAGGCCGTCGGCATAGCCCTGGCCGTCGGCGTATATTTTTTTTTACTTTTTTTAATTGAATTTTTGTATTACTTTTTGTATTACTTTTTTATTTTTGAATTAGGGCTCCATGATGCATTTTTAATATTTTTTGAAGTGCATAGAATTGTTTTTCGATGTATATATCTCTCGCCGTCGGCGTAGCCTTTTTTTGCAAACAAGCTCACATATGGTTAACTTTTATTTTTTATTTTTTTAACTTTTGTTTTAACTTTTATTATACTTTTTGTTAGGGACACATGCATGCAAGTTTTCGCCGGGTTCCGATGCTCCGATGGTCTTTATCCGACGAAACCCTAGACCGAGGGGGTTCGGAGATCTACCCCTATAGCTTTCTCTGTACGAGGCCTCACCGATGGATCTTTTTCTTGATTTTGGTTTGTTTAGAACATATATACATGGAAAGCAAAGATTGGGCCTACTTTACCATGAAATAGGCTCTGATAGACCTGTAGCGAGAGTTTCCACGTATAGATCCTGGATTTCACCAAGTGTTAACAGCCCATGTCTCTGGAGAAGGCCATGCCCGGGACCTATATGTATTGCATGTACCAATCTTGGGTCACACCTATACACATATGTTAGGGACACATGCATGCATGTTTCCTACGGTGGACGATGCTCCGGTGGTCTTTATCTGGCGAAACCCTAGACAGAGGGGTCCGGAGATCTACCCCTATAGCTTTCTCCGTACGAGGCCTCGCCGATGGATCTTCTGCTTTATTTTGGTTTGTTTAGGACATATATACATGGAAAGCAAAGGTTGGGCCCACTTTATCATGAAATAGGCTTCGATAGACCCGTAGCGGGAGTTTCCATGTACAGATCCTAGATTTCCCCAAGTGTTAACAGCCCATGTCTCTAAAGAAGGCCATGCCCAGGACCTACATATATTGCATGTACCAATCTTGGGTCACACCTATACATATATGTTAGGGACACATGCATGCATGTTTCCTAGGGTGGACGATGCTCCGGTGGTCTTTATCCAGCGAAACCCTAGACCGAGGGGTCCGAAGATCTACCCCTATAGCTTTCTCCGTACGAGGCCTCGCCGATGGATCTTCTACTTTATTTTGGTTTGTTTAGGACATATATACATGGAAAGCAAAGGTTGGGCCCACTTTACCATGAAATAGGCTCCGATAGACCCGTAGAGGGAGTTTCCACGTACAGATCTTGGATTTCACCAAGTGTTAACAGCCCATGTCTCTGAAGAAGGCCATGCCCGGGACCTACATATATTGCATATACCAATCTTGGGTCACACCTATACACATATGTTAGGGACACATGCATGCATGTTTCCTAGGGTGGACGATGCTCCGGTGGTCTTTATCCGGCGAAACCCTAGACCGAGGGGGTTCGGAGATCTACCCCTATAGCTTTCTCCGTACGAGGCCTCGCCGATGGATCTTCTGCTTTATTTTGGTTTGTTTAGGACATATATACATGGAAAGCAAAAGGTTGGGCCCACTTTACCATGAAATAGGTTCCGATAGACCCGTAGCGGGAGTTTCCACATACATATCCTAGATTTCAGCAAGTGTTAACAGCCCATGTCTCTGGAGAAGGCCATGCCCGGGACCTATATGTATTGCATGTACCAATCTTGGGTCACACCTATACACATATGTTAGGGACACATGCATGCATGTTTCCTAGGGTGGATGATGCTCCGGTGGTCTTTATCCGGCGAAACCCTAGACCGAGGGGTCCAGAGATCTATCCCTATAGCTTTCTCTGTACGAGGCCTCGCCGATGGATCTTTTGCTTTATTTTGGTTTGTTTAGGACATATATACATGGAAAGCAAAGGTTGGGCCCACTTTACCAAGAAATAGGCTCCGATAGACCCGTAGCGGGAGTTTCCACGTACATATCCTGGATTTCACCAAGTGTTAACAGCCCATGTCTCTGGAGAAGGCCATGCCCGGGACCTATATGTATTGCATGTACCAATCTTGGGTCACACCTATACACATATGTTAGGGACATATGCATGCATGTTTCCTAGGGTGGACGATGCTCCGGTGGTCTTTATCCGGTGAAACCCTAGACAGAGAGGTCCGGAGATCTATCCCTATACACATATGTTAGGCCATGCCCGGGACCTATATGTATTGCATGTACCAATCTTGGGTCACACCTATACTCATATGTTAGGGACATATGCATGCATGTTTCCTACGGTGGACGATGCTCCGGTGGTCTTTATCCGGCGAAACCCTAGACAGAGGGGTCCAGAGATCTACCCCTATAGCTTTCTCCGTACGAGGCCTCGCCGATGAATCTTCTGCTTTATTTGGTTTGTTTAGGACATATATACATGGAAAGCAAAGGTTGGGCCCACTTTACCATGAAATAGGCTCCCATAGACCCGTAGCGGGAGTTTCCACGTACAGATCCTAGATTTCACCAAGTGTTAACAGCCCATGTCTCTGAAGAAGGCCATGCCCGGGACCTACATATATTGCATGTACCAATCTTGGGTCACACCTATACACATATGTTAGGGACACATGCATGCATGTTTCCTAGGGTGGATGATGCTCCGGTGGTCTTTAACCGGTGAAACCCTAGACCGAGGGGTCCGGAGATCTACCCCTATAGCTTTCTCCGTACGAGGCCTCACCGATGGATCTTCTGCTTTATTTTGGTTTGTTTAGGACATATATACATGGAAAGCAAAGGTTGGGCCCACTTTACCATGAAATAGGCTCTGATAGACCCGTAGCGGGAGTTTCCACGTACAGATCGTGGATTTCACCAAGTGTTAACAGCCCAGGTCTGTGAAGAAGGCCATGCCCGGGACCTACATATATTGCATGTACCAATCTTGGGTCACACCTATACACATATGTTAGGGACACATGCATGCATGTTTCCTACGGTGGACGATGCTCCGGTGGTCTTTATCCGACGAAACCCTAGACCAAAGGGTCCGGAGATCTACCCCTATAGCTTTCTCCATACGAGGCCTCACCGATGGATTTTCTGCTTTATTTTGGTTTGTTTAGGACATATATATATGGAAAGCAAAGGTTGGGCCCACTTTACCATGAAATAGGCTCCGATAGACCCGTAGCAGGAGTTTCCACGTACAGATCCTGGATTTCACCAAGTGTTAACAGCCCATGTCTGTGAAGGATGCCATGCCCGGGACCTACATATATTGCATGTACCAATCTTGGGTCACACCTATACACATATGTTAGGGACACATGCATGCATGTTTCTTAGGGTGGACGATGCTCCTGTGGTCTTTATCCGGCGAAACCCTAGACCGAGGGGTCCGGAGATCTACCCCTATAGCTTTCTCCGTACGAGGCCTCGTCGATGGATCTTCTGCTTTATTTTGGTTTGTTTAGGACATATATACATGGAAAGCAAAGGTTGGGCCCACTTTACCATGAAATAGGCTCCGATAGACCCGTAGCGGGAGTTTCCATGTACAGATCCTGGATTTCACCAAGTGTTAACAGCCCATGTCTGTGAAGAAGGCCATGCCCGGGACCTAAATATATTGCATGTACCAATCTTAGGTCACACCTATACACATATGTCAGGGACACATGCATGCATGTTACGTAGGGTGGACGATGCTCCGGTGGTCTTTATCCGGCGAAACCCTAGACCGAGGGGTCCGGAGATCTACCCCTATAGCTTTCTCCATACAAGGCCTCGCTATGACGACCCCGAATTTATCACAAATTCGAAGTGCCCGTTATGCATTCCACCACAATCCCAGAATCATTGTTGTGATACACATAACGTAGTTGGTAACCAGTTCCATAGACATTACAATACGATGGTTCAAATACAATGGTCATAGAGACCAAGTTCATATTACAACACAATATAGCAGCGGAAATAAAGTCTTCGGGTCCATGCCTTCACCCTACAGGCATTGGCGACTCAGTAGAAGATCTTAGTTCTGATACTCTTCTTCATAACCTTCCTCCGGATACTCTTCCCCATAGTCTGGCCAAGTTGATAGCCAGGGACACAGCCGTGAGTACATTGGATGCACTCGCAAACCATCTTATAAATGAAATGATGAAATAGATATGCAAGGTTGATATGGTGGACTAAGCACTAAGTTTGGTTGCAAAAGCTAGTTTTATTTCCCAAGAATGTTCATTGGTAGAAAAGAGGTTTAGTTCTCTAAGTTCAATCTAAAGGAACTTCAAGTGTGTCAATATCAATGTCCAGTCAAGTCATGTCATTCACCAAGGTCACCATAAGTTATTATCATTCTTGACAAAAGTCAAGTACAGTTTGCCAACTGTCCATAACCGAGGACGCGGCTATTCGAATAGTTTGAAACCTCTGCAGAGGGGTACACTTTACCCACAAGATTCGATACATCTGCCGGGATAAATCCACGGTTCATCATACACAAAGTATGCGAGGTTCAGATAATCAAACAAACTCTTTCACTTGCTCACTCTAGTACAGGATCCTTCCCTAGAGCCCGAGACACGAACCTCTTCTGTTCCAGCGTCTCTAGTTTTGCCCGCTCCGGAGTGCCGGATGAATGGAATTTCCACTCGGTTCAGAAGTACCCGCGCACGGAGCACTTCTATAAAGGATGATACAAGACCTCCCATACTAGGGTGAACAAGCTACGGACTAAGCCCCTTCCCATTTAGGGGTAATGTGGTCATACGGTAATGGTTGGCTCACATGGTACATCACTTATTACCATTTAGCAAATACATTCCATAGTTCTTAGTCAATATTATTTTCCTTCATAAGACCATCATGTAGGAGAATCTCCATTTCAAGTTTTCAAGTTCAAGTCACCAAGTTCAAATGGGGTTCCACTTAGAGATGGCCTCAATTTTATTAGCGACTAAGCAACTATATTGAGTGATGATACCACTAAGCTATGGTTGGATAAACTCAGCTTGATGCTCTTGCTAAGCAAGATATCACTATACTTCTATCATTCTACTTTAGCAATTCAATCATGCAATTTACTTAAAACAAGTAGAATGCAATAGTAAAACTAGGCATTTGGAGTATGATTCAAAAGATGGCTTGCCTTGGTTGGCAAAGTGTCCGGGGTATTCTTCTTCTTCTTGATAAAATTCCCCTTCAATATCCTCCTCAGCAACACTAGCGTCTAATAATGAATAAACACAATACACACAATCACCACACAATACTAACATCACTTCAAACACCCAAACTTGTTTTCAAACAATAATATTCATGGTGGATTTTATAGAATTGGGTTGCAAGTTTTTCTTCCAAGTTTTTATTAAGTGTGCAAGTTGGATTTGTCTACCAAGTACCATATGTGGCTTACTTTCCAAGCATTGGTATTGAACTAAGGGTGGTTGGACTAGTTCAAGTGAGGAGGGTTTAATTAAGTGGATTGGTATTGAGGGCAAAAATTAATTCTAAGTGTGCAATAGAAATCTATCATTTTATGCTTCAAACTAAGATGGGATTAGGGTCTAATTGGTACCACTAACAAGTTTTGAGTTGATTAAGGTGGACTAAACAGTAGGGGAGGTAATTAGTGAGTTAACAAATCAACTTTCATAATTTTAGGTGGCTTAAACAATTTTCTAGAAATGTCCTATGATTAATAAAGCTGTGGTCACATTATTCTTATTTATTTAAATTCCTACCTCAAATTGAATTCTAACCAGTTCTACAGTGTAGAGCAATTCCTAAGCTTTCCAACGCATATTCATTTGCTAGAAATGGATTTGTAAATCTCTTGGAAATAAAGTTTGAAAATCAGATCTGAATCATATTTGAATTAATTCAAAACAGGCGGGAAATAAATAAAAACGAAACGGACCAAATTCTAAACGAACGGGCCGATTCTCTATAGAACCCGAACGGGTCGGCCCGATAACGTTTCGCACGGGGCGGGAACTGTTTTAACCGCACCGAACCGGTACGCTACCGACGGATCAGGATCCAACAGCTCACAGACATCGTCCTCGTTGGCTAGGGCTGGAGCTCACCTGCACACGGCGAGGAAGACGACGGCGACGGCGAGGCACGTAGAGGAAGCTGAGCTCAACGGCGATGGGCGGAAAAGGCTCTGGCAGCACTCCTCCTCCAGCTACAGGCGTCCGTTCGTCCAGCGGCGGCCCAACGCGGCGGCGCTGCCTGCGCCCAGTAGCACGCCGGCGGTGCAGGCGTCGTCGAACTAGAGCGAGAGGGAGGGAGAGATGGTGTCTGGGAGGTAGCTGGGAGCGGGGCGAGTTCGTTCGTTTGATTGGCGGGGGCTTTTATAAGCCAGAGCGTCGGGGGCGAGGGCGTCCAGTAGCTCGCCGGTGCGGGGCCCCTGGCGATGCGCGTCGAGCAACACCGGGCACGGCGGCCTTGCTCGCGTGCTGGAGGGGTTTGATCTCAGCCGCGGAGTGCTGTGGGTCGGCTCTGGCGCAGTCACAGCGGTCGGCGTCGTGCAGGAAGAGGAGAGACAGAGAGGGGGGTCCTGGGCGCGTTCCTCTTCTTCCCTCCACTTCTCACAGCTCGGGTCGGGGCAGAGGGGGCTGGGCTCGACCGCGGCGTCGTCCACGAGTATGGCTACAGGGTCGGGATGCACGAGAACAGTGAAGCTCACAGTAACCACGATTTTCTCAATTTTTTGTCTGCCAGGTGCTCGACACAATGCCCGCAAGAGATTCAAATCGAATTTTTGAAATTTTTCACTTTGGGTGGTCAACATATTGGACAAGGGTTCCAGAACTATTTTTGTTCTAAAGAGATAGGATGTTTTGCAGAAATCTTATTTTGAATTTGAAGTTTGGTCACTGATTCAGATTCAAAGTTTGGCTGATGTTTGAGTGATGTTCTGATTTGAATTTTGGTTAGAAACTTCTTGGTTGAGTTAGTATATAACTTGGTCAAGCTCAACTAACTGGCCAAACCCTTGCTTGAGCCACATATTTCTTAATATAAGTGTTCAAAGTAGGGTGGTCAATAATATTTTCTAGATCATCCTATTCTTCTCTTTTTCTTTCTTTCTTTTGTTTCTTGTTTCTTTGGTTCTTATAATTCTTCTCAATTGCTTCTGTTGGTTAAGTTAGAATTAACTAACTATTGCACAACAAATAATAACACACATGAAATCATAAAATACATACAATAGGAAATACATGCATACATGCAATAATAGATAAAAAGTTTTATCTTGACCCAAAATTTGGTATTTTAATTCATAGGAAGTGGATTACAATTTTCTGAGTTGTTACAATCTTCCCCCCTTAAAAAGAATCTCGTCCTCGAGATTCACTAATTAAGAACTGAAAAGATTGGGAAATTCTTTCTGAAGGTAATCTTCTCGTTCCCAAGTAGCTTCATATTCGGTGTGATTACTCCACTGAACCTTTAGAAACTTGATGATTTGGGTTTGAGTGG
The DNA here is from genome assembly GCA_007115705.1 of Dactylis glomerata. Lineage (NCBI taxonomy): Eukaryota > Viridiplantae > Streptophyta > Magnoliopsida > Poales > Poaceae > Dactylis > Dactylis glomerata. The sequence goes on along the minus strand of QXEO01000685.1, from coordinate 1,403,407 downwards.
TGTGATAGGCTTCCTCGAGGATACGGGTAGGCACTTCACGATAGGTCAAATCCTTGTTGATGTCCACCGAACGGTGATCAATATTCTTGAAGATTTCTGGCTTCTCCGGCACTTCAAGACATTTCCGAAGTAAAGACACGTGAAAGACATCGTGCACTTCAGACAATTCAGGGGGCATTTCCAACTGATATGACACTTCTCCTCTGCGGCTTAGTACCTTGAAGGGTCCAATATACCTTGGTGCAAGCTTTCCTTTTACTTGGAATCTTTGCATTCCCTTGAGAGGTGATACTCTGAGATAAACAAAATCTCCAATCTGGAAGGTCAGTTCTCTACGCCTCTTGTCGGCATAACTCTTTTGTCTAGACTGGGCTGCCTTGAGGTAATCACGAATCATGCGAACCTTCTCTTCAGCCTCTTGTGGAATGTCTGGTCCAAATATCTGACTGTCTTCGGTTTCTGACCAATTCAAAGGGGTACGACACTTTCGTCCATATAAAGCTTCAAATGGGGCCATTTGCAAACTGGCTTGATAACTGTTGTTGTAGGAAAACTCTGCGAAAGGCAGACAATCTTCCCACTTAGCTCCATAGGCTAGAACATAGGCTCTCAACATATCTTCAAGTATCTGATTTACTCTTTCTGTCTGTCCATTAGTCTGAGGGTGGTAAGCTGTGCTAAAGGCTAATTTGGTTCCCAAGGCTTGATGCAAACTTTTCCAAAATCTCGAGGTGAATTGGGTTCCTCGATCAGAAACTATGGTTTTAGGGACTCCATGCAAACTAACAATTCTGGATAGATAAAGATCTGCTAGCTGTCCTGAGGTATAAGTGGTCTTGACAGGAATAAAGTGGGCAACTTTGGTAAGTCTATCCACAATGACCCAGATAGAATCATTTCCGCGGCTAGACCTTGGAAATCCAGTGATGAAATCCATTCCAACAGATTCCCACTTCCATTCCAGAACTTGCAAAGGTTGCAGCAATCCCGCAGGACGTTGATGTTCAGCCTTGACTCTTTGACAAATATCACACTTAGATATGAACGATGCAATCTCACGCTTCATTCCATGCCACCAAAATTGCTCCTTCAGATCTTGATACATCTTGGTTCCACCGGGGTGGATGGAGTAAGGTGTCTCATGGGCTTCCCTCATAATAACTTCCTTCAATTCTGAGTCCGCAGGCACACAAATACGTCCTTTATACCAAAGAACTCCTTGATCATCTTCTTCAAATCCTGGCACCTTGCCAGAACTAATTCTGCGCTTAATTCCGTCAATACTCTCATTTCCCTTCAGGGCTTCTTTGATTTGGCTCATCAAGGTGGGTTGAAACTCAAGGTTGGCTAAAAATCCTTGACTGACTAGTTCCAATCCAAATTTTTCAAACTCTTGATGTAACATAGGTTGCTCCTCTTTGATCATCATATTCAACGAGCATGGCTTCCTACTCAATGCATCGGCAACTACATTGGCCTTACCGGGATGATAATGAATTTCCAGATCATAATCCTTGATCAACTCTATCCATATTCTTTGCCTCATGTTCAACTCCTTCTGGGTGAATTTATATTTCAAACTCTTGTGATCAGTGTAGATCTCACAACGGTTACCCATAAGATAGTGCCTCCAGGTCTTCAAAGCGAGAACTACGGCTGCTAACTCCAGATCATGGGTTGGATAGTTTTCTTCATGAGGTCAAAGCTACCGAGAGAGGTAAGCTATGACCTTGCCTTCTTGCATTAACACACAACCAAGTCCAAGTTTGGAAGCGTCGCAAAAGACATCAAAGTTCTTGGTGATATCGGGCATGGTTAGGATGGGGGCGGTCACCAATCGCTTCTTGAGCCCTTGAAAGCTCTCTTCACACTTAGGGGTCCAGTCAAACTTCTTGTCCTTCTTCAACAGTTGGGTCATTGGCCGGGCAATGCTTGAAAACCCTTCAACAAATTTGAGGTAATATCCCGCTAATCCGAGAAAACCTCTAACTTCAGTTTGAGTGGTAGGGGCTTCCCATTCCATGACTGATTTGATCTTCTTTGGGTCTACTGATATTCCTCCAGCTGATAATACATGACCTAAGAATCCGACTTCCTTCAACCAGAACTCACATTTACTGAACTTGGCATAAAGCTGATGCTCTCTAAGAGTCTCTAAGATTAATCTCAGATGGGTTGCATGCTCCTCTTCGGACTTGGAATAGATAAGAATGTCATCAATGAAGACAACAACAAACTTATCCAAAAACTCCATGAAAACCTTATTCATGAGGTTCATGAAATAAGCAGGGGCATTTGTTAATCCAAAGGACATTACGGTGTACTCATACAATCCGTATCGGGTAGTGAAGGCTGTTTTGGGTATATCAGTTGCACGGATCTTCAGTTGATGGTATCCAGTTCGAAGATCTATCTTCGAGAAGACTCGAGCTCTGGTCAATTGGTCAAACAGATCATCAATCTTAGGGAGAGGATACTTATTCTTGATGGTCACATCATTTAGCTTGCGGTAATCAGTGCACAGTCGGCTGGAACCGTCACTTTTATCCACAAACAAGACGGGTGATCTCCAAGCAGAAGAACTTGGCTGAATCAATCCCTTACTCAAAAGGTCATCCAATTGCTTCTTCAACTCTACTAGTTCAGCTGGGTTCATATGATAGGGTCGTTGGGCTATGGATCCAGTCCCGGGAATAAGCTCAATGATAAACTCAATATCCCGATCCGGTGGCATTCCGGGTAACTCATCGGGAAAAACATCCGGGTATTCACAGACGATGGGAACTTCCTCTATAGTTGGCCCTGAGATACTCTTATGACATCTGGTGGTCTGGGGTGGTTTTACGGACACATGCTTTACTACAATTCCAGTGCTACTCTTCATGGTGATGGTCTTCTTGGCACAATCTATCACTCCTTGATGGGAAGACATCCAATTCATACCGAGAACTACTTCCAAACCTTTGGTTCCTAATACTATCAAATTGGCTAAGAAAGATATTCCATGAATTTCTATGGGAACTGCCAAACAGTTCCACTCAGCCCTTGTTGTTGACCCAGGTATTTGTACTAGCATGGCATGTTTCAGGGGTGTTGGTTGAAGTCCACTTTTATCAACAAATAACTTAGTAACAAACGAGTGTGAAGCTCCAGAATCAAACAGAACTCTTGCAGGAACGGAATTAACAGGGAACATACCAAGCACAACGTCGGTTGCTTCCTGAGCTTCTTCAACATTCATGTGGTTCAGACGGCCTCGAGGGTGAGGCTGGTTCCTTGGTGGATAATTCTTGCCATTTCCAACACGGCGCTGCTGCTGAGCAGGAGCAGTGGTCTTGGATGCATCATTCAGCTTCTTGGGGCACTCATTGGAGTAGTGTCCTTTCTGTCCGCACTCATAGCAGGTAACACCAGACTTGTCACCAGACTTGGTGGCACGGTTGCTCCATTCGGCCTTGGAGTATTGGGGTTGAAGTTGTTGCCATTAGGTCTTGGAGGTGCACGGTTGAAGTTGTTGCCAGGTGGACGGCTAGGAAAGTTGGGACGTGGAGCAGGTGCAGATGGCCTCATAGGTCTTGGGGCGAAACCCATGGGTGGATTTCCCCTCGGCTTCTGCGAATTGCTCGAGTTGCCTTGATACATCATACGACGCTTGCGGTTCTCTGCAGCTTGCTTGACTTTGCCTTCCATCTGAATGGCAGAATCAACCAATGACTCCAGGTCGGCAAAGTGAATGCTGACCAAGACACATTGCATCTCATCATGAAGTCCATCCAGAAACCTTTCTTGCTTCTTCTCGGTGGTGTTGGTGTCATCTGGGGCATACCTAGACAAGGTAAGGAACTTGTCACGGTAATCCACCACAGATAGGGAACCTTGCTTCAGATTTCTGAACTCATCTCTCATCCTTTTAACCAATCCCAAAGGAACATGGGCTTTGCTGAACTTGCTCTTGAACTCCTCCCAAGGCATCACATAGCCTTGGGCTTGCATTGCACGAGTGCTATCCCACCAAGCTCTTGCGGCTCCCGCAAGATAGTGGGTGGTGTACAAGACCTTCTCATTTTCACCAACTTCGGCGACTGCCAAATTGTTCTCCATAGTGCGAAGCCAGTCATCGGCATCTAAGGGTTCTTCAGACTTAGTGAACATAGGGGGGTTGGTGTTTTGGAAACTTCTTAACTTGGATCGGTGATCACCATGGCCATTGTTCTCTCCTTCACCATGGCCATTTCCATTGCCATTGTTGTGGTTCATTGCCATCTGGGTTAGTTGCTGAAGAGTGGCCAAGTTAGCTTGGCGCTCAGCTCGGGCTGCTTCTCGGTCTTCCATGATCAACCTTAGCAGTTCGGCCATTTCCGGATTCGGGGGTGGGGGTGCTCGCGGCATCTGAAGATAAGGTGTGTAAGACAAGAGGGAAAAGCTAATTTGCTAAGATTTAAATGTAACATGGATGATGAATTTTTTGTCTTACTAAGGCCTTAAGGGCCAAATTCATATTTCATTCAACAAGCATCAAACATATCACACATACGAGTTCACACATTACAAATGGTTTACATCAAACCATTGCGACTCGTCTACTAGAGAGGGGGATACAACTCACACCTACACGAAGTGACTCAAAGTGAACTCATAACTAGATAACACGGGGATCTCCAATCTAAATAGCCGGCTCCTCGGGGTCTTCCTCCTCGTCATCCACAATGAATCCTGCATCCTCATCATGCTCCTCATCATCAAGGTCCTCCATGAAGTCATCCTCGTCACTAATGAGGGCATTATCCTCCTTGCGGAGATCAATGCCTTCCTCCTCACCAAGGTGGCTCTCAAGACTCTCAATGTACTCAGTCAGCTCAGCCACATTGGCCTTCAACTCATCAATGGTGTGATCCCTCTCATCGCGCTAGCGGCGAAGACTCTCGCGATCCCTAGCAAGAATCCTGATAGTGCTCCTTGCCTCCACCAGTGCGAAGTGCTCAAGGTTGGCCTTGGTACGGGCACGATCGGCCTCCTGCTGAGTGGAGTACAGCAAGAAGTCCATGTGATCGATGTAGGTACTTGGCTCATTTTGCCCTGGCATGTTTGCGGGACGCCCATCCGCATCACGCCGAGCAAAGTTCCTAAAGCGCTCCCCCTGGACCTCCTCAACATGTAGTCCGCACAAGCGGGCGTGCATCTCCTGCATACCTCGGAGCAAACCATCAGCCCAAGTGTTCTCCACAAGCTCAAACTTGATCCTTGGAGAACTCAAATCTCCCTTCTTGCCACGGCAACTGGCCCTGATAAGCCACCGTAGCTCTCCATCCGGGTGCTCATTGAGCACGGCTCCCTTGAACTCCGGATACAGACAATCGAGGAACAAGGTCAGGGTGGTGAGGTCGCGCTCGAAACAAAGGCTGCCACCATGGCCCAACTAGTACTGCTGAGTGAATACCGGTGCCATCTACAAAGTTTTAGATTAGATTAAGTTAGTGATCAACTCAAGTGTGCAAAATTTTAAGTAGGTAAAAACTGAAGCATGTACAAAACTTTGTAAAATAGAGAGGAAAAGACTAAGCAATTTCAAACCATTACTTATATCTTTGCTTTTGTAAAGGTTTCAATTAACGCCCATTCTAACTAAGGTCTCCTATGGTCAGCCTAGGCTCTGATACCAACTTGTGACGACTCCGAATTTATCACAAATTCGAAGTGCCCGTTATGCATTCCACCACAATCCCAGAATTATTGTTGTGATACACATAACGTAGTTGGTAACCAGTTCCATAGACATTACAATACGATGGTTCAAATACAATGGTCATAGAGACCAAGTTCATATTACAACACAATATAGCAGCGGAAATAACGTCTTCGGGTCCATGCCGTCACCCTACAGGCAATGGCAACTCAGTAGAAGATCTTAGTTCTGATACTCTTCTTCATAACCTTCCTCCAGATACTCTTCCCCATAGTCTGGCCAAGTTGATAGCCAGGGACACAGCCGTGAGTACATTGGATGCACTCGCAAACCATCTTATAAATGAAATGATGAAATAGATATGCAAGGTTGATATGGTGGACTAAGCACTAAGTTTGGTTGCAAAAGCTAGTTTTATTTCCCAAGAATGTTCATTGGTAGAAAAGAGGTTTAGTTCTCTAAGTTCAATCTAAAGGAACTTCAAGTGTGTCAATATCAATGTCCAGTCAAGTCATGTCATTCACCAAGGTCACCATAAGTTATTATCATTCTTGACAAAAGTCAAGTACAGTTTGCCAACTGTCCATAACTGAGGACGCGGCTATTTGAATAGTTTGAAACCTCTGCAGAGGGGTACACTTTACCCACAAGATTCGATACATCTGCCGGGAGAAATCCATGGTTCGTCATACACAAAGTATGCGAGGTTCAGATAATCAAACAAACTCTTTCACTTGCTCACTCTAGTACAGGATCCTTCCCTAGAGCCCGAGACACGGACCTCTTCCGTTCCGGCGTCTCTAGTTTTGCCCGCTCTGGAGTGCCGGATGAATGGAATTTCCACTCGGTTCAGAAGTACCCGCACACGGTGCACTTGTATAAAGGATGATACAAGACCTCCCATACTAGGGTGAACAAGCTACGGACTAAGCCCCTTCCCATTTAGGGGTAATGTGGTCGTACGGTAATGGTTGGCTCACATGGTACATCACTTATTATCATTTAGCAAATACATTCCATAGTTCTTAGACAATATTATTTTCCTTCATAAGACCATCATGTAGGAGAATCTCCATTTCAAGTTTTCAAGTTCAAGTCACCAAGTTCAAATGGGGTTCCACTTAGAGATGGCCTCAATTTTATTAGCGACTAAGCAACTATATTGAGTGATGATACCACTAAGCTATGGTTGGATAAACTCAGCTTGATGCTCTTGCTAAGCAAGATATCACTATACTTCTATCATTCTACTTTAGCAATTCAATCATGCAATTTACTTAAAACAAGTAGAATGCAATAGTAAAACTAGGCATTTGGAGTATGATTCAAAAGATGGCTTGCCTTGGTTGGCAAAGTGTCCGGGGTATTCTTCTTCTTCTTGATAAAATTCCCCTTCAATATCCTCCTCAGCAACACTAGCGTCTAATAACGAATAAACACAATACACACAATCACCACACAATACTAACATCACTTCAAACACCCAAACTTGTTTTCAAACAATAATATTCATGGTGGATTTTATAGAATTGGGTTGCAAGTTTTTTTTCCAAGTTTTTATTAAGTGTGCAAGTTGGATTTGTCTACCAAGTACCATATGTGGCTTACTTTCCAAGCATTGGTATTGAACTAAGGGTGGTTGGACTAGTTCAAGTGAGGAGGGTTTAATTAAGTGGATTGGTATTGAGGGCAAAAATTAATTCTAAGTGTGCAATAGAAATCTATCATTTTATGCTTCAAACTAAGATGGGATTAGGGTCTAATTGGTACCACTAACAAGGTTTGAGTTGATTAAGGTGGACTAAACAGTAGGGAAGGTAATTAGTGAGTTCCCAAATCAAGTTTCATAATTTTAGGTGGCTTACACAATTTTCTAGAAATGTCCTATGATTAATAAAGCTATGGTCACATTATTCTTATTTATTTAAATTCCTACCTCAAATTGAATTCTAACCAGTTCTACAATGTAGAGCAATTCCTAAGATTTCCAATGCATATTCATTTGCTAGAAATGGATTTGTAAATCTCTTGGAAATAAAGTTTGAAAATCAGATCTGAATCATATTTGAATTAATTCAAAACAGGCGGGAAATAAAAAAAACGAAACGGACCAAATTCTAAACGAACGGGCCGATTCTCTACAGAACCCGAACGGGCCGGCCTGATAACGTTTCGCACGGGGCGTGAACTATTTTAAAACAAACTGACAAGGGGGTCCCACCCATCAGGTCACTTAACCGCACCGAACCGGTACGCTACCGACGGATCAGGATCCAATAGCTCACAGGCATCGTCCTCGTTGGCTAGGGCTGGAGCTCACCTATGCACGGCGAGGAACACGACGGCGACGGCGAGGCACGTAGAGGAAGCAGAGCTCGACGGCGATGGGCAGAAAAGGCTCCGGTAGCACTCCTCCTCCAGCTCCAGGCGTCCGTTCGTCCAGCGGCGGCCCAACGCGGCGGCGCTGCCTGCGCCCAGTAGCTCGCCGGCGGTGCAGGCGTCGTCGAACTAGAGCGAGAGGGAGGGAGAGATGGTGTCTGGGAGGTAGCTGGGAGTGGGGCGAGTTCGTTCGTTTGATCGGCGGGGGCTTTTATAGGCCAGAGCATCGGGGGCGAGGGCGTCCAGTAGCTCGCTAGGTGCGGGGCCCCTGGCGATGCGCGTCGAGCAACACCGGGCACGGCGGCTTGCTCGCGTGCTGGAGGGGTTTGGTCTCGGCCGCGGAGTGCTGTGGGTCGGCTCTGGCGCAGTCACAGCGGTCGGCATCATGCAGGAAGAGGAGAGACAGAGAGGGGGGTCCTGGGCGCGTTCCTCTTCTTCCCTCCACTTCTCACGGCTCGGGTCGGGGCAGAGGGGGCTAGGCTCGACCGCGGCGTCGTCCACGAGTATGGCTACAGGGTCGGGACGCACGAGAACAGCGAAGCTCACAGTAACCACGATTTTCTCGATTTTTTGTCTGCCAGGTGCTCGACACAATGCCCGCACGAGATTCAAATTCGAAATTTTGAAATTTTTCACTTTGGGTGGTCAACATATTGGACAAGGGTTCCAGAACTATTTTTGTTCTGAAGAGATAGGATGTTTTGCAGAAATCTTATTTTGAATTTGAAGTTTGGTCACTGATTCAGATTCAAAGTTTGGCTGATGTTTGAGTGATGTTCTGATTTGAATTTTGGTTAGAAACTTCTTGGTTGAGTTAGTATATAACTTGGTCAAGCTCAACTAACTGGCCAAACCCTTGCTTGAGCCACAGATTTCTTAATATAAGTGTTCAAAGTAGGGTGGTCAATAATATTTTCTAGATCATCTTATTCTTCTCTTTTTCTTTCTTTCTTTTGTTTCTTGTTTATTTGGTTCTTATAATTCTTCTCAATTGCTTCTGTTGGTTAAGTTAGAATTAACTAACTATTGCACAACAAATAATAACACACATGAAATCATAAAATACATACAATAGGAAATACATGCATACATGCAATAATAGATAAAAAGTTTTATCTTGACCCAAAATTTGGTATTTTAATTCATAGGAAGTGGATTACAATTTTCTGAGTTGTTACACTCGCCGATGGATCTTCTACTTTATTTTGGTTTGTTTTGGACATATATACATGGAAAGCAAAGGTTGGGCCCACTTTACCATGAAATAGGCTCCGATAGACCCGTAGCGGGAGTTTTCACGTACAGATCCTGGATTTCACCAAGTGTTAACAGCCCATGTCTGTGAAGAAGGCCATGCTCGGGACCTACATATATTGCATGTACCAATCTTGGGTCACACCTATACACATATGTTAGGGACACATGCATGTATGTTTCCTAGGGGGGACGATGCTCCGGTGGTTTTTATCCGGCGAAACCCTAGACAGAGGGGTCCAGAGATCTACCCCTATAGCTTTCTCCGTACTAGGCCTCGCCGATGGATCTTCTTCTTTATTTTGGTTTGTTTAGGACATATATACATGGAAAGGAAAGGTTGGGCCCACTTTACCATGAAATAGGCTCCGATAGACCCATAGCGGGAGTTTCCACGTACAGATCCTGGATTTCACCAAGTGTTAACAACCCATGTCTCTGGAGAAGGCCATGCCTGGGACCTATATGTATTGCATGTACCAATCTTGGGTCACACCTATACACATATGTTAGGGACACATGCATGCATGTTTCCTACGGTGGACGATGCTCCGGTGGTCTTTATCCGGTGAAACCCTAAACAGAGGGGTCCGGAGATCTACCCCTATAGCTTTCTTTGTACGAGGCCTCACCGATGGATCTTCTGCTTTATTTTGGTTTGTTTAGGACATATATACATGGAAAGCAAAGTTTGGGCCCACTTTACCATGAAATAGGCTCCGATAGAACCGTAGCGGGAGTTTCCACGTACAGATCCTAGATTTCACCAAGTGTTAGAAGCCCATGTCTCTGAAGAAGGCCATGCCCGGGGCCTAAATATATTGCATGTACCAATCTTGGGTCACACCTATACACATATGTTAGGGACACATGCATGCATGTTTACTAGGGTGGACGATACTCCGGTGGTCTTTATCCGGCGAAACCCTAGACCGAGGGGTCCGGAGATCTACCCCTATAACTTTCTTCGTACGAGGCCTCGCCGATGGATCTTCTGCTTTATTTTGGTTTGTTTAGGACATATATACATGGAAAGCAAAGGTTGGGCCCACTTTACCATGAAATAGACTCCGATAGACCCGTAGCGGGACTCTCCACGTACAGATCCTGGATTTCACCAAGTGTTAACAGCCCATGTCTGTGAAGAAGGCCATGCCCTGGACCTATATGTATTGCATGTACCAATCTTGGGTGACACCTATACACATATGTTAGGGACACATGCATGCATGTTTCCTACGGTGGACGATGCTCCGGTGGTCTTTATCTGGCAAAACCCTAGACAGAGGGGTTTGAAGATCTACCCCTATAGCTTTCTCCGTACGAGGCCTCGCCGATGGATCTTCTGCTTTATTTTGGTTTGTTTAGGACATATATACATGGAAAGCAAAGGTTGGGCCCACTTTACCATGAAATAGGCTCCGATAGACCGGTAGCGGGAGTTTCCACGTACAGATCCTAGATTTTACCAAGTGTTAACAACCCATGTCTCTAGAGAAGGCCATGCCCGGGACCTATATGTATTGCATGTACCAATCTTGGGTCACACTGATACACATATGTTAGGGACACATGCATGCATGTTTCCTAGGGTGGACGATGCTTCGGTGGTCTTTATTCGGTGAAACCCTAGATCGAGGGGTCCAGAGATCTATCCCTATAGCTTTCTCCGTACGAGGCCTCGCCGATGGATCTTCTGCTTTATTTTGATTTGTTTAGGACATATATACATGGAAAGCAAAGTTGGGCCCACTTTACCATGAAATAGGCTCCGATAGACCTGTAGTGGGAGTTGATACGTCTCCAACGTATCTATAATTTTTGATGCTCCATGCTTGTTTTTACACCATTTGCCTATTGTTTCGTTACACTTCGTGGCACTTTTATGCATTTTCCGGAACTAACCTATTAACGAGTTGCCACAGTGCCAGTTTCCTGTTTTCTGCTGTTTTTGTGTTTCAGAAGTGATACACAGGAAATATTCTCGGAATTGGACGAAACAAGTTCCTGAAGTCTTATTTTACCCGGAAGCTTCCAGAGATCCGAAGGAGAGTAGGAGGGGGGCCACTAGGGCCCCACACATAGGGGTGGCGCGGCCAAGCCCCTGGCTGCGCGAGCCCCGTGTGAGGGAGCCTGGCTCCACCTCTGACATCGCCCCTTCGCCTATAAAGACCCCCAGACGGAAAAAACCTAAGTACCCCGATCAGTTTTCCAGAACACATCGCGATCTGCCACCGCCGTCGACCCGAAGATCGGGAGGGTCCTAGAAGCTCTTCCCGGCACCCTGCCGGAGAGGGGAATCGCCACCGGAGGTCTTCTTCATCGCCATGCTTGCCTCCGGAGCGATGAGTGAGTAGTCTACCTTGGACTATGGGTCCATAGCAGTAGCTAGATTGTTGTCTTCTCCACCATGTGCTTCATGTTTAGATCTGATGAGCTACCCTACATGATTGAGATCACCGTTATGTAATTCTACATGTTTGGTTTGTTGGGATCCGATGAATATTGGTGTTTATGATTGAGTTGCTGTATTGAATATTATCTTTTGTTATCTCTATGTTGTTTATGATCTTGCATGCTCTCCATTGTTAGTTGCTATCTTGGCCGAGTAGTTGCTAGTGACTCCAAGAGGGGGTATTTATGCTCGATAGTGGGTTCATGCCTCTATTTCACCTGGGGAAGTGACAGAAACCTCTAAGGTGGTAGATGTGATGTTGCTACTAGGGAGAAAACAACATTCATATGCTCAAGGGCATATGCTTTGTTTACATTACACACTTTGCTTAATGCAATTATCTGTTGTTCGCAACTTAATACTTTTGGGGTGTTCGGATTGATATCCCCGGGAGTGGATTATTAGTCATAGATGCAGTTGGATGGTGGTCTATGTATTTTGTTGTAATGCCCAGAGTAAATCTCATAGTGATCTTCTTGACATATCACGTTTATCATTATTCTATCAATTGCCCAACTGTAATTTGTTTACCCAGCATGTGTTATTTTATCTATGGAGAGACACCACTAGTGAACTGTGGACCCCGGTCCTATTTCCATCATATTGCTATCACCTGTTTACTTTACTCGCATTGTTTACTTTACTCGCACTGTTTACTTTACTTGCATTCTCTACTGTTTTCCACTCGATACGCTCATACCTTTGTTTCAGGCAAACTGGTGAGATTGACAACCTCATCGCAAGTTGGGAGCAAAGTATTTGGTTGTGTGTGTGCAGGTTCCGCGTTGCCGCTAGCAAGCAAAGCTTGGACAAGGCGCCATATATAAATTGTCCGAAGCTGTCGCAAACTAGCAAGCATCACCTTCAGCCGTCATTGTCTGCTTTTCTCCTGAATGATAAACCTTGGTTTCTTAACTGAGGGAAAACAAGCTGCTATACTCATCATACTTTCCTCTTGGGGTTCCCAACGGGCTGGTCTTTCACCACGCACAAGGACCTCTGATCTTCCACATCAACTTGGAGTATCAGCCTCTTTTCTGGCGCCGTTGCCGGGGACTAAAGAAGAATACTTCCAAAGATTGATGAAAACCTCGCGCGTCAACTTAGCGCCAGCACCTCTTTTCTGGCACCGTTGCTAGGGAAGAGTGGAAGACTTCTGCGAGGGGAGTTTTTGCACGCACATCCTTTACTTTGTTATTGTTTTGCTTTACTTTATTTATTTTACCTGCATCATTTTATATCAAAAACCCAAAAAAATTAGAATCCTTGGTAGTTGGTTTTACTTGTTTACTTTAGTTTTGCTGAAATGGGTACTCCTAAAAACACCAAGTTGTGTGACTTTACTAGCACGAACAATAGTGATTTTATCTGCACTCCTATTGCACCACCTGCTACTGCTGCAACCTTTTATGAGATCAAGCCTGATTTGTTGAACCTTGTTATGAAAGAGCAATTTTCTGGTGCTAGTACTGAAGATGCTGCAGCTCATCTCAACAATTTTGTTGAGCTATGTGAGATGCAGAAATATAAGGATGTTGATAGTGATATTATTAAGCTCAAGTTGTTTCCTTTTTCTTTGAGAGGAAAAGCTAATGATTGGTTGCTGTCTTTGACTAAGAATAGTATTGATTCGTGGGCTAAGTGTAAGGATGCTTTTATTGGTAGATACTATCCTCCTGCTAAGATTATATCCTTGCGTAGCAATATTATGAAGTTTACTCAGTTTGATAATGAACATGTTGCTCAAGCTTGGGAAAGAATGAAATCTATGGTAAAGAATTGCCCCACTCATGGACTGACTACTTGGATGATTGTCCAAACTTTTTATGCAGGACTGAATTTTTCTTCAAGGAACCTATTTGATTCAGCTGCTAGAGGCACTTTTATGTCCCTTACATTGGGCGCCGCAACAAAGCTACTCGACAACATGATGGTAAATTATTCCAAATGGCACACCGAGAGAGCTCCACAAGGTAAGAAGGTAAATTCTGTTGAGGAAACCTCTTCCTTAAGTGATAAGATTGATACCATTATGGCTATGCTTGCTAATGATAGGACTCATGTTGATCCTAATAATGTTCCTTTGGCCTCTCTGGTTGCTCAAGAAGAGCATGTTGATGTGAATTTCATTAGAAACAATTTTGCCGGTAATAATTATAGGCCGTTTCCTTCTAATGGTGATAATAGCTATCTTGGTAGACCTAAAATGCCTAATGAAGAAAAAAAAATTTAACTTGAAAAGGCTACTAAGAATTTTATGCAGGTGCAATATGAGCAGAACAGGGCTTTCACCAAGACTATGGAGGAGCAATCAGCTCTGTTGAGGACTATTAGTCATCAACTTGAAAATTTAAACAAAGCTATTCCTAAATTGCAAGCTAAGGTTTCCAAAGCTGAAACCGATATTTTATTATTGTCTAATGTGCAATCTTCTTTGGTTAATAGAATGTCCGCTAAGCCTGATCCTTTTGCTACCGCTAATGCTATTCAAGTTGGAATTGATGAAAATATTAGATTGTTAGCAGAATTGCATGCCAGGTGGGAAAGAGAAGATGAGATGGCTAGAGAGATGAAGGTATGTACCATTACTACCTCAAATGATGTTGCTCCTACTGGTAGCAATCCTCTTACTTTGATTGGTGTAGAGAAAACTCCCACTCCTTGTGTTAAAAAGCCTAAAACTGCCAAAACTTTTTCTCAAAAGAGTGCTGAAATTTTTCGGAGTGTGGGAGATGATAGCTCTATTTCTTTTAATGATTTTGATGTTGATGGCTGCAATATATTTGAAGTTATTTTGTTCTTGCAAAAGCTTGCTTTGACTCCCAATGCTAGTTCTTTAAATATTGCTTTTACTAAGCATATTACCAATGCTCTCATGAAAATTAGGGATGAAAAGTTGAAGCAGAAAGCCTCTGTTCCCAAGAAGTTAGAAGATGGTTGGGAACCCATCATTGATATGCATGTTAGTGGATATGATTGCCATGCTTTATGTGATCTAGGTGCTAGTATTTCTATCATGCCTAGAAAGATTTATGACATGCTTGATGTACCACCGCTTGAAAAGTGTTATTTTGATGTTCCTATTGCTGATGTTGCTAAGAAGAAACCTTTGGGAAGGATTAATGATGTTCTTATTGTGGTTAACAATAACCTTGCTCCCGTTGATTTTCTTGTTATGGACGTTGAATGCCATGCTTCATGTCCTATTATTTTGGGAAGACCCTTTCTTCGGACTGTAGGTGCCATCATTGATATGAGGGAAGGCACCATCAAATATCAATTTCCACTCAAGAAAGGTATGGAACACTTCCCTAGTAAAATAAAGAAATTACTTTTTGACTCTATTCTTAGAGCAAATTATGAGCTTGATGCTTCATCATTTGATGTTACTTGATTCGCAATTTTCTGCGCCTAGCTCAAAGGCGTTAAAGAAAAGCACTCTTGGGAGATAACCCAATGTTTTCTTTTCAGTACTTTTTCTTTTATTTGAGTCTTGGAAGTCATTACTACTGTAATGACCGCTCCTTATCTTGTTTATTTCGTTTTTGTGCCAAGATAAGCCTCTAATTTGAGCAAGGTAAAGATTTGGGGATGTTGCTGTCCTGAAACTGTTTTCAGTGCTGCACCGTAAAAATTCGTATAAATTCTCTGTTTATCTTTTGGACCTGCGATTTCTTGTGCGTATGCCCCAGGTTATATCCAAACTTTTGTTAGTTTAACACTTTTTGATTTGAGCAACAGAAAACCTTTCAAAAATTCGACCTTTGTCAGCTGTTCAGTTTTGACAGATTTCTGCCAATATTTGTGTTTGCCACTTTATCGCTTTCTTTTGAGTTCTTTTGATCATGGAACTTTTGGGGAGGTTGCTACAGTAGTATTTTCTATATATGTGGTGGTTTTGAGTTGAAACCTGAAGCAAAAAGAGGTTGATTATATGTTATGCCTACACTAAAGTTGCTAATAGAATTGTGTTTAGTTTTGTATGAAGGAAGTTTTCAAGTGTAGGGATTGGAGAATGATGAGATGAGTTGAAGAATGGACAAAAGCTCAAGCTTGGGGATGCCCATGCATCACCCCAAGAAATATCCAAGAAGTACAAGCGTCAAAGCTTGGGGATGCCCCCGAGGCACCCCTTCTTCATCGGCAAAAATCAGGTCACCTTTCAAGACACTATATTTTTATTGCTTCATGCACTATGTGTTTTTCTTGGAGCGTCAGTTGTTTTAGTTTTCTAAGTTGGTTTAGTTTGTTTGTTTGCTGCAATAAATGGTTGGATCCCAACAAATTTCCTTTGGAGGAGATGTACTCGTTTTCATTTGCCAAGAACACCCCGTTTTTCATTCTTACAATTTCGCCGGGTGTTCTTCTTTTTCTGCTGCTGCTTTTGGTTTTCATTTTCGCCTTGATTTGCGTTCAGAACTTGTCATATCTTTTCATCAAGGTGTATTTTTGCCTCTGATCTTTATTGGTTTTCATTAAAAGAGGTGTTTATAAAAATTTCAAATGGTGTTGGAAAAGAGAAAAAGCTTTGTGCAAAATAGTGGTACAAGAAGGAGCTTGTGTAGACTGTGTCGATGGATTTCGTGTCGCAAGAACACGGGGTACCACGCGACAGACCCAAAGATTCGAACGCAGGGGGCTGAACGTGTGAGATCTTGGATCGCAACGAAACACGGTGACGGAAGCCTCGATTGTCGGACGCGCAACGCACTGCAGAGAGGGAGACCGAGCTTTACCCAGGTTTAGGGCCCTCGTGGTGAGGTAAAACCCCTACTTCCTGCCTTCTTGTATTACGACGCGACACCTCGCGAGGAGTATAAGGCCTTGGTTACAAAGCTCTAGCTGGCCAGAGGTTGAAGAACCTGCGTGCCCAACTAGCAGCTTGAAGAAGATGAAGATTAGATCAGACCGGATCCCCTCTGAGGGGCGGCCTCTCCCTCCTTTTATAGCGCCAAGGTCCTCCTTCCCCTTATCTTCTTGGGGAAGGGGTTGCCACACACGGCCAAGGAGGGAGGACAGCTGTAGACTATGCTCTTCTGTAGACTTGGTCGTCGTAGGGTAGCGGCGCCGGTCCACAGGAGTGGGTGGAGGAGGCTGACGTCCTCCTCTGGCGCCCTGCACCGTCCATGCTATATTTAGGGGGGTGGCCAACTGCCACTGTGCCGCTTTGGGCAGGCACAGCGAAAGTTGGTCTCCTCCCTGTCGGGGGTAGCGTGGACGGTACGCGGTCTTCTGCCCGTTGTCTTCTTGCTCCGCACAAAAACGTGCTACGCTGACGTGGGCGTACCTCCTCTCCTCACCAGCAGGGGCTCGTGAGGAGGTCTTTTGGTCCTTAGCGGTTTCTGTCGTCGTTCTCCTCACGAGGCGCCTCCTCGTGAGGGTCTTCTCCGTAGCGAAGATTGCTGATTCTCCCCTGGGCTGAAGATGGGCCGATGACGGGGCCCAGGAGCAGGTGGACCGGAGTACCCCGGTTTCCATTACACCGACAGTAGCCCCCGGGAGCCCGGCCCACAACGCGCCCTCTTGAGGAAGCGAAGGGTCGGGGGCCCCCAAAGCGACTGGGCCCTCCAACGGCACGCGTCCACCGTGCGGTCAGAGGACCATGTGAAGAAGCAGAGACTCCGGACATGTGGCGCGGCCGCAGCTGGCGAGACGAAACGGCGGGTGATGCTACGGTCTCCGAGGCGTCAACCTGCCGTAATGATGTTTCGCTTGACTGCAGAGCGCCGCGCCAACGCTTCGATTCCCGCGCAAGGATTTGACGCATCGACGCCAGACGCCCCCCTTAAATAGGTCCTCCTCGAGACCTCCGGCACTTCACCTCCTTCCTCCAGTGCCACCTCTGCTTCCTCGCCCTAAGCTCATGGATCCCTATAAACTCCGCCGCCGCCGTGGGATCGAGCTCCGGGATGAAGCGCCGCGGGCGCCCCATGGGCAGCGGGAAGAAGGCAAAAGTCCCAGCCCAGTGGACGCCCGGCGCCGGCGGCCCCCTCCGCATTGGCGCACCGCGGCAGGGCGAGGCGAGCCGTGCCGCCGCGGGGACCTCCGGCGCCCTGACCCTCAGGGGTCCTGCGCGTGGAGGCGCCCTGAACCTGCCGTCGCCGCTGGCGGCGGCGCCTGCTCCCCGCGCCTCAGGGAGCATCGACCGGGCCCTCCGGGAGGTGGAGGCCGCCCTGGGCCCCCCTCCCCCTGCTGCAGATCCTCCGGCGCCGCCGATGAACGGAGTGGTCGCCACTCCGCGCCCCTTGGCGGCGGCGCTGCTGGGACCCCTCATCGCCCCGGGGTCCCGCTTCTTGGAGCTCCTCGTCGTCATCGACGCCCCGGGCTTCAACTCCCTCCGGCTGCCCAACGCCATCCGGAGGGCGATTCACGCCCATGGCCCGGCCGCCGGGGAGATCGCCCTGGGAGAGCAAAGCAGGCCAGATCTCTTCTGGCCTGTGGACATCCTCTTCGGGGCGAACGGCAATGCCGTCCTCGCCGGCCGCTGGAGGCCCTTCGCCCTCGGCTGTCGCCTCAGCGTCGGCGACCGCCTCGTCTTCCGCTTCAAGCTGGGGACGCTGGAGGCGACGGTGCGGATCTTCACCGCCGACGGCGTCCACCGCACCTACCCCCAGCTCCCGGCGCAGTGAAGAGGAGGCCCTGGCGTGGTAGTCTTCTGGGGAGGGGAGCTAGTCTCCTCCCCTCTTTCGTCTCGTAGTCCTTGCCGGCGGGGAATGCCCCGCCGTGCTTCGCTCCTTCCCCCACTGGGGGCAATTTAATGAAATCCTTTTGCTGATCATCTTGCTGTCCTCCGATGTCCTGGCCATTCGCTTGCTCGAGAGCCCTGGTGAGCTGTAGGCATCGACGGGAAGCCTCCCTCCACCTCAGAGCTCGAGATGGGTTCGGCGTCGATGACACAGTGGACAATTCCTGAGACAAAAAGTTGAAGAAAGAGTTGGAAAAGAAAAAACCCCAAATCCCCGAAAACGGAAAAACAAGTCGGTAAAACAAACGAAAAAAGAAGGCAAATAAGATGCCCCTGTGACCGGCATAGGGACCTTCTCCGTCGTGGAGGAGCGCGGCACTATCTGTGCTAGCAGCTAAGAGCAAATTGCCGCGCGTGGCTATTCACGGGGCCTTCCTCGTCGTTGAGGGAAGCTGGACCCTCACGGACGTGAAAACGTCGACGCTTAAGAGAGCCCAGAGATCGTCGACACCTCACAAGGGTTGCTCATGAGGTGAAGGGCCTGGCGCGGACCTCCGGATCTGCGTCTCCTTCGCAAGATTTATCGGAGCGGCCTTGGTCTTCAATAATCCTGCCACGTTAGGCCTTCCTCGAGAGAGGGAATCCTCCTATGGATGCTAGTGCATCGACGCGTCTTTGCTCCCTCGTGAGGGTTGCTCACGAGGGGTAGGTCCTTAGCGGGTGCCATGGGCACACCTTGGACTTTTCCTCGAAGATTTTTTATTTTCTGGCGTACTTCGCGAGGAACTAAGCACCATGGGCATCCAGAGGTGATCGTTAATGGGGCCGTCGCCCCCGACCAGAGCTCGCTCCCTTCGGGTTTTTCGGGCTTGCTGTTTTCCGGGCGAAGGCCCCAGCATAGACACCGTGCCTAGCCCCCTTCCGCGAGGAGTACAACAGAAAATAAATGGACTTCATGCCATTTTGATGTCATGCCGAAGCAGAGGCGCTACATTGCGCGATAACTTAATATCAGTGCTTAAGAGCAGATTGAGCTGATACAAGTGCCATGAAAACGGTCTTTTTCTCCTCGTGAGGAACCTAGGGGTAGAACTTTCGCAGATGAGCTATGTTCCACGGGTTCCCCACTGGCACGCCTTCTGCGGTTTCCAGCCGCGCCGAGCCAGGCCTGGCGATGTGCGTCACCCTGAAGGGTCCTTCCCACATTGGAGATAGCTTGTGCAGGCCCTCGCGAGAGAGTATTCTCCTCAGCACCAGGTCGCCGACTTCCAGAGTCCTTGCTCAAACATGGCGGCTATGGTAGCGGCGTAGTCCTTGCTGGTACCTCGCAGCACGGAGCGCGGCTTGGCACCGAGCTTCTTCGAGCAGGAGGAGGCGGTCCTTGATGAGGTCCTCTTGGCGAATTTCGTCGAAGGCGAGCACCCTTGGCGATCCAAACTTGACGTCGGTGGGAAGAACGGCCTCCGCCCCGTAGACCAGGAAGAAAGGGGTTTCTCCGGTGGGCTTGGTGGCGGTAGTCCTGATGGACCACAAGATGGATTGGAGGTTGTCTAACCATTTTTTGCCGCAGGCCTCGAGCTTGGCGTTGAAGCTTTTCGTCTTGAGTCCTTTGAGTACTTCAGCGTTGGCACGCTCGGCTTGGCCATTGCTCCGGGGGTAGGCGACGGAGGCGAAGCAGATTTTGATGCCGGTCGATGTGCAGTACTCTCGGAAGAAGCCGCTGGTGAACTGGCTGCCATTGTCGGTGATTATGCGGTTAGGCACACCAAAGCGACAGACCAGTCCACGGATGAACTTGACGGCGGACCTGGCCGGGATTGTGCACACCGGTTCCACCTCCACCCACTTGGTGAACTTGTCGATGGCGACGTAGAGGTAGAGATAGCCCCCTTGCGCTCTGGGAAATGGACCGAGGATGTCCAGACCCCAAACTGCAAAGGGCCAAGTGAGTGGGATGGTCCGCAGCTCTTGCGCCGGCTGATGTATCTGCTTGGCGTGGAATTGGCATGCCTCGCACCTCTTGACCATCTCCGCCGCATCTCCGAGCGCCGAAGGCCAGTAGAAGCCACTTCGATATGCCTTGGCGGCTAGAGTTGCAGCTGAAGCATGATGGCCACACTCGCCGGCATGGATGTCCCTTAGAAGCTCTTGGCCTTGGTGAGTAGATATGCACTTCAGAGCGACGCCATTTGGGCGACGCCGGTACAAGTCACCATCCTTGACGCAGTAGCCCGAAGCTTGCCGCACGATCCTCTCGGCCTCCTCTTCATCCTCAGGAAGCC
Organism: Dactylis glomerata; assembly: GCA_007115705.1. Classification (NCBI taxonomy): domain Eukaryota; kingdom Viridiplantae; phylum Streptophyta; class Magnoliopsida; order Poales; family Poaceae; genus Dactylis; species Dactylis glomerata. The sequence continues at coordinate 1,382,669 of QXEO01000685.1, read as the reverse complement.
TGCTGCTGGTGAGGTAGGCCTTGAGCTCGATGATCCAATCCACTCCCTCCTGCCGAGCCAATGCCAGAAGGACGCGGTCACCCGAAGGATGCCCGCAATCCGGAGCCCCCTGCTCCGGCGGTGGCGGCAAAGCAGAAGGAGGAGGGGGTTTGGATGTTGAGGGAGAGGCGGACGGCTTGAAGAGACGCTCCTCGAAGACGCCGGCGGGCTGCGCCAGGTGATGAGAGGCGCGCTTGGCGATCTCGTCGGCTTCCACATTTTCTCCCCTCGGGATGTGCTTCAGCTCCAAGCCTTGGAAGCGTTTTTCCATCTTTCGATGCTCCTCGAGATAAGCCGCCATGTGCTCATCCCTTGGAGTGTAGCTCTTGTTCGAGAAGTTCACAACCAGTTGTGAATCTCCCTTGACGATGAGGCGCTTGATGCCCAAAGCGTTTGCTGCCCTTAGGCCAGCAAGTAGTCCTTCGTACTCCGCGATGTTGTTGGAGACCTTGTTCTCAGGCGCGAAGCAGAGCTGCACAGCGTAGAAAAGCTTGTCTCCAGAAGGAGAGGTTAGGACAGCACCGGCTCCCGCGCCGGGGAGGTTGAAGGCGCCGTCGAAGTGCATGACCCAGAGGCCTGGGGCCTCCTCTCCAGGGAGAGTTGACTCCACCTCTGGAGGCTCGTCGACGAACGGATCAGTCCATTCTGCAGTGAACTCGGCCAAAGCCTTGCTCTTGATTACCTTTGTAGTTTCGAAGGAGATCTCGAAAGGCTGAAGCTCCACAGCCCACTCAGCCACCCGCCCGGTGACATTGGGGTTGCGCAGGATGGTTTCCAGGGGCCGATCGGTTACCACCTTAATCGGGTGACCCTGGAAGTAGTGGCGTAGCTTCCGCGAGGCGATGAGCAAGGTGTAGAGCAACTTTTGCTGCATAGTGTAGCGTTCTCGCGCATCGCGCAGTACCGTGCTGACGAAGTACACAGGCTTTTGCACCTTGATGACACCCTCAGAAGGCTCCTCCTTAGGAGGCTTTTGAGCGTTGCTCTGAGAGAGCGGCTCGGTCGGTGAAGATCCCTCGGGCAGCTCCTCTCGAGAGGCGGGAGGTGAAGCGGCCTCTTCCTCGTGAGGAGCCCCCGAGCTTGGAGGAGTGACCTCCTCCTTGGCGATTACCTTGACGTCCCGCTCCGCGACGAGAACGGCACTTGCAGTCCTTGGAGTTGCCGCGATGTAGAGTAGCAAGGGCTCGCGGGGGGTTGGGGCAACCATGATCGGTGGGCTCATGAGGTACCTTTTTAACTCGGCGAAGGCCTTGTCGGCTTCCGGAGTCCACTCGAACTTCCCGGTGCGCTTCATGAGCTTGAAGAAGGGCAAAGCTTTTTCCCCACTCCTCGCGATGAAGCACCCCAGGGCTGCCATGCACCCCGCGAGGTGTTGCATTTCCTTGAGATTGCGCGGAGGACGCATTTCTTCGATGGCCTTGACCTTGTCGGGGTTCGCCTCTATCCCGCGATTGGACATGAGGAACCCCAACAGTTTCCCCGACGGTACGCCGAAGGCACACTTGGCGGGGTTGAGCTTGATGTTTACCTTCCTCAGGTTGACGAATGTTTCCTCCAGATCCTCGATGAAGGTGTGACCCTCGCGAGTCTTGACGACGATGTCATCGATGTAGGCTTCCGCATTCCTTCCCATCTGAGCCCCCAGGGCCTTACGCATGAGCCTTTGGAATGTAGCTCCTGCGTTCTTCAGGCCGAAGGGCATGCAGACGTAGCAGTACACCCCACAGGGCGTGATGAAGGCGGTCTTCTCTTCGTCCTCCTTTGCCATCTTGATCTGATGATAGCCGGAGAAAGCATCCAAGAAGCAAAGGAGGTCGCAGCCGGCGGTGGAGTCGACGATTTGATCTATCCTCGGGAGAGGGTAAGGGTCGTTGGGACAGGCCTTGTTGAGACTTGTGAAGTCCACGCAGAGGCGCCCACTGCCGTTAGCTTTTGGGACGACCACCGGATTAGGAATCCAGGTGGGGTGGGCCACCTCGCATATCAACTTGGCCTTCTTCAGCTTCTCTATTTCCTTGACGATGAAGTCTTACTTCTCTTGCGCTTGCTTCCTAGTCTTCTGCTTCACGGGGTGTGCCTGAGGGCACACGGCTAGGTGGTGCTCAATCACCTCCCTGGGAACGCCGGGCATATCTGACGGAGTCCAAGCGAACATGTCAGAATTTGCCCGCAGGAAGGTGACGAGCGCGCTTTCCTATTTGGGGGAAAGCCCTGCCCCGATGGTGACAAAGTTGTCGCAGCCCCCAGCCTGGAGCGGGACCTTCTTGGTTGCCGAGCGCTCTTGGGTAAACTGGGGTCTCCTGCCTGAGGGCACCGCAGCTTCCCCAATGCTCATTTCCAGCATTGGATGGTCCAGGTCCTCGCTTGGAGTAGGCGATGCAGAGGCAGCGAACTTCTTCCCTGTCGAACCCAAAGGGAGGGGCTCGAGAGAGGCCTTCTTCGCTGCAGCCCGCGCTTGGGATACGAGCTGCTTCTTCCTCACGAGGTCGCCGGAGTGTTCCAGTAGATCTTCGTCGGCGGGGAACATGGTGGCGGCCTCGCGATAGACATGCTCAACTGATCGGAGAGCATCCTTCTCATTGCAGCGCACGGTGATCGTGCCATTGGCGCCCGGAATCTTAAGGACGTTGAAGCCATGGTGCGTTGCTGCCATGAACCTGGCCAAGGCTGGGTAGCCGAGGATGGCATTGTATGGCAGGGCGATGTAGGCGACGTCAAAGTCGAGGCTTTCCGTCCTGTAGTTGTCCCGGGTGCCGAAGGTGACGGGCAGGCTTACCTGCCCGATTGGCGTTGTAGATCCCTCGGTTACCCCGAAGAACGGCCGAGTTGGCATGAGCCGGTGGTACGGCACCTGCATTTTTTCGAAGATCTCGACGGAGATGATGTTGAGGCCCGCCCCTCCGTCGATGAGAGTGCGGTTGACGGCGACGTTGTTGATGGTTGGCGTGCACAAGAGGGGGATTGTGCCCACACCCCTTGTGGAAGCCGGATGATCCTCCTCGTTGAAGCCAATCTTGCACATCGACCACTTCATTAGGCGATTGCCGACGCTGGGCTGTGCCGCCGTGATTTCTCGCGACAGCTGCTTGAAGTGTCGATTTGACAGAGGAGCCTGAGCTCCACCCAGGAGGCAAGCGGCGAAGATTCGCGGCTCTTGATAGCCCCCCTGGTCCTCCTCGCGACGATCATTTGCTGGCGGGGGTAGCGGCAGCGGCTCGGGATCGTCTCGAGACAGACCCCCACGGCGGCGAGTCTCCTCGCGGTCATCGTCGCGGTGATCACCCCGGGATCCGCTCTTGCCGTTGCTGCGGCCGCCCTCGCGACGCTTGGCGACGCCATTTTCCTCGTGAAACTTCCGGACAATCCAACAATCCTCGGTATTGTGGGTGTCCTTCTTGTGGATGATGCAGTAGCGGCGACGTCGACCTTTATCGCGATCGGAGCGGTCCCCGCGGTGTTGCTTATGATCTGGCTCCGCCGCGAGGGCTGCAGCCTCCTTTCGCTTGGGGTCCTTGGACTTCGGCTTTGGGGGAGGCGCCTCCGACAGATTGTGCACGAAGAGCCTCCCCTCCTCAGCCTTGGCGCAGCGGTCGGCGATCTCGAAGAGCCTGACGACAGAAGTCAGCTCATCATTCACAGACAGCTTCTCCCGCATCTTGACGTCGGAGACGCCCGTGGAGAATGCGGAGATGACCTCCTCGTTGGAGATCCTGGGGATCTTGTTCCTCATCTGACTGAAGCGCTGGATGTACTGACGAAGCGTCTCGCCCTTGTACTGACGCACCGCTTTAAGATCGTTCTAAGTTGCGGGGCGCTCGTACGTGGGCATGAAGTTAGCAACGAACTGACGACATAAATCCTTCCATGACATCACGGATTCGTGAGGAAGATTCATGAGCCAAGTTCGCGGAACGTCCTTGAGGGCCATGGGGAACCAATTGGCCATGGCGCGCTGATCTCCACGCGCAGCCTGGACGGCGACGACGTAGAGTTGGAGGAATTCGACAGGATTTGTGGTCCCGTCGTAACGCGCGCTGATGTCTGGCTTGAACTTGTCAGGCCAGACGACGTAGCGCTACTGGCGAGTGAGGGCAAGACACCCGGGGTTGTAGATCGGGACGCCGGGGGTCCTGACGTTCTTGCCAGCTTCGCCGATGTCATCGATGGCGCGGTCATAATTTTCGCGGCGGCGCTCGAGGGAGACGCGTGCGTCTTCTGGAGCGCGTTGGACGATTTGGCAGCTGGGCTCCCCGCGCGGCGAAGATGCGGCGCGGGAAACCACCTTCTTAGCCTTGTTGGCCATCCCATCTCCGGCACCCGGGGCATGATGCCCCGCCGCCGGATCTGGGCTCCCCGCGCCGTGGGCTCCTCCCAAGGCCGGGTCTTCGTTGGCGATGGCGACGAGCTCAGCGATTTGAGCGTGCCACCCCTCACGCCCATCGTCGGTGGGTTGATAGCGCAGCAGCTCCTGCGCCATGGCGAGTGCCTGCGCAGGAGACAGCTGACTCCCAGAACGAGCGCGAGAAGTGGCGGTGGCGGTGAAGGAGAGCGAAGGCTCTGTCCGCCCGGACGGGAGGTAGGAGGACTCCAGATCTTCCTCCTCTTCCTCCTCGGCCGAAGCTTCATGACGACGGAAGATGGGCTCGGTTTACCCCCGAACAGCGTTGCGACGACGAAGACGCTCGAGCCTTGCGTTGGCGTCGGCCATGTCGAAGCAGATCTAGAAGAAAACACACCATAACCCCCTACCTGGCGCGCCAAATGTCGATGGATTTCGTGTCGCAAGAACACGGGGTACCACGCGACGGACCCAAAGATTCGAACGCAGGGGGCTGAACGTGTGAGATCTTGGATCGCAACGAAACACGGTGACGGAAGCCTCGATTGTCGGACGCGCAACGCACTGCAGAGAGGGAGACCGAGCTTTACCCAGGTTCAGGGCCCTCGTGGTGAGGTAAAACCCCTACTTCCTGCCTTCTTGTATTACGATGCGACACCTCGCGAGGAGTACAAGGCCTTGGTTACAAAGCTCTAGCTGGCCAGAGGTTGAAGAACCTGCGTGCCCAACTAGCATCTTGAAGAAGATGAAGATTAGATCAGACCGGATCCCCTCTGAGGGGCGGCCTCTCCCTCCTTTTATAGCGCCAAGGTCCTCCTTCCCCTTATCTTCTTGGGGAAGGGGTTGCCACACACGGCCAAGGAGGGAGGACAGCTGTAGACTATGCTCTTCTGTAGACTTGGTCTTCGTAGGGTAGCGGCGCCGGTCCACAGGAGTGGGTGGAGGAGGCTGACGTCCTCCTCTGGCGCCCTGCACCGTCCATGCTATATTTAGGGGGGTGGCCAACTGCCACTGTGCCGCTTTGGGCAGGCACAGCGAAAGTTGGTCTCCTCCCTGTCGGGGGTAGCGTGGACGGTACGCGGTCTTCTGCCCGTTGTCTTCTTGCTCCGCACGAAAACGTGCTATGCTGACGTGGGCGTACCTCCTCTCCTCACCAGCAGGGGCTCGTGAGGAGGTCTTCTGGTCCTTAGCGGTTTCTGCCGTCGTTCTCCTCACGAGGCGCCTCCTCGTGAGGGTCTTCTCCGTAGCGAAGATTGCTGATTCTCCCCTGGGCTGAAGATGGGCCGATGACGGGGCCCAGGAGCAGGTGGACCAGAGTACCCCGGTTTCCATTACACCGACAGACTGTGGCTTAGGCTTTTTCATGTCATGCTTGATGTCTTTTTGATAGTATGCTAAGTGGTTTTGCTGTAGCATGACTTGTCTCAAATAACTGAGATTGCTTAATGAGCCTTTGAAAAAATCATGCGTTGTTTTTATTGTATGGAAGCATTATTTTGGTTTTCTCCTTGATGCTTTATTTGGGTTGACTTGGCGCATGCTCACACATGTTAGACTCATACAAAGTCGCCAGTAGCCTTCATGATCATTTAGTTTTTGACTTTTGATGCCATCTTATGGTTCTTTTAATGTCGCTTTATCGCTTTGCATGATTATGGCCATTATTGCTCTCTTAGTTGGTCGCTCCCAGTCTTTTGCTAGCCCTCGCCTTGTACTGAGTATGAGCTCTACTCGTGCATCCAACTCCTAAAAGCCAAAGTTTTCCAAAGTGTCCACCATACATACCTACTAGCAATTTGCTATTCCAAGTAAATTTTACTTGCTTTTATTTTCTCTTCAAATTAAACTCTTACCAGTGTTATGCGAAATTCGGTCAGTAAAGCTCTCACGAACCGGAAGGCACACTTTACTTTTTCCTATTCTAAAAATTTGACATTGTGGTCTCTTATGTTGAGTTGTTATGCTTGCAAGTTGTAAGTTGGATTCTAGCCCATCCATGCTGTCATGGGGCAAGCTTTCAACATTGCACTTCTTATTTGAGTTGATATCGTGATCTTTTGTCTATGGATGCCCGCGGTGTGAAATGAATTGGGAATCTTGTGGGGATCATGGAGTTTGTATATGTGTTAGGGAAACACCGGGCCGCCAATCTAAGCCATGCATAATTCATGGTGGAAATTTGCAGCATACCCATGGTGAACATACGACGACGCATCTCACAATAAAAAGCTAAATAAAAGGCAAATAAAAGAGATGTCGAGGTGTTCATTGTCTGCTTGTCCTGTCATTTTGGTGTGGGCTTGTTCCATGTCATCGGGCACGGAGGTACCCCATTGGCGGTTCTCAATGATACACATATATTTACAATGACAAGAGCCTTGCTTGGGACTCTAAGTAAAGTAGCGTGAGGTTTGGGTACTCGTATTCACGGGGCACGAGGTCTTCAACTTATGATTTGTCAAGCATATGCATCATAATTGTTCTCGCATTAACTTTAACCATTCAAGATGCTTATGATGGGGGCAATGAGAGCTCAAAGCCGGTAAGTACCATAATTTTTGAAGGTTATAAAACTTGCAATCACTGCTTCCCTCTGCGAAGGGCCTTTCTTCTACTTTTATGTTGAGTCACCACCTTCTTTCTTTATGCACCATTAAGAGAGCATAGTTGTCATTCTTAGTGTGATATGCATTGTCCCAAAGTTCATTGATTGATTCATGATGATTGGTTTCACTTTTTCTTAAATTATTTGTATCTAGTCGCCCTCTTAAACTTGAAGGTGTCCTATGCATTTATGTTTTGCTCTCTTTGAAGGACAAGCTGAAAACCATTTGTATGTTTTTCCTTATGATTTGAACACACGTTTGACTTTCATTGTTTCATTTTCATGATCTTTTGTTTGTGTTCATTTGCATGTTTACAACATAGTTGCTAAGTTCTTATTGTCAAGATTATGTCTTCATGCCCATGTTTTAAGTTCTTATGATCCCAGCTCACAAATGCTTACATATATGATCAAGATTGTGTAGGTGCATGTCACCTCAAAAATTATTCTTTTGTTATCACTTACCTACTTGAGGACGAGCAGGAGTTAAGCTTGGGGATGCTTGATACGTCTCCAACGTATCTATAATTTTTGATGATCCATGCTTGTTTTTACACCATTTGCCTATTGTTTCGTTACACTTCGTGGCACTTTTATGCATTTTCCGGAAGTAACCTATTAACGAGTTGCCATAGTGCCAGTTTCCTATTTTCTGCTATTTTTGTGTTTCAGAAGTGATACACAGGAAATATTCTCAGAATTGGACGAAACAAGTTCCTGAAGTCTTATTTTACCCGGAAGCTTCCAGAGATCCGAAGGAGAGTAGGAGGGGGGCCACCAGGGCCCCACACACAGGGGTGGCGCGGCCAGGCCCCTGGTCGTGCGAGCCCCGTGTGAGGGAGCCTGGCTCCACCTCTGACATCACCCCTTCGCCTATAAAGACCCTCCCGACGGAAAAAACCTAAGTACCCCGATCAGTTTTCCAGAACACATCGCGATCCGCCGCCGCCGTCGACCCGAAGATCGGGAGGGTCCAAAAGCTCTTCCCGGCACCCTGCCGGAGAGGGGAATCGCCACCGGAGGTCTTCTTCATCGCCATGCTTGCCTCCAGAGCGATGAGTGAGTAGTCTACCTTGGACTATGGGTCCATAGCAGTAGCTAGATGGTTGTCTTCTCCACCATGTGCTTCATGTTTAGATCTCATGAGCTGCCCTACATGATTGAGATCATCGTTATGTAATTCTACATGTTTGGTTTGTTGGGATCCGATGAATATTGGTGTTTATGATTGAGTTGCTGTACTGAATATTATCTTTTGTTATCTCTATGTTGTTTATGATCTTGCATGCTCTCCGTTGTTAGTAGCTATCTTGGCTGAGTAGTTGCTAGTGACTCCAAGAGGGGGTATTTATGCTCGATAGTGGGTTCATGCCTCTATTTCACCTGGGGGAGTGACAGAAACCTCTAAGTTGGTAGATGTGCTGTTGCTACTAGGGAGAAAACAACATTCATATGCTCAAGGGCATATGCTTTGTTTACATTACACACTTTGCTTAATGCAATTATCTGTTGTTCGCAACTTAATACTTTTGGGGTGTTTGGATTGATATCCCCGGGAGTGGATTATTAGTCATAGATGCAGTTGGATGGCGGTCTATGTATTTTGTTGTAATGCCCAGAGTAAATCTCAAAGTGATCTTCTTGACATATCACGTTTATCTTTATTCTATCAATTGCCCAACTGTAATTTGTTTACCCAGCATGTGTTATTTTATCTATGGAGAGACACCACTAGTGAACTGTGGACCCCGGTCCTATTTCCATCATATTGCTATCACCTGTTTACTTTACTCGCATTGTTTACTTTACTCGCACTGTTTACTTTACTTGCATTCTCTACTGTTTTCCACTCGATACGCTCATACCTTTGTTTCAGGCAAACCGGTGAGATTGACAACCTCATCGCAAGTTGGGAGCAAAGTACTTGGTTGTGTGTGTGCAGGTTCCACGTTGCAGCTAGCAAGCAAAGCTTGGACGAGGCGCCATATATAAATTGTCCGAAGCTGTCGCAAACTAGCAAGCATCACCTTCAGCCATCATTGTCTGCTTTTCTCCTGAACGATAAACCTTGGTTTCTTAACTGAGGGAAAACAAGCTGCTATACTCATCATACTTTCCTCTTGGGGTTCCCAACGGGCTGGTCTTTCACCACGCACAAGGACCTCTAATCTTCCACATCAACTTGGAGTATCAGGAGTTTCCACGTATAGATCCTGGATTTCACCAAGTGTTAACAGCCCATGTCTATGAAGAAGGCCATGCCCGGGACCTAAATATATTGCATGTACCAATCTTGGGTCACACCTATACACATATGTTAGGGACACATGCATACATGTTTCGTACGGTGGACGATGCTCCGGTGGTCTTTATCCAGCGAAACCCTAGACCGAGGGGTCCGGAGATCTACCCCTATAGCTTTCTCCGTACGAGGCCTCGCCGATGGATCTTCTGCTTTATTTTGGTTTGTTTAGGACATATATACATGGAAAGCAAAGGTTGGACCCACTTTACCATGAAATAGGCTCAGATAGACCCGTAGCGGGAGTTTCCACGTACAGATCCTGGATTTCACCAAGTGTTAACAACCCATGTCTGTGAAGAAGGCCATGCCCGGGACCTACATATATTGCATGTACCAATCTTGGGTCACACCTATACACATATGTTAGGGACACATACATGCATGTTTCCTACGGTGGATGATGCTCCGATGGTCTTTATCTGGCGAAACCCTAGACAGAGGGGTCTGGAGATCTACCCCTATAGCTTTCTCCGTACGAGGCCTCGCCGATGGATCTTCTGCTTTATTTTGGTTTGTTTAGGACATATATACATGGAAAGCAAAGGTTGGGCCCACTTTACCATGAAATAGGCTCCGATAGACCCGTAGCGGGAATTTCCACATACAGATCCTAGATTTCACCAAGTGTTAACAACCCATGTCTGATACGTCTCCAACGTATCTATAATTTTTGATGCTCCATGCTTGTTTTTACACCATTTGCCTACTGTTTCGTTACACTTCGTGGCACTTTTGTGCATTTTCTAGAACTAACCTATTAACAAGTTGCCACAGTGCCAGTTCCCTGTTTTCTGCTATTTTTGTGTTTCAGAAGTGATACACAGAAAATATTCTCGGAATTGGACGAAACAAGTTCCTGAAGTCTTATTTTCCCTGGAAGCTTCCAGAGATCCGAAGAGGAGACGGGGTGGGGCCACGAGGTGGCCACACACTAGGGCGGCGCAGCCCAGGCCCTGGCCACGCCCCCTACGTGTGAGACCGCCTCGGTCCACTCCTGATGATGCCCCTTTGCCTATAAAGACCCCCCGATGGAAAAAACCTAAGTACCCGATCAATTTTCCAGAACACATCGCGATCCGCCGCCGCCATCGACCCGAAGATCGGGAGGGTCCAGAAGCTCTTCCCGGCACCCTGCCGAAGAGGGGAATCGCCACCAGAAGTCTTCTTCATCGCCATGCTTGCCTCCGGAGCAATGAGTGAGTAGTCTACCTTGGACTATGGGTCCATAGCAGTAGCTAGATGGTTGTCTCCTCCACCATGTGCTTCATGTTTAGATCTCATGAGCTGCCCTACATGATTGAGATCACCATTATGTAATTCTACATGTTTGGTTTGTTGGGATCCGATGAATATTGGTTTTATGATTGAGTTGCTATGCTGAAATATATCTTTTGTTATCTCTATGTTGTTTATGATCTTGCATGCTCTCCGTTGTTAGTAGCTATCTTGGCCGAGTAGTTGCTAGTGACTCTAAGAGGGGGTATATATGCTCGATAGTGGGTTCATGCCTCTATTTAATCTGGGGGAGTGACTGAAACCTCTAAGGTTGTAGATGTGCTGTTGCTACTAGGGAGAAAATGTAATATCCCAGGATTAGAGGTTACAAAATAGAGGCAACAGATGTGTTCATTGCATTTCATGCATAGAAAATCCGGGGAATTTTCGCGAATTTTTAAAAACTAAAACCTAAGGGGATTCGATGTCTCTCTCAGAGGGGGGGATGGTATAACCCCAAAGAGTGCGATGGATTTTGACATGACCTCTTTTGATCCATTGAGGGTAGGAATGGGTAAATTTGAATTCAAACATACACATATAAGAATAAAATTTAAACTAAACTTTGAATTTGGTAATTAAATTTGTATTACAATATTTGAACTAAGAAGTAGATAATAAAAGAGAAAACTTGGACTTTATTGATATCACACACATAATACATGGTCTTTACAATATTCTGGTTACAAATTAATAAAATGAATTATTAAGAACTTAAATAAAAGATCACAACTGGATCATAAACAAAAGTAAATTCCTAAACTAATTAATTAAGAAAACTTCTTTCTTTTCTTCATCTCTTTCTTCTTTCTTAATTACCTGCAAAAGAAACGTGTACAAGTAGAGATATGCCAAGTGACAGTAAAAGAATTAATGGGGTACTGTAGATAAACATCAGCACCAAGCCATGTCTATCCACAGCCACATCACCGCCAAAGATCAAGACCACGGGTGAGCCACCAAGCAGGCACACAGCTCACTCATGCATGCATGGCATTGTGCTATCAACACCTCCAGGAAGGGGAGACTGCATAAATAGGGGGCGTGGAGGTCACTGGATCCTGTTTGAGTAAGAATCACAGCACCACACACGCACCACATCAGCACCACACGAAGATCATCATCAAATCAACTTCACACACCACAAATCAGCACCACAGCTCTCATGGTTACATAGAACCATTAGCATTAGGAGCAGGTCAAGCATCTAGAGGTGCAGGGCAAGCATCTAGGGGAAACAGGCCAGACATCCAGGGGAAGCTGGGCAAGCTCCAGGAGGGACTGGTCAAGCTAGCCCAAGAACATCGCCAACAAAACACAACAGACCACCACTAGCAGCAGGACAAGGGGCAACAGGTAGAGTTTTGCACCACACCTGCTAGCCAGACCTTGCTATTTGCTCAAGCATGTTGCATAGTAGAAAGCATCAGAGAAAAGCACACACACCCAACTGCCCTTCTACCAGGTTTTCACCTAGGAGGACAGAGGGGTGTAGAACTCTCAGGCAGGCATAGAGTTGCTATGCAAGCTTCATCACAGAGTCTTAAATAAAAAGCCACAAGTAATATCTGCTCTTATACAAATTTAGCCTCAGACTTTGCATCACTGGCAAGATCAAGCAAACAAGCAGACCTCTGTTCTTATCAGGGTATTGCTTAGCAAATGCTTGTTTTGCACACCACAACAACTAAAGTCACCACAAGAACCAGATCATGGCAGCCATCTCAACTCCATCCTAAATCCATTGTGCACACTCCAAAAGAGGCACCACAATGGATATCTAGGACAGAACAGTAGCATACTCTGATCTAGCATGTTGATTAGGTGAAATCTTCAGTATAAAGCATAATCAAATCATCACTGAATTTCTCAAATAAAAATCATCTCAGATTTTTGTGTTATTATGATATGATCATCATGATATCTCCTTTATCACAAGTCACAGCCACACATAAACTCAAGCAAATCAAGATCAGCATGTTACTGGTCCAGATCAACAAGGATCTGTACCAGGATGTTTCTTCACACACACAGTTGTTTTTATCATCCAGTGGGATGGATTAGTGTGGAGAGCATCATCACCTGGTCCAAATAAGAAAAGCTCAGGAGAGTAAACCAGCCTAGCCATCTACATCACTTAAGTAGCTAGTGGTGGCTGTACTTTGTGTAGAGCATCACAAGGACTACCTAAGAACCTACTAGCTAGCAGCACAGGAGTTGCTAGACTAGGAACCCTAGAAGCCTATCTTAGAAAACCATCAGATCTTGGGTAAATGAATTAAGCCTCAAAGAATATAGGCAGAACAAAGCCCACACACGTATGCACATAGCTATTGTGCACACTCTTCTGGAGCCACCACAATAGATATATAACAGTAGAGTAGTAGCTACTCTATAATTAGCCTTTGTTTTAGGTCAAATGTCTAGGATAATCACAGCTTAATCATCACCAAACTGCCTAGTCGGTTCATATTAAAGTTAAAATTCACTGAAACAAGTCACAAGTGTAATATGTTCAGCTTACTAACACAATCAGGAAACATCACAGCACCATAAGCAAATCAGTGTCACATCATAGCTTAACTAGGTACATCACAAACAAGAAGCTGCATCATTTGGCACAGGGCCGAGCATAGAGCCAGAAGGAGAGAGTAGAATAGCTCACAGTATTGCCGAAGGGTCGTAGGAGAGGCGACGCCGGGGTTGCGTCGAAAGCACCATTCCGCCGGCATCGAGGGTGAGCATGTCATCGCAGCAACAACTGCAGCATCGCACTACATCACCGCGGCGAGCGGCGTGTGCCTGGGGGCGGAGTCATCGGCCGGTGGCAGTGGCGGCACGACGGCACAAGGAGCCGGAGGTGCTCGACCTGCGCCCAGTCACGACCAGCAGCAATATCAGCCACTTGTACCATCAACGGGAGTCAGTCGGAGCTGCTCTGGAGCGGCGTCGGAGCCGGGGCGACATCGGGTCGGAACCCTAGCCTCGGGGTAGGCAGGGCAGTCGCTGGGGAAGGTAGAAGTCAAATCGATCAGGGTGGCGTTCTAGATTATGAGGGAGCCATTCCGCAGGGACCAACATCGGTGACCGGGATGGTCGGAATTCGCCAGTGTAGGCCGGCGGCGGCAGGGGCGACATGGGGAGCGCGAGCTCTGGAGCGTATGAGAGAAAGAGGGAGAGATGAGTGGGGGGGCGTCGGGCTAGGGTTTGACCCGAGCCAGACCGGGCCTGGTGGGCCGATTTGGTCCGACTGGACCTGCTGGGCCAGCCAACTAGTTTGTTCATTTTCTTTCCCTTCTAAAAATCCACTTAAACATGCAAATTTAATAATAGCCACCAAAAAGTGGAATATAATTTGACAAACATGAAAATTACTAGTCCAAAGGAAAATAATAGGTATTTTATCTATTCAATTGGATATCAATTCTTAAGTTTTATACACAATTGAGCTTAGACTCTGAAAACCATCTTCCCTAATTATTTTCAAGTATTAATGTTAAAAAAATAAAAAAATAAAGTAATAAACATTATCATGAAGTTACTCTCTAATTTGAGTTATCCAACAATTGTTTCTTTAAAGTTATATTTAATCATGTGAAATCCTTACTTTAATTCTATAATCATTTAAAGATATGATTTAAATGCTAGAAAGATCTTAAATAGCTAACTATGTCTTATTCACCATTTTAGGTATATAGCACGGAGATGAAATGACATAAAGTGAACTTAATTATTACTTACCCATTTAGGAGTATGTTTTCCAAACTTATTCTTTTCTAAATAGGTATGAGGTAACCATTAAATAATTTCTTTTAGTACTAAAATCAATAACTACTTAGTGTGCTAGTCTAGCCATACTTCCTAATTCAACCTTGTGTGGTTAGTTGGATATTCTATTTCAACATGGTATACTTTAGTCAACTAATCATCTGCAACACCTTTGTGCAACTTAAAAACTATTACCTTCTGACATCACTTAATCACCATTTTGTTAAGTAATAAAAATTCCCACTAAGGATTGTGTTCTTCAAAAGTAATTCTTTTTAAGAACATATCAAACAAGCATCACACCCATTCGTACACCTTGCTCTAAGTAACTACCTATGTTTGATAAGAATGTTGTGTCAACTATAGGAACAACCATACATGGTAACAACAATATCAAACTACTTTGAATGATCATGCTCAACTAATACTGTACTGGCAGTAGATGAATTTTAACTTGCTACCTTAATATGTGTCACCTTATACCTACTTCATGAGTAATGGCCAAATATGCTAAACCCTAGAACACTAAACCTTATGTGTAGTATTTCTAATCAATAAGAAACATGTTCTTCAAATGTTATTCTTTTAAGAAACATTGAAAGTAAGTAACAAACCATTCCATTAAGCTTGAACATATATGACTCTATTTGTGTCTTAAGATTGTTGTCAACCCTAATACTAACTGGGTATTCTTATCAAATAAGAAATACTTCAGCTTTGCTTGTCCATAACCAACTACTTGATTGCTAATAACAAGATACAACATAAAAGTATTACTTTCAAGTCTTCACCTATTGCTATACCTATCCTCTGCAATTACTCTTGTTTGAAGCTTTACTCTATTGCTTTTGAAGAATTGTCAGATAACCTAAAACCCTTAACAACCTTGTGTGCGTCTTTGAACTTAAAAGTGCAACACATCACAAGAATTCACCACAACTTAACATTAGCAAATCATCGGGGTTAGGTTACGCTTAGAACGATGCATAGCATATATGATACATATCATGCTGCAATTCTTTTAACATCATCTTTACCAGATGATGGAGCTATTTCAGAATTTGGATTTCCCACGTATCGAAGACCTTGACTTGCATAATCTTGCAGTCAAAAAGGCAAGTTTATCTTGCTCATATCTCTTGATTGCACTGGTTTTGAAACTACTTGCAAAGTGTTGACTTCAAACTCTAACATTTCTAAAAAGGATGGAAAATCTATTTTCATAAGTAATATGACTAGTGGTTATCGACCAGTGGTGATAACCTAGGAAGGCTGGCAGGTGGAACCACGGTAAGATTGTGGTGGTGGAGGTTCCACTTGCACGGGAAAGTAATTCTAGGATTAACTACCAATGCCACAGTTATTCTTGTGCCGTAAAAACCGTGTCGTCCAAGAGACTCGGAATGGGACGGGAAAGTCAGCTGTATTTTCTCTCGTTCGCATGTCAACGGATAGCCAGCTGCCGGTCGCAGTAGGTCTTGCGGGACTACTTGCATATGGGTGGGACACCTAAGTTCTCACGGCCCTCGTGTCTATGATGGTCCGCAAGGGACGCCTAGGTACTTCATCGTTGGGGGTGAATATCAGGGGCACAACCTGCTTGCGTGAATTGGGTGGGCATGCATTGTGCGGAGAAGGCAGTGATTGGCTTGGATCAATGACTGGGCCCCACACCAAGGAAGTGTGGACGAGCAAGCTACTCGGTTGTGCAACAAGGCTTTGATTTCTTTTGGAAGGACACACCTCTGCAAAGTGTAAAAAGATGTGACATGTTACTGATACATCTCAAACGTATCTATAATTTTTGATGCTCCATGCTTTGTTTTACACCATTTGCCTATTGTTTCGTTACACTTAGTGGCATTTTTATACGCTTTCCGGAACTAACCTATTAACGAAGTGCCACAGTGCCAGTTTCCTGTTTTCTGCTGTTTTTGTGTTTCAGAAGTGATACACAGGAAATATTCTCGGAATTGGACGAAACAAGTTCCAGAAGTCATATTTCACGGGGAAGCTTCCAGACATCCAAAGGAGAGGAGGAGACGGAGGACCAGGGGCCCACACACAGGGGTGGCGCGGCCTACCCCTGGCCCGCGCCACCTATGTGTGAGGCCACCTGGGGCCTCCTCTGACATCGCCCCTTCGCCTACATATACCCCCTGACGAGAAAAACCTAAGGCCCGATCAGTTTTCCAGAATACATCGCGATCCGCCGCCGCCGTCGACCCGAAGATCGGGAGGGTCCAGAAGCTCTTCCCGGCACCCTGCCGGAGAGGGGAATCGCCACCGGAGGTCTCCTTCATCGCCATGATTGCCTCCGGAGCGATGAGTGAGTAGTCTACCTTGGACTATGGGTCCATAGCAGTAGCTAGATGGTTGTCTCCTCCACCATGTGCTTCATGTTTAGATCTCATGAGCTGCCCTACATGATTGAGATCACCGTTATGTAATACTTTGATGTTGGTTTGTTGGGATCCGATGAATATTGGTGTTTATGATTAAGTTGCTGTACTGAATTTTATCTTATGTTATATCTATGATGTTTATGATCTTGCATGCTCTCCGTTGTTAGTAGCTATCTTGGCCGAGTAGTTGCTAGTGACTCCAAGAGGGGGTATTTATGCTCGATAGTGGGTTCATGCCTCTATTTCACCTGGGGAAGTGACAGAAACCTCTAAGGTGGTAGATGTGCTGTTGCTACTAGGGAGAAAACAACATTCATATGCTCGAGGGCATATGCTTTGTTTACATTACACACTTTGCTTAATGCAATTATCTGTTGTTCGCAACTTAATACTTCTAGGGTGTTCGGATGATATCCCCGGGGGTGGATTATTAGTCATAGATGCAGTTGGATGGCGGTCTATGTATTTTGTTGTAATGCCCAGAGTGAATCTCATAGTGATCTTCTTGACATATCACGTTATCTTTATTCTATCAATTGCCCAACTGTAATTTGTTTACCCAGCATGTTATTTATCTATGGAGAGACACCACTAGTGAACTGTGGACCCCGGTCCTATTTTAATCATATTGCAATCACCTGTTTACTATTCCTGCACTGTTTACTTTACTAGCATTTTACTACTGTTTTCCACTCGATACACTCATAACCTTTGTTTCAAGCAAACCGGTGGGATTGACAACCTCATCGCAAGTTGGGAACAAAGTATTTGTTTGTGTGTGTGCAGGTTCCACAAACACCTTCAGTCATCGCCGTCTCTCCTTCTCCAGTTCGATAAGCCTTGGTTTCTTAACTGAGGGAAAACTTGCCGCTGCACTCATCATACCTTCCTCTTGGGGTTCCCAACGGGCTGGTCATTCACCACGCACAAGGAAGTCTGCTTTCACTAGTCATCACCGCAGTCAGCAGCTGATTTTCTGGCGCCATTGCCGGGGAAGGAAGAGAAGACTTCTGCGAGGGGAGTTCTTCGCACACACATTCTTTACTTTGTTATTAGTTTTGCTTTACTTTACTTTATTTCACCTGCATTGTTTTTATATCAAAAACCCAAAAAAAATTAGAATCCTTAGTAGTTGTTTTTACTTATCCGCTTTTAGTTTTGTTACAATGAGTAATCATGAAGTAGAAGTTCGTAGTTTCAAGCAACAAGGGGGAGAAAGTTTAAAAGATGCTTGGTACCGTATTAACAATGCTCATCATAGGTGTACCAAAAAGCACTCCACCACGATCCTCCTTAGAAATTTTTATGTTGGTATATCTAGCTGGAATAGGTATGTTCTTGATACTCTTACAGGAGGTAATTTTCTGGGTACTCCCGCGGGAGAAGCATGCACTATAATTGAAAGTTTAGTGGGAGTACCACCTATTCATGTTGCCAAAACTGAGACCACCTTGGATGAGGTGGTAGAAAAGCTCAGCTCTTTAGAGAAAAGTTTGCCAAGTATCCTAGAAAATGCTAGCCGCGTTAGTGAATTAATAGAAAATATTGGTAAGAGAGTTACTATGTTAGAAGCTAGCACTACTCATGACAATCAAAACTTGAGGATTGTTAAACTAGAGGAGTCCATGGAAACTCTTAGTTTAATCTTCTCTTCTCTTAAATTTAAGAAGGAGAAAGTGTTTGTTGGAAAAGAGCAAAAATTTATGTATGTTCCCAAGGTTTCTGTGCTTAAATCTCAACATGTTCTTAAGATTGGTAAGACTCTTAGTTCCACTAAGGGTGACTTGCAGGTTGAATCATCTTTGGGAACCTTCAAAGAGCCTACTGAGGTAACTAGCACTTCATCTATTGATATTACTTGATTCGCACTTTTCTGCGCCTAGCTCAAAGGCGTTAAAGAAAAGCACTCTTGGGAGATAACCCAATGTTTACTTTCAGTACTTTTTCTTTTATTTGAGTCTCAGAAGTCATTACTACTGTAATGACCGCTCTTTATCTTGTTTATTTCGTTTTTGTGCCAAGAGAAGCCTCTAATTTGAGTGAGGTAAAGATTTGGGGTTATTGCTGTCCTGAAACTATTTTTGGTGCTGCACCGTAAAAATTCGTGAAAATTCTCTGTATATCTTTTGGACCTGCGATTTCTTGTGCTTATGCCCCAGGTTATATCCAAACTTTTCTTAGTTGAACACTTTTTGATTTGAGCAACAGAAAATCCCTCAAAAATTCGTCCATTATCAGCTGTCCAGTTTTGACAGATTTCTGCCAATATTTGTTTTTGCCACTTTATCGCTTTCTTTTGAGTTTTTTTTGATCATGGAACTCTTGTGGAAGTTGCTACAGTAGTATATACTTTATATGTGGTGGTTTTGGGTTGAAACCTGAAGCTAAAAGAGGTTGAATATAATTTATGCTTGCACTAATGTTGCTAATAGAATTGTGTTTAGTTTTGTATGAAGGAAGTTTTCAAGTGTAGGGATTGGAGAATGATGAGATGAGTTGAAGAATGGACAAAAGCTCAAGCTTGGGGATGCCCAGCACCCCAAGAAATATCCAATAAGTACAAGCGTCAAAGCTTGGGGATGCCCCCGAGGCACCCCTTCTTCATCGGCAAAAATCAGGTCACCTTTCAAAACACTATATTTTTATTGCTTCATGCATTATGTGTTTTTCTTGGAGCGTCAGTTGTTTTAGTTTTCTTAGTTTGTTTAGTTAGTTTGTTTGCTGCAATAAATGGTTGGACCCCAACAAATTTCCTTTGGAGGAGATGTACTCGTTTTCATTTGCAAGGAATGCTCTAGTTTTCACTCTTATTAATCGAGCATTCTAGTTTTTCTGCTACTGCTTTTGATTTTCGTTTTCGCCTTGATATGCGTTCAGATCTTGTCATATCTTTTCATCAAGGTGTATTTTTACCTCTGGTCTTTATTGGTTTTCATCAAAAGAGGTTGTTTTAAAAATTTCAAATGGTGTTGGAAAAGAGAAAAAGCTTTGTGCAAAATAGTGGTACAAGAAGGAGCTTGTGTAGACTGCGGCTTAGGCTTTTTCATGCCATGCTAGATGTCTTTTTGATAGTATGCTTAGTGGTTTTGCTGTAGCATGACTTGTCTCAAATAATTGAGATTGCTTAATGAGCCTTTGAAAAAATCATGCGTTGTTTTTATTATATGGAAGCATTATTTTGGTTTTCTCCTTGATGCTTTATTTGGGTTGACTTGGCGCATGCTCACACATGTTAGACTCTTCCAAAGTCGCCATTAGCCTTCATGATCATTTAGTTTTTGACTTTTGATGCCATCGTATGCTTCTTTTAATGTCGCTTTGTCGCTTTGCATGATTATGGCCATTATTGCTCTCTTAGTCGGTCGCTCCCAGTCTTTTGCTAGCCCTCACCTTGTACTGAGTATGAGCTCTACTCGTGCATCCAACTCCTAAAAACCAAGTTTGCCATTGTGTCCACTATAAATTCCTATGCATGGTATTTGTAAGCCATTCCAAAGTAAAATTTTCGTGTGCTACCTTTCAAAAACCTTCAAAATACTTCTCGTTTTGTGACACTGTTTTCAGCTCATGGGGACGTAGTGGTCGGATTTGCTATCTTCCATATTGTTTTATTCCAAAAAGAAAAAAAAAGTGAAAAATAGAAAAAAGGCACTCCTCCAAGAATGTGAATGTTGGTGGGCACCCGATGGAATCGGTTAGCCATGGTATGTGAAAGGAAAAGGTGGGGAGGAGTGCCAAGTTTTATAAAAAGAGCACCAAAGTGCCAATCTCTCTCTCAAAAACTTGCTTTATTTTTGTATGGAAGATAGTAAGAACCCCATTGCCAGTCGTTGACAAAGACAACCACCTCTCAAAATCAAGTTTTATCTCTGTTTTACAAAATGAAAAGCTCTAGCACATGCTAAATCACTGCTTCCCTCTGCGAAGGGCCTTTCTTTTACTTTTATGTTGAGTCACCACCTTCTTTCTTTATGCACCATTAAGAGAGCATAGTTGTCATTCTTAGTGTGATATGCATTGTCCCAAGGTTCATTGATTGACTCATATTGTTGGTTTCACTTGTTCTTAAATTATTTGTATCTAGTCGCCCTCTTAAACTTTGAGGTGTCCTATGCATTTATGTTTTGCTCTCTTTGAAGGACAAGCTGAAAACCACTTGTATGTTTTTCCTTATGATTTGAACACACGTTTGACTTTCATTGTTTCATTACCATGATCTTTTGTTTGTGTTCATTTGCATGTTTACAACATGGTTGCTAAGTTCTTATTGTCATGATTATATCTTTCATGCCCATGTTTAAGTTCTATTGATCCCAGCTCATCAATGCTTACATATTTGATCAAGATTGTGTAGGTGCATGTCACCTCAAAAATTATTCTTTGTTATCACTTACCTACT
Source organism: Dactylis glomerata (assembly GCA_007115705.1). Lineage (NCBI taxonomy): Eukaryota > Viridiplantae > Streptophyta > Magnoliopsida > Poales > Poaceae > Dactylis > Dactylis glomerata. The sequence goes on along the minus strand of QXEO01000685.1, from coordinate 1,361,534 downwards.
CGAGGACGAGCAGGAGTTAAGCTTGGGGATGCTTGATACGTCTCAAACGTATCTATAATTTTTGATGCTCCATGCTTTGTTTTACACCATTTGCCTATTGTTTCGTTACACTTAGTGGCATTTTTATACGCTTTCCGGAACTAACCTATTAACGAAGTGCCACAGTGCCAGTTTCCTGTTTTCTGCTGTTTTTGTGTTTCAGAAGTGATACACAGGAAATATTCTCAGAATTGGACGAAACAAGTTCCAGAAGTCATATTTCACGGGGAAGCTTCCAGACATCCGAAGGAGAGGAGGAGACGGAGGACCAGGGGCCCACACACAGGGGTGGCGCGGCCTACCCCTGGCCCGCGCCACCTATGTGTGAGGCCACCTGGGGCCTCCTCTGACATCGCCCCTTCGCCTACATATACCCCCTGACGAGAAAAACCTAAGGCCCGATCAGTTTTCCAGAATACATCGCGATCCGCCGCCGCCGTCGACCCGAAGATCGGGAGGGTCCAGAAGCTCTTCCCGGCACCCTGCCGGAGAGGGGAATCGCCATCGGAGGTCTCCTTCATCGCCATCATTGCCTCCGGAGCGATGAGTGAGTAGTCTACCTTGGACTATGGGTCCATAGCAGTAGCTAGATGGTTGTCTCCTCCACCATGTGCTTCATGTTTAGATCTCATGAGCTGCCCTACATGATTGAGATCACCGTTATGTAATACTTTGATGTTGGTTTGTTGGGATCCGATGAATATTGGTGTTTATGATTAAGTTGCTGTACTGAATTTTATCTTATGTTATCTCTATGATGTTTATGATCTTGCATGCTCTCCGTTGTTAGTAGCTATCTTGGCCGAGTAGTTGCTAGTGACTCCAAGAGGGGGTATTTATGCTCGATAGTGGGTTCATGCCTCTATTTCACCTGGGGGAGTGACAGAAACCTCTAAGGTGGTAGATGTGCTGTTGCTACTAGGGAGAAAACAACATTCATATGCTCGAGGGCATATGCTTTGTTTACATTACACACTTTGCTTAATGCAATTATCTGTTGTTCGCAACTTAATACTTCTAGGGTGTTCGGATGATATCCCCGGGGGTGGATTATTAGTCATAGATGCAGTTGGATGGCGGTCTATGTATTTTGTTGTAATGCCCAGAGTGAATCTCATAGTGATCTTCTTGACATATCACGTTATCTTTATTCTATCAATTGCCCAACTGTAATTTGTTTACCCAGCATGTTATTTATCTATGGAGAGACACCACTAGTGAACTGTGGACCCCGGTCCTATTTTAATCATATTGCAATCACCTGTTTACTATTCCCGCACTGTTTACTTTACTAGCATTTTACTACTGTTTTCCACTCGATACACTCATAACCTTTGTTTCAAGCAAACCGGTGGGATTGACAACCTCATCGCAAGTTGGGAACAAAGTATTTGTTTGTGTGTGTGCAGGTTCCACAAACACCTTCAGTCGTCGCCGTCTCTCCTTCTCCAGTTCGATAAACCTTGGTTTCTTAACTGAGGGAAAACTTGCCGCTGCACTCATCATACCTTCCTCTTGGGGTTCCCAACGGGCTGGTCATTCACCACGCACAAGGAAGTCTGCTTTCACTAGTCATCACCGCAGTCAGCAGTTACCCCTTGTTCCGGGAAGGAGCTGCGAACGCGGCAAGAAAGGTGCTCTCAAGGCACTAATACCCTGTGTTGGCTGTTGGGCATAGTTTTCTAAAGTAAAAGCAATCCTTTAAGAAACCCTTGATAAAATCTTGCATTGGCCTACGACTCTTTTGGGTCCATGGCTTTAGTTAGTGCATATCACACAACTTCTTTCTAAAGAAACTTGCTGGGTAACGCTCGTTACTCACCCCAATCTCTTAAATCCTTGCTAGACTATGAAGAATTAGATGGAAGGCAACCCAAGAAGACAACCTCAAGACATTGAAGATGAAGATGAAGCATTTTACCAACGTCATCATCATCAGCGGAGCCTACATTTGTAGGAAGATTGGAGAAAAACTAGAATAGGGTTAGGAAGGAACCAGTTTCCTAATCCTAGAACCTAAGTAATTAGAGTATTCTGTAGTTGTGTAGTAAGCCAACTGCATTAGTTGTAGTTTAGTTTAATCTTCTGTGATTCTTTCTCGTTTGTAGTCGCCAGGACTAAACCTCTACCTGTTGAGGAGGTTCTGAAGATCTTCTATATGCTAAAAATTGTAATCTTATAGACATATTGTGGACCTGCGATATTTCTGTTGTACCACTCTGATGGATGTAATACTAGTGAGACGGTGTTTCATTGGTGTTATGTCAACGACTTGCGTACTACACATGCAGTGGTATGCTGGGTCACCACAGCTAGTATCAGAGCAAACGCTTTGACCCTAGGATTAAAACCCTTTAATAGGAGACCTGTAGGTTGGGTAGTGATTATAGGAAGCCATCTTATCAAAACCAATTCTTCTTATGACTTGGGATAGATATTCAACAACAGAATAATCCTGACACACTTGAGTCAAATTTTCTTACCTGTTATTCTTAAGTGAAGTTAGACATCTTATTCCATACCTAGTTGTATGACATTATTAGAGCCTTACATAAAGGTTTGAAGAAGATCATATTTGGTATACAATATATGGTAGTCCAAAGAGAGGATACAACCGGAATGGGAACTATCCTATTGGAAGAAGTATACCAAGGGCAATTTGTTAAACTTAAGTCATCCGAAACTGTAGTAGGGTGATGTTAAGTGGTGAAGTGAGTTTGTATAAGGTAGAAGGACCTTAGGTTTTAGTCTTGTATATAGATACTCAAGAATGCCATATACAAGTAAGATGTACTGGCAGTATAAAAACTTTAATCATGTTGGATTCACTTGAGAATCTTTGCATGAAGCAGTAGAACTTTGTAGAAGACCAGCAATTTCAAGCTGAGGAGGAAGATGATCAAGAATATTGGTGAATGAAGTGTTCCAAATCATGGTAACTTGGTCAAGTGTACCAAAACCATAGTCCTAGTCGGAGAATATACTTCGAAGCACAATGGATAAGCCTATTAAATTCATGGAGTTGTGTGAACCATGTGTAGTGAAGTAGTACAATGTATAGGAATACATGAAGTTTCGAGAGATCTTGTGAGATTCGTCTTCAATAGGACGGAAGGTAAGCAAGAAATAGTAGTCTTAAAGGAATATGAATCCGTTAGAATGGTTTCTAAACCCCTTTGCTCAAATTTATTCGATTGCAAAAGGGCAATTGAGGTAAGTCTTGAGACAAAGAGTAGTATTCCACCACTACGTGCAATATAGCACGGTATAAACCTATATTATTTGGTGCTATAAGTTACACATCTAAGCCTGAATATTAGAGATGTTTTACTTACTTGCTATCTCACAGGTTTATGATGATGTATGTTGCTTGCACAAATTTGGATTTTCTTGGATGTTATTGTGTGACTAGATCTATGCATGAAGTATAGCTTTGATGTGCAAGTGCATGTTGTATCATCGAGTTCTTACTTGATGTTATAGATCCAGAGGGTTAAGGGATTCATGTGAGGAAGAGATGAATTCTAAAGGCAAGCAAGTCGGAAGATGAAGAATCACCAGATAATGGAAGCCAAAAGAAGGAAGCTATCAACTGATCTTCATGGAAGTATCATGAAGTGGTAGTAAGATGAAGTATTGGAAGATTAGCAGTAGTACTCTAGGTCGTAAAACACTCGAGGTAACTTTAGGTTATTGAGTAGAACCACTAATTAGGTCACCGCAATTGAGTTTAAGGTATTTGAGCTCGTTGTTATGCAGTCTAGGTTATGCTTAGTACATCACAGGTTGATTGAGGTGTTGTAGTACCGATGATCCATTCCGGTATTGCCTGCTGCTTTATTCAGCCTGGGAGTGGTAACCCTAGTAACTCTCGTTGATAGCGTGACTAAGACACATAACATCTCTGTATAACTTTGATCTCTAGTCCCGAAATCTTGAATTGTTGATTGGTGGTTAAGACGTTAGCAAGACATTTCTTTATCAAAGAGATGTAGTCTTTGTCTACGGACTAAGACTTGTGAGGATTTGTGTCAACAATGCTCCGTTGAGATTATTGGATTGTTTATAACCTTGTTACGTCGTGTTTTGTTCAACTTATACAATTGCTTATCGTGGATGTCCTCCGGTACAAGAGAAACTCTGCCGGATTTCTCCCGTGGCATTGTATATATCCTACCATCTGAATTATGGTAGATAACAATGGGAAAACCCAATTCTCATCAACCTTTATAACTTTTGGGTAAAAAAATACATCCAAAAGTGGAATAGAACACCCTACCTAAATGTACAATCGAAGAGTTCAGACCGGATATTCACAATTGTGTGGATACACTTCAAGAAACCCTCGGGAAGACGTAGTAGTAAGACCGTCCAAGACTTATAGTTTAATCATGGAGTTCAAATGGTTAAAGAACGATAAGTTGGAAGACCATCAGAAAAGTCTAAGGGGAAGAGTTCAGGAAAGCCAAAAGTATTGAAAGTTAGATGAAGTATGTCGGAAGTAAATTCTTTCCAAGAATTGATGTAACCTTATGGATTTCGGCAAAGGAGTGAGATGATTTTGACCATAATCACACCAAGTATGAACCGCAGCTGGTATCATGAACCACAGCTGGTATTCCAATAGAATGACCAAGAAGGTACCAAGATGGATGGAATTCAACTGACTATTGTTCGGAGTTAGACAGCAAAGGATCGAGAACACTCCGGACAAAGGATACCATCTATATCCCAATTGGTTGGTGAAGGAACTTCAAAACATTTGATTCGACCAATATCAAGTTCGTCCAACAACGTACGAGAGCGAAAACTTTGGGACGAAGTTTAGTTTAAGGGGGGAAGACTATAATATCCCAGGATTAGAGGTTATAAAATAGAGGCAACAGATGTGTTCATTGCATTTCATGCATAGAAAATCCGGGGAATTTTCGTGAATTTTTAAAAACTAAAACCTAAGGGGATTCGATGTCTCTCTCGGAGGGGGGGATGGTATAACCCCAAAGAGTGCGATGGATTTTGACATGACCTATTTTGATCCATTGAGGGTAGGAATGGGTAAATTTGAATTCAAACATACACATATAAGAATAAAATTTAAACTAAACTTTGAATTTGGTAATTAAATTTGTATTACAATATTTGAACTAAGAAGTAGATAATAAAAGAGAAAACTTGGACTTTATTGATATCACACACATAATACATGGTCTTTACAATATTCTGGTTACAAATTAATAAAATGAATTATTAAGAACTTAAATAAAAGATTACAACTGGATCATAAACAAAAGTAAATTCCTAAACTAATTAATTAAGAAAACTTCTTTCTTTTCTTCATCTCTTTCTTCTTTCTTAATTACCTGCAAAAGAAATGTGTACAAGCAGAGATATGCCAAGTGATAGTAAAAGAATTAATGGGGTACTGTAGATAAACATCAGCACCAAGCCATGTCTATCCACAGCCACATCACGGCCAAAGATCAAGACCACGGGTGAGCCACCAAGCAGGCACACAGCTCACTCATGCATGCATGGCAGTGTGCTGTCAACACCTCCAGGAAGGGGAGACTGCATAAATAGGGGGCGTGGAGGTCACTGGATCCTGTTTGAGTAAGAATCACAGCACCACACACGCACCACATCAGCACCACACCAAGATCATCATCAAATCAACTTCACACACCACAAATCAGCACCATAGCTCTCATGGTTACATAGAACCATTAGCATTAGGAGCAGGTCAAGCATCTAGAGGTGCAGGGCAAGCATCCAGGGGAAACAGGCCAGACATCCAGGGGAAGCTGGGCAAGCTCCAAGAGGGACTGGTCAAGCTAGCCCAAGAACATCGCCAACAAAACACAATAGACCACCACTAGCAGTAGGACAAGGGGCAACAGGTAGAGTTTTGCACCACACCTGCTAGCCAGACCTTGCTATTTGCTCAAGCATGTTGCATAGTAGAAAGCATCAGAGAAAAGCACACACACCCAACTGCCCTTCTACCAGGTTTTCACCTAGGAGGACAGAGGGGTGTAGAACCCTCAGGCAGGCATAGAGTTGCTATGCAAGCATCATCACAGAGTCTTAAATAAAAAGCCACAAGTAATATCTGCTCTTATACAAATTTAGCCTCAGACTTTGCATCACTGGCAAGATCAAGCAAACAAGCAGACCTCTGTTCTTATCAGGGTATTGCTTAGCAAATGCTTGTTTTGCACACCACAGCAACTAAAGTCACCACAAGAACCAGATCATGGCAGCCATCTCAACTCCATCCTAAATCCATTGTGCACACTCCAAAAGAGGCACCACAATGGATATCTAGGATAGAACAGTAGCATACTCTGATCTAGCATGTTGATTAGGTGAAATCTTCAGTATAAAGCATAATCAAATCATCACTGAATTTCTCAAATAAAAATCATCTCAGATTTTTGTGTTATTATGATCTGATCATCATGATATCTCCTTTATCACAAGTCACAGCCACACATAAACTCAAGAAAATCAAGATCAGCATGTTACTGGTCCAGATCAACAAGGATCTGTACCAGGATGTTTCTTCACACACACAGTTGTTTTTATCATCCAGTGGGATGGATTAGTGTGGAGAGCATCATCACCTGGTCCAAATAACAAAAGCTTAGGAGAGTAAACCAGCCTAGCCATCTACATCACTTAAGTAGCTAGTGGTGGCTGTACTTTGTGTAGAGCATCACAAGGACTACCTAAGAACCTACTAGCTAGCAGCACAGGAGTTGCTAGACTAGGAACCCTAGAAGCCTATCTTAGAAAACCATCAGATCTTGGGTAAATGAATTAAGCCTCAAAGAATATAGGCAGAACAAAGCCCACACACGTATGCACATAGCTATTGTGCACACTCTTCTGGAGCCACCACAATAGATATATAACAGTAGAGTAGTAGCTACTCTATAATTAGCCTCTGTTTTAGGTCAAATGTCTAGGATAATCACAGCTTAATCATCACCAAACTGCCTAGTCGGTTCATATTAAAGTTAAAACTCAGTGAAACAAGTCACAAGTGTAATATGTTCAGCTTACTAACACAATCAGGAAACATCACAGCACCATAAGTAAATCACCGTCACATCATAGCTTAACTAGGTACATCACAAACAAGAAGCTGCATCATTTGGCACAGGGCCGAGCATAGAGCCAGAAGGAGAGAGTAGAATAGCTCACAGTATTGCCGAAGGGTCGTAGGAGAGGCGACGCCGGGGTTGCGTCGACGGGACCATTCCGCCGGCGTCGAGGGTGAGCATGTCATCGCAGCAACAACCGCAGCATCGCACTACATCACCGCGGGGAGCGGCGCGTGCCTGGGGGCAGAGTCATCAGCCGGTGGCAGTGGCAGCACGACGGCACAAGGAGCCGGAGGTGCTCGACCTGCGCCCAGTCACGACCAGCAGCAACATCAGCCACTTGTACCATCAACGGGAGTCAGTCAGAGCTGCTCCGGAGAGGCGTCGGAGCCGGGGCAACATCGGGTCAGAACCCTAGCCTTGGGGTAGGCAGGGCGGTCGCTGGGGAAGGCAGAAGTCAAATCGATCAAGGTGGCGGTCTAGATTATGAGGGAGCCATTCCGCAGGGACCAACATCGGTGACCGGGATGGTCGGAATTCGCCGGTGTAGGCCGGCGGCGGCAGGGGCGACATGGGGAGCGCGAGCTCTGGAGCGTATGAGAGAAAGAGGGAGAGATGAGTGGGGGGGCCGTCGGGCTAGGGTTTGACCCGAGCCAGACCGGGCCTGGTGGGCCGATTTGGTCCGGCTGGACCTGCTGGGCCAGCCAACGAGTTTGTTCATTTTCTTTCCCTTCTAAAAATCCACTTAAACATGCAAATTTAATAATAGCCACCAAAAAGTGGAATATAATTTGACAAACATGAAAATTACTAGTCCAAAGGAAAATAATAGGTATTTTATCTATTCAATTGGATATCAATTCTTAAGTTTTATACACAATTGAGCTTAGACTCTGAAAACCATCTTCCCTAATTATTTTCAAGTATTAATGTTAAAAAAAAAGTAATAAACATTATCATGAAGTTACTCTCTAATTTGAGTTATCCAACAATTGTTTCTTTAAAGTTATATTTAATCATGTGAAATCCTTACTTTAATTCTATAATCATTTAAAGATATGATTTAAATGCTAGAAAGATCTTAAATAGCTAACTATGTCTTATTCACCATTTTAGGTATATAGCACGGAGATGAAATGACATAAAGTGAACTTAATTATTACTTACCCATTTAGGAGTATGTTTTCCAAACTTATTCTTTTCTAAATAGGTATGAGGTAACCATTAAATAATTTCTTTTAGTACTAAAATCAATAACTACTTAGTGTGCTAGTCTAGCCATACTTCCTAATTCAACCTTGTGTGGTTAGTTGGATATTCTATTTCAACATGGTATACTTCAGTCAACTAATCATCTGCAACACCTTTGTGCAACTTAAAAACTATTACCTTCTGACATCACTTAATCGCCATTTTGTTAAGTAATAAAAATTCCCACTAAGGATTGTGTTCTTCAAAAGTAATTCTTTTTAAGAACATATCAAACAAGCATCACACCCATTCGTTCACCTTGCTCTAAGTAACTACCTATGTTTGATAAGAATGTTGTGTCAACTATAGGAACAACCATACATAGTAACAACAATATCAAACTACTTTGAATGATCATGCTCAACTAATACTCTACTAGCAGTAGATGAATTTTAACTTGCTACCTTAATATGTGTCACCTTATACCTACTTCATGAGTAATGGCCAAATATGCTAAACCCTAGAACACTAAACCTTATGTGTAGTATTTCTAATCAATAAGAAACATGTTCTTCAAATGTTATTCTTTTAAGAAACATTGAAAGTAAGTAACAAACCATTCCATTAAGCTTGAACATATATAACTCTATTTGTGTCTTAAGATTGTTGTCAACCCTAATACTAACTGGGTATTCTTATCAAATAAGAAATACTTCAGCTTTGCTTGTCCATAACCAACTACTTGATTGCTAATAACAAGATACAACATAAAAGTATTACTTTCAAGTCTTCACCTATTGCTATACCTATCCTCTGCAATTACTCTTGTTTGAAGCTTTACTCTATTGCTTTTGAAGAATTGTCAGATAACCTAAAACCCTTAACAACCTTGTGTGCGTCTTTGAACTTAAAAGTGCAACACATCACAAGAATTCACCACAACTTCACATTAGCAAATCATCGGGGTTAGGTTACGCTTAGAACGATGCATAGCATATATGATACATATCATGCTGCAATTCTTTTAACATCATCTTTACCAGATGATGGAGCTATTTCAGAATTTGGATTTCCCACGTATCGAAGACCTTGACTTGCATAATCTTGCAGTCAAAAAGGCAAGTTTATCTTGCTCATATCTCTTGATTGCACTGGTTTTGAAACTACTTGCAAAGTGTTGACTTCAAACTCTAACATTTCTAAAAAGGATGGAAAATCTATTTTCATAAGTAATATGACTAGTGGTTATCGACCAGTGGTGATAACCTAGGAAGGCTGGCAGGTGGAACCACGGTAAGATTATGGTGGTGGAGGTTCCACTTGCACGGGAAAGTAAACCTAGGATTAACTACCAATGCCACAGTTATTCTTGTGCCGTAAAAACCGTGTCGTCCAAGAGACTTGGAATGGGACGGGAAAGTCAGCTGTATCTTCTCTCGTTCGCATGTCAACGGACAGCCAGCTGCCGGTCGCAGTAGGTCTTGCGGGACTACTTGCATATGGGTGGGACACCTAAGTTCTCACGACCCTGGTGTCTATGATGGTCTGCAAGGGACGCCTAGGTACTTCATCGTTGGGGGTGAATATCAGGGGCACAACCTGCTTGCGTGAATTGGGTGGGCATGCGTTGTGCGGAAAATACAGTGATTGGCTTGGATCAATGACTGGGCCCCACACCAAGGAAGTGTGGACGAGCAAGCTACTCGGTTGTGCAACAAGGCTTTGATCTCTTTTGGAAGGACACACCTCTGCAGAGTGTAAAAAGATGTGACATGTTACCCCATGTTCCGGAAAGGAGCTGCGAACGCGGCAGGAAAGGTGCTCTCAAGGCACTAATACCCTGTGTTGGCTGTTGGGCATAGTTTTCTAAAGTATAAGCAATCCTTCAAGAAACCCTTGATAAAATCTTTCATTGGCCTATGACTCTTTTGGGCCCATGGCTTTAGTTAGTGCATATCACACAACTTCTTTCTAAAGAAACTTGCTGGGTAACGCTCGTTACTCACCCTAATCTCTTAAATCCTTGCTAGACTATGAAGAATTAGATGGAAGGCAACCCAAGAAGACAACCTCAAGACATTGAAGATGAAGATGAAGCATTCTACCAACATCATGATCATCAGCGGAGCCTACATTTGTAGGAAGATTGGAGAAAAACTAGAATAGGGTTAGGAAGGAACCAGTTTCCTAATCCTAGAACCTAAGTAATTAGAGTATTCTATAGTTGTGTAGTAAGCCAACTGCATTAGTTGTAGTTTAGTTTAATCTTCTATGATTCTTTCTTGTTTGTAGTCGCCAGGACTAAACCTCTACCTGTTGAGGAGGTTCTGAAGATCTTCTGTATGCTGAAAATTGTAATCTTATAGACATATTGTGGACCTGCGATGTTTCTGTTGTACCACTCTGATGGATGTAATACTAGTGAGACGGTGTTTCATTGGTGTTATGTCAACGAATTGCATACTACACATGCTGTGATATGCTGGGCCACCATAGAAAACAACATTCATATGCTCGAGGGCATATGCTTTGTTTACATTACACACTTTGCTTAATGCAATTATCTGTTATTTGCAACTTAATACTTGTGGAGTTCTCAGATTGATTCACGACAAGTGGATTATTAGTCATAGATGCAGTTGGATGGCGGTCTATGTATTTTGTTGTAATGCCCAGAGTAAATCGCATAGTGATCTTCTTGACATATCACGTTATCTTTATTCTATCAATTGCCCAACTATAATTTGTTTACCCAGCATGTGTTATTTATCTTATGGAGAGACACCACTAGTGAACTGTGGACCCCGGTCCTATTTCCATCATATTGCTATCACCTGTTTACTTTACTCGCACTATTTACTTTACTCGCATACTTCTACTGTTTTCCACTTGATACGCTCATAACCTTTGTTTCAAGCAAACCGGTGAGATTGACAACCTCATCGCAAGTTGGAAACAAAGTACTTGGTTGTGTGTGTGCAGGTTCCACATTGCAGCTAGCAAAGCAAAGCTTGGACGAGGCGCCATATATAAATTGTCCGAAGCTGTCGCTAAGCCAGTCCGCATCATCTTCAGTCGTATTGTCTGCTCTTCTCCTGATCGACATACCTTGGTTTCTTAACTGAGGGAAAACTTGCTGCTATCTTCATCAAACCTTCTCTTGGGGTTTCCCAACTGGCCGGTTATTTACTTCATCAACCCGGTAGCATCAAGCTTCTTTTCTGGTGCCATTGCCGGGGAAGAGTGGAAGACCTTGATACGTCTCAAACGTATCTATAATTTTTGATACTCCATGCTTGTTTTTACACCATTTGCCTTGTGTTTCGTTACACTTCGTGGCATTTTTATGCGATTTTCGGAACTAACCTATTGACAAGATGCCACAGTGCCAGTTCCCTATTTTCTGCTATTTTTGTGTTTCAGAAAAGCTACACAGGAAATATTCTCGGAATTGGACGAAACAAGTTCCTGAAGTCTTATTTTTCCTGGAAGCTTCCAGAGATCCGAAGAGGCGAAGGAGAAGGTCCACAGGCCAGCCTCACACTAGGCCGGCGCGGCCCAGGCCCTGGCCGCGCCGCCTAGGTGTGAGGAGGCCTGGGGCCACTTCTGACGACGCCCCTTCGCCTATATAAAGCCTCGGGACGGAAAACCCTAAAGGACTCGGCGAAATTTCCAGAACAGTTCCGCAGCGCAGCCGCCATCGAAGCCAAATTTTGGGGGACAGAAGTCTCTGTTCCGGCACCCTGCCAGGACGGGGAAGTGCCCCCGGAGCCATCTCCATCGGTCTCCATCGCCATCTCCACCGTCTCCATCGACCTCACCGCCATCTCCATCAACCTTGCTGTCTCCTATGATGAGGAGGGAGTAGTTCATCCCCGGGGCTGAGGGCTCTATCGGTAGCTATGTGGTTCACCTCTCTCTCCCATGATGTGATCTTTATGTGATCGTGAGCTTTGTATCATGTTGAATAAGTAGATGTTACTCTTCTTCATTATGTGTACTCTAGTGTGTTATTAAAGTAATCTATTCCTCCTGCCATGGTGTAATGGTGACAGTGCGTGCATCATGGTGGTACTTGGTCTAGGCTATGATTGTGATCTCTTATGGATTATGAGAATAATTATCACTATGATAGTATTGAAGTGATCTATTCCTCCTTTCATGGTGTAATGTTGATAGTGTGTGCACCGTGTTAGTACTTGGTCTAAGTTGCAATAATATTTATCTTGAGTTGTGATTTGATTTGGATATCTCTATGAGTGGTGTTTATCAAGTACTTGATGAACTTTGAGGAGTGCTTCGTAGCCCTACGCAATGATTAGTGTTATTCAATAGGAGAGTAATTCATAGTACCATAGTGAAGAGAAGTTATTTATTTGTTCAATTATATTATATTTGTTGGGAGTGTGTCCACTAGTGAAAGTATGATCCCTAGGCCTTGTTTCCAAGCTTTGCACACCGTTTACTTGCTATTTTATTACTTGTTTGCTTGCTGCCATTTTTATTCCCGATTGCATTTACTACTTATAATCATCTATACCACTTGTATTTCACTATCTCTTCGCCGAACTAGTGCACCTATACATCTGAAAAGTGTATTGGGTGTGTTGGGGACACAAGAGACTTTCTGTATCGTAATTGCAGGGTTGCTTGAGAGGGATCGCTTTGACCTCTTCCTCCCTGAGTTTGATAAACTTTGGGTGATTCACTTAAGGGAAACTTGCTGCTGTTCTACAAACCTCTGCACTTGGAGGCCCAACACTGTCTACAAGAATAGATGCGTGCGTAGACATCAAGCTCTTTTTTGGCGCTGTTGCCGGGGAGGTATGGTAAAAGGTACTCGCATCCTCCTATGTGAGTGCTCAGAGTTATTTCCTTTAGATTCTGCAATTATATCTTTTTGTTTCTTGTTTTTATTTTCACTAGTTAGGCTTAATGGAAAACAAAGAGTTCTTTAGTCTTTTTCCTGAGTTTAGATATGAAGTGTTTGAAGAGAAAATTGAAAAACCTTTGGAGCTTAATTTGCATGCTAATAGTGTTGTTAGTATGAATGTTTTGAACACTGTTATTACTAATGTTAGAAAAAAGTCTAAGCTTTGGGAAGCTGGTTTTGTTAAGCATGATATTTTTAGTTCCCCAGCTTTAGTGGAGAAAGTTTGCTCTGATGATATTTTATCTCCCATATATGATGTTCCTTCTTATGATGATATGTTTGAAGAATATGCTTTGCGAAATAGTTGTTCTCTAGCTTGTGATGATACTAAACCTCTAGTTTATGATGGTTATGATGATGGGTATAATATTTTCAGTTCACCTACTTTTGAGGAGAAAATTAGTTATGATTACAATATGCCTCCTGTTTATGATGATTATGGTGATGAGAATAATTATTGTGTTGAATCTGCTCCTACTACTATTGTTCCTGTGGTGAGTATTAATTCTTTTATGCATGTGGCTCATGATAGGGATGCTTTATGTGATAGTTATATTGTTAGTTCTATTCATGATGCTACTGAAAGTTATTATGAGAGAGGGAAACATGTTTTGATGGATCTCAACAATATTAAGTTTCCCCTCTTTATGTTGCAAATCTTGAAGTGGCACTTGTTTTATCTATCCATGCTTGCTACTATGTGCCTCGTTGATTTATTTTCTTAGAAGATTCCTATGCATAGGAAGTGGTTTAGATTTAAATGTCTTTCATATCTACTTTTTGATGCTCTCTATTGCTTTAAGTTCCTATATGGCGCCTTTGCCTCAAGCTCTTATATGGCGCCCACATGAGCATCTTTGCAAATTACTGCGCCTAGCTCAAAGGCGTTAAAGAAAAGCACTCTTGGGAGATAACCCATTGTTTTATTTTCAGAACTTTTTCTTTTATTTGAGTCTTGGAAGTTATTACTACTGTAATAACCACTCCTTATCCTTTTTATTTCGTTGTTGTGCCAAGAGAAGCCTCTAATTTGAGTGAGGTAAGATTTGGGGATGTTGCTGTCCTGAAACAGTTTTCGGTGCTGCACCGTAAACATTCGTGAAAACTCTCTGTATATCTTTTGGACCTGTGATTTCTTGTGCATATGCCCCAGGTTATATCCAAACTTTTATTAGTTGAACACTTTTTGATTTGAGCAACAGAAAACCCTCTAAAAATTCGACCTTTGTCAGCTGTTCTGTTTTGACAGATTTCTGCCAATATTTGTGTTTGCCGCTTTATCATTTTCTTTTTGAGTTCTTTTGATCACAGAACTTTTGGGGAAGTTGATACAGTAGTATATGCTATATATGTGGTGGTTTTGGGTTGAAACCTGGAGCAAAAGAGGTTGATTATATGTTATGCTACACTAATGTTGCTAATAGAATTGTGTTTAGTTTTGTATGAAGGAAGTTTTCAAGTGTAGGGATTGGAGAATGATGAGATGAGTTGAAGAATGGACAAAAGCTCAAGCTTGGGGATGCCCATGCATCACCCCAAGAAATATCCAAGAAGTACAAGCATCAAAGCTTGGGGATGCCCCAGAGGCACCCCTTCTTCATCGGCAAAAATCAGGTCACCTTTCAAGACACTATATTTTTATTGCTTCATGCACTATGCATTTTTCTTGGAGCTTCAGTTATTTTTGTTTTAAGTTTTCTTTTGTTTTGTTTGCTGCAATAAATGGTTAGATCACATCATGTTTCTTTTGGAGGAGATGAATTTGCTTTTCATTTTCCAAGAACGCTCTAGTTTTCACTCTTATCAAAAACCGAGTGTTCTTCTTTTTCTGCTACTGCTTTTGGTTTTTGTTTTCGCCTTGATTTGCATTCAGATCTTTTTATATTTATTTATCAAGGTGTATTTTTGCCTCTGGACCATGTTGGTTTTCCTCAAAAGAGTTGAAAAGAGAAAAAGCTTTATGCAAACAAAGTGGTACAAGAAGGAGCTTGTGTAGACTGCGGCTTAGGCTTTTTCATGTCATGCTTGATGTCTTTTTGATAGTATGCTTAGTGGCTTTGCTGTAGCATGACTTGTCTCAAATAACTGAGATTGCTTAATGAGCCTTTGAAAAAATCATGCGTTGTTTTTATCGTTTGGAAGCATTATTTTGGTTTTCTCCTTGATGCTTTATTTGGGTTGACTTGGCGCATGCTCACACATGTTAGACTCATACAAAGTCGCCAATAGCCTCTATGATCATTTAGTTTTTGACTTTTGATGCCATCTTATGCTTCTTTTAATGTTGCTTTATCGCTATGCATGATTATGGCCATTATTGCTCTCTTAGTTGGTCGCTCCCAGTCTTTTGCTAGCCCTCATTTTGTACTGAGTATGAGCTCTACTCATGCATCCAACTCCCAAAAACCAAGTTTGCCATTGTGTCCACTATAAATTCCTATGCATGGTATTTGCAAGCCATTCCAAGTAAATTTTCATGTGTTACCTTTCAAAAAACCTTCAAAATACTTCTCATTTTGTGACACTATTTTCAGCTCATGGGGACGTAGTGGTCAGATTTGCTATCTTCCATATTGTCTTATTCCAAAAAGAAAAAAAAGAGAAAAAAATAAAGAAAAAAGGCACTCCTCCATGGTATGTGAATGTTGGTGGGCACCCGATGGAATCGGTTAGCCATGGTTTGAGAAAGGAAAAAAGGTGGGGAGGAGTGCCAAGCTTTATAAAAGAGCACAAAAGTGCCAATCTCTCTCAAAAACTTGCTTCATTTTTGTATGGAAGATAGTAAGAACCCCATTGCTAGTCATTGATATGAAACAACCACCTCTCAAAACCCAATTTTTATCTCTCTGTTTTACAAATGAAAAGCTCTAGCACATGTTTAATCACTGCTTCCCTCCGCGAAGGGCCTTTCTTTTTACTTTTATGTTGAGTCACCACCTTCTACCTTTATGCACCGTCTAAGAGAGCATAGTTGTCATTCTGAGTATAATGTGCATTGTCCCAAAGTTTATCATTCATTGATTCATGACTATGGTTTCACTTGTTCCTAAATTATTTGTATCTAGTCGCCCTCTTAAACTGGAAGGTGTCCTATGCATTTATGTTTTGCTCTCCATGAAGGACAAGCTGAAAACCATTTGTATGTTTTTCCTTATGATTTGAACACATGTTTGACTTTCATTGTTTCATTTTCATGATCTTTTGTTTGTGTTCATTTACATGTTTATAACATGGTTGCTAAGTTTTTATTGTCAAGATTATATCTTTCATGCCCATATTTTAAGTTCTTTGATCCCAGCTCACAATGCTTATATATATGATCAAGATTGTGTAGGTGCATGTCACCTCAAAAATTATTTCTTTTGTTATCACTTACCTACTCAAGGATGAGCAGGAGTTAAGCTTGGGGATGCTGATACGTCTCAAACGTATCTATAATTTTTGATACTCCATGCTTGTTTTTACACCATTTGCCTTGTGTTTCGTTACACTTCGTGGCGTTTTTATGCGATTTCCAGAACTAACCTATTGACAAGATGCCACAGTGCCAGTTCTCTGTTTTCTGCTATTTTTGTGTTTCAGAAAAGCTACACAGGAAATATTCTCGGAATTGGATAAAAAAGTTCCTGATGTCTTATTTTTCCCGGAAGCTTCCAGAGATCCGAAGAGGCGAAGGAGAGGGGCCACAGGCCGGCCTCACACTAGGCCGGTGCGGCCCAGGCCCTGGCCGTGCCGCCTAGGTGTGAGGAGGCCTGGGGCCACTCCTGACGATGCCCCTTCGCCTATATAAAGCCTCGGGACGGAAAACCCTAAAGGAGTCGGTGAAATTTTCAGAACAGTTCCGTAGCGCTGCCGTCGTCGAAGCCAAATTTCGGGGGATAGAAGTCTCTATTCCGGCACCCAACCGGGATGGGGAAGTGCCCCCAGAGCCATCTCCATCGGTCTCCATCGCCATCTCCGCCGTCTCCATCGACCTCACCGCCATCTCCATCAACCTTGCTGTCTCCTATGATGAGGAGAGAGTAGTTCATCCCCGGGGCTGAGGGCTCTACCGGTAGCTATGTGGTTCACCTCTCTCTCCCATGATGTAATCTTTATGTGATCGTGAGCTTTGTATCATGTTGAATAAGTAGATGTTACTCTTCTTCATTATGTGTAATCTAGTGTGTTATTAAAGTAATCTATTCCTCCTGCCATGGTGTAACGGTGATAGTGCGTGCATCATGGTGGTACTTGGTCTAGGCTACGATTGTGATCTATTATCGATTATGAGAATAATTATCACTATGATAGTATTGAAGTGATCTATTCCTCCTTTCATGGTGTAATGTTGACAGTGTGTGCACCGTGTTAGTACTTGGTCTAAGTTGCAATAATATTTATCTTGAGTTGTGATTTGATTTGGATATCTCTATGAGTGGTGTTTATCAAGTACTTGATGAACTTTGAGGAGTGCTTCGTAGCCCTACGCAATTATTAGTGTTATTCAATAGGAGAGTAATTCAGAGTACCATAGTGAAGAGAAGTTATTTATTTGTTCAATTATGTTATATTTGTTGGGAGTGTGTCCACTAGTGAAAGTATGATCCCTAGGCCTTGTTTCCAAGCTTTGCACACCGTTTACTTGCAGTTTTGTTACTTGTTTGCTTGCTGCCATTTTTATTCCAGATTGCATTTACTACTTATAATTATCTATACCACTTGTATTTCACTATCTCTTCACCGAACTAGTGCACCTATACATCTGACAAGTATATTGGGTGTGTTCGGGACACAAGAGACTTTCTGTATTGTAATTGCAGGGTTGCTTGAGAGGGATAGCTTTGACCTCTTCCTCCCTGAGTTCGATAAACCTTGGGTGATTCACTTAAGGGAAACTTGCTGCTGTTCTACAAACCTCTGCACTTGGAGGCCCAACACTGTCTACAAGAACAGATGCGTGCGTAGACATCAGACCTCTGCAAGGGGAGTTTTTCGCACACACATCCTTTACTTTGTTATTGTTTTGCTTTACTTTGTTTATTTTACCTGCAACGTTTTATATCAAAAATCCAAAAAAATTAGAATCCTTCATAGTTGCTTTTATTTTCTTGCTCTTAGTCTTTGCTAAATGAGTAATCCTGAAGTAGAAGTTCATAGTTTTAAGCAACAAGGGGGAGAAAGTTTAAAAGATGCGTGGTATCATATTAACAATGCTCATCATAGGTGTACCAAAAAGCACTCTACCACGATCCTCCTTAGAAATTTTTATGTTGGTGTATCTAGTTGGAATAGGTATGTTCTCGATACTCTTACAGGAGGTAATTTTCTGGGTACTCCCGCTGGAGAAGCATGCACTATAATTGAAAGTTTAGTGGGAATACCACCTATTCATGTTGCTAAAACTGAGACCGCCTTGGAGGAGGTGGTAGAAAGGCTCAGCTCTTTAGAGAAAAGTTTGCCAAGTATCCTAGAAAATGCTAGCAGAATTAGTGAATTAATAGAAAATATTGGTAAGAGAATCACCGTTTTAGAGGCTAGCACTACTCTTGATAATCAAAATTTAAGGATTGGTAAACTAGAGTAGTCTATGGAAACTCTTAGTTTAATCTTCTCTTCTCTTAAATTTAAGAAAGAGAAAGTGTTTGTTGGAAAAGAGCAAAAATTTATGTATGTTCCCAAGGTTTCTGCGCCTAAACCTCAACATGTTCTTAAAATTGGTAAGACTTTTAGTTCCACTAAAAGTGACTTGCAGGTTGAATCATTTGCGGGAACTTTCAAAGATCCTACTGAGGTAACTGATGCTTCATCACTTGATATTACTTGATTCGCAATTTTCTGCGCCTAGCTCAAAGGCGTTAAAGAAAAGCACTCTTGGGAGATAACCCAATGTTTTATTTCAGTACTTTTTCTTTTATTTGAGTCTTGGAAGTCATTACTACTATAATGACCGCTCCTTATCCTCTTTATTTTATTGTTGTGCCTAGAGAAGCCTCTAATTCGACCGAGGTAAAGATTTGGGGATGTTGCTGTCCTGAAACTGTTTTTGGTGCTGCACCGTAAAAATTCGTATAAATTCTTTGTATATCTTTTGGACCTGCTATTTCTTGTGCATATGCCCCAGGTTATATCCAAACTTTCGTTAGTTGAACACTTTTTGATTTGAGCAACAGAAAAGCCCTCAAATATTCGACCTTTGTCAGCTGTTCTGTTTTGACAGATTTCTGCCACTATTCGTTTTTGCCGCTTTATCGCTTTCTTTTTTAGTTCTTTTGATCATGGAACTCTTGGGGAAGTTGCTAAAGTAGTATATACTTTATATGTGGTGGTTTTAGGTTGAGACATGAAGCAAAAAGAGGTTGATTATATGTTATGCTACACTAATGTTGCTAATAGATTTGTGTTTAGTTTTGTATGAAGGAAGTTTTCAAGTGTAGGGATTGGAGAATGATGAGATGAGTTGAAGAATGGACAAAAGCTCAAGCTTGGGGATGCCCATGCATCACCCCAAGAAATATCCAAGAAGTACAAGCGTCAAAGCTTGGGGATGCCCCCGAGGCACCCCTTCTTCATCGGCAAAAATTAGGTCACCTTTCAAAACACTATATTTTTATTGCTTCATGCACTATGTGTTTTTCTTGGAGCGTCAGTTGTTTTAGTTTTCTTAGTTGGTTTAGTTTGTTTGTTTGCTGTAATAAATGGTTGGACCCCAACAAATTTCCTTTGGAGGAGATGTACTCGTTTTCATTTGCAAAGAATGCTCTAGTTTTCACTCTTATTAAAAATCGAGCGTTCTTCTTTTTCTGCTACTGCTTTTGGTTTTCATTTTTGCCTTGATTTGCGTTCAGACCTTGTCATATCTTTTCATCAAGGTGTATTTTTGCCTCTGATCTTTATTGGTTTTCATCAAAAGAGGTGTTTATAAAAATTGGTGTTGTAAAAGAGAAAAAGCTTTGTGCAAAATAGTGGTACAAGAAGGAGCTTGTGTAGACTGCGGCTTAGGCTTTTTCATGTCATGCTTGATGTTTTTTGATAGTATGCTTAGTGGTTTTGCTGTAGCATGACTTGTCTCAAATAACTGAGATTGCTTAATGAGCCTTTGAAAAAATCATGCGTTGTTTTTATTGTATGGAAGCATTATTTTGGTTTTCTCCTTGATGCTTTATTTGGGTTGACTTGGCACATGCTCACACATGTTAGACTCTTACAAAGTCGCCGATAGCCTCTATGATCATTTATTTTTTGACTTTTGATGCCATCTTATGCTTCTTTTAATGTCGCTTTGTCGCTTTGCATGATTATGGCCATTATTGCTCTCTTAGTTGGTCGCTCCCAGTCTTTTGCTAGCCCTCACCTTGTACTGAGTATGAGCTCTACTCGTGCATCCAACTCCTAAAAACCAAGTTTGCCAAAGTGTCCACCATACATACCTACTAGCAATTTGCTATTCCAAGTAAATTTGACTTGCTTTTATCTTCTCTTCAAATTAAACTCTTACCAGTGTTATGCGAAAATTGGTCAGTAAAGCTCTCACGAACCGGAAGGCACACTTTACTTTTTCCTGTTCTTAAAAATTTGACATTGTGGTCTCTTATGTTGAGTTGTTATTCTTGCAAGTTGTAAGTTGGATACTAGCCCAACCATGCTGTCATGGGGCAAGCTTTCAACATTGCACTTCTTATTTGAGTTGATATCATGATCTTTTGTTTATGGATGCCCGCGGTGTGAAATGAATTGGGAATCTTGTGGGGATCATGTAGTTTGTATATATGTTAGGGAAACGCCTGGGCCACCAATCTAAGCCATGCATAATTCATGGTGGAAATTTGCAGCATGCCCATGGTGGACATTCGACGACGCATCTCAAAATAAAAAGCTATACAAATGGTAAATAAAAGAGATGTCGAGGTGTTCATTGTCTGCTTGTCCTGTCATTTTGATGTCGGCTTGTTCCATGTCATTGGGCACGGAGGTACCCCGTTGGCGGTTCTTGATGATACATATATACTTACAATGACAAGAGCCTTGCTTGGGACTCTAAGTTGAGTAGCATAAGGTTTGGGTACTCGTATTCACGGGACACGAGATTTTCAACTTATGATTTGTCAAAGCATATGCATCATAATTGTTCTCGCATTAACTCTAACCATTCAAGATGCTTATGATGGGGGCAATGAGAGCTCAAAGCCGGTAAGTAACATAATTTTTGAAGGTCTATAAAACTTGCAATCACTGCTTCCCTCTGCGAAGGGCCTTTCTTTTACTTTTATGTTGAGTCACCACCTTCTATCTTTATGCACCATAAGAGAGCATAGTTGTCATTCTTAGTATAATATGCATTGTCCTAAAGTTTTCATTGATTGATTCATATTGTTGATTTCACTTGTTCTCAAATTATTTGTATCTAGTCGCCCTCTTAAACTTGAAGGTGTCCTATGCATTTATGTTTTGCTCTCCATGAAGGACAAGCTGAAAACCATTTGTATGTTTTTCCTTATGATTTGAACATACGTTTGAGTTTCATTGTTTCATTTTCATGATCTTTTGTTTGTGTTCATTTACATGTCTATAACATGGTTGCTAAGTTCTTATTGTCAAGATTATATCTTTCATGCCCATGTTTTAAGTTCTTATGATCCCAGCGCACAATGCTTACATACATGATCAATATTGTGTAGGTTCATGTCACCTCAAAAATTATTCTTTTGTTATCACTTACCTACTCGAGGACGAGCAGGAGTTAAGCTTGGGGATGCTTGATACGTCTCCAACGTATCTATAATTTTTGATGCTCCATGCTTGTTTTTACACCATTTGCCTACTGTTTCATTACACTTCATGGCACTTTTGTGCATTTTCTGGAACTAACCTATTAACAAGTCGCCACAGTGCCAGTTCCCTGTTTTCTGCTGTTTTTGTGTTTCAGAAGTGATACACAGAAAATATTATCAGAATTGGACGAAACAAGTTCCTGAAGTCTTATTTTTCCCGAAAGCTTCCGGAGATCCGAAGATGAGATGGAGTGGGGCCACGAGGTGGCCACACACCAGGGCGGCGCGGCCCAGGCCCTGGCCATGCCCCCTACATGTGAGACCGCCTCAGTCCACTCCTGACGATGCCCCTTCGCCTATAATGACCCCCCGACGGAAAAACCTAAGTACCCGATCAATTTTCCAGAACACATCGCGATCCACCGCCGCCGTCGACCCGACCGCCGTTGACCCGAAGATCGGGAGGGTCCAGAAGCTCTTCTCGGCACCCTGCCGGAGAGGGGAATCACCACCGGAGGTCTTCTTCATCGCCATGCTTGCCTCTGGAGCGATGAGTGAGTAGTCTACCTTGGACTATGGGTCCATAGCAGTAGCTAGATGGTTTTCTTCTCCACCATGTGCTTCATGTTTAGATCTCATGAGCTGCCCTACATGATTGAGATCACCG
Source organism: Dactylis glomerata (assembly GCA_007115705.1). Classification (NCBI taxonomy): domain Eukaryota; kingdom Viridiplantae; phylum Streptophyta; class Magnoliopsida; order Poales; family Poaceae; genus Dactylis; species Dactylis glomerata. Next base: position 1,338,848 of record QXEO01000685.1, on the reverse strand, counting down.
TTATGTAATTCTACATGTTTGGTTTGTTGGGATCCGATGAATATTGGTGTTTATGATTGAGTTGCTGTACTGAATATTATCTTTTGTTATCTCTATGTTTTTTATGATCTTGCATGCTCTCCGTTGTTAGTAGCTATCTTGGCCGAGTAGTTGCTAGTGACTCCAAGAGGGGGTATTTATGCTCGATAGTGGGTTCATGCCTCTATTTAATCTGGGGGAGTGACAGAAACCTCTAAGGTTGTAGATGTGCTGTTGCTACTAGGGAGAAAACAACATTCATATGCTCGAGGGCATATGCTTTGTTTACATTACACACTTCGCTTAATGCAATTATCTGTTGTCCGCAACTTAATACTTGTGGAGTCTTGGATTGATTCGCCACAAGTGGATTATTAGTCATAGATGCAGTTGGATGGCGGTCTATGTATTTTGTTGTAATGCCCAGAGTAAATCGTATAGTGATTTTCTTGACATATCACGTTATCTTTATTCTATCAATTGCCCAACTGTAATTTGTTTACCCAGCATGTGTTATTTATCTTATGGAGAGACACCACTAGTGAACTATGGACCCCGGTCCTATTTGCATCATATTGCTATCACCTGTTTACTTTACTCGCACTGTTTACTTTACTCGCATACTTCTACTATTTTCCACTCGATATGCTCATAACCTTTGTTTCAAGCAAACCGGTGAGATTGACAACCTCATCGCAAGTTGGGAACAAAATACTTGGTTGTGTGTGTGCAGGTTCTACGTTGCAGCTAGCAAAGCAAAGCTTGGACGAGGCGCCATATATAAATTGTCCGAAGCTGTCGCTAAGCCAGTCCGCATCACCTTCAGTCGTATTGTCTGCTCTTCTCCTGATCGACATACCTTGGTTTCTTAACTGAGGGAAAACTTGCTGCTATCTTCATCAAACCTTCTCTTGGGGTTTCCCAACTGGCCGGTTATTTACTTCATCAACCCGGTAGCATCAATGTCTCTGGAGAAGGCCATGTCCGGGACCTATATGTATTGCATGTACCAATCTTGGGTCACACCTATACACATATATTAGGGAGACATGCATGCATGTTTCCTACGGTGGACGATGCTCCGGTGGTCTTTATCCGGTGAAACCCTAGACAGAGGGGTCCGGAGATCTACCCCTATAGCTTTCTCCGTATGAGGCCTCGCCGATGGATCTTCTGCTTTATTTTGGTTTGTTTAGGACATATATACATGGAAAGCAAAGGTTGGGCCCATGCATGCAAGTTTCCTAGGGTTTATGATACTCCGGTGGTCTTTATCCGGCATAGCCCTAGACCGGGAAACCCTAGCTCCACGATAAAATTGTTTCAACACTACCGCACTTCGGTGTCGGAAAAGCATGTAATCTTTAACAACTTCTCCAAAATATGTGAGACAAAAAATTCACTCACATGCATACGATAACACTTACACAATTTGTCGACCTCTTGCTGTGAGAGATAAGATTTGCAACGTTATTTCATGCAGACGCGTGGAGACTACTATTCGGAGGATACAAAATTTTCCAATTAGTAAACAATATAACCATGTCTAAATTATAATTACTAATAAACAAATAAGCACGAACAATAAGGAAGAAAGTAATCCAGAAAATAGCTATACGCCGACGGCCTCCTGGACGCCGATGGCAGCCCTCGGCGTAGACCCTCCATACGCCGATGGCCCATTAGACACCGAGGGTGGCCGTCGGCGTAGAGATGACGCCGTTACATCCCCGGTCTGCCCTAGCCAACGGGGCCACGTGGCAGCCTTATATGCCGACGGCCTGTAGACGCCGAGGGTGGCCGTCGGCGTACAGGCTCCTACGCCGATGGCAACGCTACGCCGACGGGCTCCTTCGCGGGCTATCCTGGAGGCGTCCTACGCCGACGGCAACGACATTTGGCCGTCGGCGTAGGGCTCAGCCGTCGGCATCTTTGCTCATTCCTGTAGTGTAACTCTACTGGAGGAAGGAGAGGCTTTATATGTATGGAGTACGGACTATATTATCAAGCAACGCGTCTAGATCATGTGATAGCCATGTATGCAATCATCACAACCAATAGGCCAAGCATTCGCTAAACATGAATGAGGAACGGACAACATGCATGTTTGACACAATATTAATTCCCGAGGGCGCATGTGTGACACAAATCACGGTCTATATTAAAAGGGAGTCTCTAACGCTCAGTTAGCTGAGAACTAACTTAAGTCTTAGCTAACTGACGTCATTGTATTTGCGTTGTGTTGGGTTTTGTTGTTTCCTGTCGAATTGGTTATTGGGCTTATTTCTTAGATCTCAGTCAGCTGAGAATTTAGAGCCCACTTGGTTAGCTGTACCTGCAAAAGCAAAACTGGCAATTATCATTGTTGGGCTTATTTCTTAGATCTCAGTCAGCTGAGAATTTAGAGCCCACTTGGTTAGCTGTACCTGCAAAAGCAAAACTGGCAATTATCATTGTTGGGCTTAGATTCGTTGAGAATAAAACTTGCAACACACGAAAAATGAAGAAGGTTTTCTTTGTAAAAAGAGCCTAGAAAACTGGTCAAAAAGAACCCTGAAATAGAAAAAACGTTCAAATAACGTCCCTCTTTTGCAGTAAATAGCAAATATACCAAAAAAGAACACCCCGATACCACCAACCACTCCCGGATCTTCGGGGTGTTCGTCTACCTCCAGACAGCCAGGGAAAAAGCAGAAAAAAGAGAGGGGAATCGCAAGCTTCTAGATGCAGATCTGGAGAAGCACAAACAAGAGGAAACCGAGATGAAGGATTCAAGGCAGGACATTAACCGTGGTAAACCCTCTTCCCTTCAAAATGTCCACCTTCTTCCCTTCTGCTTCCTAGTGCGATCATGTTCTTGAAATTGATTTTAATAACAAAAAAATCTGTTGCAGAAAAAGAAAAGTAAGCAAACTAATGATTCTAACATCATTAAACAAAATTGAGTTATATTTGTTTGACTAAGTTCATTTTATGCAGATCAAGAAGATTCGATTATAGGCACACAGGTAAAATTCCCAAAAAAAAATACAAAGGGAGAATCTGCTAAAAGGAAAACTACTGTTGTAACTATAATCCCAGTTCTTATACTATGAGTTCCTCAGATACCCAACAGCAAGAATGTTGCTGCAATAACAAGTCAAGCGAATTCTTCCCTCCATGAAGAAGGAAGCATCAGTTCCATTAATCAGGTATCCCCCACCCTTTCTAATCACCCAGAATCAACATACTCTATGTCATCATTAGAACAATCATACCCAAAAAAAAATGACATGCTTCATTTCTAAAACAAGGAACAGTACTAGAAATATATATAACAGCATTACTTATTGTATGACATCAATACTAGAATCACAAAGTGTATTCATATGTGTATTTGCAGATTGCGAACTATACAACAGCAGGAAATAAACAGAGACAGTTGATTTCAAACCTCCTTGAAGATGGCAGCAGCAGTAATTATGATGGCAATGGTTACTTCAATCAGGTGCCCACCTCTTTTTCCTGCAAACTATTTATTTGAACAAATAACACAACAGTTCCTTTTTTCTTCAAACAAATAGAAACCTCATAAATTTCTCTGACAAAATGAACAGAGAATTAAACCAAGTATGCATGTACTTCATAAAGTGACCATGCTTACAAACGGATGATTCTTAGAAAGAAATCATTACAACCACATAACAAAAGCATAGAAAGTCTTTGTTTCTGCAGATGGAGTGCATCACATAACAGTCTAGGAGATATTACTGGCTTATAACAAAAGCAAGCAAAGCCATAGATAAAAAGTCTTCATAACTGGTGATAGATTTTCAATTCACCAAACTAGTAGCGCACACCATCGAAGGAGATCATGAGACCTTTCCTCGTCTTGTGAAACATGATAAGAACGCCAAAACCAGCGACCATGTTGTTCTTTGCAGCAAATAGTTTCCACCCAGACTTGAAGCGCATCCTTTTGTCACTTGATTTGTAGTATTCTGCAGTGCAATTGAAACCATCTTCATTACAACCAAGAAGAATAGCTTTGCCTCTCTTTGGTATATTGAGTACTGATACAATACTCTTTGGAATGTGCTACATAAGAACATAAATAGATATAGTTAGCAAAAATATATAAATGTTAAGAAATAAACAACTAATTATAAAATATTTGAACAGGAGCTTAACAAAACAGAAAAGTATTTACCAAGCAGTTGCTTTCAATGTCTGATTTAGAAAAGACATGCACAAATATAACACCTAGGCCTATGCCCCGATTAATAACAGCACGGTTAATCCTTGCAACTTCAGAAGGAGTTGGATCCATCTGTTCTGAAAACACAACTCTCCTAGCTGAATCCTTAAAGACAAACTCCTCTGCATTTATTATAGCGGAAACCAGAAATGAGAACACATATAAAAATAAAAAATAACACGCATATAGATTCACATATTTGGAGAGATGTTATCAAAACACCATACCTAGAACCCTTTCTTTTTCATAACCATACTTGTCAAGTGGATGCATGAACATATAGGGTGGTTTGTTGTTCATATCAAGCCTTAACTGATCTCCATGCTTCATATTGTATTCAGATAAGAAGTTTGCATAATCCAAACCATAAATGCGAGTTTTGTAGCTTTTTTTCTCCAACTTAAAATTGTAAAGATCTCTGCCAGGTGTCTCCACATGCAGAATAAACCTTGTAGATGAGTTGAATTTCTTCCTTGCAAAGCATGGCACATTCTAAATAAACAACAAATTTATGCAGTTAAGTTAACTACAATTTATGCATAAACAGATAGGAATTGAGTGCACATTTTACACAGATCACCTATAGAAATAGAAAACTAAAATATAATGACAAAGATACTTGCCACATGATGCTTGAAGTTGCTGCGAAGCCGAACAAAGAAGAAGCTCTTCTTGCTGTCTCTTTTTCCACAAGGACCATCTTTGGTTCCACACACCTTACACTTCATCTTGAATTTTTCCTAGGAATAACAACAAGAAGGAGTTATATCAATTTCTCCTAATATTGTACATGAAGAAGCTGAAAACACCAAATCTTTAGTGCATAAAAAACAGTTATATGAAATTATGTTCATAGAAAAAAGCAATGTCTGTATTTCGACAGCAGACACCAAAACAAAACCACCCCAAAATCCCACCCCCACCACAAACCCCCACCCCTCCTTGCCCTACTAGATCTGCACAACAATGTACCTTGAAACTGTATAAACCTAACATACCACCCAAACAGAGAACAATTCTTATCCATGCGCTTGAGCCTTAAGAAGTACAAGAGCAAAAAAAAGACTAGGAACACGGCAAAGAGGAATGAAAACCCTTCTAGGACCAGAGAAAGGTTGGAGATAAAAAGGGGTATCAAAACAATCAACGAAAAAGCAAAAAAAGGTACTCTGATAAGTTACCTGGAGGTTCTTCTTCACCAGCTATGCAAGCAAGGCTGAGAGAATCGTCCTTTTCCCTGCTAAGAAGTGGAACAGGCCCTTTCCCTGTGCAGAAGTGGAACAGGCTGAGAGAACTGGGGGAGACTGTGAGAGTGATAGGTGGGGTTGCTGTTTTAATACTATTGCATTTACTGCTTGTGTGTGCTGGTGGGTGAAAGGTTGTGGTAACCTCCTGGTGAGAGTTACCACTATCATTAAAATAGTACTAGACCTTGCCAGCCTGGTGGGTGAAAAGCTTATTTTAGTAACAAAGCTACAAAATGCGACATAGATAATGCAATCCAATTTCAACAAAAGATAAAAAAATGAGACAACCTAATCTCCAGATTGGCAATGGTGCAAATTAACCCACAACAAATTGTCACCACCTTTAGTTAAAAAACAGCACAAGAGGTGAAACAAGCTGCATAACATACATCACAACCAGTAACCAGTTAAATTTGTAGCAGAACAAAATTAAGCAAGATGAATCTACAGGTAGTAGAAACTGAAACAAACACAATAAGGTCCAAAAAGAGAACCTGTCATTGTAGCATAATGGAGTGCAGTAAAACCCTTTTGTATATGCTTTGTTTGGATTAGCACCATGATGAAGAAGATATCTTAAAACTGCTGTAGATCCAGAACCAACAAATACATATAATACAGGCGTTGAACCTAGCAAAGCACAACAAATGGCAAGCATTTAATAAGAATGGTCAAGAAATACTTGCTTCCAACTAACATAAAGTGGAAGATAATCAAGAGCTGCAGGAATGCATACTAGAACATCATACAACTAGGTATGACATGTACATCAGTCGCAAAATGTCAACATTGATGTCGATGCTACAACAAAATACAGTTTTGTAAGTCCATAGTTCAGCATGAATTCACAGAAGCAATGTATATGCAACACATTCTCCAGAGAACAAAACTATCAGCTAGTAATGATTTTGAATCATAACCCCACTAAAGGCCACCCTCCAACATCAATACTTAAGTTTGAAAATTAATTTGATAGATGTTGATCAAAAATGAGATCCACACACAACAAAACAAAACAACAATCTTAAAGGAGCATCGGAACTTGCAGATCTGCAACTAGCAATGCTACTGCAAAATAATCAACTTCCCCAAGTTCCCATCCCATAGACAAGTCTTAACTCATGAACATATCACCACCATAAAATCTCATGGTGAAGCATGATGAAAATAAGCATTGAAGTATATGACCACCATAAACTGGAAACTTAGATTACTAAGAATTTTTAAACCATTTTTGTAATATAATTATGTTTTCTTTACAGGATTTTCTATCACAAGGTCTTGGCATGTCTTTCACAGAAATGTTATTATCTGTTGAATCTCCTTCACTCTCTCAGGTATAAATAACGATGTTGACATTATGATTTAATATGAAAATAAGAAGGTTCAATATATCTAATTAGTATTATTATTTTGCAGAGTTTTATGCAGCACAATATCAACACCTTTGTGGAGCCTATGGGTACTGAGGTATAGAATGATGATTTAATGTAATAAAATGCGTGCAGTGCAGCAAAAATATAAAGACAACAAAATAACCAAAAAAGTATAACATATTTATGCAGAACAAAACCTTTATGATTACTGGAAGGCATGGAAGTTCACAATCAAAGCTTCTAGATGATGGTGAAGAATGTGAAGAACATCCAAAGTTTGGTGACAGAGATGAAGAAGGAGATGAAGAATACCATGAAAATATAAGTGATGAGCAAGTGCGAGATGATGGTCCAGACACTTCCTTCAATTGGCACTGGGATGACAATGGAAATGAAGATCAATCAGAAAACAATGATCAACAAAACCAAGATAAAGTTCATACTGAAGAACCAGATAGCAAAGAACCTGAAGAAGAGCCAGAAATAGATATGCCTGAAGGAGTCGAGCAACTAACTCCAGAAGATATCCGTATATTCCTTGAAAATGAGAGTGTAGTTGCAGCACAGGTAGCTAGTCAGGAAGTGCAAGGCCACCATGCTCCCCATATGAACATGATCTTTGATAGTGAAGAAGAAGCCTACAAATTTTACAATGAATATGCATCAATTTGTGGATTCTCTGTGAAAAAAGCAGGAAACTATAAAGGAAAGCATGTGGGTGATGAAATTGGCACTAGACGAACCTACACTTGTAGCAAATTTGGCAAGGTAGTAGCCCCTGAAGTTTTGGAAGAAAGAAAACAAAAGAAGCAACAGAGAAAGCAACAGAGGACTGGGACAGGACCTCCACCAAAAACAAGGAAGAGGCGGAGGAATGTCAATCCAGTGACAGGATGTAGGGCTAAAATGGTTGTATCGTTGAAAGATACAAAGTGGTATGTCACAAACATAGACTTACACCATAACCATGAGCTATGCCCTACGGAAGAAAGCAAATTTCTTCGATCCCACAGATCAATGACAGATCAAGAGAAACTATTCATCCGCACTTTCACTTCTGTAAAACTACCCACACGAAAAATAATGGCTATACTGACTTACTTAAGGGGTGGAAAGCCTAGAAATGTTCCTTACAACAAGAAGTATGTGAGCAATGTGATGATAGCGATCAGACAGGAAGATAAATCCAATGACATGATGAAGGTTCTGGACTACTTCAGGAAAAGGAAAGAAGAGGATCCTAGGTTCTACTACTCATTTGAAAGGGGGCCTGGGAACAAAGTTTTGAGCATATTCTGGTCTGACGGCTTCTCTCGGCAGATGTATGATTTGTACGGAGATTGCTTGAGTTTTGACACAACATACAAAACTAACAAATACAATCTTCCATTTGCGCCGTTTGTTGGTGTGTCAGGACATGGACACAATTGCCTTTTTGCATGTGCAATTATAAACAACGAACAAGAGAAAACTTTCAAGTGGCTTTTCCGGGAGTTCCTAACCTGTATGGGTGGCAAGCATCCTGCAACTATCATCACCGATCAAGATGTTGCGATGAAGAATGCAGTACCTGATGTTTTCAAACAATCAGTGCACAGAAATTGTTTCTTCCATATAAAGAAAAAGGCAGAGGAAAAATGTGGAGGTAGTTTTGGAAGAATACCAAACCTGCACGCTGACTTCTCTGATATACTCCAGAACTCACTCACAGTTGCTGAATTTGAACATCTTTGGACTGAAATGATTGGTAAGTACAAAGTTAGCCACTTGAAGTACTTGAACATTATGTGGGAAAACCGAGAGAGATTTGTCCCGGTGTACTACAAGCAAAACTTCCTACCTTTCATACATTCAACAGCTCGAAGTGAGGGGACAAATGCAATCTTCAAGGACAATGTTGGATCAACATATAGCGTCATGAGCTTCCTTGGAGAATACCAAAAAAATTCTGAAACTATTGAAGAATTAGAAAGAGAGCAAGATTCAGTAACAAGAACAACCGAACCAGACTACTGGGTGCGCAATGAGCTAGAACTACAAGCTGGACGCATTTACAACCGAAATTTTTTCTATCGGTTCCAGAAACAAATCATGTTTACTACAAAGTTGCATGTACAAGAAGTTGAGAGAAATGTAAGATATGAAGTCTACAAAACAGCAATGTTACAACTTGAAGACTTCAGATCAAGAAGGTACCTTGTTTCGGTTAATATGGCATCAAAAATTTTGCCTGCATATGCTGCAAGTTTGACAAGGATGGCATAGTATGTGCTCACATCCTGCGGGTGCTTATCCATCTCAACATTTCTGAGCTGCCTGAAAAATATTACATTGACAGATGGAAACCAAAAGATAGGAAATACATTAGAGACAAACAATTTGTGCCAATAGATCTGACAACAAGTAACAAGCATCTAAGATATTGTGTGCTGTCAAAAAGATTGGTAAACATAGCTTCTGAAGGGTCTGTCACAGACAACAAGTATATGTATGTTACAGAGCAGTGCAAGGTGATTGAAGACAAACTTGATGAAATGTCAAGAGAAGATGAAGATTCAGAAAAACTGAATAAACAGAAGGGAAAGGAACCTGCTGTACCTGAAGGCCGGCCACATGAAGATGGTTATAATGAGATCCTTCAAGATCCTGATGTTGCTCCTTCGAAAGGTCGTCCAGGAGGTTCTAAAAGACAAAAGACATTTGTTGAGGAACTATTTTCAAAAAATAAGATAACATGCAGTCAATGTGGTTCACATGAACATAATATTGCTACATGTAGAAAGAAGCATCTACCAAAAACTACTAGTGAGAAAAAAGGCAGAAACATGAACAAGACGAAGACAAATGGTAAAACAGTCATTTGGAAAATACATGCTACTTTACTTTAGTTACAAATTTAATTATTTTTTGGAAGTAAATAATCACACTGGTCATTGTGTATTTCATTTGTTTTACAGAAGCTGATGCTGAAGATGGGAAGCAGCCAACAAAAAATACAAAAACTAAAGATCCAACGAAGACAACGACAAAATCTAAAAAGGCAGTGACCAAGAAAGGGACTACATAGCAGTAGAAATATATGAAGATAATCTGAGTTCTGTAATATTGTTAGCTACTATTTTTGCATGCATTGAGATCGAAAAGGTGTATAAGTTAAGAACATATGACTAGAAAATATATTACTTATGCGGAGATAATGTATAAGCTGTTCAAATAGAAAAGACTTACCTATATAAATGATGACCCTATTCATGTATTGCTTCCATTGGTTCTGTGTGGTTGAATGCTTCAACATATAATGTTTTATTCAAAACACAATCAATCTACATAAGCAATGAAAAAATACCACTAAAACCCAAGAGAACAACAATACAATAAATTCCACACACATAATAGATGTAGTAATAGCTCAACCGCATGATTTATCACAACAAAGATTTATCACAACACACTTGTGTGAAAACTTTGTAGTTTGTTCACGTAGTAAAGCAAACGAATTTAAAAACAGGAAACAAACAATTAGCAACTGGGCTTTCCCACACATCTTGTCATTGAGTATATTTGAAAACAACCACACAACTTGAACTATATATCTATAAGACTAAAATCTTCCATTCTGCATCTTGCATCTTCAGTAGACACGAAGATCACTCTATACATAGTTGGACAAAAATCTGTGAGCATCTGCAAAACAGAAACAAAAATGTATCAGATGAAAATTAGTTGTGCAACAAAAAGAGCATACAAAAATCATTTGCATAGAAAACACAGAAATGAGCAGAAAACACTATACCTAACTGTTAAAACCAGCAACTAGAAACTTTGCATCTTCTTCCTGGTTATGATCACTCATTATCATGTCATGTGCGTATTTCATAAGAAATGCAGGTATATCCAAGTGTGAAAATGAACATTGCGCTGGATTCCTAGCACAATACACCTCCAGATACTTCATGCTAAAAATACCACAATCGTTACTGCATGTGAATAGAAAAAAATGAAGAAGAGAGTGAATAAGTTGAACATGTGGAAAAACCATGTTGCACATGATAGAAAAGACATCTTATAACTAATACTTTCCATACCCATTTTTTTGCTTGGGTACATTTGGATATGCTGTTCCAAATGTGTCGAAGTTCAGTTTCTTCAGCCCAGCCTTGTTCCATGTTGCCTTGAAGTTTTTGATCTGTTGCACAGTGAATTCATTATGATAGGAAGGTTGTATAGAATATAATATTATGAAGTAAAACCAAAAAGAAAAAATAATATTACCAGTAACTTTGACACCTTCTTATGATAACTACTTTCAGCACTGTAGAACGAATCAAGGAAAATGAAATTCCGATATTTGATGTCAACCAAGAAAACAAACCAGTGGTCGTCATAGACAGAGGGAAAATACAACTGGACAAAAAATATAAAAATAAACTCAGTAAGAAACAAAATAATGCATAAAAACTAGTAATAATTCTGATGAATCCCATGCTTAAAAAATAAAAAACTATATAACAATATAACAAAGGCAACAACAAATGAATTGTCTGTACCCCATCAGACAGATGTAAAGATCTTGCTTTGTTTGATAAAGTAAATGATTCTAGTGCTCTGCGTTTCCAAATAACCCTTGCTTCTTCATTTTTCCACTTCTCAAGCAAGTAATCCTGTATAAGATGTTGACAAGAGCAAACAAAATTAATTAGGACAAGACCAAAAAATATCGTTCATTTTATTCAAAATAAAACAAATACATCAAAACAGATATCTTACAGAAGTAGTGTTAAAGAAGAAATGCTTATTTGATTTCCTTGGATGATTATCCTTGAAAAGTTTTCGACAGAAAGCATTCATTAGCCAAGCTTCAAGCCAACCATCCAATTTGAGTGAGTTTCCCAACTGCAGCATGGTTACCCTTATGTTATCGATATTCAAAGCCCATGACCTAAAATTTTAAAGATGTCAGAAAAACACACAAAAATCTTACTTCATACCATGTAAGAAACACAAATTTTAGATAATTAAAACAAAAAGAACTACTACACATAGAAACTTACAAGTTGTGAGTTTCGTCATCACATAGTGTAGTAACAGCTTCCCAAATTCTTAGCTGTTCAGACTGAACTTGCAGTGATGAGCTTGGGTCGACATCAAAAGGAGAACAGACATACTTGCTTCGTTTGGGTATTCTTTGAGGTAGATAGTTTTCCTTCCCACGTGTAGCAGATCCAAGAGACAAACTTGTATTATATAAAGTTTCTGCTTGCTGATTCATGCTGTTGCAGTTGTTCTTAAATGAGCTTTCACCTAAAATTTGAACTTCTTCGGATGATTCCTGCAGAAAACACATACTTAAGATGTCAAACACAAAAATATTAACACTGAAAACACCCTAAAAAAAATAGCCAGGTAAAAATGGCTTGTGTTTTATATAATTAAAGTTGCAACCCAAGTTGTAACTCAATCAATAAGCACAAGAAAACATTAATTTTCAATTAGTGTTGCAACTGAGTGAAAACTACCTATTACCCACCACTTGATTATGCAAAACTGAATATGCAAACTCAATGCATCTTGACTTACCCCAAAAAATATTCACAAATGTTCAGTTTCAACTTCCATTGCAACTATCGATCTAGAGTAGAAGGTACCCAGTTGCAACTGAATATGCAACTGGATTGATATAAAATAAGAAGAGTTGCAACCAAAGTTGCAACTTACAAAAATAAACCGACTAGTTGCAAAAGACAACTAGCCAAAACAGTAAACTTGTGAACGTTTCATAAAAATGTTCAGTTTCAACATGCATTGCAACTATCGATCTTACAGAAAAGGTACGCAGTTGCAACTGAATATGCAACTGGATTGATATAAAAAAGGTAAAGTTGGAACCAAAGTTGCAACTTAGAAAATGCACCGACTAGTTCCAACACGCATAGCACCTTTCGATTCTTGCGTAAAAGGTACCCAGTTGCAAGTGAATATGCAACTGGATTAATATAAAAAAGGGAAGAGTTGCAACCAAAGTTGAAACTTACAAAAAAACCGACTAGTTGCAACTGAAGTTGCAAAAGGACTATAATACCTAGCCAAAACAGTAAACTAGTGAATGTTTCATAAAATGTTCAGTTTCAACATGCATTGCAAGTATCGACCTTCCGGAAAATGTACCCAGTTGCAACTGAAAATGCAACTAGATTTATATAAAAAACGAAGAGTTGCAACCAAAGTTGCAACTTACAAAAATGCACCGACTAGTTGCAACACGCATTGCAACTTTCAATTTTGCGGAAAAAAGTACCCAGTTGCAAGTCAATATGCAACTGGATTAATATAAAAGGGAAGAGTAAACTATAATACCTAGCCAAAACAGTAAACTAGTGAATGTTTCATAAAATGTTGAGTTTCAACATGCATTGCAAGTATCGACCTTCCGGAAAATGTACCCAGTTGCAACCAAAGTTGCAACTTACAAAAAATGCACCGACTAGTTGCAACACGCATTGCAACTTTCAATTTTGCGGAAAAAAGTACCCAGTTGCAAGTGAATATGCAACTGGATTAATATAAAAAGGGAAGAGTTGCAACCAAGGTTGAAAGTTACAAAAACACCGACTAGTTGCAACTTAAGATGCAACTTTAGATGCAAAGTAGACAACAACCCAGGTTCGGGTCCATAAGCAGTGACAATCGCCCTATTAAGACTCGCTTTCGCTACGGCTCCGTTTAATATTGAGGTTTCGGTTTGAACTTAATGGAATATAAGTTGATCCTAAAATAAACTTCAGTTTCAACCCAATCTGCAACTATGCAAAACAGTCAACTATGAATCACATCTTTACTAAGCCTAACATTTACAACTATATTAGTAACTTATACATGAATCTTCAATTTCAAGTTGCATTGCAACTTATTATCTTGCAGAAAAAGGAGAGCATAGCTACCCAAAACAGTCAACTTCCGCAAAAAAGTTTCCAAAAACTACAAAAAATACCGGGCTAGTTGCAACTGAAGATGCAATTAGACAACAATTAACAGTAAAACTTCAGTTTCAACTAATGCTGCAACTACATACAAAACCTAATGAAATGTGGTGAGCGGCATCTACAAACGATCCTAAAAATAAAACTTCAGTTGCAACTCAATTACAACTTACTATGTAACTGAATAACACATTTACTTAGCCCAACAAAATAACACTTTCAAACTTAATTATGTAACTTATCCATAAAACTTCAGTTTCAAAGTTGCATTGGAACTATTTATCATGTGGAGAAAGGAACCCCAGTTGCAACTGTATATGCAACTGGTTCATAAAAAAACTAAGCAATAGTTGCAACCCAACTTGTAACTAAAAATGAAAGTAAAAAGCTTGAGGTGCGCCTTGAATTGCAACTTTTCATCTTCATGACCGAAAATATGAAACTTGCAAGTGAATATGCAACTCAAGGAATGATAGTTGCGACCTAATTTGCAACTGAGCTAAACTTCCTATTGATGCAAATCTAAAATACATCCTTCACTTCCAACTTAATATGTAACCAATGAACACCATTAACAGCAAAAGGGGGAATATACATAGCACAAAAAAAATATCTGACAATATTGACTTACATTCCCGACACTCTTCAACAAATTCTTCACAGGTGTACTTATGGACGTTTCTTTTACAGGGCTTATAGTGATGGACCTGGAATCTTTAGAGTCATCATCTACTCCGTGGAAAAGTTTCCGACCAAGAATTATAGCTCTGCTGTAATCCTGGAAGAAACAAATTTATAAAAATTTGAGCGAGCTTGTAAGGACTCATAAAAATAAAGTTGGAACAAAAAATAAAACACTGATTAGGAAAAAAGCAGATAACTATACAAATTTGGTACTCACAAATGAATGATTGTCTGAACTAGAATTCGCAAATGTGTGGTCCTGGCTTGTGTTCAGTGCTTCTGGTGATACCTAACACAAAACCAATATATACATTAGGCAAAACTTGCTGAATGAACTGTAACCAAACAGACATCATATCATACAACAAAAATTAAAAAGGACAGAACACACACAAGATCAATGAAATAATCTTTCTTTTGTACTGCATATATTGGGGAGTTTGAAAGCCCAGTGACACTAGGCTCTTTTTGTGCGCAGTGGATGCTGGTATCATTGCTTGCTCCATTACCATTATCATTGTTGTTCTGTTCATAGAAAAAAATGGTAAAAAGGTAAAATTATTACAGTGACATAAACAGAAAAACTACAGAAAAAAACTATGGTGTGTATACATACAAAGCCAGATGAAGGAGTAGAATTGCAAATCACTTTATCATGTGCTGATTTAGTCTGCATATTTGACAGGCATGGATTGGAAGACTTCTTGCAGTTCAAAATAGCTAACTGCAAAACAATTTTGACAACTTAACATCTCAGTCCTGTAAAAAGGCAGAAAGAAAACACAAGTTGACTAAAAAAATGATAACACAGACAGATTGGTAGACATGATACCTCAATCTGTTTGTTATAACTACAATCATCCATTCCAATTGGTCGGTATAACTCTGGTTCTTCAATTGGTTTGCCATTATCATCTTCATCTTCTAGTAACCTAAATGAAGGAGCGTCTGAATCGTTGAAGAAATACTTATGCCTAGCATTTGCAATATAATCACCTCTATCCCCTGTTAGGTGTTTCACACACCCAAATAAAAAAGAGAATAACTTCAGGCAAATGGAAACAAATAACTATAACTAACAAAAAACTAAAAGAATTACCTAACATGTATAAATTTTGACAAGATAAACAAAATGAAACAACAAATACAAGGAAAAATGACATTACCTAACATGTCTACATTTTGAACTTCAGAATCATTTGTTTTGAGACAACCAGGAAGCTGGTCTATATCTGTGCCATTAAATCCACTGAAAACAGGATCTCCTTCTTCAATGCAAGTGATATTCAAATCTATATTGCTTAATACACCTGCAAAATTTAGTAAAACGCAAGTACACAAATTAGAAATTTCAAAAAATATAATGAACATAACAAAGAACATGTTACACAAACCAAAATAAAAACTACTAGTACCTCCTTTTATTTCAGCATCATGTTTTGAGCAAAATTCATTACGAACATTTGTTTCCTGTGAGCATGTAGTGGCTGGAATCATGTACGCTAGACTAAAAGAATTATCCGGAATGGATATAACTTTTTCAGCACACAGAGAATCCTATTAAAAACACATAAGAAAAGAAGCAAAAAAGAAAACCAAATTAGAAAGAACTATAAGTAATAAGAACACTATTACTGCGGCTATGATAATACCTTAATTTCATTCCTTGTCACGGTATCACAATGACCTGAATACTGTGAACTTGATAAAGCACTTGTGCACCTCCTTTTACTTCTATCTGATATCACCATGATTTCCATATGCACACAAAACAGCAGAAATCAGAACTGGGTTACAAAAAGCACAACAGAACAAACAAAATAGCATGAAAAAAGTAAAACTGCATATTACCATCATTGTTGTCTTCACTGATGTGGTCTTCAGATTCAACTAATTTCTCTGTGCTCAAAGATACATTATCAGTCTTGCTAGAACCTTCTCCAGAACTAGTTAGTTTCAAAGTATCTTGAGATCCAAGACTGTTTGAAACAAAGGCCTGGATAACTTGGAGAACAAGATCTTGAACTTTGCTGCAAATCAATTCTTCATAACCTTTCATAGAAGTTACAAAAGCAGTTGCTATAACTTCCTTTAGCTGAAGAATGGAAAAAATAACATTACACAAGCTATAGAGGAAAAAACTAATAAGAAGAATCAACAAAAAAATAAAATTAAAAAAAATACCTTGCTATCAACCAAATCACCAATAGCTAAATTTACCGACTGTTTTAGCAAATCATCAGATGTAGATGCATCATTGGGATTATTGGTATGATATGCGTAGCACGTATCTGATATGTCCTTTATCTAGAAAACAATAAAAGAAAAACAAGATAAGCCAACACTGCATGAATAAATCACAGCAACCACCCAAAAAAATAGTAAAATGAAGAATTAAAAAGGGAAAATATATATACAACTTATAGGATATGCACCATACTTGCCATTTGCTCCCATAAACATGTTACTGAACACCTTTATTAGATTCCCTTTCCAAACTTTTATTCTTGGGAGTGTTGGTGGAATTTGAATTGGACCAAAATCAACAAAATCAAGACAGCGAACCTACAATGAACAATCAAATGATAGACATAAGAAAAGAACAAAATAAGAAACTGATGGTAAATTAACAAAAAAACAACAGACTAACACGACAAATACATTTACTTGAAATTAACCATAGAGAATGCATAAAAAAGAAACACATACCGCCAAATGGTAGATGCAACCACCAAGAGTACGATTCATGTATTTAGCATTTCCATGCTCGTTCAAGTACTTCTTGATGTAATACATCGTCCATTCATGAATATACTTCGACCAGTTGCGATCTTTAATTTTATCAACAACCACCAAAGCTCCCATATACTTTGTACTAATCTTCGTGTTTGAATTTGGACAGAAGAATGTGCCCAAACACACAGCCATGAAACACCGACAAAAGACACCATCAGGAAGAACATCTTTGCCAAGTATTTTTTTGCCAAAAAATCTGATTGAAGGAACATCAATGAGCCCAAAGATAGCTAAAAAGGCAGCTTTGCCAATCTCTTCATCACTATCAACAGGGATTCCACCAAAAGGAGTACCAAGAGAATCACGAACAGATTGGGGAGTCAGTTCAATTGTTTTCGAACCAATATGAATGACCTCTTCATCTGTGGACACATTATCAGCAACCCACTGAACAAAGGACCTGGGAACACAACAATCATCCAGATGCAACATATCGCCAAAACCCATCCAATTGACAAGAAATACATAGCGCGGACATGAACAAACTTTCTTTAGCACTTTGAAAAGGTATGAGATGCTGCATCTACTATAGGCTGGCATTTCATTATCTGCTTCACTCCCATTCACATCATTACTTTTCATAACATGCCTCTGCAAAAACAAACACCAACAAAAATAAAAGATCCTAAACACCCAGGAATAAAAAAACAAAGTGACAAAAAAAATGACAAAAAAGCGTGAAAGATGTGTTACGCTAAGGCCCCTGAACTACGCTAAAACGTTGTTTCAATTGCCAAACAGAGCAACTCTTGGTGAGCATTCAAGGCAAAATGCAAGAAAAAGCCATGTCATAACTATACCTTTCTCTTCATCTTCTTAGCACTGTTACGCCTTTCTTTCTTTTCAACGCTCCTGATAATCTACAAACAATAAAATAACAGAAAAAAAAAGTTAGTCCACCAGTTCCCCCAAGTATCTTTGCAAAACACCTACAAAAAATGAAAAAAATCAAAATGAGTTAAGCATACCAGTCTCAATAGTTCGTGCGACTTCTCATTATCACTGAGATCTTCATACTCATCATAATAACAAGTAGATGTATTCTCATGGACTCCATCATCAGTGAAGTATCCATCATCAGCATGACCCAAGTTGCCAAAATGATCAATACTACTCAATCCAGCATTCACAACATCCATATTGATATCAACATCCATTAGCTGTCAAACAAAGGTACCACCACCTACAAACAATTGTAAAAACCAAGTTTCATTCAGCATTCATGCAAACAAACTAAACACACATGTACAGGAAAACTTGGAATTCCACTATGCTGAACTGAACAAAAATAAACAGTAGAGAAACAGAAACACTAGAAACCCCAGTACAAACCACTGCAAAAAATCAAACCATAGTTCTCCAATCACTGGAAATTAGAGTGCTCGCAGATCTACAAAAAATCTCCAGTATATGCTGCAAACCTATTATAAACCACCCCCAGCACAAACAACAACCAAACAAAACCCTACTACATCATCATGACTAAATCAGTAAGCTAGTAGATCCAGCAAGTAACCAGTCAAGCTGCGCATCAAGACCAACACCATCGGATGCCTCCGAGATTACCTCAAATTTCACTCAGAACTCCTCAAAATTACTTCACTCCGACTCCCAAAGCACAAACATGAACTACAACGATACATACACAAGCCCTCCGCGGTCGATTTACCTGGAAAGTCGGGGATTCGCTCAAATCCAAACCACGGCAACCACGGTAGAGAGGGCCTTGCGACGGCGGAGAGCACACCGCGACGACGAGGAAGACTCCGCGACGGCGCACGGCCCTCCTCACCCCCGCGGGGAGCCTCCTCGCCGCAGATCTCGAGCCGCGCGGCGGCGGATTTCTCTCCCACCTCTGAGACCTCCGCCTACCTTTCGCGAGTTTGAACAGTGCGAAATGGGGAAAAAATCTCACCGACGAAATATGACCGTTCAACGAAATAGGCAACCGACAAGTGGGACCAAATACAAACAAAGACAACACCGGCCCGCCTCAGCTTGGCCCGACAACCAAACACGCCAACGAGGAACGAAACAAACCCGAACACGAATCTTAATACCAACAAACGATCCAACGACTAGGAACGTGACTATGCCCTAAGCTAAGTCTCAGCTAGCTGAGCTTTAGCAAATCCGATATTAAAATGGGCCAAATGTGGCTGCATTTAGCCCGACGCCCACGCTACTCTGGAAGACAACAACGACGGTGGCGTGGAGGCTGGTGACATGCAGCTTGGTACCATCTTCACTCCAACAGCGACTTCGGCGGTGTGGAAGTTGTGGGCACTGCACCCAAGACGATGACATCGGTGGCTCGGGGCTGCCATCCACTAGTGGAAAACCGGCCTAATATTCTAGGGCATTAGTCCCGGTTGCAATACGAACCGGGACTGATGCCCTGGGCCCCACTGCTTTTTCGGCCGCATGACCCCAGAAATCATTAGTCCCGGTTCGTTTTTAACCTTTAGTCCCGGTTCGTATTACGAACCGGGACTAAAGTTCCTGCGATAGAATCCGACCGTTGTCAGTGACATTAGTCCCGGCTGGTAACACCAACCGGGACTAAAGACCGGACCTTTAGTCCCGGTTGGTATTACCAACCGGGACTAATGACTTCCCTATATAAAACAGTCCCTTCTTCCTAAACGAGCCAGCCACTCCCCCTCTCCACTCTCAAGTGTTCTTCATACAACAAACCTACCTCGAGTTCATCCTCTTTGACCACCATTTTCTATCAAAAATTGATGTCCCCACTTGAATCTAAGTGGACTAAAAGGTGAGAAACTTTGTGCTTTTGTGTTTCATCTTCACTATTCATCTTCACTTTCGCGATCCATGCCGAAGAAGACGGCGATGGCGGCAGGAGGCTGCTTGCGTGCAGCCCGGCGCCATCTTCACTTCCACCACCCATGCCGGAGAAGATGATGATCGGGTCTTGTGTGCAACCCACTTCATTTGGACCTCCATGAACATCCCTATGACGGCGGCGTGGGCATGTCTAGCATGCCATCCAGCGTGGCTCGGCACCCGGTGTGCAGGCTCGGCTAGGCTCGGCGTACAGAGCACCCTGAGCACGGCGGAACAGACGTAGTCTAATAGTCGGACGTACAGGTACAACTCAACATGCCCTCCGAAGCCCGAGGTACTGGCTCGTTTAGTCGTTCCCGGTGGATATACACTGGTTGTGGATAGGTGCTGGGTGTACAAGTGCAACTCAGCTGGAGAACAGTTCAAGACGGCGTACCGGTTCTTTCCCGCTGCGGCGCAGCCCTGCATACAGGCGTGGCTCGACCGGCTCGTGTCCAAGCCATCAAGCACATCGTCAGACCATGCATGGCCCATGCACGTGGTGGCCAGCTGTCCAGGAACGGCGATAGCCGTGTGCCGTCGAGACGACGCCCCGACACCACGCCTCTTGTTATCTTCTGAGACGGCTTCTTCGACTACGCCAGGTGCCGTGTACTCGGCGCGGCGCCAGACGAGGTGCTGACCACAACGGCTAAGCTGATTTCGGCTGTGAGCGTTCGTTCTATACCAACGCCAGTCTTTTAAAGTTACTCTCGTCAGGCATATCTCTTGCACACCCTAACGAAGCTATTAAAGTTGTCAAGAAATCCTAGCTAAGCGGACTGCATCATGCTTCTTCAACAATACTCATCATCACCGTTCAAGACCGATGAGGCGCAACGGCAAGGGCGGGCAAAGATGAGGGCGGGCGAGGCCAGAGCAAAGGCCATGCTTTCAGCGGCGCGTGTACCGATGAGGACACGGGCTCTGCTGCCCACACACTTCACCACCACCATCATGCATGCAGGACGTGAAGCAAAGACGACGAAGACGACCACACGGCTTAATCGGAGTTGTCTCTCAACATAACCCGCGGGAGTAATTGACCGGAAGCCTTCCGAGGCCCCGGAAACTAGGAGATCGCACGATCGCTATTGTCAGGCTGGCCGTGTTAGCAGGCCACACGCAGTGCAATCAATAGGAATTGTATCTGTAATCTTAATGAATAATAAAATATTTTTCCCTCCTCTTTTGTTTTCTTTGTGTATTCATGATACACTGGCACGCCCGCACACTTTCTTTACTTTTCATCGTTCCCTGGTGCGAATGAGAGAACTACGATACCACCCCTATCTCGCGGAGTGTCGTACGTTTTTCTCATGTCAAACAAAGACTTAGTATGAAATTTCCCTACAACTATAACTCAGTAATTAATCTACATTCTCCGGCTTTGTCTATAAAAATATTTATGATATTTTCTTTTGTAGGTCCAGTATTTAGAGTTTAAAGATTCGTTTATAAGAAATATAATATTAAATTTTAAGCTGTGACCTGTCAAACTGTCTTACCTTTCATAAGCGACAACAGTGAGTCGTCTAGATTGCTATTTTCCATATAATGTTGTTAAATCTATTATCGTCAAATTAATAAATTGATGCCTTCTATCGTGTACAAATGAATATTGAGGTATGTATGAGTAACTTAAGTATTTATCCCAATTGCATAGGACCTAGAATATTAATATTTAGTGTTCATATGAGTTAATTTGGCTACTGCCATCATGTAGAATGGTGTTTATCACACTGCTTCTGGTCTTGCAGGTACAACGTACAAGTCTCCACTTTAGAAGGTATGTTCTCTATATACCAATCTACTATATAATAAAACTACAATACAGGGGTTTAGAATAGAGAAACCACGTTAAGCCACATCATCTGAATTAATTTGAGAGTTAGATCTAAAATTTACAGCTAGGATTAAATAAGAGATTAAAAGTTACGTAATCATATAGTCCAGTTTGACATGTTAAAGGTTATGTAATTCGGTAGTCATCTTTGACACGGTCTCCAGTTGGGATATCCTATCGAACAGTAAAGAAAACTAACGTACTGGGACAAATAAAATTAATAGTGCCAAGAGTCTAGGATGTGATTTAAAAAAAAAAGATCCAAGGCGTGATCTTAAAAAAAAAAGAGCCAAGACGTGTGTCAATAGAACTCTCAAGGCTTGTCCTTCTCAACTTTGTACTACAAAGGATTAATATATATCTCCTGACAAAATAGTAAGCTATTGTTAATTATTATTGTGCATTAAAAAAATTGGCATTTTGAATTTTCAATTTTGTAATAACATTGCTAAACTCCAACAATCAAATTTTCATCTCTGGTTATGTGCTAGCAAAGAAATTTCGGACAGTTGCCAGTGTGTATAGAGGAAAAAATATATTTTGAATTTTACAACGATATGGTTAAACTCCAACCGATCAATTTTTTAGATAAGGATATAGTCAAGCGGACAAATTCTAGCCTATATAGTTTCTCAAGAAAACCAAAAGTGCTATCATCAAGCAGCTTACCAATTTCAGCATTTTGGTTCACCCATGTTTTGTTCGCCGGGTAGCCTCGACAGCTTGCCGATGTTGAACTTGGCATCCTCTCATGGGAGTAAAATATACTGTAAATAAAACTTGAAAACTGAAGCAAAAATTCGCATGTTATATTTAAGAGGAAAGTTCCCATGAGAAAAATATTTATGCCAATGTACTATTCATTAGCCCGCGAGAAAACATACTATTCATCATCATGCATGCATGTGAAAGCAAGATATTTAGCTAGCCATATGTATCAACTAGATAAAATCCTCTAATAAACAGGGAAAAACATAATATTTATTTTGTATTATATCAAGACAGCTTTAAAGTGATATCCTATTTTAATCTTAATCTGATATACACAAGCATGTCAAATTATAAATGTTTGGGGTTAAAGTAGTGCAGCTAGATCAATAGCATATTGTTCATATACGGGAATTGGCAGCACGACCATCACAAAGAAACAATAAATATATCTTTCAAATTTTTTTTTGTTTAAGTGTCAGTCTCCATAGTTTTATTCCTAAGAATGTGAGAGAATGTACCACTGAAATGATATATATTTTGTGTTTAAATTTTCGTGGTACAAAGACAGTACTACTAAAGGTGTGTTAATGACGAAATTGCCTAAAATTTGGTAGTGGTATATAAATAGAACAATATTATATGGGGATCCATATAAGAAAACCGAGTATAAGTTAAATAAGATGTAGGTGTAGCAGTGTTGGAAAACGTGATACCTAGGCAACTTTGGGCACTAGGTGATGGATAAGCGCCTCATCTAGGACATAGGCGGTAGTCTATGTAGTGCAACCAAGAAATAGGCTTCCCAACAAGAAAGTGTGCCATATTGCACTAACGAGGTATATGTGCCATATTCCAATAATAGTTGCAGAAAGCTTACTCATTTAGGTGCTCTGAATTATTATGTATCCACATATAATATCTCATATATATGTTCGATGATAATAATTTTGTGGCCGCCTAGGTTACGCCTAGGATGCCTAAGCATTGCAAAGGCAGTAGGCGAATGCCAATTGCCTCGCTTACTACTAGCGCTTTTCCAACCTTGAGGCGTAGTCATGTACATGATATAACAATACAGGCAATGAAACATATGCAGCTTGACCAATAGTATCGAATGTAAGAGGATGTTCCACTGAAATAATGCATATATATATTTTTGTGATTAAATCTTTTTGATCAAAAAATCTTCAAAACAACGACTGATTGATCTTACTAACTATATAAGTGTCATCGGGCAAGAAAATATTAATTACACATCCATATATAGGTTTCGTTGACTCTAAATAAATTGATCAAAAATTGGTGATTATAAGACCTAACCACACACTGAAGTAACATCAAATAAAAACTACATTGTCTTCCAATAGATATTAAATTCTACGTATTGATTTAATATATGTACTAAAGCCACATATAATTAAATTGATACACTCTTTTTTTGGGGCAACATGAATTATTCTCCCACAAACTACACATGATTAAAATGCCTCCTGCACAAGTTAATCTTATTCAAAAAAATATTTATGGTGACCATAAAACCATGTTAACTCCAATACCATAATATTTAGACATATTCAGAAATTTCCCTCGCATTTGCGAGAGCCACCTTGCTAGTTTTTCTTTAACAAATCAATGAGGAAATCTGTTGTGCATAAGGGCAGGCAACAAATACCTTCCTGCCACCGTATCCCCAGAGAAAACTATAGTACAGTTTCCCTGGATCCCACCGGAAAATGATGTACTGAAGATTAACTGTGAGGGCTATTCAGTTTGCGGTCACCAAGTTCCTTGCCATAGGCTCACAGGTGCCTTTGTTCGCTGCAATCACCCTGCGGGTCCAAAAGTCCTTATCAAATAGCTCAGAGGGTCTTTTTTGGGTCAAATTTGTTTGAGCCCAAATCCTAGTGTTTGAATTGGGGAGAAAACGTTTGAACTCATAATTCCCGTTCCGCTGCCGCTTGCTGAGCCCACCTTGTCAGGTTTACCCATTATTCTAACAGAACTTGACTTTGTCAGCGTTAGAGTTCCGTTGCCACCATCTTCTTCCCAGTTCTGTCATCCTCACCTGTTCTGTCTGCCCACCCAGCTCGCCGTCGACCCCTCGCCGTCGCTACGCCGGAATTGAGGTAGCCATCGTTTCACCGGAATCGAGCTCCCCGTCGCTAACACCACCCTGGTGCTAGGATCTCCCACATAGTGGCAAGGGCTCCCCAGGTCGCAGTTCTGGCTCCTCCCTTTCCCCACAGATCTGAGCTCCCCAGATAGGAGATCTAGAATCGCTCCCTCTAATGTCTTTAATGGTGACGACACCTATGGAAGCGCGGCAATCTCAGAGGAGATCGGCTAGCTGTCTCTAATGGCGATGGCGGCGGTGGCCGTTCCTGTGGACTTGGTGGCGGAACCTCATGAACATCTAGTTTCTTGTTATGTTAATTTTCACCGAATTCATCTCTGTAAATGCGAATCTCAAAAATGAAGAACAATAAATGTAGATATTAGATCTAAAATTAAAGGAGAAACACTAAATCTGAAAGTTCATAATATTTGGTTGCTTCAAACTTATAGAAGCTAGTTAGTAACACAAAAGGCGGCTTTAGCCTTGTCTATACAAAAGCTATTCTTCAGAGTTAGTCTAACACTAACTGTACTTAACTGAAGAAACTAGGGGAGAGCAGCCTTCATGGAAGTTGGCATACCAAAATGCTGCGAAGGGCTAAAGTTCATTGCTAAATCAACCGGAACTGAACGATTTTCCTTCCCGCCTAACTCCTGCTGCTTTTCTCCATTCAGCATGCAAGTCATGGCTTCCCCTTCCTCGGGCGGCTGCGCTCACCCTTGGGGGCGGGGAAAGAGGGCTTTCCGCGCTCGCCCTTGGAGGAGGAGGGCTTTCCGCGCTTCTGGCGGAAAAGCATCTGGTTGAACCTGATCAGTAGCACCACCGCGAGGCATTCTTCAAACAAGTAGTACCGCAGCTCTTGATAGGGGTCGTATTTCCTGGTGAACCGCAGTCGCAATGATAGATCAGTGTAGTTGTGGTTCGCCGACGACGCATAAACACGCCATATCATAGATCTCGATATGAACCGTTTCCTCGCCCGCCGCAAGTTCTTGTTGGGCTTCGACGCCGGGAAGCCGGTGAATGGCCAACGACCACGCTTCCCTAGCTTACCCCACTTCAGCTTCATAGCCCTTACCTCGGGCAGAGCCGGTGAGCATCTAGACCTTGGGGAAACCCTCCTCCCCGCCTCCAACGCCCTCGCCGACAACGCCAACTTGGGGAAGTTCATGACAGCCGCTATTGGCACCTACACACCGGCTTTGACAAGGCAAGTCATTGCCTGCCCGATGGGGGCTTGATATTGGAGCAGCGGCGGCGGCGGTGCCATGAGCTACGGTGATCTTAGGGTAGGGACTGTGAAGTGGGGAGTGAGACAGGGGAGGAAGACACGTAGCAGCCTTAATCTGCCCCGTAAATAAAATAACAATGACTGTCCATGTTTATCTACTTGGGCTTTTACTTTATTTTTCTGAGTCCATTGTCAGTTAGACTGGGATTGCTATATGGGTTAAAGTACTAGATACCTCAACCCTAAATCACATTTCTAGTCTCCTTCCTCCCAAACCGGCGGCTGCTGGGGGTTGGCCGCCCCGTCCACAGCGATTGCTCAAACCAACGCCGGCCGGGTGGCGTTCGACCTCCACGGCGTCCTGCACGCAGGAATCCCTTCTCAAGGTAAGTGTAGGGTTTTCCCGTATGGATTGCCCAATACTCTGATCTAGTACTAGTTCAAGGGGCAGCCCTAGTTCAAGGGGAATTTTCCAAAAATATTTCTACTTCTGTAATGATAGTTCAATAATTATGAAATCGATATTTCGCAAAAGGAGTGGTTCATATGGTCACTGAGCCTGCTTGATTGTTCTATAATCAGAACCATATGGTTGGCTAGTATGTTGCCCAAACTTGCATGCCCTGCCAAAACATTGGTTACCTATTATATTTTAGTCTTTGTTTGATTCGGTTTGTTGTCCAAAATATTTAAAATGATAGAATGGGTGCTCTTATTCCAGTTTAAATTGTGTTGTATCTCGGACACAACATTGCTCCATTGTGCTCAAATGGGAAATCTAGGACATGCTCTTGGTGGAGCTTTTAAATCACTGTTGGAAGCTATGTAATGCTACTTCCTATATTGACATGTTCTTGTTGAGATGAATTTTAAATGATAATTGAAAGCTATGTCATGCTCTTGGTGATTTCTATATCAAATATTGCATTCTACATCGTGTTTTTTGGTGATTTATAATTTGTTATTTAGACGAAGAATATAGATGCGATGGGTTATGGGGTGACGGCACCGTGAGTTTGACCTAGAAATCAAAATCGAGCAAATGAAATAAAAATAAAATCAAATAATTGGAAAACCAGCGCATGGAGTCATGGTATGTGATGTAGTATCTTGGAAAAATAGCTGATACGTCTCCAACGTATCTATAATTTTTGATGCTCCATGCTTGTTTTTACACCATTTGCCTATTGTTTTGTTACACTTCGTGGCACTTTTATGCATTTTCCGGAACTAACCTATTAAATAGTTGCCACAGTGCCAGTTTCCTGTTTTCTGCTATTTTTGTGTTTCAGAAGTGATACACAGGAAATATTCTCAGAATTGGATGAAACAAGTTCCTGAAGTCTTATTTTCCCCGGAAGCTTCCAGAGATCCGAAGGAGAGTAGGAGGGGGGCCACCAGGGCCCCACACACAGGGGTGGCACGGCCAGGCCCGTGGCCGCGCGAGCCCCGTGTGAGGGAGCCTGGCTCCACCTCTGACATCACCCCTTCGCCTATAAAGACCCCCCCGACGGAAAAAACCTAAGGACCCGATCAGAATTCTAGAACACATCGCGATCCGCCGCCGCCGTCGACCCGAAGATCGGGAGGGTCCAGAAGCTCTTCCCGGCACCCTGCCGGAGAGGGGAATCGCCGCCGGAGGTCTTCTTCATCGCCATGCTTGCCTCTGGAGCGATGAGTGAGTAGTCTACCTTGGACTATGGGTCCATAGCAGTAGCTAGATGGTTGTCTTCTCCACCATGTGATTCATGTTTAGATCTCATGAGCTGCCCTACATGATTGAGATCACCGTTATGTAATTCTACATGTTTGGTTTGTTGGGATCCGATGAATATTGGTGTTTATGATTGAGTTGCTGTACTGAATATTATCTTTTGTTATCTCTATGTTGTTTATGATCTTGCATGCTCTCCGTTGTTAGTAGCTATCTTGGCCGAGTAGTTGCTAGTGACTCCAAGAGGGGGTATTTATGCTCGATAGTGGGTTCATGCCTCTATTTCACCTGGGGGAGTGACAGAAACCTCTAAGGTGGTAGATGTGCTGTTGCTACTAGGGAGAAAACAACATTCATATGCTCAAGGGAATATGCTTTGTTTACATTACACACTTTGCTTAATGCAATTATCTGTTGTTCGCAACATAATACTTTTGGGGTGTTCGGATTGATATCCCCGGGAGTGGATTATTAGTCATAGATGCAGTTGGATGGCGATCTATGTATTTTTTTGTAATGCCCAGAGTAAATCTCATAGTGATCTTCTTGACATATCACGTTTATCTTTATTCTATCAATTGCCCAACTGTAATTTGTTTACCCAGCATGTGTTATTTTATCTATGGAGAGACACCACTAGTGAACTGTGGACCCCGGTCCTATTTCCATCATATTGCTATCACCTGTTTACTTTCTCGCACTGTTTACTTTACTCGCATACTTTTACTGTTTTCCACTCGATACACTCATAACCTTTGTTTCAAGCAAACCGGTGAGATTGACAACCTCATCGCAAGTTGGGAGCAAAGTACTTGGTTGTGTGTGTGTGCAGGTTCCACGTTGCAGCTAGCAAGCAAAGCTTGGACGAGGCACCATATATAAATTGTCCACTGCTGTCGCAAACTAGCAGGCATCACCTTCAGTCGCCTACCTCTCCTCTCCAAGAACGATAAACCTTGGTTTCTAAACTGAGGGAAAATGATCTGCTATACTCATCACACCTTCCTCTTGGGGTTCCCAATGGGCTAGTCATTCACCACGCATCAAGCTCTTTTTCTGGCGCCGTTGCCGGGGAGGAAGTAGAAGACTTCTGCGAGGGGATTTTTTCGCACGCACATCCTTTACTTTGTTTTATTGTTTTGTTTTGCTTTACTTTATTTATTTTACCTGCATCGTTTTATATCAAAAACCCAAAAAAATAGAATCCATGGTAGTTGTTTTTACTTGTTTACTTTTGTTTTGCTGAAATGGGTACTCCTGAAAACACCAAGTTGTGTGACTTTACTACCACGAACAATAGTGATTTTATCTGCACTCCTATTGCACTACCTGTTCCTGCTGCGAACTTTTATGAGATTAAGCCTGCTTTGTTGAACCTTGTTATGAAAGAGCAATTTTCTGGTGCTAGTACTGAAGATGCTGCAGCTCATCTCAATAATTTTCTTGAGCTATGTGAGATGCATAAATATAAGGATGTTGATAGTGATATTATTAAGCTCAAGTTGTTTCCTTTTTCTTTGAGAGGAAAAGCTAAAGATTGGTTGCTGTCTTTGACTAAGAATAGTATTGATTCATGGGCTAAGTGTAAGGATGCTTTTATTGGTAGATATTATCCTCCTGCTAAGATTATATCTCTGCGTAGCAATATTATGAAGTTTACTCAGTTTGATAATGAACATGTTGCTCAAGCTTGGGAAAGAATGAAATCTATGATAAAGAATTGCCCCACTCATGGACTGACTACTTGGATGATTATCCAAACTTTTTATGCAGACTGAATTTTTCTTCGAGGAACCTACTTGATTCAGCTGCTGGAGGCACTTTTATGTCCCTTACCTTGGGCGTCGCAACAAAGCTACTAGACAACATGATGGTAAATTATTCCGAATGGCACACCGAGAGAGCTCCACAAGGTAAGAAGATAAACTCTGTTGAGGAAACCTCTTCCTTGAATGATAAGATTGATACCATTATGGCTATGCTTGCTAAT
Organism: Dactylis glomerata; assembly: GCA_007115705.1. Classification (NCBI taxonomy): domain Eukaryota; kingdom Viridiplantae; phylum Streptophyta; class Magnoliopsida; order Poales; family Poaceae; genus Dactylis; species Dactylis glomerata. The sequence continues at coordinate 1,309,058 of QXEO01000685.1, read as the reverse complement.
GATAGGACTCATGTTGATCCTAATAATGTTCCTTTGGCCTCTTTGGTTGCTCAAGAAGAGCATGTTGATGTGAATTTCATTAGAAACAATAATTTTAACAACAATGCTTATAGGAACAATTTTGCTAGTTACAATTATAGGCCGTATCCTTCTACCAATGGTAATGGTTATGGTAATTCTTATGGTAATTCCTACAACAACACTAGGGCCGCACCCTCTGAGCTTGAGGTAATGCTCAAGGACTTCATCGGTAAGCAAACTGCTTTTAACAAGTCTGTTGAGGAAATGTTAGGCAAAATTGATATTCTTGCTTCCAAGGTTGATAGCCTTGCTCATGATGTTGAACTTCTGAAATTAAAAGTGCTGCCTAATGATGTGGAAGAGAACAATGTTTTTGCTACCGCTAATGCTATTCAAGTTGGAATTGATGAAAATATTAGATTGTTAGCGGAATTGCATGCCAGGTGGGAAAGAGAAGATGAGATGGCTAGAGAGATGAAGGTATGTACCATTACTACCTCAAATGATGTTGCTCCTACTGGTAGCAATCCTCTTACTTTGATTGGTGTAGACAAAACTCCCACTCCTTGTGTTAAAAAGCCTAAAACTGCCAAAACTTTTTCTCAAAAGAGTGCTGAAATTTTTTGGAGTGTGGGAGATGATAGCTCTATTTCTTTTAATGATTTTGATGTTGATGGCTGCAATATATCTGAAGTTATTTTGTTCTTGCAAAAGCTTGCTTTGACTCCCAATGCTAGTTCTTTAAATGTTGCTTTTACTAAGCATATTACCAATGCTCTCATAAAAATTAGGGATGAAAAGTTGAAGCAAAAAGCTTCTATTCCCAAGAAGTTAGAAGATGTTTGGGAACCCATCATTGATATGCATGTTAATGGTTATGATTGCCATGCTTTATGTGATCTAGGTGCTAGTATTTCTATCATGCCTAGAAAGATTTATGATATGCTTGATTTGCCACCGCTTGAAAAGTGTTATTTTGATGTTCCTATTGCTGATGTTGCTAAGAAGAAACCTTTGGGAAGGATTAATGATGTTCTTATTGTGGTTAACAATAACCTTGTTCCCGTTGATTTTCTTGTTATGGACGTTGAATGTCATGCTTCATGTCCTATTATTTTGGGAAGACCCTTTCTTCGAACTATAGGTGCCATCATTGATATGAGGGAAGGCACTATCAAATATCAATTCCCACTTAAGAAAGGTATGGAACACTTCCCTAGGAAAAGAAAGAAATTAGTTTTTGACTCTATTCTTAGAGCAAATTATGAGCTTGATGCTTCATCACTTGATGATACTTGATTCGCAAATTTTCTGCGCCTAGCTCAAAGGCGTTAAAGAAAAGCACTCTTGGCAGATAACCCAATATTTTATTTTCAGTACTTTTTCTTTTATTTGAGTCTTGGAAGTCATTACTACTGTAATGACCGCTCCTTATCTTGTTTATTTCGTTTTTGTGCCAAGAGAAACCTCTAATTCGAGCGATGTAAAGATTTGGGGATGTTGCTGTCCTGAAACTGTTTTCGGTGCTGCACCGTAAAAAATCGTATAAATTCTCTGTATATCTTTTGGACCTCCAATTTCTTGTGAATATGTCCCAGGTTATATCCAAACTTTCGTTAGTTGAACACTTTTTCATTTGAGCAACAGAAAACCCCTCAAAAATTCGATCTTTGTCAGCTGTTCAGTTTTGACAGATTTCTGCCAATATTTGTGTTTGCCACTTTATCGCTTTCTTTTGAGTTCTTTTGATCACGGAAATTTTGGGGAGGTTGCTAAAGTAGTATTTGCTATATATGTGGTGGTTTTGAGTTGAAACCTGAAGCAAAAGAGGTTGATTATATGTTATGCTTACACTAATGTTGCTAATAGAATTTTGTTTAGTTTTGTATGAAGGAAGTTTTCAAGTGTAGGGATTGGAGAATGATGAGATGAGTTGAAGAATTGACAAAAGCTCAAGCTTGGGGATGCCCATGCATCACCCCAAGAAATATCCAAGAAGTACAAGCGTCAAAGCTTGGGGATGCCCCCGAGGCACCCCTTCTTCATCGGCAAAAATCAGGTCACCTTTCAAGACACTATATTTTTATTGCTTCATGCACTATGTGTTTTTCTTGGAGCGTCAGTTGTTTTAGTTTTCTTAGTTGGTTTAGGTTTGTTTTGTTTGCTGCAATAAATGGTTGGACCCCAACAAATTTCCTTTGGAGGAGATGTACTCGTTTTTATTTGCAAAGAACGCTCTAGTTTTCACTCTTATCGTTCATCGAGCGTTCTTCTTTTTCTGCTGCTGCTTTTGGTTTTCGTTTTCGCCTTAATTTGCATTCAGACCTTGTCATATCTTTTCATCAAGGTGTATTTTTGCCTCTGATCTTTATTGGTTTTCATCAAAAGAGGTGTCTTTAAAAATTTCAAATGGTGTTGGAAAAGAGAAAAAGCTTTGTGCAAAATAGTGGTACAAGAAGGAGCTTGTGTAGACTGCGGCTTAGGCTTTTTCATGTCATGCTTGATGTCTTTTTGATAGTATGCTTAGTGGTTTTTCTGTAGCATGACTTGTCTCAAATAACTGAGATTGCTTAATGAGCCTTTGGAAAAATCATGCGTTGTTTTTATTGTGTGGAAGCATTATTTTGGTTTTCTCCTTGATGCTTTATTTGGGTTGACTTGGCGCATGCTCACACATGCTAGGCTCTTACAAAGTCGCCAATAGCCTTCATGATCATTTAGTTTTTGACTTTTGATGCCATCTTATGCTTCTTTTAATGTCGCTTTGTCGCTTTGCATGATTATGGCCATTATTGCTCTCTTAGTTGGTTGCTTCCAGTCTTTTGCTAGCCCTCGCCTTATACTGAGTATGAGCTCTACTCGTGCATCCAACTCCTAAAAGCCAATGTTTTCCAAAGTGTCCACCATACATACCTACTAGCAATTTGCTATTCCAAGTAAATTTGACTTGCTTTTATTTTCTCTTCAAATTAAACTCTTACCAGTGTTATGTGAAATTCGGTCAGTAAAGCTCTCACGAACCGGAAGGCACACTTTACTTTTTCCTGTTCTAAAAATTTGACATTGTGGTCTCTTATGTTGAGTTGTTATGCTTGCAAGTTGTAAGTTGGATTCTAGCCCATCCATGCTGTCATGGGGCAAGCTTTCAACATTGCACTTCTATTTGAGTTGATATCGTGATCTTTTGTCTATGGATGCCCGCGGTGTGAAATGAATTGGGAATCTTGTGGGGATCATGGAGTTTGTATATGCGTTAGAGAAATGCCGGGCCGCCAATCTAAGCCATGCATAATTCATGGTGGAAATTTGCAGCATACCCATGGTGAACATACGACGATGCATCTCACAATAAAACACTAAACAAAAGGCAAATAAAAGAGATGTCAAGGTGTTCATTGTCTGCTTGTCCTATCATTTTGGTGTGGGCTTGTTCCATGTCATCGGGCACGGAGGTACCCCATTGGCGGTTCTCAATGATATGCATATACTTACAATGACAAGAGCCTTACTTCGGACTCTAAGTAATGTAGCATGAGGTTTGGGTACTCGTATTCACGGGGCACGAGGTCTTCAACTTATGATTTGTCAAGCATGTGCATCATAATTGTTCTCGCATTAACTTTAACCATTCAAGATGCTTATGATGGGGGCAATGAGAGCTCAAAGCCGGTAAGTTCCATAATTTTTGAAGGTTATAAAACTTGCAATCACTGCTTCCCTCTGCGAAGGGCCTTTCTTCTACTTTTATGTTGAGTCACCACCTTCTTTCTTTATGCACCATTAAGAGAGCATAGTTGTCATTCTTAGTGTGATATGCATTGTCCCAAAGTTCATTCATTGATTCATATTGTTGGTTTCACTTGTTCTTAAATTATTTGTATCTAGTCGCCCTCTTAAACTTGAAGGTGTCCTATGCATTTATGTTTTGCTCTCTTTGAAGGACAAGCTGAAAACCATTTGTATGTTTTTCCTTATGATTTGAACACACATTTGACTTTCATTATTTCATTTTCATGATCTTTTGTTTGTGTTCATTTGCATGTTTACAACATGGTTGCTAAGTTCTTATTGTCAAGATTATATCTTCATGCCCATGTTTTAAGTTCTTATGATCCCAGCTCACAAATGCTTACATAGATGATCAAGATTGTGTAGGTGCATGTCACCTCAAAAATTATTCTTTTGTTATCACTTACCTACTCAAGGACGAGCAGGAGTTAAGCTTGGGGATGCTTGATACGTCTCCAACGTATCTATAATTTTTGATGCTCCATGCTTGTTTTTACACCATTTGCCTATTGTTTCGTTACACTTCGTGGCACTTTTGTGCATTTTCCAGAACTAACCTATTAACAAGTTGCCACAGTGCCAGTTTCCTGTTTTCTGCTGTTTTTGTGTTTCAGAAGTGATACACAGGAAATATTCTCGGAATTGGATGAAACAAGTTCCTGAAGTCTTATTTTTCCCGGAAGCTTCCAGAGATCCAAAGGAGAGTAAGAGGGGGGCCTCCAGGGCCCCACACAGAGGGGTGGCGCGGCCAGGCCCCTGGCCGCGCGAGCCTCGTGTGAGGGAGCCTGGCTCCACCTCTGACATGGCCCCTTCGCCTATAACGACCCCCCGACGGAAAAAACCTAAGGACCCGATCAGATTTCCAGAACACATCGTGATCCACCGCCGCCGTTGACCCGAAGATCGAGAGGGTCCAAAAGCTCTTCCCGGCACCCTGCCGGAGAGGGGAATCGCCACCGGAGGTCTTCTTCATCGCCATGCTTGCCTCCGGAGCGATGAGTGAGTAGTCTACCTTGGACTATGGGTCCATAGCAGTAGCTAGATGGTTGTCTTCTCCACCATGTGCTTCATGTTTAGATCTCATGAGCTGCCCTACATGATTGAGATCACCGTTATGTAATTCTACATGTTTGGTTTGTTGGGATCCGATGAATATTGGTGTTTATGATTGAGTTGCTATACTGAATATTATCTTTTGTTATCTCTATGTTGTTTATGATCTTGCATGCTCTCCGTTGTTAGTAGCTATCTTGGCCGAGTAGTTGCTAGTGACTCCAAGAGGGGGTATTTATGCTCGATAGTGGGTTCATGCCTCTATTTCACCTGGGGGAGTGACAGAAACCTCTAAGGTGGTAGATGTGCTGTTGCTACTTGGGAGAAAACAACATTCATATGCTCAATGGCATATGCTTTGTTTACATTACACACTTTGCTTAATGCAATTATCTGTTGTTCGCAACTTAATACTTTTGGGGTGTTCGGATTGATATCCCCGGGAGTGGATTATTAGTCATAGATGCAGTTGGATGGCGGTCTATGTATTTTGTTGTAATGCCAGAGTAAATCTCATAGTGATCTTCTTGACATATCACGTTTATCTTTATTCTATCAATTGCCCAACTGTAATTTGTTTACCCAGCATGTGTTATTTTATCTATGGAGAGACACCACTAGTGAACTGTGGACCCCAGTCCTATTTCCATCATATTGCTATCACCTGTTTACTTTCTCGCACTGTTTACTTTACTCGCATACTTTTACTGTTTTCCACTCGATACACTCATAACCTTTGTTTCAAGCAAACCGGTGAGATTGACAACCTCATCGCAAGTTGGGAGCAAAGTACTTGGTTGTGTGTGTGCAGGTTCCACGTTGCAGCTAGCAAGCAAAGCTTGGATGAGGCGCCATATATATATTGTCCGCTGCTGTCGCAAACTAGCAAGCATCACCTTCAGTCGCCTGTCTCTCCTCTCCAAGAACGATAAACCTTGGTTTCTAAACCGAGGGAAAACGAGCTGCTATACTCATCACACCTTCCTCTTGGGGTTCCCAACGGGCTGGTCATTCACCACGCATCAATAGCAAACAGGGCATGCCAAGGATTCATAGGCACACTCTTCACAAAATTGTCATGCTTTTGGGAGCTTATGGCACCGTGAGTTTGACCTAGTTTTTCCACATACTTTTGAAATGGAGGTATGATCATACATAGTTAGGACAGCGCATGGAGTTATTGTATGTGATGTAGTACCTTGGAAAAATACCAAACATAGCATGCCAAGGATTCATAGGCAAACTCTTCACAAAATTGGCATGCTTTTAGGTCTTTCAAATGAGGTCAGATTCCAATGATTATACATAGTTAGGACATGATCTTGGTGGAGCTTTTAAATTGCTATTGGAAGCTATGTAATGCTATTGGTTATATTGTCATGTTCCTGTTTTAAAATGATAATGAACTATCCCTCACACAATTACAGGTTACAATGCAACGTCATGAAGCATGCTATGACTATCCCTCCGACGATGAGAACTGTGTGATTGGGCACAGTCCCAGGACTTACCATTACCACACTGATACGTCTCCAACATATCCATAATTTTTGATGCTCCATGCTTGTTTTTACACCATTTGTTTAGTGTTTCCTTACACTTCGTGGCATTTTTATGCATTTTCCGGAACTAACCTATTAACGAGATGCCACAGTGCCAGTTCCCTATTTTCTGCTATTTTTGTGTTTTAGAAAAGTTAAACAGGAAATATTCTCAGAATTGGACGAAACCAAAGCCAGTCATCCAGAAATTTCACGGAGCTTCCAGAAGACCGAAGAGGAGCCAGACGAGAGCCACTGGTGGGCCACACCACCAGGGGGCGTGGCCTGGGGCTAGACCGCGCCCCCTATGGTGAGCCCCACCAGGGCCACCTCTGACACCGCCCCTTCGCCTATAAAGACCCCCCGATGGGAAAAACCTAAACACCCGATCACTTTTCCAAAACACATCGCGATCCGCCGCTGCCATCGGCCCAAAGATCGGAAGGGTCCAGAAGCTCTTCCCGGCACCCTGCCAGAGAGGGGAATCGCCACCGGAGGTCTTCTTCATCGCCATGCTTGCCTCCGGCGTGATGAGTGAGCAGTCTACCTTGGACTATGGGTCCATAGCAGTAGCTAGATGGTTGTCTTCTCCACAATGTGCTTCATGTTTAGATCTCGTGAGCTGCCTTACATGATCGAGATCACCGTTATGTAATTCTACATATTGGTGTTATGATTGAGTTGTAGTACTGAATTTTATCTTATGTTATCTCTATGTTGTTTATGATCTTGCATGCTCTCCATTGTTAGTATCTATCTTGGCCGAGTAGTTGCTAGTGACTCCAAGAGGGGGTATTTATGCTCGATAGTGGGTTCATGCCTCTATTTAATCTGGGGGAGTGACAGAAACCTCTAAGGTTGTAGATGTGCTGTTGCTACTAGGGGGAAAACAATATTCATATGCTCGAGGGCATATGCTTTGTTTACATTATACACTTTGCTTAATGCAATTATCTATTGTTCGCAACTTAATACTTGTGGAGTTCTCGGATTGATTTGCCACAAGTGGATTATTAGTCATAGATGCAGTTGGATGGTGGTCTATGTATCTTGTTGTAATGCCCAGAGTAAATCTCATAGTGATCCTCTCGACATATGCACATTGTCTTTATTCTATCAATTGCCCAATTGTAATTTGTTTACCCAGCATGTGTTATTTTATCTTATGGAGAGACACCGCTAGTGAACTGTGGACCCTGGTCCTATTTCCTTTATATTGCTCTCACCTGTTTACTTTACTCGTAATGTTTACTTTACTTGCATATTACTATCACTTTCCATTCGATACACTCATACCCTTTGTTTCAAGCAAACCGGTGAGATTGACAACCTCATCGTAAGTTGGGAACAAAGTATTTGGTTGTGTTGTGTGCAGGTTCCACGTTGCTACTGGTTGAAGATGCGCTAACAAGTTATCGTAACGACGCCCTTGTTAGAGCATCACGCAGCTAGTGGGCATCACCTTCAGTCATATTTCATCCTCCTAGTGGATTGATAACCTTGGTTTCATAAGTGAGGGAAAACTTGCTGCTATATTCATCAAAACCTTCTCTTGGGGTTTTCCAATTGGCCGGTCATTTACTACACGCAATCAAGTTTTCTGGCATCATCATCACTGTGCTATCAACAAGTTTTCTGGCGCCGTTGCTGGGGAGAAGAAGACTTCTGCAAGGGGAGTTTTCGCACGCACATCCTTTACTTTGTTTTAAGTTTTGCTTTACTTTATTTTTACTTGCATCGTTTTATCAAAAACCCAAAAAAATTAGAATCATTTGTAGTTGTTTTTACTTGTCTACTTTTAGTTTGCCAGAATGGCTACTCCTAAAAACACCAAGTTGTGTGACTTTGCTAGCACGAATAATAGTGATTTTATCTGCACTCCTATTGCGCCACCTGCTCCTGCTGCAAATTTTTATGAGATTAAGCCTGCTTTGTTGAACCTTGTTATGAAAGAGCAATTTTCTGGTGCTAGTACTGATGATGCTGCAGCTCATCTCAACAATTTTGTTGAGCTATGTGAGATGCAGAAATATAAGGATGTTGAAAGTGATATTATTAAGCTTAAGTTGTTTCCTTTTTCATTGAGAGGAAAAGCTAAGGATTGGTTGCTGTCTTTGCCTAAAAATACTATTGATTCTTGGGCTAAGTGTAATGATGCTTTTATTGGTAGATACTATCCTCCTGCTAAGATTATAGCTTTGCGTAGCAATATTATGAAGTTTAGTCAGTTTGATAATGAACATGTTGCTCAAGCTTGGGAAAGAATGAAATTTATGATAAAGAATTGTCCGACTCATGGACTGACTACTTGGATGATTGTTCAAACTTTTTATGCAGGACTGAATATTTCTTCGAGGAACCTACTTGATTCAGCTACTGGAGGCACTTTTATGTCCCTTACCTTGGGCGCCGCAACAAAGCTTCTCAACAATATGATGGTAAATTACTCTGAATGGCACACCGAGAGAGCTCCACAAGGTAAGAAGGTAAATTCTGTTGAGGAAACCTCTTCCTTGAGTGATAAGATTGATGCTATCGTGCTTATGCTTTCTAATGATAGGACTCATGTTGATCCTAATAATGTTCCTTTGGCCTCTTTGGTTGCTCAAGAAGAGCATGTTGATGTAAACTTCATTAGAAATAATAATTTCAACAACAATGCTTATAGGAACAATTTTGCTAGTAACAATTATAGGCCGTATCCTTCTACCAATGGTAATGGTTATGGTAACTTTTATGGTAATTCCTCCAACAACACTAGGGCCATGCCCTCCGAGCTTGAGGTAATGCTCAAGGACTTCATCGGTAAGCAAAATGCTTTTAACAAGTCTGTTGAGGAAAAGTTAGGCAAATTGATATTCTTGCTTCTAAAGTTGATAGCCTTGCTCATGATGTTGAACTTCTAAAATTAAAAATGTTGCCTAATGATGTGAAAGAGAACAATGTTTTTGATACTGCTAATGCTATCCAAGTTAGAATTGATGAGAATGTTAGGATGCTAGCAGAATTGCATGCCAGGTGGGAAAGAGAAGATGAGATGGCTAGAAAGATGAAGGTATGTACCATTACTACCTCTAATGATGTTATTCCAAATGCTAGAAATCCTCTTACTTTGATTGGTGTAGGGAAAACTCCCACTCCTAGTGTTAAAAAGCCCAAAACAGCTAAAACTTTTTCTCAAAAGAGTGCTGAAATTTTTCGGAGTGTGCGAGATGATAGCTCTATTTCCTTTAATGATTTTGATGTTGATGGCTGCAATATATCATAAGTTATTTTTTAACTAGATACAAAGCTCATGATCACATATAGATCACATCATGGGAGAGAGAGATGAACCACATAGCTACCGATAGAGCCCTTAGCCCCGGGGGAGAACTACTCCCTCCTCATCATCGGAGGCAGCAACGGCAATGGAGATGGTGGTGAGGTCGATGGAGACGACGGAGACGGCGATGGAGACCGATGGAGATGGCTCCGGGGGCACTTCCCCGTCCCTGTAGGGTTCCGGAATAGAGACTTCTATCCCCCGAAATTCGTCGGCGACGGCGGCAGAGCTGCGGAACTCTTATAGAAAATTTGCTGATTGTTTTAGGGTTTTCCATCCTGAGGCTTTTTATAGGCAAAAGGGCATTGTCAGGAGTGGACCAGGGTGGTCTCACCACCAGGGCGCGGCCAGGAGGGGGGGCGCGCCACCCTATGGTGAGCCTGCCCTCTGCCCCCTGGCTCTCATTCGGTCTTTGATCCTCTTCTGGGAAAAATAGGAGTTCTGGTCTTCGTTTTGTCCAATTCCGAGAATATTTCCTGTGTAGCTTTTCTGAAACACAAAAACAGCAGAAAACAGGGAACTGGCACGGTGGCATCTTGTCAATAGGTTAGTTCTGGAAATCGCATAAAAACGCCACGAAGTGTAACGAAACACAAGGCAAATGGTGCAAAAACAAGTATGGAGCATCAAAAGTTATAGATACGTTTGGGACGTATCACCCCTCTGCAGAGGTTTCAAACTATTCAAATAGCCGCCTCCGCGGTCATAGACAGTTGGTGAGCTGTACTTGATCTTTAGCAAGAGTTGAACAGCTATGAAGTGTACAAAGACATATGTGAATGATCCTACCTTGACGAATGAATGTGACCAACACTTGGGAGTTCTATTCTAGATTCAACTTAGAGAACTAAATGCTTTCTTACCTCTTAATGAATACTCTTTGGAGAGAAAATTAGCTTTGTGCAAATAAACCTAGAGCTATAGTCCACTATATGAACCATGCATTTTCCTTTTCATTTATTTATAAGATGGTTTGCGAGTGCATTCAATGTACTCATGGCTCTGTCCCTGGCTATTAACTTGGTCAGACTTCGAGGAGGAATATCTGGAGGAAGGATGTGATGAGGAGTACCAGAACTAAGATTCACTCCTAGTCGGTATTGCCTGTAGGGTGAAGGCATGGGCCTGAAGACGTTATTTCCGCTGCTATCTTGTGTTGTAATGTGAACTTGGTCACTATGACCATTTGTATTCGAACTACTCGTGTTGTAATGTCTATGGAACTGGTTACCAACTATGTTATGTGTATCACAACAATGATTCTGGGATTGTGGTGGAATACATAACGGGAACTTTGAATTTCTATAAATTTGGGTGTTACAGCATGGGATTGGGATGGAACCGCCGGTGGATTTCTAGGCAGAGGCGAGTGCATTGTGGGTTGCTGGGATGCAAGTTAGAAGAGCAGGAGACGGGTGGGTGTTCCCAGATCAAGATTGCCTCAGGTAACCCTAGTTTCTCACCAAGGCGCCACCGCCAGTTTGCCTCTTCCTTCCCTCGTTTTCTTCCTCTTCTTCACGCTTCTGAACCCGACCACCACCTCCAAATAGCTCTGCTATCTCGGGCCTCCCCGAGCTCTTCCGCGAGCGCTTGAAGCTCTGCTGCACCGTCCTAGTTCTTCTAGAGCTTTGAATCGAGCCAAAGAAGATCCAATCAACGAGGAGGACCTCATCTACGGCTGCCACTATTCCAGTGAAATTCATATAGGTACCCATCGCTGATGTCTGTTTCTCCCTATGTGTTTCCGCTATGGACAGAGTCGTCCCTCGACTTCATCCAAGCGCTTCAGAACTCGGCGCTGTCTCCATGATCATCCACGCCACGCTCTAGAAACTCCGTTCTGTCGCCAGGAACGCCCATGCCCAAGTGGCGCTCGGGGCTCGACCGCTCGTTGACCTTGTTCGGCAGGCAAAGGCATCCCGAATAGCAGATCTTAGCGGTTCCAACATATTGAGTTGGAGTCAGCGATGCACTCCTCCAATTCCCAGTCGTCTTTGTCCCCGACCTCGATTTCCTTCCGATCCATCTCCCTACTTATCTTCGATACCTCGGCGGAGCTCAATGGCATCCACCGGGAGCAGAGATCATGGGCGATGGGGGAGGCTTTAGATGTGCGACTTTTATTGAGGTGATCTAGGGTTCGGATAATAACGGCATCCAACCTTTTATTTAATTCTATTCTAACCATAGATTTTAGATCTAACTATTATAAATAACTAGATAATATGTATTAACATAGTGCCTCGAAACGATAACCTCGTATTATGCTTTTAGTGTGTACTAGATTGAATTTTACCATATTTGAAATTGCTAAAAAATTAAACTAAAATGTTATGTGTGCATCTCTATGTCCTACGTGTCGACGAAGTGGTTATGAGAAAAAAATGACTTTTATGTGGATAATGTGTAAAAAGTTGCAAAATTCGATACTAAAATAAGCCTTTTTGCGACATGTTTTTTCGTCTTTTTTACAGCCCACAAAAAATGTTTTACGATCTAGTGTGTGAGCACATAAAATGTGGAGGTATATATGTATTTATAATTATTTTTGACATTTTAGAATTTATTTCTGGACTAAAGTAAGCATATGCACCCGAGGTATACATGTTTGCTGCTAGTAGTGTCCGGCAAGGGGATCATGCATGCCACAATTGCCTCTGCTAGTAGTGTCCGGCAAGGGGAGTACATTCGGGTTATCGAGATTCGGTCGGCCTTAGTTCCGAGCCGTTGAGATCTGTCGGTTGGAAAAGCTCCCGTATTCCATCTCTCCATTTTGATCAAATAAGTTCGACGGATAAGGAAGCCTTGATTAATGCTTTTGCTAGCTGCTTTTTTCTTTGACAATTTTTTCTAGCTGCTAGTATTTCCCGACAGGCATCATGCACGAATGGAGCGGCCCATGTTACATTTTCACTTTGGTCACGATTGATTGACAAGTATGCATCGGTTAATGGCTTTGCTAATTGCTAGCAGTAGTACTCGGCAAGCGTGGTGCACCTACGTTGCGGCGCATGTTACATCTCCATTTGGATCAAACAAAATTTGAGTTCTTATAGATGTCCCCCTATACAACAATCCTCGTAAAAGTAACAAAAGAAGAACTCGTCACTGAGTTTCTGAAAATCCCTTGTTTAATTTGTTTTTTTAGAACTGTCTTGTTTTATTTCATGAAAATCCACTATATTAATAAAATTTAACCTTGTTGATTTGCTAAACCGATGATTACATGAAGAATACAGGTTCAATTTTTAACAAAAGAAAGCAAGCAGAAGAGATCAATATTGCACGATGATTTCATGTCGTATAAGGTCTACATTGAACGATTATTAGGTAGCCTCCAAGCTAAATATTTTGTAAGGATCCAAAGAACGCTTAAGTACCTGCTAGGCCTCTTGTAATGCAGCTCCACTGGCGTTTGGTCATGTCGGTTCCTAATCCCTCCTGTGATTTTTGCAACGTCATGGCTGCCTGCGTGCCTGGAGGTCGAAGCCATGCCACCGTGATACCGTGCGTCTCCGTGTCTTCAAGTGGAGGCCATGCCGTCGCAGCTCGACTTGGCTGGAGCCGCTACTGCCATGTCGGTGTCAGACGTTCCCCTGCCACGTCGGGAGGCTGCTATGGAGCTGCGGACTAGACGACTGGACGTTGCTCTGTGCCGCGCACTGTGGTGTACTGCTTATTTTGCAACTCCGGTGGACGCTGGCTAGCTATTTGAAATTGCTAAAAATTCAAACTATAATTTTGTGTGTGCGTCTCTATGTGACCTACGTGTCGACGAAGTGGTTATGAGAAAAAATGACTTTTTAAAAGGATAATGTGTAAAAAGTTGCAAAATTCAATAATAAAATAAGCCTTTTTGCGACATGTTTTTTGTCTTTTTACACAGCCCACAAAAAATGTTTTACGATGTTGTGTGTGAGCACATAAAATGTGAAGGTATACATGTATTTCTAATTATTTTTGACATATTAAAATTAATTTTTCAGCTAAAGTAAGCATATGCACCGGAGGTCAAAGTGCATCTGTGGACAAGGATGCCTCTGTTAATGTTTTTTACTAGTTGCTGCTAGTAGTGTCCGGCAAGGGGATCATGCATGCATCAATTGCCTCTGAAAGATCAATACATTCGGGTTGTCGAGATTCGGTCGGCCTTAGTTCCGAGCCGTTGAGATCTGTCGGTTGGATTATGGTGTACTAGTGCTAGCAGCTAGCAAAAGCTCCCGTATTCCATCTCTCCATTTTGATCAAATAAGTTCGACGGATAAGGAAGCCTTGATTAATGCTTTTGCTAGCTGCTTTTTTCTTTGACAATTTTTGCTAGCTGCTAGTATTTCCCGACAGGCATCATGCACGAATGGAGCGGCCCATGTTACATTTTCACTTTGGTCACGATTGATTGACAAGTATGCATCGGTTAACGGTTTTGCTGGTTGCTAGCAGTAGTACTCGGCAAGCGTCGTGCACCTACAGAGCTGCCCACAGAACATGCTCACCACATGAACTTCCTTATAAATAATGCCTAGGGAGCAACAAACTCTCCACAGTCCGGTACACACTATCCCACTCCACACACACATTGACCCGACGCCACACACTGACCGGTGAGGATGGCCAGCAGCATGTACGCGGTCTTATCGGCTATACTGCTTCCCTTAGCCATGGCAACGGGGAGCGCAATGCTTCCGAGGATGCCGCCGGCAGTGATGGACCTCATGGAACGAGGCAAGTGCTATTTCATTTTGACGCATCCACAACTTTTTAGCACTTCGAAATACTAATATTTGTGGCACTGCATGCAGGTACTCCGTACGCAGACTCACAGTCAGCACACCGCTACCACGAGAGCTGCGCATTTGTCTACGACAGCAACAATTTATGCAGCATGGACGAGGCTGTCCCTGTCACCTTCTTCCTGGAGGAGGAGAAGGTGCGGGTGGGGGCAAATATATCGGCATACTTCCCGAGGTCGTCCGCAGCACGTTTTGGTCTCCTGCAGCGTCATGTTGCTGAGGCCATACCCTTCTCCGCCAGCAACTTCACCATGATCCTCGACCACCTGCGCATCCCAGCGCAGTCGGAGGAGGCTCTCCAGATGCTGTCCACGTTGGAGTTCTGCGATGCTCCACCGCGCCACATGTACTGCGTTACCTCCTACGAGGACATGGCCGAGCGCGCGGTGAACATGCTCGGCACAACCAGCGTCCAAGCCATGGCCTCGGTGCTGCCCATAGATGGTGCCTCGCTGCAGTCCTACACCGTGAGAGCGGTGAAGCCAATTGAAGGTTCATCTGAGTTCGTCGTATGTCACACTCAGCTATACCCATACTCGGTGTTCTCCTGCCACAGGTCCACCAACGCCACCGCCTACGTGCTGGACATGGCGAATACTTATGGTAGCGGCCTCACCATCAAGCTGCTGACCATGTGCCACCAAGACACCAGCGCTTGGGACAAGGGCCATGCCGCCTTCGACATACTTGGGTCCAAGCCTGGTGGGCAACCCATTTGCCACGTGATGCCCTATGGGCACCTGGCATTTGGCAAAGCAGGCCATACCATGTAACTGTTGTCCTGGTGCTGTCCTGGAGGCACTGCTGACCGCCTCCCATGATGCTTACGCTACTATGCTACCGCTGCACTCTACAGTGCAGTTAGTATGATGTGTACGAGGGGTGCTCTGGCCCTTATGGAGCTAGCTCTCGTATGTATGAATATTTGTGTGTGTGTGTGGGGATCCTCGTGAGATCCATGCTCTGGCCCTCCTATAGTGATTGTGGTTGGATTGTAATATGTACGAGATCCATGCTCTGGCCTTATACAGAGCATCTTATAATAAATAAAGTTTGTGCTATACTATTTTCGTGGACAAATAGGACAAGACGATTTCCCTTAACCCAGGGTCAATTCATAAGTAAATCATTCCGGATAACAAAAAATCATGTTCGTATGGGCTATGAGCAACATCCAACTATAAATCGTTTTGGCAAGTTTTCAAAACGATTCATATAGACGTTGACATATGTGTTTCATCGTGGTCCTCCTTCCGCCACTTCGACGCCATCCTCCCCCCTCCTCTACTTTGACGCAGCGGAGACCAAGATCAACAGAGCAAGCCACATTCCTCAATCTAAGATAATTTGCTCCTTTGGGTGAGATTTTACGAGCTATGGGGAGAACCACAAGGTGGAGCTGGTGTGTGCGTCATGTGAAGAATATTTCTTGTTGTTAAGAGCTACTGCCTAGCTTCTTGGCTGGGAGGATCTGAAATGACACGCGGTCTGGTAGCGTGTTCGTTCTCAGCGATGATCTGGTAGCGTGCTCGTCATCGTGTTGTTCCTAGCTATTCTGTTTTTGAACCAATCGATTAATACTCCAGGAAAAATTAGCGTCCGATCCCCGGATCCTCTAGCTTGCGAATAGACACTACAGGAATAGGCAGAGATGCCGACGGCCAACGCATACGCCGACGACCAAATGTCGGTGCCGTCGGCGTAGGGGGCCTTCAGGAAACCCAGCCAAGGTCGCCGTCCGCGTAGAGATGCCCTCGACGTAGGAGGCCATACGCCGAAGGCCACCCTCGGCGTACTGCCGGCCGTCGGCGTAGTGGGTGGACACGTTTCCCGGAAGTCTAGGCCTATCAGGCGCCGTCACGGCGTTACTAATACGCCGACGGCCACCCTCGGCGTACTGCAGGCCGTCGGCGTATACTCTGTGATGTATTTTATTTAATCACTGTCATGTATTATATTTATACATATTTATTTAATAATATCAATAATTTAAACATGGTTATATTTTTTTATCAGTTGGACAAATTCGTACCCTTCAATAACAGTCTCCACATGTCCGCATGAAATGACGTTTCGAATCTTGTCTCCCACAGCTACACGTTAACAAATAGTGTTAGTGTTATCGTATGCATGTGTTTGAATTTTATGTCTCACACATTTTGAAGAAGTTGTTCAAAGATTCCATGCTTTTCCTACGCCGGAGTGCGGTAGTCTCGAAACCCTGCCCCGCGCGCCCCGCATCGTCTCCCCCCCCCCCTAGATATTATCCGGATGGGTGGGGTACCCCGGTGGACATTTCTCCCTATTTGTGTTTGGTTAGGTCATAGCCCCATTCCAAAACAATATGCTAGTTCCACATGCACCAGAAGCCCCCCTTCCAACGAAACCCTAGCTCGTGCGTCCCGGGCATGGCCTTCTTCACAGACATGGGCTGTTAACACTTGGTGAAATCCAGGATCTCTACGTGGAAACTCCCGCTACGGGTCTACCGGAGCCTATTTCATGGTAAAGTGGGCCCAACCTTTGCTTTCCATGTATATATGTCCTAAACAAACCAAAATAAAGCTAAAGGTCCATCGGTGAGGCCTCGTACGGAGAAAGCTATAGGGGTAGATCTCTGAACCCCCTCGGTCTAGGGTTTCATCGGATAAAGACCAACGGAGCATCGTCCACCCTAGAAAACTTGCATGCATGTGTCCCTAACATATGTGTATATGTGTGATAGAAGGTTGGTACATGCAATATATATAGGTCCCGGGCATGGCCTACTTCACACACATGGGATGTTAACACTTGCTGAAATCTAGGATCTATACGTGGAAACTTCCGCTACGGGTCTACCGGAGCCTATTTCATGGTAAAGTGGGCAAAACCTTTGCTTTCCATGTATATATGTCCTAAACAAACCAAAATAAACCTAAAGGACCAGCGGTGAGGCCTCATACGGAGAAAGCTATAGGGGTAGATCTCCGGACCCCCCTGGTCTAGGGTTTCGTCGGATAATGACCAACGTAGCATCGTCCACCCTAGAAAACTAGCATGCATGTGTCCCTAACATATGTGTATAGGTGTGATAGAAGGTTGGTACATGCAATATATATAGGTCCTGAGCATGGTCTTCTTCAGAGACATGGGCTGTTAACACATGGTGAAATCCAGGATCGGTACGTGGAAACTTCCGCTACGGGTCTATCGGAGCCTATTTCATGGTAAAGTGGGCCCAACCTTTGCTTTCCATGTATATATGACCTAAACAAACCAAAATAAAGCAAAAGATCCATCGGTGAGTCCTCGTACAGAGAAAAGCTATAGGGGTAGATCTTCGAACCCCCTCGATCTAGGGTTTCATCGGATAAAGACCACTGGAGCATCGTCCACCCTAGAAAACTTGCATGCATGTGTCCCTAACATATGTGTATATGTGTGATAGAAGGTTGGTACATGCAATATATATAGGTCCCGGGCATGGCCTTCTTCGCACACATGGGTTGTTAACTCTTGCTGAAATCTAGGATCTGTACATGGAAACTCCCGCTACGGGTCTACCGGAGCCTATTTCATGGTAAAGTGGGTAAAACCTTTGCTTTCCATGTATATATGTCCTAAACAAACCAAAATAAAGCTAAAGGTCCATCGGTGAGGCCTCATACAGAAAAAGCTATAGGGGTAGATCTCTGGACCCCCTGGTCTAGGGTTTCGTCGGATAAAGACCATCGGAGCATCGTCCACCCTAGAAAACTTGCATGCATGTGTCCCTAACATATGTGTATAGCTGTGATAGAAGGTTGGTACATGCAATATATATAGGTCCTGAGCATGGTCTTCTTCAGAGACATGGGCTGTTAACACTTGGTGAAATCCAGGATCTGTACGTGGAAACTTCCGCTACGGGTCTATCGGGGCCTATTTCATGGTAAAGTGGGCCCAACCTTTGCTTTCCATGTATATATGTCCTAAACAAACCAAAATAAAGCAAAAGATCCATCGGTGAGTCCTCGTATAGAGAAAATCTATAGGGGTAGATCTTCGAATCCCCTCGGTCTAGGGTTTCGTCGGATAAAGACCACCGGAGCATCGTCCACCCTAGAAAACTTGCATGCATGTGTAACTAACATATGTGTATAGGTGTGACCCAAGGTTGGTACATGCAATATATATAGGTCCCAAGCATGGCCTTCTTCACAGACATGGGCTGTTAACACTTGGTGAAATCCAGGATCTCTACGTGAAAACTCCCGCTACGGGTCTATCGGAGCCTATGTCATGGTATAGTGGGCCCAACCTTTGCTTTCCATGTATATATGTCCTAAACAAACCAAAATAAAGCTGAAGGTCCATCGCTGAGGCCTCCTACGGAGAAAGCTATAGGGGTAGATTTCTGGACCCCCCCCGGTCTAGGGTTTCACCAGATAAAGATCACCGGAGCATCGTCCACCCTAGAAAACTTGCATGCATGTGTCCCTAACATATGTGTATATGTGTGACCTAAGGTTGGTACATGCAATATATATAGGTCCCGAGCATGGCCTTCTTCACAGACATGGGATGTTAACACTTGGTGAAATCCAGGATCTGTACGTGGAAAGTCCCGCTACGGGTCTACCAGAGCCTATTTCATGGTAAAGTGGGCCCAACCTTTGCTTTCCATGTATTAATGTCCTAAACAAACCAAAATAAAGCAAAAGATCCATCGGTGAGTCCTCGTACGTAGAAAGCTATAGGGGTAGATCTCCAAACCCTCTCGGTCTAGGGTTTCATCGGATAAAGACCACCGGAGCATCGTCCACCCTAGAAAACTTGCATGCATGTGTCCCTAACTTATGTGTATAGGTGTGACCCAAGCTTGGTACATGCAATATATATAGGTCCTAGGCATGGCCTTCTTCACACACATGGGTTGTTAACACATGCTGAAATCTAGGATCTTTACGTGGAAACTCCCGCTACGGGTCTACCGGAGCCTATTTCATGGTAAAGTGGGCAAAACCTTTGCTTTCCATGTATATATGTCCTAAACAAACCAAAATAAAGCTAAAGGTCCATCGGTGAGGCCTCATACGGAGAAAGCTATAGGGGTAGATCTCCGGACCCCCCCTAGTCTAGGTTTTCATCGGATAAAGACCATCGGAGCATCGTCCACCCTAGAAAACTTGCATGCATGTGTCCCTAACATATGTGTATAGGTGTGATAGAAGGTTGGTACATGCAATATATATAGGTCCTGAGCATGGTCTTCTTCAGAGACATGGGCTGTTAACACTTGGTGAAATCCAGGATCTGTACGTGGAAACTTCCGCTACGGTTCTATCGGAGCCTATTTCATGGTAAAGTGGGCCCAACCTTTGCTTTCCATGTATATATGTCCTAAACAAACCAAAATAAAGCAAAAGATCCATCGGTGAGTCCTCGTACGGAGAAAAGCTATAGGGGTAGATCTTCGAACCCCCTCTGTCTAGGGTTTCGTCGGATAAAGACCACCGGAGCATCATCCACCCTAGAAAACTTGCATGCATGTGTCCCTAACATATGTGTATACGTGTGACCCAAGGTTGGTACATGCAATATACATAGGTCCCGAGCATGGCCTTCTTCACAGACATGGGCTGTTAACACTTGGTGAAATCGAGGATCTCTACGTGGAAACTCCCGTATGGGTCTATCGGAGCCTATGTCATGGTAATGTGGGCCCAACCTTTGCTTTCCATGTATATATGTCCTAAACAAACCAAAATAAAGCTAAAGGTCCATCGGTGAGGCCTCCTACGGAGAAAGCTATAGGGGTAGATTTTCGGACCGCCCCGGTCTAGGGTTTCGCCGGATAAAGATCACCGGAGCATCGTCCACCATAGAAAACTTGCATGCATGTGTCCCTAACATATGTGTATATGTGTGACCCAAGGTTGGTACATGCAATATATATAGGTCCCGAGCATGGCCTTCTTCACAGACATGGGCTGTTAACACTTGGTGAAATTTAGGATCTATACGTGGAAACTCCCGCTACAGGTCTACCAGAGCCTATTTCATGGTAAAGTGGGCCCAACCTTTGCTTTCCATGTATATATGTCCTAAACAAACCAAAATAAAGCAAAAGATCCATCGGTGAGTCCTCGTACGGAGAAAGCTATAGGGGTAGATCTCCAAACCCCCTCGGTCTAGGGTTTTGTCGGATAAAGACCACTGGAGCATCGTCCACCCTAGAAAACATACATGCAAGTGTACCTAACATATGTGTATAGGTGTGACCCAAGGTTGGTACATGCAATATATATAGGTCCCGAGCATCGCCTTCTTCACAGACATGGGCTGTTAACACTTGGTGAAATCCAGGATCTCTACGTTGAAACTCGCGCTACGGGTCTACCGGAGCCTATGTCATGGTAAAGTGGGCCCAACCTTTTCTTTCCATGTATATATGTCCTAAACAAACCAAAATAAAGATAAAGATCCATCGGTGAGGCCTCCTACGGAGAAAGCTATAGGGGTAGATTTCCGGACCCCCCCGGTCGAGGGTTTCACCAGATAAAGACCACCGGAGCATCGTCCACCCTAGAAAACTTGCATGCATGTGTCCCTAACATATGTCTATATGTGTGACCCAAGGTTGGTACATGCAATATATATAGGTCCCGAGCATGGGCTTCTTCACAGACATGGGCTGTTATACTTGGTGGAATCCAAGATCTGTACGTGGAAACTCCCGCTACGGGTCTACCGGAGCCTATTTCCTGGTAAAGTGGGCCCAACCTTTGCTTTCCATGTATATATGTCCTAAACAAACAAAAATAAAGCAAAACATCCATCGGTGAGTCCTCGTACGGAGAAAGCTATAGGGGTAGATCTCCGAACCCCCTCGGTCTAGGGTTTCACTGGATATAGACCACCGGAGCATCGTCCACTCTAGAAAACTTGCATGCATGTGTCCCTAACATATGTGTATAGGTGTGAACCACGGTTGGTACATGCAATATATATAGGTCCCGAGCATGGCCTTCTTCACAGACATGGGCTGTTAACACTTGGTGAAATCCAGGATCTGTACGTGGAAACTCCCGCTACGGTTCTACTGGAGCCTATTTCATGGTAAAGTGGTCCCAACCTTTGCTTTCCATGTATATATGTCCTAAACAAACCAAAATAAAGCAGAAGATCCATCGGTGAGTCCTCATACGGAGAAAGCTATAGGGGTAGATTTCTGAACCCCCTCGGTCTAGGGTTTCGCAGGATATAGACCACCGGAGCATCGTCCACCCTAGAAAACTTGCAGGCATGTGTCCCTGACATATGTGTATAGGTGGGATAGAAGGTTGGTACATGCAATATATATAGGTCCTGAGCATGGCCTTCTTTAGAGACATGGGCTGTTAACACTTGGTGAAATCCAGGATCTGTACGTGGAAACTCCTGCTACGGGTCTATCGGAGCCTGTTTCATGGTAAAGTGGGCCCAACCTTTGCTTTGCATGTATATATGTCCTAAACAAACCAAAATAAAGCAAAAGATCCATCGGTGAGTCCTCATATGAAGAAAGCAATAGGGGTAGATCTCCGAACCCCCTCTGTCTAGGGTTTTGTCGGATAAAGACCACTGGAGCATCGTCCACCCTAGAAAACTTGCATGCATGTGTCCCTAACATATGTCTATAGGTGTGACCCAAGGTTGGTACATGCAATATATATATAGGTCCCGAGAATGGCCTTCTTAACAGACATGGGCTGTTAATACTTGGTAAAATCCAGGATCTCTAGGTGGAAACTCCAGCTACGGGTCTACCGGAGCCTATTTTATGGTAAAGTGGGCCCAACCTTTGCTTTCGATGTATATATGTCCTAAACAAACCAAAATAAAGCTAAAGGTCCATCGGTGAGGCCTCCTATAGAGAAAGGTATAGGAGTAGATTTCCGGACCCCCTCCCCCCGGTCTAGGGTTTCGCCGGATAAAGACCACCGGAGCATCGTCCACCCTAAAAAACTTGCATGCATGTGTCCCTAACATATATGTATAGGTGTGACCCAAGGTTGGTACATGAAATATATATAGGTCCCGAGCATGGCCTTCATCACAGACATGGGCAGTTAACACTTGGTGAAATCCAGGATCTTTACGTGGAAACTCCCGCTACGGGTCTACAGGAGCCTATGTCATGGTAAAGTGGGCCCAACCTTTGCTTTCCATGTATATATGTCCTAAACAAACCAAAATAAAGCTAAAGGTCCATCGGTGAGGCCTCCTATGGAGAAAGCTATATGGGTAGATTTCCGGACCCCCCTGGTCTAGGGTTTCATCGGATAAAGACCACCGGAGCATCGTCCACCCTAGAAAACTTGCATGCATGTGTCCCTAACATATGTGTATATGTGTGACCCAAGGTTGGTACATGAAACATATATAGGTCCTGAGCATGGCATTCTTCACAGACATGGGCTGTTAACACTTGGTGAAATTCAGGATCTATACGTGGAAACTCCCGCTACGAGTCTACCAGAGCCTATTTCATGGTAAAGTGGGCCCAACCTTTGCTTTCCATGTATATATGTCCTAAACAAACCAAAATAAAGCAAAAGATCCATCGGTGAGTCCTCGTACGGAGAAAGCTATAGGGGTAGATCTCCAAACCCCCTCGGTCTAGGGTTTTGTCGGATAAAGACCACCGGAGCATCGTCCACCCTAGAAAACTTGCATGCAAGTGTACCTAACATATGTGTATAGGTGTGACCCAAGGTTGGTACATGCAATATATATTGGTCCCGACCATCGCCTTCTTCACAGACATGGGCTGTTAACACTTGGTGAAATCCAGGATCTCTACGTTGAAACTCGCGCTACGGGTCTACCGGAGCCTATGTCATGGTAAAGTGGGTCCAACCTTTTCTTTCCATTTATATATGTCCTAAACAAACCAAAATAAAGAAAAAGATCCATCGGTGAGGCCTCCTACGGAGAAAGCTATAGGGGTAGATTTCCGGACCCCCCCCCCGGTCAAAGGTTTCGCCAGATAAAGACCACCGGAGCATCGTCCACCCTAGAAAACTTGCATGCATGTGTCCCTAACATATGTGTATATGTGTGACCCAAGGTTGGTACATGCAATATATATAGGTCCCGAGCATGGCCTTCTTCACAGACATGGGCTGTTATACTTGGTGAAATCCAAGATCTGTATGTGGAAACTCCCGCTACGGGTCTATCGGAGCCTATTTCCTGGTAAAGTGGGCCCAACCTTTGCTTTCCATGTATATATGTCCTAAACAAACCAAAATAAAGCAAAACATCCATCGGTGAGTCCTCATACGGAGAAAGCTATAGGGGTAGATCTCCGAACCCCCTCGGTCTAGGGTTTCACAGGATATAGACCACCGGAGCATCGTCCACTCTAGAAAACTTGCATGCATGTGTCCCTAACATATGTGTATAGGTGTGAACCACGGTTGGTACATGCAATATATATAGGTCCCGAGCATGGCCTTCTTCACAGACATGGGCTGTTAACACTTGGTGAAATCAAGGATCTGTACGTGGAAACTCCCGCTACGGTTCTACTGGAGCCTATTTCATGGTAAAGTGGTCCCAACCTTTGCTTTCCATGTATATATGTCCTAAACAAACTAAAATAAAGCAGAAGATCCATCGGTGAGTCCTCGTACGGAGAAAGCTATAGGGGTAGATTTCTGAACCCCCTCGGTCTGGGGTTTCGCACGATATAGACCACCGGAGCATCGTCCACCCTAGAAAACTTGCAGGCATGTGTCCCTGACATATGTGTATAGGTGGGATAGAAGGTTGGTACATGCAATATATATAGGTCCTGAGCATGGCCTTCTTTAGAGACATGGGCTGTTAACACTTGGTGAAATCCAGGATCTGTACGTGGAAACTCCTGCTACGGGTCTATCGGAGCCTGTTTGATGGTAAAGTGGGCCCAACCTTTGCTTTGCATGTATATATGTCCTAAACAAACCAAAATAAAGCAAAAGATCCATCGGTGAGTCCTCGTATGAAGAAAGCAATAGGGGTAGATCTCCGAACCCCCTCGGTCTAGGGTTTTGTCGGATAAAGACCACTGGAGCATCGTCCACCCTAGAAAACTTGCATGCATGTGTCCCTAACATATGTCTATAGGTGTGACCCAAGGTTGGTACATGCAATATATATATAGGTCCCGAGAATGGCCTTCTTAACAGACATGGGCTGTTAATACTTGGTGAAATCCAGGATCTCTACGTGGAAACTCCCGCTACGGGTCTACCGGAGCCTATTTTATGGTAAAGTGGGCCCAACCTTTGCTTTCGATGTATATATGTCCTAAACAAACCAAAATAAAGCTAAAGGTCCATCGGTGAGGCCTCCTACAGGGAAATCTATAGGAGTAGATTTCCGGACCCCCTCCCCCCTGGTCTAGGGTTTCGCCGGATAAAGACCACCGGAGCATCGTCCACCCTAAAAAACTTGCATGCATGTGTCCCTAACATATAAGTATAGGTGTGACCCAAGGTTGGTACATGAAATATATATAGGTCCCGAGCATGGCCTTCTTCACAGACATGGGCAGTTAACACTTGGTGAAATCCAGGATCTTTACGTGGAAACTCCCGCTACGGGTCTACCGGAGCCTATGTCATGGTAAAGTGGGCCCAACCTTTGCTTTCCATGTATATATGTCCTAAACAAACCAAAATAAAGCTAAAGGTCCATCGGTGAGGCCTCCTATGGAGAAAGCTATAGGGGTAGATTTCCGGACCCCCCTGGTCTAGGGTTTCATCGGATAAAGACCACCGGAGCATCGTCCACCCTAGAAAACTTGCATGCATGTGTCCCTAACATATGTGTATATGTGTGACCCAAGGTTGGTACATGCAACATATATAGGTCCTGAGCATGGCCTTCTTCACAGACATGGGCTGTTAACACTTGCTGAAATCCAGGATCTGTACGTGGAAACTCCCGCTATGGTTCTACCAGAGCCTATTTCATGGTAAAGTGGGCCCAACCTTTGCTTTCCATGTGACAAGGGTATAGATAATAGAGCCCGTTAGTTGAGTACCCCTGAGGCCCGTTAAGATAGGCCCAATTGTAATAGAAGTCGAATACGAGTTACTACCGTATGTCGATACTTGTAATCTGTATCGTACCCTACCCGATCCTCGAGACCTGGCCACCTATATATAGGGGCCAGGAGGGGACGGTGAGGGGCAGATTGAAAGCAAGCCAGGTTGAACACCCAAGTTTACTTTCGATATACACTTATTTCGACTAACCTTACCTTCGAGTTCATCCGACGCCCTATCTCCCCGATCCTAAGTCCTTCATCTAGGACATTTGTCGAGTTAACCCCTCGTCAATTAGCGCCGACCGTGGGGACTTTGGGCGTTGGAATCATGAATTCGACGGCTTTTTCGCTTTTAGCCAACAGCAGTCCAGAAGTCGACGGAAATCAAGAAGTGGAGTTATCCATCGGAAGCTTGAGCATCTTCATCGGGCCGTCGGGTTCATCTCGCCTTTCGGACCCGACGAAACCAGATTCACCGGCAAGAAAGCCCGAAATAGAGGAAACATTGGAGTCATCAGAAGGTTCTTCCAACGAGGTGGTCAGCTTAGAGAAAGCATCAATCGCAGAAGGCGACGAAATCGAAGAAAATTTCGACTCAGAAGGAAAAGCGTATCAAACACACAATAACGCAAAGGACTTCGCCGGAAGAAGCAACGGCGTCTCCAAAGTACATCAGTTATGCGTTATTATCACTGAAGCAGAAGATGGAAACAACAGCGAAATAAGCAAACAGTTCGACAGGCAAGTCGACAAAGTGAAAAATCACAACAAAAAGGAAAAAGAGAAAGTTCATGTCTCGGCTGGAGAATGGAGAATAATTACATCAGCCATTAATCATGGTACAGAAGTACCCGAAGGATCGCGAAGAGAAGTTCTAATGGGATATCAATATGCACTATACCAACACAAGAAGAAATTAAGGGAGGAAAGAGACATGATGGTTCAAGACAATAATAGTATATCAAGGGAAGAATACTGGGAAGATTATAGTGAAGATTCAGAGTACAGCAGAGGTAGGCGTGGAGATCCAAAGCACAACAAGGGGGCGTCAGCATACGGCAGAGAAGAAAGGTACTCAAGGAGCCCGACCCCGCAACCAGAGGAAGAGGAAGATGATCTGATACAAAAAACGCCAGAGGCAGCATTAGCAGCAGCACAAGCATATTTGCTAGCTACAAGACCAGAACATGGAGACCCGCGAGAAGATATGCACCGAGCTGCGATACGAAGTCTCGGGATAGTAGAAGGGAAGATAAGGAAGCAAAGCCCAAAGGAGAAGTCGACAAGCTACGAGGGAAGACGCAAGGAAAAGTTCGGATATAATGGCTCAGATGATGATTATAGTGAGTCATCAGAAGAGAAGAAGCGACGGAAAAGAAAGGAAGACGCAAGAAATATAATAACACAAGCCAGAGTAGATAAGTCACGGCATGCATGGAGGGAAGAAAATTACGAAGGCGATGATAAAGATATGGGTGCATCATGCTTTACCCGCAGGGTTCGCAAAACGCGAGTACCCGAAGGGTTTAAATTGCCCCACGATCAGAGCAAGTACGACGGGTCGCAGGAACCCACCTTATGGCTAGCAGATTATTTACAAGCAGTACAGATATTAGGAGGAACAAAGGCGACTGCAATGCAAAGTTTGCAGCTACACCTCACCGGAGCCGCTCGGTCCTGGTTGAACACCCTACCCGACGAATCCATCGGGAGCTGGGGAGAGCTCGAAAGTCAATTCACAAGAAATTTTCGTTCCACCTACAAACGCCCAGCATCATTAGAAGAAGTTAAAGCATGTGTGCAAAAGAAAGGCGAAACGTTGCGATCTTATGTACAACGCTGGAGTATAATCAAAAACTCAGCAGAGGACGTCTCCGACGAACGGGCAATAGACGCCTTTTCAGAAGGACTTCGTCGCTCAGATCTCGTGGAAGAAATAGGAAGAACAAGACCTACGACAATAGCGGAGTTAATGGAACAAGCCAACAAATTCGCTGACGGAGAAGACGCGTATAACAGCAAAAGAGGACGTTCGCCAGAAGTCGACAGAATAAGTCGACAAAGGAGGCGGTACCGCAGCAGGGATGACCAAGGAAGGCGAAGACAGGTAGCCGCAGGTTATATACTAGAAGGAGAGAAAGGGTATGAAAGCAGGCGATTTCAGGCGAAAGGAGCAGAAAAGTCAAGATATTCTGGGCCTTCAGCCGAGGATATGCTATATGGACCTTGTCGAATCCACTACGTGTACCTCGACGGGAGAAGAGTCTCAAACCACCAGATGAAGGATTGTAGAACATTCCTAAGGCTGCAAGGCGCAATGGGCTCAAGTCAAGAAGGAAGGCAAGAAGAAAAGCGTAGAAGTCAAGGATACCAAACTCAAAGATTGTCAAAGCACTTGGAGTCAAAAATATACATATCAGCCATGATCCAACCGGTGCCCAAGTCGAAGAAAGAGCGAAAGAGTATATCCAGGCAAGTGAACCTGGCAATATTATCACCACCAGCTACCACAGAGTACCTACGCTGGTCAGAGCAACCAGTCAAATTCAGCAGAGCAGACCACCCACGAAAGGTTCCTAGGCCGGGCCACTCGCCTATGGTCCTAAAAGCGCAAATAGGAGGGTACGACATCGGAAGAGTGTTTATGGATGCAGGAAGCGGCATAAACTTAATATACGCTAGAACACTGAAGGCTATGTGCGTTTTACCAACAAATCTGAAGCCGACAGACTGCTTTTTCCACGGGATAGTGCCAGGAGCAGCAAACTATCCTCTGGGGAGGATCGAACTCGACGTCTGCTTCGGCAGCAGCGAAAACTATAGAAGGGAAAAACTGGAATTCGAAGTCATGGATTGGCCATCACAATATCATGCAATCCTGGGGCGACCAGCATTTGCAAAATTTATGGCAGTTCCACATTACGCGTATCTTACGTTAAAAATTCCAGGGCCCAAAGGAACAATCATAGTGCAAGGGAGTTTCGAAGTAGCCAACACGTGTGACAGAGAATTCAACAAGATGGCGCAAACCTTCGGCATGACAGCAGAGTACGAAAGGCTAAAAGGAGAAACAGATCATAATGTACTACCCGACGTTGGACGATCCCTACCAGATAAGGCTTTCGACACAACGCAGGACTCGAAGAAAATTCAGGTCCATCCAACAGATCCAAACAAGACGACATCCATTGCGGTGAACTTGGATCCCGCATAGGAAGGCGCGCTCGTCGAGTTCCTCCGTGAGCGCTGGGAAATCTTCGCCTGGTGTCCATCAGACATGCCAGGCGTTCCCAGGGAACTCGTCGAGCACGCACTTAATGTAGATCCCAAGGCAAAACCAGTCAAGCAACCATTGAGGCGATTTGATGAACCTAAGAGGAAGGCGATAGCATCAGAATTACACAGACTAGAAAATGCTGGATTCATCAGGGAAATCAAGACTTCGAGTTGGGTGTCAAACCCAGTGATAGTACCAAAGAAAAACACAGATGTGCAAAGAGTATGTGTCGACTACACATCTCTCAATAAGCACTGTCCAAAGGATCCCTTTCCCTTACCCCGCATCGATCAAATAATCGATTCAACAGCGGGGTGCGCAAGGCTTTCCTTTTTGGATGCATATTCTGGCTATAACCAGATCAAACTGAAGAAAGAAGACGAAGAAAAAACGGCCTTCATCACACCATATGGGGTGTTCTGCTACCAAGTGATGCCGTTCGGCCTAAAAAATGCAGGGGCAACTTATCAAAGGATGATGCAAAATTGCCTCGGGGGCCAAATAGGGCGCAATATACAAGTCTACATTGACGACGTAGTCATCACCACAAGAGAAGAGAAATCCTTGATCAGCGACTTAGCAGAAACCTTCGACAACCTGAACAAATTCAAGCTAAAACTGAACCCGACAAAGTGTTCCTTTGGAGTATCAGCAGGGCAACTTCTGGGGTTTTTGGTATCAGCGCGAGGAATAGAGGCAAATCCAGAGAAAATTCAAGCAATTCTAACAATGGGGAAACCCACGAAACTCCACGACGTACAGAAATTAGCAGGACGAGTCGCGGCATTAAGTCGTTTCGTTGCTCGACTAGGAGAGAAGGCGCTTCCTTTTTATGCACTTATGAAGAAGTCAGACGACAAGTTTGAGTGGACAGAAGAGGCAGACGCAGCGTTCGCACAATTGAAGAAAGTGCTTTCCACGCCGCCAGTGCTGGTCGCACCTAAAGAAAAAGAGCCACTATTACTGTACATCGCCGCAACTCATCAAGTGGTAAGCACAGTTCTAGTAGTCGAAAGAAGTGAAGAAGGGAAAGCTCATGGCATCCAAAGACCGGTATATTTCATCAGCGAAGTGCTATCTCCAACCAAGCAGAGGTACCCGCATTATCAAAAGTTGGCTTACAGTGTCTTCACTACTGCACGAAAATTACGGCAGTATTTCACTGTACACCCAATTATAGTGGTCAATGAAGCACCACTATCGAACATATTGAACAACCCTTTAGCAACGGGCCGTGTCTCCTTGTGGGGAATCGAGCTATCTCCCATGGACATCACGTATGAAAAACGGAAGGCGATTAAGTCGCAAGTTCTGCCAGATTTTACAGCAGAGTGGCTCGAGCTGCAAAGCACGGGACCACCAGATTTGTCGAGTACTTGGACAATGTACTTCGATGGTTCAAAGCGAATTCAAGGAGCAGGTGCAGGAGTGGTACTGATATCACCCCATGGTGACAAGTTAAAGTATGTCCTAAGGATGAGCTTCTCGCAAGCCTCCAACAATGAAGCAGAGTATGAGGCTTTGTTGCATGGGATGAAGATGGCTAAAGCTTGTGGAGCAACACGCCTAAAAATATTTGGAGATTCTAACCTTGTTGTCCAGCAAATTATGAACAGATGCGACACAATCAATGACAACATGATGGCTTACAAAAATTTGTACCATTATTTGGAAGGAACCTTCGACGGATGTGAAGTCTCCCACATCAGCAGGAACAGCAATGAAGAAGCCGATACTTTAGCAAATATTGGGTCACAGTGCTTACCTATACCGTCCGGAGTATTTTGGGAGGAAATAGTGGAAAGATCAATAAAAAGTGCTAAAAGTTCGACTTCTACAGCAGGCTCGGGGGCTACGACAGAGCCAGAGGAGGTCATGATGATAGAAGAAACATGGATGCAGCCATATCTTGCGTACATGATAAACAAAAAGCTACCAGAAGATGCAGTGGAGGCTAAGAGGATAACTCGAAGGGCGAAAGCGTTCGTCGTGCTGGAAGGAAAACTATATAAGAGAAGTATAACCGGCGTTTTACAGCGTTGTGTCACACCCCAGGAAGGGCAAGCAATATTGAAAGACATACATGGTGGAGTATGTGGCCATCATGCAAGCAGCAGAGCAATAGCAGCAAAAGCTTTTCGAGCGGGATTCTATTGGCTAACAACCATCGAAGACGCAAAAGATATAGTTCGAAAGTGTGAAGCATGTCAAAGGTTTGCGTCCAGACCGCATGCACCAGCAGCAGAGCTGCAAACAATACCATTATCTTGGCCCTTTGCACAATGGGGTCTTGACATGGTGGGAAAATTGCACAAATCTTGGCCAGGAGGGCATGTCTACATGCTAGTAGCAGTCGATAAATTCACCAAATGGGTGGAAGCCGCTCCAGTAACAACTCAAGACTCTGCAGCAGCAATCAGCTTCATCAAGTCGATAGTTTTTCGTTTTGGTGTACCACACAGCATTATCACAGATAATGGGACAAATTTCACTTCAAAAGAATTCAAAAGTTACTGCGAAGGATTGGGAATCAAGCTTAAATTCGCGTCTGTGGCGCACCCGAAGACAAACGGGCAAGTCGAAAAAGCCAATGGCCTGATAAGTAGTGGAATAAAAAAGAGGCTTTTAGCACCTCTCGAGAAAGCCAAGAGTGCTTGGGTAGAAGAATTGCCCTCCGTTCTTTGGAGCCTGAGAACTACGCCCAATGCAGCAACTCAAGAAACTCCTTTTTTCCTGGTCCACGGCGCAGAAGCCGTGCTTCCAGTCGAAGTTACACACGAGGCTCCAAGGGTAACAGCATATGATGAGGCGACATCGACAAAAGCATTGCAAGACGACGTCGATGCACTAGATGAAGCAAGAGACAAAGCACTAGAAAGGGCTACACAATATCAACAAAGCTTGCGAAACTACCATAGTAGTCGAGTTCGTCCACGGTCTTTCGTGGTAGGAGACCTTGTTTTGCGATTAAGGCAAGATAGCCATGAGAAATTGGAGTCCCCATGGGTGGGACCTTATATTGTCACGGAAGTAATACCAGGAGGAGCTTATAGACTACAAGACAAGAAGACCGGGAAGGATGAAGGCAACCCGTGGAATGCAGAGCAGCTACGGCGTTTTTACGCGTAGACTAAGTATAGAGATATTAATATATTCGAGTTCACCTTCTGGACCCAGAACATGAGGCCACAGGTCGGGTTCTTTGGGTTGAACTTGACAAAATTGTGAAGATTTTCGTGTTACTTTTCCGCTCGGGGGCTTTAACCCCTGGGTCGTATGAAAAATCGTTATGATAAGATGAAGGGATTTTTCTTCACTATATGGTTGTCTACACAACCCGATAAACTCAAAAGAGAACTTGGTTCACGAGAAGAGCCCGATATCATCCTTACATTTATTGGTTCACAAAGAACCCGACATATGGAAAACATATCTCAGAACACGATTTGTTCTCATGATACTAGTAAAAATTAATTGACACAAAGTGCGAATATTCGTTGATATCATTGCAGGAAGGACATTGTCAAACGAGATTACATGGATAGCAGATTCAAATAAAAGAGGGCTTCAAGCCTCGTACTCCTTCTGGCAGAGAGTGCCATTGTAGATCTTCACGTCAAACTTCGACGTACCAACGTGGAAGTCGAACGCCATGATAAAACCTTGGTGGATGTCATGGTCTTCAGCAAATTGCGACCAGCCACCACGGAAGTACTGTTCGCCGTTGCCGTCATACCACACCTCCACCTCATAAGGGATGCCACCGCCGGATTGTTCACGAAGAACCGCCTCTCGCAGTTCGCGGCCCTCCATAAACCTTGTGAAATCTAGCGGCAAGCGCTGAATTTCACGACACTGCG
The DNA here is from genome assembly GCA_007115705.1 of Dactylis glomerata. Taxonomy (NCBI): domain Eukaryota; kingdom Viridiplantae; phylum Streptophyta; class Magnoliopsida; order Poales; family Poaceae; genus Dactylis; species Dactylis glomerata. The sequence goes on along the minus strand of QXEO01000685.1, from coordinate 1,276,355 downwards.
CCATGGCAATGCAAAGGAAGGAAAAGATACGGGGAGGTGCAGCAGGAGCAGCAGGCGCAGCGCGAGGAGGAGAGGCAGGGCCTGAAGTGGCGTTGGTCACCTTTGTTTTATTCTTGCTACCAAGGGGGCGGCCGGGGCGACGCTTGACCGGGGCATCTGAAGAAGTTTCCGCGGCGATAGAAACCTTGGGCTTATTCTTGCTACCACGAGGGCGACCCCTACCTCGTGGGGCCGCTGGGGATCCAAGGTTCAGGCGAGAACCTCCGGCGTCAGCCATGAGCGCGACAGGAAAAAAAAAACCTCGCCAAAATCTGAGATGGAGGAAGAAGAGGATGCGGCGGAGGAGAAGTTTAATTAGGGTTTTCTACCTTAATCAGCAGGCGCTTTTATAAGTATATACAATTGGGCTTTTGGGCTGCATCAGAGTCCGTGAAGCACAATTTACAACAAGAGTTAAATTCTGCGCACAGCAGATGATAAATACCAAAGAAGAAGGGAAAAAACAGAAGAAGAAGATTATGAGATATAAAAACATCGACTTCGACTCGGGGGCTCGTCAATGCCAAGGAAGCCACAGAAGAAAGAGGAGCTGAACTTTGAGCCTATGCTTGACTACAAGTTGCCAAACATAGCCTCGGGGGCTACTCCCATCGGGAGCGCTGAGCGCGCACCCGATAAAGATGAGATGATTGACATTGAAAGGTGAGCATGCAAAACTTCGACTATATAGTCGACAAATTGAAGGCTAGAAATTACTCCCATCGGGAGCGAGTTTTTTGGTTGCAGAAACCCGAATATTTTCAGTCAAAATTTGACTGCGACATAAGATTCTCGAGTTGCGTTATCGCAACGAAACTCGAATGCCGTGACTTGTCACGAAGGTAAGACCCCGGGATCCGTCCTGTGTGGCCTGGTATACGCACATGGATGCGCTCTGCTGGTATGTATCCGTGTCTACGACGCGAAGAAAATCCTGGTGGACGCACTGGGTACCCTGAGAACCACTGGGATTCATTCTTTGTAAGTCCTAAATGCGGCAAAAGGATGGATTTGACCGGTATCCCGAATTCAAGTCCAAGGGGATTGAATTTGAAGTAGGTGACAAGTATCTGTTCCGGCAGTTAACTGACCTCTTGATCCGTCAGAGTTGTCAGGCTTGTTCATCAAGACCCCTTGCGAAACAAATTATCATGAATACAAGTCGAAAGACCAAGTCGAAGATTTGAAGATGAAGTCGAAGAATTAATCAAGTCGAAGATTTCAAGATTAGAGCTTCAACCTGAATCTGCAATTCTGGTAGAATCTCAGGGGCTACTGACAAGGGTATAGATAATAGAGCCCGTTAGTTGAGTACCCCTGAGGCCCGTTAAGATAGGCCCAATTGTAATAGAAGTCGAATACAAGTTACTACCGTATGTCGATACTTGTAATCTGTATCGTACCCTACCCGATCCTCGAGACCTGGCCACCTATATATAGGGGCCAGGAGGGGACGGTGAGGGGCAGATTGAAAGCAAGCCAGGTTGAACACCCAAGTTTACTTTCGATATACACTTATTTCGACTAACCTTACCTTCGAGTTCATCCGACGCCCTATCTCCCCGATCCTAAGTCCTTCATCTAGGACATTTGTCGAGTTAACCCCTCGTCACCATGTATATATGTCCTAAACAAACCAAAATAAAGCAGAAGATCCATCGGTGAGTCCTCATACGGAGAAAGCTATAGGGGTAGATCTCTGAACCCCCTCGGTCTAGGGTTTCGCAGGATATAGACCACCGGAGTATCGTCCACCCTAGAAAAATTGCATGCATGTGTCCCTAACATATGTGTATAGGTGTGACCCAAGGTTGGTACATGCAATATATATAGGTCCCGAGCATGGCCTTCTTCATAGACATGGGCTGTTAACACTTGGTGAAATCGAGGATCTCTACATGGAAACTCCCGCTACGGGTCTATCGGAGCCTATTTCATGGTAAAGTGGGCCCAACCTTTGCATTCCATGTATAAAGGTCCTAAACAAACCAAAATAAAGCAAAAGATTCATCGGTGAGTCCTCGTACGGAGAAAGCTATAGGGGTAGATCTCCAAACCCCCTCGGTCTAGGGTTTCACAGGATATATACCACCGGAGCATCGTCCACCCTAGAAAACTTCCATGCATGTGTCCCTAACATATGTGTATAGGTGTGACCCAAGGTTGGTACATGCAATATATATAGGTCCCGAGCATGGCCTTCTTCACAGACATGGGCTGTTAACACTTGGTGAAATCGAGGATCTCTACATGGAAACTCCCGCTACGGGTCTATCAGAGCCTATGTCATGGTAAAGTGGGCCCAACCTTTGCTTTCCATGTATATATGTCCTAAACAAACCAAAATAAAGCTGAAGGTCCATCGCTGAGGCCTCCTACGGAGAAAGCTATAGGGGTAGATTTCTGGACCCCCCCCGGTCTAGGGTTTCACCAGATAAAGATCACCGGAGCATCGTCCACCCTAGAAAACTTGCATGCATGTGTCCCTAACATATGTGTATATGTGTGACCTAAGGTTGGTACATGCAATATATATAGGTCCCGAGCATGGCCTTCTTCACAGACATGGGATGTTAACACTTGGTGAAATCCAGGATCTGTACGTGGAAAGTCCCGCTACGGGTCTACCAGAGCCTATTTCATGGTAAAGTGGGCCCAACCTTTGCTTTCCATGTATATATGTCCTAAACAAACCAAAATAAAGCAAAAGATCCATCGGTGAGTCCTCGTACGTAGAAAGCTATAGGGGTAGATCTCCAAACCCTCTCGGTCTAGGGTTTCATCGGATAAAGACCACCGGAGCATCGTCCACCCTAGAAAACTTGCATGCATGTGTCCCTAACTTATGTGTATAGGTGTGACCCAAGCTTGGTACATGCAATATATATAGGTCCTGGGCATGGCCTTCTTCACACACATGGGTTGTTAACACATGCTGAAATCTAGGATCTTTACGTGGAAACTCCCGCTACGGGTCTACCGGAGCCTATTTCATGGTAAAGTGGGCAAAACCTTTGCTTTCCATGTATATATGTCCTAAACAAACCAAAATAAAGCTAAAGGTCCATCGGTGAGGCCTCATACGGAGAAAGCTATAGGGGTAGATCTCCGGACCCCCCCTAGTCTAGGGTTTCATCGGATAAAGACCATCGGAGCATCGTCCTCCCTAGAAAACTTGCATGCATGTGTCCCTAACATATGTGTATAGGTGTGATAGAAGGTTGGTACATGCAATATATATAGGTCCTGAGCATGGTCTTCTTCAGAGACATGGGCTGTTAACACTTGGTGAAATCTAGGATCTGTACGTGGAAACTTCCGCTACGGTTCTATCGGAGCCTATTTCATGGAAAAGTGGGCCCAACCTTTGCTTTCCATGTATATATGTCCTAAACAAACCAAAATAAAGCAAAAGATCCATCGGTGAGTCCTCGTACGGAGAAAAGCTATAGGGGTAGATCTTCGAACCCCCTCTGTCTAGGGTTTCGTCGGATAAAGACCACCGGAGCATCATCCACCCTAGAAAACTTGCATGCATGTGTCCCTAACATATGTGTATACGTGTGACCCAAGGTTGGTACATGCAATATATATAGGTCCCGAGCATGGCCTTCTTCACAGACATGGGCTGTTAACACTTGGTGAAATCGAGGATCTCTACGTGGAAACTCCCATATGGGTCTATCGGAGCCTATGTCATGGTAATGTGGGCCCAACCTTTGCTTTCCATTTATATATGTCCTAAACAAACCAAAATAAAGCTAAAGGTCCATCGGTGAGGCCTCCTACGGAGAAAGCTATAGGGGTAGATTTCCGGACCCCCCCCGGTCAAAGGTTTCGCCAGATAAAGACCACCGGAGCATCGTCCACTCTAGAAAACTTGCATGCATGTGTCCCTAACATATGTATATAGGTGTGACCCAAGGTTGGTACATGCAATATATATATAGGTCCCGAGAATGGCCTTCTTAACAGACATGGGCTGTTAATACTTGGTAAAATCCAGGATCTCTACGTGGAAACTCCAGCTACGGGTCTACCGGAGCCTATTTTATGGTAAAGTGGGCCCAACCTTTGCTTTCGATGTATATATGTCCTAAACAAACCAAAATAAAGCTAAAGGTCCATCGGTGAGGCCTCCTATAGAGAAAGGTATAGGAGTAGATTTCCGGACCCCCTCCCCCCCCGGTCTAGGGTTTCGCCGGATAAAGACCACCGGAGCATCGTCCACCCTAAAAAACTTGCATGCATGTGTCCCTAACATATATGTATAGGTGTGACCCAAGGTTGGTACATGAAATATATATAGGTCCCGAGCATGGCCTTCATCACAGACATGGGCAGTTAACACTTGGTGAAATCCAGGATCTTTACGTGGAAACTCCCGCTACGGGTCTACAGGAGCCTATGTCATGGTAAAGTGGGCCCAACCTTTGCTTTCCATGTATATATGTCCTAAACAAACCAAAATAAAGCTAAAGATCCATCGGTGAGTCCTCGTACGGAGAAAGCTATAGGGGTAGATCTCCAAACCCCCTCGGTCTAGGGTTTTGTCGGATAAAGACCACCGGAGCATCGTCCACCCTAGAAAACTTGCATGCAAGTGTACCTAACATATGTGTATAGGTGTGACCCAAGGTTGGTACATGCAATATATATTGGTCCCGACCATCGCCTTCTTCACAGACATGGGCTGTTAACACTTGGTGAAATCCAGGATCTCTACGTTGAAACTCGCGCTACGGGTCTACCAGAGCCTATGTCATGGTAAAGTGGGTCCAACCTTTTCTTTCCATTTATATATGTCCTAAACAAACCAAAATAAAGAAAAAGATCCATCGGTGAGGCCTCCTATGGAGAAAGCTATAGGGGTAGATTTCCGGACCCCCCTGGTCTAGGGTTTCATCGGATAAAGACCACCGGAGCATCGTCCACCCTAGAAAACTTGCATGCATGTGTCCCTAACATATGTGTATATGTGTGACCCGAAGGTTGGTACATGCAATATATATTGGTCCCGACCATCGCCTTCTTCACAGACATGGGCTGTTAACACTTGGTGAAATCCAGGATCTCTACGTTGAAACTCGCGCTACGGGTCTACCGGAGCCTATGTCATGGTAAAGTGGGTCCAACCTTTTCTTTCCATTTATATATGTCCTAAACAAACCAAAATAAAGAAAAAGATCCATCGGTGTGGCCTCCTACGGAGAAAGCTATAGGGGTAGATTTCTGGACCCCCCCCCCCGGTCAAAGGTTTCGCCAGATAAAGACCACCGGAGCATCGTCCACCCTAGAAAACTTGCATGCAAGTGTACCTAACATATGTGTATAGGTGTGACCCAAGGTTGGTACATGCAATATATATTGGTCCCGACCATCGCCTTCTTCACAGACATGGGCTGTTAACACTTGGTGAAATCCAGGATCTCTACGTTGAAACTCGCGCTACGGGTCTACCGGAGCCTATGTCATGGTAAAGTGGGTCCAACCTTTTCTTTCCATTTATATATGTCCTAAACAAACCAAAATAAAGAAAAAGATCCATCGGTGAGGCCTCCTACGGAGAAAGCTATAGGGGTAGATTTCCGGACCCCCCCCCCCCGGTCAAAGGTTTCGCCAGATAAAGACCACCGGAGCATCGTCCACCCTAGAAAACTTGCATGCATGTGTCCCTAACATATGTGTATATGTGTGACCCAAGGTTGGTACATGCAATATATATAGGTCCCGAGCATGGCCTTTTTCACAGACATGGGCTGTTATACTTGGTGAAATCCAAGATCTGTATGTGGAAACTCCCGCTACGGGTCTATCGGAGCCTATTTCCTGGTAAAGTGGGCCCAACCTTTGCTTTCCATGTATATATGTCCTAAACAAACCAAAATAAAGCAAAACATCCATCGGTGAGTCCTCATACGGAGAAAGCTATAGGGGTAGATCTCCGAACCCCCTCGGTCTAGGGTTTCACAGGATATAGACCACCGGAGCATCGTCCACTCTAGAAAACTTGCATGCATGTGTCCCTAACATATGTGTATAGGTGTGAACCACGGTTGGTACATGCAATATATATAGGTCCCGAGCATGGCCTTCTTCACAGACATGGGCTGTTAACACTTGGTGAAATCCAGGATCTGTACGTGGAAACTCCCGCTACGGTTCTACTGGAGCCTATTTCATGGTAAAGTGGTCCCAACCTTTGCTTTCCATGTATATATGTCCTAAACAAACCAAAATAAAGCAGAAGATCCATCGGTGAGTCCTCGTACGGAGAAAGCTATAGGGGTAGATTTCTGAACCCCCTCGGTCTGGGGTTTCGCACGATATAGACCACCGGAGCATCGTCCACCCTAGAAAACTTGCAGGCATGTGTCCCTGACATATGTGTATAGGTGGGATAGAAGGTTGGTACATGCAATATATATAGGTCCTGAGCATGGCCTTCTTTAGAGACATGGGCTGTTAACACTTGGTGAAATCCAGGATCTGTACGTGGAAACTCCTGCTACGGGTCTATCGGAGCCTGTTTGATGGTAAAGTGGGCCCAACCTTTGCTTTGCATGTATATATGTCCTAAACAAACCAAAATAAAGCAAAAGATCCATCGGTGAGTCCTCGTATGAAGAAAGCAATAGGGGTAGATCTCCGAACCCCCTCGGTCTAGGGTTTTGTCGGATAAAGACCACTGGAGCATCGTCCACCCTAGAAAACTTGCATCCATGTGTCCCTAACATATGTCTATAGGTGTGACCCACGGTTGGTACATGCAATATATATATAGGTCCCGAGAATGGCCTTCTTAACAGACATGGGCTGTTAATACTTGGTGAAATCCAGGATCTCTACGTGGAAACTCCCGCTACGGGTCTACCGGAGCCTATTTTATGGTAAAGTGGGCCCAACCTTTGCTTTCGATGTATATATGTCCTAAACAAACCAAAATAAAGCTAAAGGTCCATCGGTGAGGCCTCCTACAGGGAAAGCTATAGGAGTAGATTTCCGGACCCCCTCCCCCCTCGTCTAGGGTTTCGCCGGATAAAGACCACCGGAGCATCGTCCACCCTAAAAAACTTGCATGCATGTGTCCCTAACATATATGTATAGGTGTGACCCAAGGTTGGTACATGAAATATATAGGTCCCGAGCATGGCCTTCTTCACAGACATGGGCAGTTAACACTTGGTGAAATCCAGGATCTTTACGTGGAAACTCCCGCTACGGGTCTACCGGAGCCTATGTCATGGTAAAGTGGGCCCAACCTTTGCTTTCCATGTATATATGTCCTAAACAAACCAAAATAAAGCTAAAGGTCCATCGGTGAGGCCTCCTATGGAGAAAGCTATAGGGGTAGATTTCCGGACCCCCCTGGTCTAGGGTTTCATCGGATAAAGACCACCGGAGCATCGTCCACCCTAGAAAACTTGCATGCATGTGTCCCTAACATATGTGTATATGTGTGACCCAAGGTTGGTACATGCAACATATATAGGTCCTGAGCATGGCCTTCTTCACAGACATGGGCTGTTAACACTTGCTGAAATCCAGGATCTGTACGTGGAAACTCCCGCTATGGTTCTACCAGAGCCTATTTCATGGTAAAGTGGGCCCAACCTTTGCTTTCCATGTATATATGTCCTAAACAAACCAAAATAAAGCAGAAGATCCATCGGTGAGTCCTCATACGGAGAAAGCTATAGGGGTAGATCTCTGAACCCCCTCGGTCTAGGGTTTCGCAGGATATAGACCACCGGAGTATCGTCCACCCTAGAAAAATTGCATGCATGTGTCCCTAACATATGTGTATAGGTGTGACCCAAGGTTGGTACATGCAATATATATAGGTCCCGAGCATGGCCTTCTTCATAGACATGGGCTGTTAACACTTGGTGAAATCGAGGATCTCTACATGGAAACTCCCGCTACGGGTCTATCGGAGCCTATTTCATGGTAAAGTGGGCCCAACCTTTGCATTCCATGTATAAAGGTCCTAAACAAACCAAAATAAAGCAAAAGATCCATCGGTGAGTCCTCGTACGGAGAAAGCTATAGGGGTAGATCTCCAAACCCCCTCGGTCTAGGGTTTCACAGGATATAGACCACCGGTGCATCGTCCACCCTAGAAAACTTCCATGCATGTGTCCCTAACATATGTGTATAGGTGTGACCCAAGGTTGGTACATGCAATATATATAGGTCCCGAGCATGGCCTTCTTCACAGACATGGGCTGTTAACACTTGGTGAAATCGAGGATCTCTACATGGAAACTCCCGCTACGGGTCTATCAGAGCCTATGTCATGGTAAAGTGGGCCCAACCTTTGCTTTCCATTTATATATGTCCTAAACAAACCAAAATAAAGCTAAAGGTCCATCGGTGAGGCCTCCTACGAAGAAAGCTATAGGGGTAGATTTCTGGACCCCCCCCGGTCTAGGGTTTCGCCGGATAAAGACCACCGGAGCATCGTCCATCCTAGAAAACTTGCATGCATGTGTCCCTAACATATGTGTATAGGTGTGATAGAAGGTTGGTACATGCAATATATATAGGTCCTGAGCCTGGCCTTCTTCAGAGACATGGGTTGTTAACACTTGGTGAAATCCAGGATCTGTACGTGGAAACTCCTGCTACGGGTCTATCAGAGCCTATTTCATGGTAAAGTGGGCCCAACCTTTGCTTTCCATGTATATATGTCCTAAACAAACCAAAATAAAGCACAAGATCCATCGGTGAGTCCTTGTACGGAGAAAGCTATAGGGGTAGATCTCCGAACCCCCTTGGTCTAGGGTTTCATCGGATAAAGACCACCGGAGCATCGTCCACCCTAGAAAACTTGCATGCATGTGTCCCTAACATATGTGTATAGGTGTGACCCAAGGTTGGTACATGCAATATATATAGGTCTCGATCATGGCCTTCTTCACAGACATGGGCTGTTAACACTTGGTGAAATCCAGGATCTCTACGTGGAAACTCCCACTACGGGTCTACCGGAGCCTATGTCATGGTAAAGTGGGCCCAACCTTTGCTTTCCATGTATATATGTCCTAAACAAAGCAAAATAAAGCTAAAGGTCCATCGGTGAGGACTCCTACGGAGAAAGCTATAGGGGTAGATTTCTAGACCCCCCGGTCTAGGGTTTTGCCGGATAAAGACCACCGGAGCATCGTCCACCCTAGAAAACTTGCATGCATGTGTCCCTAACATATGTGCATATGTGTGACCCAAGGTTGGTACGTGCAATATATATAGGTCCCGAGCATGGCCTTCTTCACAGACATGGGCTGTTAACACTTGGTGAAATCTAGGATCTATACGTGGAAACTCCCGCTACGGGTCTACCGGAGCCTATTTCATGGTAAAGTGGGCCCAACCTTTGCTTTCCATGTATATATGTCCTAAACAAACCTAAATAACGCAAAAGATCCATTGGTGAGTCCTCATACGGAGAAAGCTATAGGGGTAGATCTCCGAACCCCCTTGGTCTAGGGTTTCATCGGATAAAGACCACTGGAGCATCGTCCACCCTAGAAAACTTGCATGCATGTCTCCCTAACATATGTGTATAGGTGTGACCCAAGGTTGGTACATGCAATATATATCGGTCCCGAGCATGGCCTTCTTCATAGACATGGGCTGTTAACACTTGGTGAAATCCAGGATCTCTACGTGGAAACTCCCGCTATGGGTCTACCGGAGCCTATGTCATGGTAAAGTGGGCCCAACCTTTTCTTTCCATGTATATATGTCCTAAACAAACCAAAATAAAGCTAAAGGTCCATCGGTGAGGCCTCCTACGGAGAAAGCTATAGGGGTAGATTTCCGGACCCCCCCGGTCTAGGGTTTCGCCGGATAAAGACCATCGGAGCATCGTCCACCCTAGAAAACTTGCATGCATGTGTCCCTAACATATGTGTATAGGTGTGATAGAAGGTTGGTACATGCAATATATATAGGTCCTGAGCATGGCCTTCTTCAGAGACATGGGTTGTTAACACTTGGTGAAATCCAGGATCTCTACGTGGAAACTCCCGCTACGGGTCTATCAGAGCCTATTTCATGGTAAAGTGGGCCCAACCTTTGCTTTCCATGTATATATGTCCTAAACAAACCAAAATAAAGCACAAGATCCATCGGTGAGTCCTCGTACGGAGAAAGCTATAGGGGTAGATCTCCGAACCCCCTTGGTCTAAGGTTTCATCGGATAAAGACCACCGGAGCATCGTCCACCCTAGAAAACTTGCATGCATGTGTCCCTAACATATGTGTATAGGTGTGACCCAAGGTTGGTACATGCAATATATATAGGTCTCGATCATGGCCTTCTTCACAGACATGGGCTGTTAACACTTGGTGAAATCCAGGATCTCTACGTGGAAACTCCCGCTACGGGTCTACCGGAGCCTATGTCATGGTAAAGTGGGCCCAACCTTTGCTTTCCATGTATATATGTCCTAAACAAAGCAAAATAAAGCTAAAGGTCCATCGGTGAGGACTCCTACGGAGAAAGCTATAGGGGTAGATTTCTGGACCCCCCGGTCTAGGGTTTCGCCGGATAAAGACCACCGAAGCATCGTCCACCCTAGAAAACTTGCATGCATGTGTCCCTAACATATGTGCATATGTGTGACCCAAGGTTGGTACGTGCAATATATATAGGTCCCAAGCATGGCCTTCTTCACAGACATGGGCTGTTAACACTTGGTGAAATCTAGGATCTGTACGTGGAAACTCCCGCTACGGGTCTACCGGAGCCTATTTCATGGTAAAGTGGGCCCAACCTTTGCTTTCCATGTATATATGTCCTAAACAAACCTAAATAACGCAAAAGATCCATTGGTGAGTCCTCATACGGAGAAAGCTATAGGGGTAGATCTCCGAACCCCCTTGGTCTAGGGTTTCATCGGATAAAGACCACCGGAGCATCGTCCACCCTAGAAAACTTGCATGCATGTCTCCCTAACATATGTGTATAGGTGTGACCCAAGGTTGGTACATGCAATATATATCGGTCCCGAGCATGGCCTTCTTCATAGACATGGGCTGTTAACACTTGGTGAAATCCAGGATCTCTATGTGGAAACTCCCGCTATGGGTCTACCGGAGCCTATGTCTTGGTAAAGTGGGCCCAACCTTTTCTTTCCATGTATATATGTCCTAAACAAACCAAAATAAAGCTAAAGGTCCATCGGTGAGGCCTCCTACGGAGAAAGCTATAGGGGTAGATTTCCGAACCCCCCCCGGTCTAGGGTTTCGCAGGATAATGACCACCGGAGCATCGTCCACCCTAGAAAACTTGCATGCATGTGTACCTAACATATGTGTATATGTGTGACCCAAGGTTGGTACATGCAATATATATTGGTCCCGAGCATGGCCTTCTTCACATTCATGGGCTATTAACACTTGGTGAAATCTAGGATCTCTACGTGGAAACTCCCGCTACGGGTCTATCAGAGCCTATGTCATGGTAAAAGTGGGCCCAACCTTTGCTTTCCATTTATATATGTCCTAAACAAACCAAAATAAAGCTAAAGGTCCATCGGTGAGGCCTCCTACGGAGAAAGCTATAGGGTTAGATTTCTGGACCCCCCCTCCCGGTCTAGGGTTTCGCTGGATAAAGACCACCGAAGCATCGTCCACCCTAGAAAACTTGCATGCATGTGTCCCTAACATATGTGTATAGGTGTGATAGAAGGTTGGTACATGCAATATATATAGGTCCTGAGCATGGCCTTCTTCAGAGACATGGGTTGTTAACACTTGGTGAAATCCAGGATCTGTACGTGGAAACTCCCGCTACGGGTCTATCGGAGCCTATTTCATCGTAAAGTGGGCCCAACCTTTGCTTTCCACGTATATATGTCCTAAACAAACCCAAATAAAGCACAAGATCCATCGGTGAGTCCTCGTATAGAGAAAGCTATAGGGGTAGATCTCCGAACCCCCTCGGTCTAGGGTTTCGTCGGATAAAGACCACCGGAGCATCGTCCACCCTAGAAAACTTGCATGCATGTGTCCCTAACATATGTGTATAGGTGTGACCCAAGGTTGGTACATGCAATATATATAGGTCTCGATCATGGCCTTCTTCACAGACATGGGCTGTTAACACTTGGTGAAATCCAGGATTTCTACGTGGAAACTCCCACTACGGGTCTACCGGAGCCTATGTCATGGTAAAGTGGGCCCAAACTTTGCTTTCCATGTATATATGTCCTAAACAAACCAAAATAAAGCTAAAGGTCCATCGGTGAGGCCTCCTACGGAGAAAGCTATAGGGGTAGATTTCTGGACCCCCGGTCTAGGGTTTCGCCGGATAAAGACCACCGGAGCATCGTCCACCCTAGAAAACTTGCATGCATGTGTCCCTAACATATGTGTATATGTGTGACCCAAGGTTGGTACATGCAATATATATAGGTCCCGAGCATGGCCTTCTTCACAGACATGGGTTGTTAACACTTGGTGAAATCTAGGGTCTGTACGTGGAAACTCCCGCTACGGGTCTACCAGAGCCTATTTCATGGTAAAGTGGGCCCAAACTGTGGTTTCCATGTATATATGTCCTAAACAAACCTAAACAACGCAAAAGATCCATTGGTGAGTCCTCATACGGAGAAAGCTATAGGGGTAGATCTCCGAACCCCCTTGGTCTAGGGTTTCATCGGATAAAGACCACCGGAGCATCGTCCACCCTAGAAAACTTGCATGCATGTCTCCCTAACATATGTGTATAGGTGTGACCCAAGGTTGGTACATGCAATATATATCGGTCCCGAGCATGGCCTTCTTCATAGACATGGGCTGTGAACACTTGGTGAAATCCAGGATCTCTACGTGGAAACTCCCGCTATGGGTCTACCGAAGCCTATGTCATGGTAAAGTGGGCCCAACCTTTTCTTTCCATGTATATATGTCCTAAACAAACCAAAAGAAAGCTAAAGGTCCTGCTAAGATTATAGCTTTGCGTAGAAATATTATGAAGTTTAGTCAGTTTGACAATGAACATGTTGCTCAAGCTTGGGAAAGAATGAAATTTATGATAAAGAATTGTCCGACTCATGGACTGACTACTTGGATGATTGTTCAAACTTTTTATGCAGGACTGAATTTTTCTTCGAGGAACCTACTTGATTCAGCTGCTGGAGGCACTTTTATGTCCCTTACCTTGGGCGCCGCAACAAAGCTTCTCAACAATATGATGGTAAATTACTCTTAATGGCACACCAAGAGAGCTCCACAAGGTAAGAAGGTAAATTCTATTGAGGAAACCTCTTCCTTGAGTGATAAGATTGATGCTATCGTGCTTATGCTTTCTAATGATAGGACTCATGTTGATCCTAATAATGTTCCTTTGGCCTCTTTGGTTGCTCAAGATGAGCATGTTGATGTAAACTTCATTAGAAATAATAATTTCAACAACAATGCTTATAGGAACAATTTTGCTAGTAACAATTATAGGCCGTATCCTTCTAAAAATGGTAATGGTTATGGTAAATTTTATGGTAATTCCTCCAATAACACTAGGGCCATGCCCTCCGAGCTTGAGGTAATGCTCAAGGACTTCATCGGTAAGCAAAATGCTTTTAACAAGTCTGTTGAGGAAAAGTTAGGCAAAATTGATATTCTTGCTTCTAAAGTTGATAGCCTTGCTCATGATGTTGAACTTCTAAAATTAAAAATGTTGCCTAATGATGTGAAAGAGAACAATGTTTTTGCTACTGCTAATGCTATCCAAGTTAGAATTGATGAGAATGTTAGGATGCTAGCAGAATTGCATGCCAGGTGGGAAAGAGAAGATGAGATGGCTAGAAAGATGAAGGTATGTACCATTACTACCTCTAATGATGTTATTCCAAATGCTAGCAATCCTCTTACTTTGATTGGTGTAGGGAAAACTCCCACTCCTAGTGTTAAAAAGCCCAAAACAGCTAAAACTTTTTCTCAAAAGAGTGCTGAAATTTTTCGGAGTGTGGGAGATGATAGCTCTATTTCCTTTAATGATTTTGATGTTGATGGCTGCAATATATCATAAGTTATTTTTTAACTAGATACAAAGCTCATGATCACATATAGATCACATCATGGAAGAGAGAGATGAACCACATAGCTACCGATAGAGCCCTTAGCCCCGGGGGAGAACTACTCCCTCCTCATCATCGGAGGCAGCAACGGCAATGGAGATGGCGGTGAGGTCGATGGAGACGACGGAGACGGCGATGGAGACCGATGGAGATGGCTCCGGGGGCACTTCCCCATCCCTGTAGGGTTCCGGAATAGAGACTTCTATCCCCCGAAATTCGTCGGCGACGGCGGCGGAGCTGTGGAACTCTTATAGAAAATTTGCTGATTGTTTTAGGGTTTTCCATCCTGAGGCTTTTTATAGGCAAAAGGGCATTGTCAGGAGTGGACCAGGGTGGTCTCACCACCAGGGCGCGGCCAGGAGGGGGGCACGCCACCCTATGGTGAGCCTGCCCTCTGTCCCCCTGGCTCTCATTCGGTCTTTGATCCTCTTCTGGGAAAAATAGGAGTTCTGGTCTTCGTTTTGTCCAATTCCGAGAATATTTCCTGTGTAGCTTTTCTGAAACACAAAAACAGCAAAAAACAGGGAACTGGCACTGTGGCATCTTGTCAATAGGTTAGTTCCGGAAATCGCATAAAAACGCCACGAAGTGTAACGAAACACAAGGAAAATGGTGCAAAAACAAGTATGGAGCATCAAAAGTTATAGATACGTTTGGGACGTATCACCCCTCTGCAGAGGTTTCAAACTATTCAAATAGCCGCCTCCGCGGTCATAGACAGTTGGTGAGCTGTACTTGATCTTTAGCAAGAGTTGAACAGTTATGAAGTGTACAAAGACATATGTGAATGATCCTACCTTGACGAATGAATGTGACCAACACTTGGGAGTTCTATTCTAGATTCAATTTAGAGAACTAAATGCTTTCTTACCTCTTAATGAATACTCTTTGGAGAGAAAATTAGCTTTGTGCAAATAAACCTAGAGCTGTAGTCCACTATATGAACCATGCATTTTCCTTTTCATTTATTTATAAGATGGTTTGCGAGTGCATTCAATGTACTCATGGCTCTGTCCCTGGCTATTAACTTGGTCAGACTTTGAGGAGGAATATCTGGAGGAAGGATGTGATGAGGAGTACCAGAACTAAGATTCACTCCTAGTCGGTATTGCCTGTAGGGTGAAGGCATGGGCCTGAAGACGTTATTTCCGCTGCTATCTTATGTTGTAATGTGAACTTGGTCACTATGACCATTTGTATTCGAACTACTCGTGTTGTAATGTCTATGGAACTGGTTACCAACTATGTTATGTGTATCACAACAATGATTCTGGGATTGTGGTGGAATACATAACGGGAACTTTGAATTTCTATAAATTCGGGTGTTACAGCATGGGATTGGGATGGAACCGCCGGTGGATTTCTAGGCAGAGGCGAGTGCATTGTGGGTGGCTGGGATGCAAGTTAGAAGAGCAGGAGACGGGTGGGTGTTCCCAGATCAAGATTGCCTCTGGTAACCCTAGTTTCTCACCAAGGCGCTACCGCCAGTTTGCCTCTTCCTCCCCTCGTTTTCTTCCTCTTCTTCACGCTTCTGAACCCGACCACCACCTCCACATAGCTCTGCTATCTCGGGCCTCCCCGAGCTCTTCCGCGAGCGCTTGAAGCTCTGCTGCACCGTCCTAGTTCTTCTAGAGCTTTGAATCGAGCCAAAGAAGATCCAATCAACGAGGAGGACCTCATCTATGGCTGCCACTATTCCGGTGAAATTCATATAGGTACCCATTGCTGATGTCTGTTTCTCCCTATGTGTTTCCGCTATGGACAGAGTCGTCCCTCGACTTCATCCAAGCGCTTCAGAACTCGGCGCTGTCTCCATGATCATCCACGCCACGCTCTAGAAACTCCGTTCTGTCGCTAGGAACGCCCATGCCCAAGTGGCGCTCGGGGCTCGACCGCTCGTTGACCTTGTTCGGCAGGCAAAGGCATCCCGAATAGCAGATCTTAGCGGTTCCACCATATTGAGTTGGAGTCAGCGATGCACTCCTCCAATTCCCAGTCGTCTTTGTCCCCGACCTCGATTTCCTTCCGATCCGTGAGCAGAGATCATGGGCGATGGGCGAGGCTTTAGATGTGCGACTTTTATTGAGGTGATCTAGGGTTCGGATAATAACGGCGGGAGGCGCAGTTGGGCCAGGGCCAAATCAATGACAGACGAAACGACGCCCGAACGCTTTGAACCGGATGGACGAACGAACCACGGGCATGATGCATACGCGCCGCCTCCATTTTCTGCAAGCGGGGACGGGTCGTTGCCTCTCCTGTACGGCCACCGAACACCAGCACCGCTAGGGCCATGTCCGCACCTCCTGCTACCTCCAGCGCCGCCTGTCACCGGCGAGCACCTCCTCCACTGCCTCTCCCAATGCCTGCACCCTCCTCTCCCCATGCGCTCTCTACCATCCACAATCATTGGGTCGGCGGTGACCTGAAACAGATCGATGCGATGGCCGGACGCGCCTCAGGTCTCGGGCGTAAGATAAATTGAGGGATGAAACATTTTTCTACACAGGCGGGGGCTATTGAAATCGTTTTTTAACTTACGGGTGGCAAAGGGGTGATAAATTTTTTTTTGAGAGGGTAAATCGGTTCAAAAAAGTGTTGGACGAACCAACCACGAAAACCTTACATCCTTTATATTAAAAAAAAGGATCATGGATACGCCCTGTTAAAAATATACTCGTAAATTTTGTCTTGACAAGCTAATGTGTTCACTTCTAGAGCTAATTATATCATGCACGTACATTGGTCTTTGAATTTTTTCCTCAGCCATTTATGGAGACGGATATAACGTGACACAGACAGGACATATATACATGGAAACATATTTACGCTATGTTATTTAATTCTATTCTAACCATAGATTTTAAATCTAACTATTATAAATAACTTGATAATATGTATTAACATAGTGCCTCGAAACGATAACCTCATATTATGCTTTTAGTGTGTACTAGATTGAATTTTACCATATTTGAAATTGCTAAAAAATTAAACTAAAATGTTATGTGTGCATCTCTGTGTCCTACGTGTCGACGAAGTGGTTATGAGAAAAAAAATGACTTTTATGTGGATAATGTGTAAAAAGTTGCAAAATTCGATACTAAAATAAGCCTTTTTGCGACATGTTTTTTCGTCTTTTTTACAGCCCACAAAAAATGTTTTACGATCTAGTGTGTGAGCACATAAAATGTGGAGGTATATATGTATTTATAATTACTAGTCATCAACCCGTGCACCAGCACGGGCTAGTTGCTGTATTTTGTAGCCAATAGTAAATATTAATGGATTTATGACACAAATATACTTAAGCTTATATAGTTCAATATATATTTTTATATTTTATTTGAATTGTGTGTGTGAAATATATGTACTAAAACGCATAAGAGTTTGTGTTGTTTTTCTGGAAGAATATCACCGGATATGAGGATGAAGCGAGTGACATCACATAGAACATGATCAGAACTCTAATTTGTAATAACCCTACTTTGTACTAATATTTTTTTGTTTTCTTACAAATTTACTCATTTATAGAAAATGAAAAAAAAACTGAAACACGAATTAGAAGGAGAAAATAAGTAGTTGCCTCTACAATATGTGAACATTAATCATGCCCATAAGAACATATGATGCAAGTGAAAGGCTCTTAACTAATCTGGATCAGTTATGTTCTCGGCAAATGAAACATGAGTTTTTTATCATCATTCTCTAACAGGGCATCTCTAGGCACATCTCTATCATTTATACCACCTTGTAAAAACAGAGGATATGTATAGATTAAGATGACTGGATTCATGTGATAGCATAATACAACACGATGTTTGCTGGAGAGAGTTCTATCACAAAACCATACATTACACATGCAAAAAACAGATAACATCAGGGGCATCGGACATCTGCTATGGATGTAAATCCTTAATAACCTTGGCAAAAGAGAAGAAATAAGTGAAGCATATATTTTACATTTTTCTTGCTTCTAACTGAAACAAACTCTAGTTTCACCATCATTAAATGATTCTATTATTTACCTTTCTATTTCTAGAATATTCAAATAAATTTTAGTTATGAATGGCAAGCGCCTTATCAGCTTGTTCGACATAGATAACAGAACACTATACCACATAGCCAAAAGTAATACCTATGTCGCCAGGCACAATGTCAGGAATAAGCGCCAATCATTCTACCAAGCAATACTGACATTCCTGCAAATACATGATGTATGCCATGTATAAATTCATGATTCAGTTTTGTTCATAGTGTTTTTCAGGTTTCCATATCTGGAATGTAGGGCTATAAATTCATGCAGTATGTATATGTAGCCATCTAGGTGTAGAGAACTGTTATACACCTGGCATATCTTTTTCTGTCCCACTCCTCGGAGTGAACCGTCTACATGGCTGGCTAGAGGAAAGGATACCATCAGATTGTGCATCATATATTTATCAATCAGATAGTTGTCAATGTACACCAATTTCGCTCATGTTAAACAAAACAATGGCATGAACATAAAAGGCACGCGTCTCCTATAAGTGATGCCCAACCCTCTAGAAAACTAAACCACCCACCATAAGCCTAATTTATTTCAGGTTAGGGCATACCTTATCAATACCTTTAGAACGGCAGAAAAACACACAGGATGCATAACTGCAAAGAAAAATGTAACTGATGAATGCGCATAAACAATTAGGAAGTGATCCTTATTCCAGAAAAAGACAACTTATGCATCTTCCCAGCACTAGTGGAGACAGGCTCTTTAGTCCCGGCCCGTAAGGGCCTTTAGTCCCGGTTTTCAAACCGGGACTACAGAGGCGGGACTAAAGGCTA